>OX411320.1:25993715-26606345 GCA_948150665.1 Conistra vaccinii | reverse complement strand
TGCGGCAAAACTCCCACCTGGTAGGGGACTTACCTGCAGAAGATCGGAGGTTGAGGGTTAAGTACCGTCGCAGGACGAGGAACCCTCACATGTGTCACGTCATCTTGCAGGTGTCCCCTACTGTGTGGCAGAGGCTTACGATGGCCGGTCGCGTGCACATTGACCTACAGCGAGTGCGAGTGCAAGACCAGTCACCACTGGTGCAGTGCACTCGCTGTTTGCGCTTCGGCCACAGCCGAAAACTGTGCACGCAGCCCGCAGACCTCTGCACCCACTGCGGTGATCCGCATATGCGAGCAGACTGCCCATCGCTGCTGGCAGCGGAGGCACCGAAGTGCCACAATTGCGTATTGGCCAAAGTGGAAAAGACCGACCACAACGCCTTTGATAGTGAGTGCCCGATACGAGTGAAATGGGATGCGTTGGCGCGCCTGTCGGTAGCCTATTGTTAAAGGCGTGCTTGCGACCACCACTGAGTACAAAATGTTCCAGGCCAACCTGCAACGGAGTCAGCTCGCAACAAACGAGCTCTTACTGGAAGCTGACAAGTGCAAGGTCGCCGTTGCAATGCTCCAGGAGCCTTATGTGGGTGGGATGAGAAGGATGAAGAGTTACCGGGGCGTAAGGGTCTTCCAGAGCTCTGAGGGAGGAGAAGGGACTGTAAAGGCGGCAATAGCCGTCTTTGACAAAGATCTAGATATCTTACAGTACCCACAACTCACCACAAATAACATCGTTGTGGTGGGAGTCCGAACTAGAGCCTGGACGATCACGCTGGTGTCCTTCTACTTCGAACCGGACAAGCCCATGGAGCCATACCTGGAGCATCTTAAACGGATAGAGCAAGAGACGGGTTTCAGCAGGTTGGTTATTGGAGGAGACGCAAACGCGAAAAGTACTTGGTGGGGTAGCAGCAACGAAGACCTGAGGGGAGAGCAGATGTGTGGAACACTGGGGGAAATGGGGCTACAGATCCTCAACACCGGAAATATCCCGACCTTTGATACAGTGAGAGGTGGGGTCAGGTACAGCAGCCACGTGGACTTAACGGTCTGTTCCGCGGACATGCTTGACCTGGTGGACGGCTGGCGGATCGAGGAGGGTCTCACGAGTTCCGACCATAACGGCATAGCCTTCAGCATTCACCTTCAAAAATCAAAAGGAATGGCAATAAAACGGACCACTAGGATATACAACACACGGAAGGCTAATTGGAGGCAGTTTCATGAGAAACTGTCTCAAATTATGCGAGACAGAAAGTTAACCCTAGTGGACTTATCAAACATACACAACATAGATCAGATTGAACATACAATAAACACATACACACAAGCCATTACCGACACATGCAGAGACACTATACCCAATAAACACATCACAGAAATAATTACCATGCCGTGGTGGTCCGAGGAACTCGCGGAGATGAAAAGGCTGGTCGCCACCAGGAAGGTCAGAGTCAGAAGCGCAGCACCGGTCCGAAGAGCGATGGTGGTCAACCTGTACCTGGAAGCGAAAGAAGAGTATGAGGCAGCGGTGGTGAAAGCTCAAGCGGAGAGCTGGAAGGAGTTCTGCGGGAAACAGAACAGAGAGGGGGTCTGGGAAGGGATTTATAGGGTAATGGGAAGGATAGCGAAGAGGGAGGAGGATCTGCCGCTGCAAATGGAAGGAGAGACACTGGACGCGAAAGGCTCAGTGAGGTTGTTGGCCGAGACCTTTTATCCTGAGGACCGAGAGGAAGACGACAACATGGATCATCGCCAAACCCGACAACTGGCAGAGACGGTAAACGCATGGAGTCATAATGAACGAAATGACCCTCCGTTTACCCAAAGCGAGCTAAGCAGGTCCATGATGTCGTTCAACCCTAAAAAGGCACCGGGCGCCGACGGCTTCACGGCCGATATCTGCTCTCAGGCCATAAATTGCGACACTGACTACTTCTTGGCACTGCTGAACAAATGCCTGGCGTACCACCACTTTCCGAAGATCTGGAAGGAAGCCACGGTGGTTGTGCTCAGAAAGCCGGGCAAAGACTCGTACACCGTACCAAAGTCGTACAGGCCGATTGGGCTTTTGCCTGTCCTTGGGAAAGTGTACGAAAAGATGCTGGTTGCTCGTCTCAAATTCTATTTGCTACCTAGGATTAGTACTCGCCAATATGGCTTTATGCCCCAAAAAAGCACGGAAGACTCCCTCTTTACCCTCGTGCAGTACATCCGCGCAAAGTTGACACAGAAGAAAATCATCACACTTGTGTCGCTGGATATCGAGGGAGCATTCGATAGTGCGTGGTGGCCCGCTATTAAAGTACGATTGGCTGAGGAAAAGTGTCCTGTAAATTTGAGACGAGTAGTTAGCAGCTACCTCAGTGACAGGGTGGTCACCGTGAGGTACGCCGGTGAGGAGAGCAGGAGACAGACCAGCAAAGGGTGCGTCCAGGGATCCATAGGGGGGCCAATATTTTGGAATCTGCTGCTTGACCCGCTCCTGAAGCAGCTGGAGAGACGGGGCGATTACTGCCAGGCATTTGCCGACGATGTGGTGTTGGTGTTTTGCGGCGATACAGCACACGAAATCGAGGGACAAGCCAATGCCGCTCTCGAACATGTTCGGGCGTGGGGTGTCAGAAATCGGCTGAAATTCGCACCGCACAAAACCTGTGCGATGGTGTTAACGCGGAGGCTTAAATATGACACGCCGCGCCTGAGCATGGGCGGGATCGACATTGGAATGTCCCAAGATGTAAAAGTACTAGGGCTCATTATAGATGCCAAACTCACCTTCAACAAACATATAGCTGTCGTCTGTAAGAAGGCGATAGCTATGTACAAGCAGCTGGCCAGGGCAGCCCGGGTCAGTTGGGGTCTGCACCCAGAGGTGATAAGGGCTATATACAACGCAGCAGTGGAGCCGACGGTGCTGTACGCCGCAAGCGCATGGGCACCAGCTGCCAACAAGTTGGGGGTCAGGAAGCAGTTAAACATCGTCCAGAGAGGGTTTGCCCAGAAGCTTTGCAGAGCCTACCGCACAGTCTCTCTAAACTCGGCACTGGTTCTGGCTGGAATACTCCCACTTGACCTCCGTATCCGGGAAGCGGCTGCGCTTTACGGAGCCAAGAGGGGAGTGCCCCAGCCCATGCTGGGAGACAGGGAGGTTGAGCGAATGGCCCCGGCGATAGAGGCCCCGCACCCTGCGGATCAAATTAGTCTGGAGTTTGGAAGTCTGGTAGACGAGGAACACTATAACAACCACAGCGACTTTGATGTGCGCATCTTCACCGACGGCAGCAAGATTGAGGGCAAAGTTGGAGCGGCCCTATCCTTGTGGAATGGCACCGCCGAAACAAAGGCCCTCAAGCTTGCCTTGCCGTCCTACTGCACCGTCTATCAGGCTGAACTCCTGGCTATACAAAGAGCGGTAAAAGAGGTGCTCAAGCGGAGTGAGACCACGTTCGGCATCTTCAGCGACTCTATGGCGGCTCTTCAGTCGGTGATCAATATAAGTTCCCCCCACCCCTTGGCCGTGGAAACCAGAGACACCATACGACGCTGTAAGCTCCAGAACAAGAGTGTCTCATTGTTCTGGATCAAGGCCCACGCAGGGTTGGAGGGAAACGAGAGAGCCGACCAGCTCGCGAAGGAGGCCGCCCTGGGGTCAAAGAAGAAGCCGGACTACGATCTGTGTCCCGTATCATTCGTCAAGCGAAGAATCCGGTCGGAAACACTTGACGAATGGAACGGGAGATATAAGTCGGGTGAAACGGCTTCGGGCACCAAACTTTTCTTCCCTGATGCAGTGGTCGCGTACAGTGTGGTACGGAAGATGGCCCCCACGAGCATTACCACGCAAATCCTGACGGGACACGGTGGATTCTCTGCATACCTGAAACGCTTCAAGTGTAAAGAGAATCCATCGTGCGCCTGTGAGCCCGGTGTGGAGGAGACCGTACTACATATAATACTTGAATGTCCGATCACCGCAAAAATGCGCTTTGAAATAGAGCAGCAACTTGAAGTCACATTGGCCGCCCCAAATTTACCAAAATTAATAGAAGGAAAAAAGAGAAAAGCGTTTTTAGATTATTGTAGCAAAATAACAAATTTAGTAATAAAAAGAAATAAAATAGCTTAAGAAAATATATGATACTCAATATATAATAAGTATATAGGTAAAGTATCATAATAATTAAAATAGGAAAAAGAAAAAGTTAATAAATAAAAATAAAAGAAATTAAAATATATACGTGTGTATAGAATTGGTTCGGTTCTACTACCCAAATAGGAAATAAGACTAGATATACATAACATAGATCTAATGATGAAGTATAAACTAGGATAGATAGCAAAAAAAAAAAAAAAAATTGATCGTGATTTAAGTTTGTTAGCTGTGTGGCAGGAGAGAATCCACAACATAGTGGAAATCACAAAAAAAAAAAAAAAAAAAAAAAAACAATATAAATAAAAATATGTACAACCAGGGCTCTGATCATGTCAGAGGGACACTGAGCAAAAGCAGGAGTGGGTTTTAGCCGGTATGAGTCCGGCACTGCCCAGACTGCCTCATCCGTGAGGCAGTCTGGGCGTCCATGAGGATTTCCCACTCCTGCTAAATAAAAAAAAAAAAAAAAAAAAAAAAAAAACCTAACCTAACCTAACCTAACCTAACCTAACCTAACCTAACCTAACCTAACCTAACCTAACCTAACCTAACCTAACCTAACCTAACCTAACCTAACCTAACCTAACCTAACCTAACCTAACCTAACCTAACCTAACCTAACCTAAACTAACCTAACCTTTTTTTTTTTTTTTTTTTTTTTTTCTCGGGGTGGAAATCCTCATGGATGTCCTCCGCCCTGGGGTGGGCGAAGGGGTCTGTCAGACTCTTACTGACTAAAACCACCCCGGTGTTCCCTCGCACACTTGCGTCGGGGGGCTGCGGGAGCAAATTGCGACTTCCGCTGCCCCGGACTGGTGACGGCCCGCACTCTGCGGGCCCCGTCCCGTAGGGGGAGTGAGGTGTGCAAACTCCCCCCGTTACGTCTTAGAGTGGCGCGCGTGGAACACTACGCGCCGCCATCTCGGGTCCTGTGTGATGGGGGGCGACGGATGTCCCCGAATCCGTCGCCCCTGGACCCATTTAGGGGGGCTGGAAGAGGGCGTTATCCGCCCTCCGCCGACGCCCGGTGCGCCTGCTGCGGGCCGGGTGAGTGGACGAGATCTCCCTCTCCCTTTCCGCAGCCTCCTTCTGCGAGATGACTGTCTCGCAGAAGGAAACCACCGCGTCCCACGACTCGGCACTCCCGACCATCGAACGAACGACGGCCGGCAGTGACAAGTCGGCTCCAACTTCTGAAACGAGGGCACGGCGCGGCTCCTCCCACGCGGCACACTCTGCCAATGTATGCCGCGCCGTGTCCTCCCGACAATGGACGCAGTGGTGACACCGAGCGTCCGGCTCCCTGTTTATGCGACACAGGTACTTCCCGAAGCAGCCATGCCCCGAGAGCACCTGCGTCACCCGAAACGACAGGGAGCCGTGCCTCCTCCCGAGCCAGTCGTCGAGCACCGGCCGGACCGCCTCGATGGTGACGAGGCCGGCGGTGGGGCGTGAAAGCCTTTCCCGCCATTCCGCCACCAGGACCTCGCGAAGCTGAGACCGACGCAGCTCCATGTGTCGCTGCATCGGTCGCTCGCCCCGCGCTGTGGCTTCCTCGCGCCACCGATGAAGTGACGCGAGCACCTTCGCCTCCAGGTCCCAGGGCGGGGATCCGGCCAGTGCACAAGCCGCCTCGTAGGAGATCGTGCGATACCCCCTGATGACTCTGACGGCCATCGCTCTCTGCGGCTTACGCAATACAGCGATGCTACCGGCCGTCAGGTCAGCCGCCCAGATCGGGGCCCCGTAAAGGGCCATCGATCGCACGATTCCCACGTAGAGTCGCCTACAAGCGGCGCTCGGGCCCCCCAGATTGGGAAGCAGCGTTGACAGCGCCCCAGCAGCACCCAGCAACTTGGGCGCCAACCGTCGGAAGTGGGGCCCGAAGTCCCACCGGCTGTCGAGCACCAATCCTAGGTACTTCATGGTAGACTCGACAGCGATCTGAGTCCCCCCGACCACGATATGTGAGCCGGGTGGCGGCGCCCGCCGGGGGCCATGAAACACCATGGCCTCCGACTTACTAAGGGCCACCTCCAGGCCTAGGCGACGTATGCGGCTCACCACCTGTGAGACCGCAGCCGTCGCGCGTGTTAGATAATAAAGGTAGGCACTATAAGTGTACATAGAAATTACCCAAATAGTAAGATTTGAATGTCAGAATGACTACTGATTATTTATTACTTATGAATGTTCTTATGACTAAGTTGTGTAGGGGAATGTTTTCATGAAATAAAGCACAGAAAGACAAGGCTAGACGTATATTTAATTAGACTTGTCAGTATTAAATCAGAAAGCTAGTTGTCCGTTCCAAATCTAGGTCTTCATGGAGAAGAAGGACAAGAAACTCCACGGGAACAGTATTACAGTGTTCTATTAACACAATTCTTATAATTCCATAAATTATCGTTATTTTAAAAACAGTTTATTCTAGGTCTTGGATTCAGAATAATAGCAACATTATAAAAATAGCAATATTGGCAATAATATACCAACATAATCATATTAAGCAATAATTACAGTATAATATCAAATTACTTAACTTACGTGACACCTGGTTAGTATATTCCACATAATAACGGCACTAGAACCAACGAACTGAACATCTACTGAGCAACTGACTATTCGATCACTTGATTCGGTCCGCACAGCTCAAAAGCCAAATAGAAACTGACTTCCCACCCAAAGCGGGTCTCTTTTATAACATCGATTCTTGTAAACAAGGTGGGAGATCACCCCACCTTGTTTGAAACGTAACAGTCGTTTGAAACAGTTTGTTATATTAAAATAACAATATAAAATCTAAGATATACTAAATGTCTCATTAAATATTACTCGGTAATTAATAGACATAATATCTAAATGAATTTTACAAGTTAAGTATAATTTTTAGGTAAACACAATACGTAGTCAAATGAGCTACTTCTACATTGGTCTCAAGCTTTGTAAGTGTGAAAGATGTCACTTTACAACAACCAATATTTTAATATTATAATAACCTCAAAATAAACTATCTATCACGGCCATACTGACAAGTACTTCGCTCTCGAAGTACAAGATAATCATCATTACATAAGAGCAATACTGTGACCAAAACTTAATTATACAATTTTCGTTACATATTCATATCACCATACCATAATCACATCTTACTATAAGTAGCGAAACACGCCGCAATATAATACAGTTAAGACAAAGCTCATCGTACAATAATCAATTCATTATCATAATCCACACATAATGTTTCATAATATCTTCCTTCATTCTCATTTATAATATATTGTTTTACAATCATCGTATTTATAATTAAATTAAAACTACACACAACATAATATGCTGCATCAGCGTTTTGTTCAAACGAATTACCAGGCCATAGACGAAGCTTTTCTTTGCCAACTGTTATATTTCTTAAAACACCCCTTAATGAAACCTATCATTTTGTAATATGCTGATTATTTCATAGGGTCCCTTAAATTTTGCCTTTAATTTGTCATGTCTATGGTCCTGATTTACATAAACAGTGTCGCCTATGTTATAGTCTATATTATCTCTACGAGTTTGATCAAGACGTTCTTTAAATTTGTTTGCTACATTTTTAAGGCGCTGTCGTGCCAATTGCCTATCAGAAGTTACGTCTATAATTTCATCTTCATTATTTTCAACCACTTCATCTAATCCCTCTATTACATACTCTTTTTTTTTTTTACTTTTTGTAATTTACTTTTGTTTTGCCAATTGCCTAGACGTGTCAAGTCCCCTCCACCCGCTGCTAGTGGGATAGACTTGCACCAAGCAAATGACCGACCAACGGAAACAAATTTTATCGGTTACCTCGTCATGCTAGTCCCATTCACCCACTGCTGGTGAGATAGACAAGCACCAAGCAAACGATCGCCCAGTGGATTTTTACTTTAGAAAAGACTTACTTTATTTTTATTTTATTTTAAATTAGGTAAAGTATTTATTATAATATATCTCTACAATCAACAGTACAATAATATTTATATGTTGTTAGGTAATGTATTTGTTATAGTATCTACAATCTACAGACTACAGTACAATAATGTAAACGTAATTAGGTGAAGCATTTATCATAAGGAATTAATAACACTTACATTTTTATCAAGTAATTTACCTGGCCATGACCAAGGCCTTTAAACACAACATTTTGCCAACTCAAAATCAAACTCAGAGGTCGCAGATCGTGGCTTAATCTTATAAGATTCAGAGGCCCGTCATTGACTTGGCTTGACTAAGATTTTGTTTTTTATTTCAAAATCAAACTCAGAGGTCGCAGATCGTGGCTTGATCATAAAGATTCAGAACCTGTCACTGACTTGGTTTGACTGAGAATTTCTTATTATTACTATTATTGTTTTCTTTTTTTCATTTATTATTTTATTAACCATCTCCAACTCAAAAACAAACATGTAATACGGCCAGACTGACAAGTACTTCGTTCTCGAAGTATCTATGTATCTACCGTCTCACAGAAATGACATCACATTAATCAATTCAGCAGAAAATTATACATGTTTCTTGTTTTAGGTGCTCAGAGCAATTGACAACTGTTTCTACTAATATATCCAAACATCTTAGCGACTTCTGCTAATGTAATAGAGAAACGTCAAATACTTAAACTATATATCAACTAATGAATAGCATATGGGTATAATTTAATTTATAAAACAATTATTAGGAATTAATAATTCAGTATGTTATTAATATTTAACGGCTGTTCAATCAAAATACTAACCAGCAATCACAAAAGTAATCCAAATAATACATCGTTCGGTCAACCTGACAATATTATTGAAAACTGTTTTTAACAAACACATTTTACTTTAACAATTTCACCAATTTCGACTTGGAAATAGAAATAATTTGACAACTGAAGAAGATATGAAAGAACAGACCGTACTAACATAATATTAAAAGCACATTAAACTATGTTATTACATTTAAAATTCTCAATATGTAATTCTGTGTATATCATAACATAATAATAATATCTCAGATATCATATATCTGATCTTTGTCAATGTATCTTTTGAACGGGTACACTACATAAATACGAAAAACTTTATTCCGAAAGTCACAAATACGAATTTCAAAATACCGATTATCAGAATTCCGAATGGTTCAAAATCCCTAATATAACAACTCCGATTTATCATTCATCCTATTTTTAAAATTCCAAAATTTCAATATTCCGAACGTTTATAATTACTATTCTCAAAATACCGAGTTTTAATAGATCGAATAACAAAAAGTCCGACTTAATGATAATTCGAAACATCAAAAATACGAATTCCGATTATTAAAATACCGATTAATTAGTATTCCGAGCTTTAATGGTCACAGTTCTAACCTAACCTAACCTAAATGATTCACCAACAATAGAGGGGATCTGGCACTCGGCGGCCGCTACCGCGGCACGCTCCCTGCGGTCGCTCGCCTTCGCGCTTTAATGGTCACAGTTCTAACCTAACCTAACCTAAATGATTCACCAACAATAGAGGGGATCTGGCACTCGGCGGCCGCTACCGCGGCACGCTCCCTGCGGTCGCTCGCCTTCGCGCTTTAATGGTCACAGTTCTAACCTAACCTAACCTAACCTAAATGATTCACCAACAATAGAGGGGATCTGGCACTCGGCGGCCGCTACCGCGGCACGCTCCCTGCGGTCGCTCGCCTTCGCGCTTTAATGGTCAGAGTTCTAACCTAACCTAACTGATTCACCAACAATAGAGGGGATCTGCAGCATTTTAGCAATTTATTCGGAGTATTGAAAATCGGAATGTCGTTTTTCGGACCTGGAACCCATCGAGCATTTGATCCTTCGAACCTATGAAAATCGGAAAACAAAGAAATCGCACTAATGACTTTCGGTAAAATAAATTTCGTGATTTTTAATAATAGATATTATAATTTTTAGGTATTATGAAAATCGGACTTTTGAACATCGGAACATCGAAATTCGGAATAAAATATTTCGGAGTATTTGGGTGTTCCCCTTTTGAACGTTATGTGAAATTGAAACGTACCAAAATGGTCATCAAAAATGGTAATAAAGAAAACAATCAATCACGGCCACAGTCATGCCAAACTGTACTTCACTCTCGAAATACAAGTCCAAGTCTCAAAAGCAAGAAGGAAGAATATTTATATTTTGATCAGAAGCCCCTAACCTTTTAGACATGTTAAGGCTCTCACCTGCTGTACATGAGATCCAGACTAACACAAGGCTAGTGACCGACCAGCAGTATTTTCTTTGTCTTTTTTACAATTTAATTGACCTCCAAAACTATTTTTTTTTTTCAAATCAGTTTATTTTTAATTTGAACTTTTCTCAAAGTTTTAGCTAAACTTAATTGAGTTTGTCAATTTCGCATCGTAAAGTGCAAACCTCTCAAGCTTATTCTTGTGAGCACTAGAAATTCAAATCGAATATGACATAATTTTATAATTATTTCCCTATAATAAAAAGTCACAAGGTAATTTTAAATAATTATCATAAAATAATCTAATCGGCTAAAACGACAAAAAAAGCAAACTTGCCTTTAGTAGGTACTCCAATCTACCTGATTGTTGTCACAAGAAGTAAACTATAAATGCTGGCTTTTTACTAGATTATTGCATTTTTTTTTTTTCAGAATAAATAAACGTTGATGTGTTAAACTTATTTCTCAACTGATTTTGTAACTTAATCATAAGTTTCGCCATATATTTTTTCCAATTCCGCGGTAAATACAAACTATATCTATCGTTATTCTGTGATAACGCAACTAGCTAATTATATTAGAAATATTTGATTTTGTTCAATTTATTATTATTTATCCATACTTAATTAACTATCCTGTCCATTCTCAAACATCCTGAAATTAAATTTAAGTTAACGCAAACATGTTACGAATAAAAATTTATGATAACGCAACTCAGGCCCCCAAGATACAGGCGCTGCCTAGTTTGGGGACTACTGTTTTATTGCTATGTTAAATTAAATATTTTAGTTACAGTAAGCTTTCAATGTCATTATTTTCGGAAACTTTTTGGTAACAATGGACCAATAAATTATTCTTATTCTTATTCATAAATCTCGGACCTAAAGTGAGTTTTTATGTATACTTGTATTATTTTAAGATTGTGATAGTCAAAACTAAACTAACCGATTCATTTATTTTTTATTTATGGTTCATGTTAGCAGAACGTTTTAATTACTTCATAATATGTTTTATCTCGAAGTTAAATGAGGTTACCCTACTTCGGAAAATAATTTTTAAGCAATATAGCTTAACATCTGGATTCGCGAAGTTTCACATTTGTGAACACTTACATCATAATTATTACTTCTTTTCTTTTTTTACCACCGTAATAAAAAATAATATTTCACAAATTCTATTTTAAAGCAATTGATTCAATGATTATCCAGTAATTAACACAGTAAAACATCCTAAGTTTCATCCCATATAAGCCAAGCATGAACTAAATGCTTACGTAGTAATGATGTAAAATTATTTCGCAATACCTAACCTTTCAATTTTATCATCTTATTTAATAGTATTTCGTTTTAATGTAAAAGAGCCTCTTAAGGGCCTTACCGACTTTAGCTACTTCTTATTGCCGGAAAGCTTTTCAATATTGTAAAAGCAAGCTTGAGGCTCCGTAGTCTCAATGCTCATAGTAACTTGCAGCTCCGCAGCTCAGATGTCAGAGGCGGCAACGCGATGTCATCGTTATGGTGTGAGTGAAGTTTGCGAATCGCCGACCAACGGTTTCCAAATGATCGTCAGTAGCTCCAACATCGATCATGAAAATAAAAGCGAAATAAATTTTATTAGTAAGCTGTTTAAAAGGCCAGTGACCGATCCCACTTCTGATGTTAGATAATAAAGGTAGGCACTATAAGTGTACATAGAAATTACCCAAATAGTAAGATTTGAATGTCAGAATGACTACTGATTATTTATTACTTATGAATGTTCTTATGACTAAGTTGTGTAGGGGAATGTTTTCATGAAATAAAGCACAGAAAGACAAGGCTAGACGTATATTTAATTAGACTTGTCAGTATTAAATCAGAAAGCTAGTTGTCCGTTCCAAATCTAGGTCTTCATGGAGAAGAAGGACAAGAAACTCCACGGGAACAGTATTACAGTGTTCTATTAACACAATTCTTATAATTCCATAAATTATCGTTATTTTAAAAACAGTTTATTCTAGGTCTTGGATTCAGAATAATAGCAACATTATAAAAATAGCAATATTGGCAATAATATACCAACATAATCATATTAAGCAATAATTACAGTATAATATCAAATTACTTAACTTACGTGACACCTGGTTAGTATATTCCACATAATAACGGCACTAGAACCAACGAACTGAACATCTACTGAGCAACTGACTATTCGATCACTTGATTCGGTCCGCACAGCTCAAAAGCCAAATAGAAACTGACTTCCCACCCAAAGCGGGTCTCTTTTATAACATCGATTCTTGTAAACAAGGTGGGAGATCACCCCACCTTGTTTGAAACGTAACAGTCGTTTGAAACAGTTTGTTATATTAAAATAACAATATAAAATCTAAGATATACTAAATGTCTCATTAAATATTACTCGGTAATTAATAGACATAATATCTAAATGAATTTTACAAGTTAAGTATAATTTTTAGGTAAACACAATACGTAGTCAAATGAGCTACTTCTACATTGGTCTCAAGCTTTGTAAGTGTGAAAGATGTCACTTTACAACAACCAATATTTTAATATTATAATAACCTCAAAATAAACTATCTATCACGCGCAACGCTGCCTCCCTGTGCGAGCTCCCCCGGGCAGTGACCAGCGTGTCATCCGCATAACACGTCAGGTCTACCCCCGGGCCGAGCTCGCCCCTCAGCATCCAGTCGTACCCGATGTTCCACAGGAGCGGGCCTACAACCGAACCCTGCGGAACACCGCACGACATGCGGCGCTGGTTTCCACCATCACGTCCCATGTAGGTGACACACCTCTCTGACAAATAAGCCCCAACGATGTGGCGGAGGTAGGGAGGCACCCCATGATACCGCAGTGCCTCCCGAATACAACTCCAGGGCAGGGTGTTGAAGGCGTTGGAGATGTCCAAGGACACCGCCAACATCACCCCGCCCCGGGACACCGCTTCCTCCGCCAGGACTCTAACCCGCGACACAGCGTGGATCGTAGAGCGCCCATGCCGAAACCCGAACTGGCTGTCGTCCAGGTCCGGCCCCTCTCTGCACAAGTGGCCGACGAGGCGGGCTGCGATTATCCGCTCGAACAGCTTGCCCACCTCGTCAAGCAGCACTATGGGCCGGTACGCGGATGGTGAGTCCGCAGGGCGCCCCGCCTTCCTGAGCAGGACCAGACGACCAGACTTCCACAGAGTGGGAAACTGGCCCCGCTCGAGGCACGCCGTGTAGAGTCCTCTCAGTTGGGGCTCAAGCTCCTTCAGAGCGAGGGCTAACACGCAGCCGTGGATCCCGTCGGGCCCCGGAGCCACGTTCTTGGCCCGGAGCCGCATCACGGCTGCCCTCATCTCTGCCTGTGTCACCTCTGGGACGCTGATGGCGTTCTCCTCCTCTGTAGGCTCTGCGGCTGTGGGCAAAACCATCGGCGGCGGAGTATGCTCCGCTGTTGCCGGGAAGAGGGCTGCGACCACCTCCTCCAGCAGCTCGGGTTGGAGACTCTCAGTAAGTGGGGGTGCCGCGGCTCGAAGTTTCCCTCGCACCGCGCGATAAGGGCGCCCCCACGGATCCCCATCTAGAGTCTCCAACATCTCCTCCCTGGCTCGCGTCCTCGACTCGCCGATGGCCAGCCACATAGCCTCCTTAGCCGCGCGGTACACCTCATACAGCGCGGCTTCTTCGTCAGGATCCCGGCGACGTCTCCTCCGGTATCGGGTGTACGGGCGTCTAACCGCCACGCACGCGACGCGCAGCTGCGCGATCTCGGCGGTCCACCAGTACACCTGGCGCCTAGCGGACTGTGCGTGGACCCGGGGCATAGACGCGTCGGAAATTTGCGTCATCGCCCCGCGGAACCACAGCGCCTCCTGCTCGACGTCGACGGGTCCGTTCATTGCCGACTCCCGGACCCAGGCCTGGACGATGGCGGCCTCCTCGAGAAGCTCCCTGTCGATGCGCTTACGCGCCCAGCGTGGACCGTCCGTTCGCGGGGCCGGTGGACCGCGGCCGCCGGCGGTCTGGGCGGAGACGTCGAAGCGGATGTATCTGTGATCCGACAACGTCTCCACCTCCACGGCGACACGCCAGTCGCGGACACGGCTCGCGACAGCGGGGCTAGCGAACGAGACGTCCACTATAGACCCGCCCCGCTGCCGCACGCACGTGTGAACCGAGCCCCGGTTTAGAACGGTCAAGCCAGACGTGACCGCCCACTCCTCCAGCACCTCGCCCCTAGCATCGGTCACAGGGGATCCCCACGCCACAGACTTGGCGTTGAGATCCCCCAGCAACAGCACCGGGCGAGGGTGTAGTCGGCCCACGACGGCACCCAACTCGACAAGGAACCTCTCGAAGTCGGCGAGACTCTTGTTGGGCGAAAAGTACACCCCAACCGTGCCAATGCCGTCCGCGAGGGCGGCTACCCAGCCATGACCTCGGGACGGGTTGACAAGAGCCCCGCCAATGATGGCCACCAAACCGTCCAAGTCTCCCACCCAGTTATCCCTGGGGGGGACAAAATACGGTTCGGCGACCACAGCCACGTGAATCGACCACTCTGCCATGCTCTGGAGCAAGAGATCCTGAGCTCTAGCAGAGTGGTTGATATTCGCCTGGAGGAAATGGAATTGTGCCATCACTAGCTTTCCATTTCCTCGGCATCACCTCCTTCTCTGGGTCGGGAGTCGACCGCCTGGGCATTAGTCTGTACGGGGGGTGCAGTTCCCCCGACAGCCTTAGTCCACCTTTGGCTGCGCTTTTTGGGTGCGCCACAGGCTTTCCCACCTATTTTGTGCCCAGCGGACTTCCCTGCAGCTGCACAAAGACTGCAATTTGGTTCCGCCGAGCACTGGGCGGCCTTATGGCCAGGCTGACTGCAGCGATAGCAAAGCCCACTGCGGTGGGTGGGTAACCTAACCTAACCTTTTTTTTTTTTTTTTTTTTTTTTTTGACGCTGGGAAAAATGCATTACGCATGCCCACCCATCGGGGGATGGGAGGGGTATGTGGGACTCCCCGGAAAATCCGGTATACCCACTAAACGACCCAGCGGCGCTCCTACCTCGTCTGCAAAGAGGAGGACTGGGAATCCGGCAGAGCCATAACATCCAGTCCCCCGCTGACGACCGCCCGCCTTGCAGGCGAGCCCAACACGCCCCCCCCATCGGGGAGGGGCCCAGGAATGACCGCGAGCGCTCTGTCATTCCCGCCCGACATGGATGGTGAACTGTGCAATGCAGGAGAAGGCGCCCCCGCACCCGTCTCCCGCTGTTCACCACCAGGGGGCATAAGACGACGATCGTACAATCGCCTTCTCATGCCCCGTCTTCGCCTGCGGAGCGGCGCTGCGAGAGGGTCGTCCTCCCGCGCGCGCTCCGCGTCCTCCTTCTGCGACATTACGTCCTCGCAGAAGGAGGCGACCGCTGTCCAGGCCCCCTCGCTTTCCAGCATCGAGTTGACGACGCCGGGAAGCGAGAGGTCCTGCCCGACCGCTGCGCTCAGACCGCGGCGCAGCTCGGACCAGGCTGGGCACACCTCAAGGGTGTGCTGAGCCGTGTCCTCCGCCGCGCCACAGTCGTGGCACGACGGGGTCTCCTCCCTTTGGATCCGGTGCAGGTACGTTCCGAAACACCCATGGCCGGACAACACCTGCACCAGACGGAAAGAGAGGAAACCTAACATAACCTTTTTTTTTTTTTTTTTTTTTTTTTTTTGACGCTGGGAACCTAACCTAACCTAACCTAACCTAACCTAACCTAACCTAACCTTTTTTTTTTTTTTTTTCTCGGGGTGGAAATCCTCATGGATGTCCTCCGCCCTGGGGTGGGCGAAGGGGTCTGTCAGACTCTTACTGACTAAAACCACCCCGGTGTTCCCTCGCACACTTGCGTCGGGGGGCTGCGGGAGCAAATTGCGACTTCCGCTGCCCCGGACTGGTGACGGCCCGCACTCTGCGGGCCCCGTCCCGTAGGGGGAGTGAGGTGTGCAAACTCCCCCCGTTACGTCTTAGAGTGGCGCGCGTGGAACACTACGCGCCGCCATCTCGGGTCCTGTGTGATGGGGGGCGACGGATGTCCCCGAATCCGTCGCCCCTGGACCCATTTAGGGGGGCTGGAAGAGGGCGTTATCCGCCCTCCGCCGACGCCCGGTGCGCCTGCTGCGGGCCGGGTGAGTGGACGAGGTCTCCCTCTCCCTTTCCGCAGCCTCCTTCTGCGAGATGACTGTCTCGCAGAAGGAAACCACCGCGTCCCACGACTCGGCACTCCCGACCATCGAACGAACGACGGCCGGCAGTGACAAGTCGGCTCCAACTTCTGAAACGAGGGCACGGCGCGGCTCCTCCCACGCGGCACACTCTGCCAATGTATGCCGCGCCGTGTCCTCCCGACAATGGACGCAGTGGTGACACCGAGCGTCCGGCTCCCTGTTTATGCGACACAGGTACTTCCCGAAGCAGCCATGCCCCGAGAGCACCTGCGTCACCCGAAACGACAGGGAGCCGTGCCTCCTCCCGAGCCAGTCGTCGAGCACCGGCCGGACCGCCTCGATGGTGACGAGGCCGGCGGTGGGGCGTGAAAGCCTTTCCCGCCATTCCGCCACCAGGACCTCGCGAAGCTGAGACCGACGCAGCTCCATGTGTCGCTGCATCGGTCGCTCGCCCCGCGCTGTGGCTTCCTCGCGCCACCGATGAAGTGACGCGAGCACCTTCGCCTCCAGGTCCCAGGGCGGGGATCCGGCCAGTGCACAAGCCGCCTCGTAGGAGAACCTAACCTAACCTTTTTTTTTTTTTTTTTTTTTTTTTTTTTTTTTTTTTTTTTTTTTTTTTTGACGCTGGGAAAAATGCATTACGCATGCCCACCCATCGGGGGATGGGAGGGGTATGTGGGACTCCCCGGAAAATCCGGTATACCCACTAAACGACCCAGCGGCGCTCCTACCTCGTCTGCAAGGAGGAGGACTGGGAATCCGGCAGAGCCATAACATCCAGTCCCCCGCTGACGACCGCCCGCCTTGCAGGCGGGCCCGACACGCCCCCCCCATCGGGGAGGGGCCCAGGAATGACCGCGAGCGCTCTGTCATTCCCGCCCGACATGGATGGTGAACTGTGCAATGCAGGAGAAGGCGCCCCCGCACCCGTCTCCCGCTGTTCACCACCAGGGGGCATAAGACGACGATCGTACAATCGCCTTCTCATGCCCCGTCTTCGCCTGCGGAGCGGCGCTGCGAGAGGGTCGTCCTCCCGCGCGCGTTCCGCGTCCTCCTTCTGCGACATTACGTCCTCGCAGAAGGAGGCGACCGCTGTCCAGGCCCCCTCGCTTTCCAGCATCGAGTTGACGACGCCGGGAAGCGAGAGGTCCCGCCCGACCGCTGCGCTCAGACCGCGGCGCAGCTCGGACCAGGCTGGGCACACCTCAAGGGTGTGCTGAGCCGTGTCCTCCGCCGCGCCACAGTCGTGGCACGACGGGGTCTCCTCCCTTTGGATCCGGTGCAGGTACGATCCGAAACACCCATGGCCGGACAACACCTGCACCAGACGGAAAGAGAGGAAACCGTGGGACCGCTCGAGCCAATCCTTCAGGACTGGCCCGAGCGCGTCCAGAGTTCGGCGGCCGAAAACGGCGTTGGCGAGGTCCTCCGTCCAGTGATGGACGATTGCGTCCCTCGCCTCTTGCCGCACGGCCTCCCGCTCTTCTGCGGCGGGGGGCTCCCCGAGCGCCTTACACCGCGCCGTCCATTCGTACACTCTGGTCAGCACCCACGCCTCGAGCTCCCAAGGAGGGGTGCCGGCCAGGGCGCACGCCGCCGAGAAGCCCACCGACCGGTAGGCCCTCGCCACCCGCAGTGCAATGGCCCTTTGGGGCCTACGGATGGTAGTGGCGTTCTCCCTCCTGTGGAGAGAGTCCGCCCAAATCGGGGCCCCGTAAAGGGCCATGGTCCTGAGGATGCCGGCATACAAAAGCCGGCATTGCGCCTTCGGACCTCCCAGGTTCGGGAGGAGCCAGGAAAGGGCATTCGCAGCCTTCAGCAGGCGCGTCGACAGCCCGCTGAAGTGTGGGCCGAAGCGCCACCTGCTGTCGAGTACAAGGCCCAAGTACTTCATCTGGGCCTTGACCCCGATCCTGACGCCCTCCACGACAATGTGTCCGTCGGGTGGGATGCGCTGCCGAGGACCGTGAAAATACACGGCCTCCGTCTTGTGCAGCGCCACCTTCAGCCCAAGGCGGCGGATCCTTCCAGCCACTAAGGATCCGCCAGCAGAGGCCAGAATGGCCGCCTCCCTGAAGTTCCTCCCCCGGGCAAGGAGGAGGGTATCATCTGCGTAGCAGATGATGCTCGTGCCCTGGAGGAGGGTCCCCCGCAGGAGCCAGTCGAATCCAATGTTCCACAGCGGTGGTCCTAGGACCGATCCCTGTGGAACACCGGACTCTGCACCATACTGCCTCACTCTGGCCGTCTTGTCCGCGAGGAGGACCACCCGGTCCTCCAAGTAGCTGGCCAAGAGTGTGCGCAGGTATTGAGGCACTCCGTGATACCGGAGCGCCTCCAATATTGTCGAGTGGGGGACAGAGTTGAAGGCGTTGGCAATGTCGAATGACACCGCCAGCACTCCGTCCCCCGCCTCCACGGCCTCCTTCACCTGGCCCTTGAGCAGGGCCAGCGCATCCACTGTCGAACGACCCCGTCGGAAACCGAATTGGGCGTCCGACAGGTCCGGCCCCACCGTTCCCAGCAGACTATACAGCCGTTCGGCGATAATCCCCTCGAACATCTTACCGACCTCATCGAGCAAAACGATGGGCCGGTAAGCCGAGGGGGAGTCCGCCGGGCGTCCCTCTTTTCGGAGGAGGCACAACCGCCCCTCCTTCCAAGGTTTCGGGAACCTCCCAGTCGTTAAACACGCGCTAAAGAGGTCCCGAAGCCTCTCCTCCATCTGAGAGGCGGCTATGGCCACCACCCTTGCGGGAACACCGTCCGGCCCTGGGGCCGTGTTCTTCGCGCGGAGGCGCAGAGTGCCCGCGTAGAGCTCCGACGCTGTCACCGGGAGAACCTCCTCCTCCGACGGAACCGCCTCCCGCGGGGGGGGGTCCATCACTGGTGGGGTGAAGTCGGTCCTGGACGGAAACAGGGACCGGACCAGATGCCTCGCGTACGGACACACAAGAACAGTGTGTAAAGAAACGTCACAGGTATGCAGCTTCTGCTCAGGCGATCACACTGGGAGAGACTGTCCCATAAAACGAGACGGAATGAGCCCTACTTGCGTAAATTGCGTAAAGGCCAAAAGGGAAGGCACGGACAAGACGCATGCTGCTTACAGCGACGAATGCCAAGAGCGCCAGAAATGGGATGGCATAGCGAGAGCACGGGTCTCGTATTGCTGAAGCGGAGGGCAGCCAACAGGACAGCACTACGGTCGCAACTCGCAGTGGCCCGACTAAAGGATTGCATTTCATCCAAGCAAACCTGCAGCGCTCCAAACTCGTTACGGCGGAGTTCCACCTAGCGGCTCAGGAAAAGGGAATAAAAGTGGCCCTTGTTCAGGAACCTTATGTAGGAAGAATGGGGATAATGAAACAACACCCCGGCACTCAAGTCATCCAGTGCACCCTGAACCGCCAGAAGCCAGTGAAGGCAGCTATAGTTGTTTTCGGTGACGAGCTGGAAGTCATTCATGACCCTCAGCTTGTCACTGAGAATATCGCATCAGCCACCGTAAAGGTGGGACAAATAAAGCTTGGAGTGGTGTCGGTCTACTTCGAGGGAGACCAAGCACTCACACCCTATCTCAACACACTCAACATAACACTTACAAAAATACACACACACACACCCAACACAATCATCGGAGGTGATATAAATGCTTGGAGTCAGTGGTGGGGAAGCAATTCCGAAGACCACCGCGGAGCGGAGTACAACTCGTTCCTAAACGAACAGGATCTCCAGATACTCAACAGAGGACAGGTTCCAACCTTCGAGACGTATAGGGGAGACAGGCTGTACGCCAGCATCGTTGATGTAACAGTTTGCAGTTTGTCGCTTCTAGACAGAATCGAGGAGTGGAGAGTTGACAGAGGTCTCACCTCATCTGACCACAATGCGGTAACCTTCACGATGCGTCTTGAAAAACCCTTGGAGCCACTGAGGCCAATCTCAACACGCATTTATAACACCAAGAAGGCAAAGTGGTCAGAATTTAGGAAATACTTTAAACTCTGTCTAGAGGTGAAAACCATCACACCCGAAAGAATAAGTGGAGCCTCAAATCACGAAGACCTGGAGAACCTAATCAGCGATTATACCTCTGCCATACACCAAGCATGCGTAAAATCAATCCCAAGAATAGGCACCAGGAAAATAGATCTAAAGCCACCCTGGTGGCCACTCCTACTCTAGAACAACTCAAAGGTGAAGTTCTCAGAAAGAAGAGAAGGATCCGCAATGCAGCACCATCAAGGAGGAACTTCACAATACAGGAATACCTCACTGCTAAACAAAACTACTCCACACAAGCCACTGAGGCCGCCACGGCAGGCTGGAAAGAGTTCTGTTCCACACAAGAAAGAGAAAGCATGTGGGACGGAATTTACAGAGTTATACGGAAAACCGCAAGAAGGGAAAACGATGCGCTCCTGAGAGGCCCGTCTGGAGAAACCCTGAGCCCAGAGCAATCGGCGGAACTTCTCGCGAACACCTTCTACCCGGCAGACTCAACAGCAGCAGAAACGACCTACCACACGCAGCTTAGAAGCCGTATACGAGAGGAATCCGACTATCTTCAAGGATTGTCGGCCGACGACCCACCTTTTACACCTGCGGAGCTTGAATTGGTTCTACAAAACCAAAACCCAAAGAAAGCTCCAGGACCGGATGGGCTGACGGCTGATATATGCGTAGCCGCTATCACCTGCAACGGGGAAGTGTTTCTTGCCTTGGCCAACAGATGCCTGGCCCTGTCTTACTTCCCGGTCCAGTGGAAAGTGGCCCATGTGTGCATCCTCAGAAAACCCGGCAAAGACGACTACACTCATCCAAAGTCCTACAGACCCATTGGACTTCTGGCAGTCTTGGGCAAGATCGTCGAAAAACTCTTCGTTACCAGGATTCAGTGGCACTTACTCCCCACACTCAACACACATCAATACGGTTTCATGCCGCAACGGGGCACCGAGGATGCCCTCTACGCCCTAGTGACGCACATACGTGCAGAGATCAAAGCAAAGAAGATCGTGCTTTTAATATCACTGGACATAGAGGGGGCCTTCGATAACGCGTGGTGGCCGGCCATAAAACACCAACTAATAAGCAAAAAGTGCCCAAGAAACTTATACACCATACTAACCTCATACCTAAAGGATCGAAGAGTACTGGTGAACTACGCCAGAGCGAAAAGCGAGAAGGAGACCACCAAGGGATGTGTCCAAGGTTCCATTGCTGGACCATCACTTTGGAATCTAATCCTAGACTCGCTTCTAACTGGAATCAACAGCTCGGGCGTATTTTGTCAAGCCTACGCGGACGATGTGGTCCTGGTCTTCTCCGACCATGAGGTCAACGCTCTGGAGAGCATAGCAGAAAGGACGTTAGACAGAGTGTCTGAATGGGGGGCTCAGAACAAGCTACGCTTCGCCGCGCACAAAACAAATGCGATGGTGCTGACAAAGAAGCTCAAGTATGACACTCCGGTCGTTCACATGTCAGGTGTCCGGCTAAATCTCGTTCATGAGATCAAGCTTCTAGGGCTGATCATAGACAATAAGCTCACTTTCAACGCACATGTTTCCGCCACCTGTAAAAAAGCCGCGTAACCTTTTTTTTTTTTTTTTTTTTTTTTTCGGGGTGGAAATCCTCATGGATGTCCTCCGCCCTGGGGTGGGCGAAGGGGTCTGTCAGACTCTTACTGACTAAAACCACCCCGGTGTTCCCTCGCACACTTGCGTCGGGGGGCTGCGGGAGCAAATTGCGACTTCCGCTGCCCCGGACTGGTGACGGCCCGCACTTTGCGGGCCCCGTCCCGTAGGGGGAGTGAGGTGTGCAAACTCCCCCCGTTACGTCTTAGAGTGGCGCGCGTGGAACACTACGCGCCGCCATCTCGGGTCCCGTGTGATGGGGGGCGACGGATGTCCCCGAATCCGTCGCCCCTGGACCCATTTAGGGGGGCTGGAAGAGGGCGTTATCCGCCCTCCGCCGACGCCCGGTGCGCCTGCTGCGGGCCGGGTGAGTGGACGAGATCTCCCTCTCCCTTTCCGCAGCCTCCTTCTGCGAGATGACTGTCTCGCAGAAGGAAACCACCGCGTCCCACGACTCGGCACTCCCGACCATCGAACGAACGACGGCCGGCAGTGACAAGTCGGCTCCAACTTCTGAAACGAGGGCACGGCGCGGCTCCTCCCACGCGGCACACTCTGCCAATGTATGCCGCGCCGTGTCCTCCCGACAATGGACGCAGTGGTGACACCGAGCGTCCGGCTCCCTGTTTATGCGACACAGGTACTTCCCGAAGCAGCCATGCCCCGAGAGCACCTGCGTCACCCGAAACGACAGGGAGCCGTGCCTCCTCCCGAGCCAGTCGTCGAGCACCGGCCGGACCGCCTCGATGGTGACGAGGCCGGCGGTGGGGCGTGAAAGCCTTTCCCGCCATTCCGCCACCAGGACCTCGCGAAGCTGAGACCGACGCAGCTCCATGTGTCGCTGCATCGGTCGCTCGCCCCGCGCTGTGGCTTCCTCGCGCCACCGATGAAGTGACGCGAGCACCTTCGCCTCCAGGTCCCAGGGCGGGGATCCGGCCAGTGCACAAGCCGCCTCGTAGGAGATCGTGCGATACCCCCTGATGACTCTGACGGCCATCGCTCTCTGCGGCTTACGCAATACAGCGATGCTACCGGCCGTCAGGTCAGCCGCCCAGATCGGGGCCCCGTAAAGGGCCATCGACCGCACGATCCCCACGTAGAGCCGCCTACAAGCGGCGCTCGGGCCCCCCAGATTGGGAAGCAGCGTTGACAGCGCCCCAGCAGCACCCAGCAACTTGGGCGCCAACCGTCGGAAGTGGGGCCCGAAGTCCCACCGGCTGTCGAGCACCAATCCTAGGTACTTCATGGTAGACTCGACAGCGATCCGAGTCCCCCCGACCACGATATGTGAGCCGGGTGGCGGCGCCCGCCGGGGGCCATGAAACACCATGGCCTCCGACTTACTAAGGGCCACCTCCAGGCCTAGGCGACGTATGCGGCTCACCACCTGTGAGACCGCAGCCGTCGCGCGCAACGCTGCCTCCCTGTGCGAGCTCCCCCGGGCAGTGACCAGCGTGTCATCCGCATAACACGTCAGGTCTACCCCCGGGCCGAGCTCGCCCCTCAGCACCCAGTCGTACCCGATGTTCCACAGGAGCGGGCCTACAACCGAACCCTGCGGAACACCGCACGACATGCGGCGCTGGTTTCCACCATCACGTCCCATGTAGGTGACACACCTCTCTGACAAAACCTAACCTAACCTAACCGTGTGGAACACTGGGGGAAATGGGGCTACAGATCCTCAACACCGGAAATATCCCGACCTTTGATACCGTGAGAGGTGGGGTCAGGTACAGCAGCCACGTGGACTTAACGGTCTGTTCCGCGGACATGCTTGACCTGGTGGACGGCTGGCGGATCGAGGAGGGTCTCACGAGTTCCGACCATAACGGCATAGCCTTCAGCATTCACCTTCAAAAATCAAAAGGAATGGCAATAAAACGGACCACTAGGATATACAACACACGGAAGGCTAATTGGAGGCAGTTTCATGAGAAACTGTCTCAAATTATGCGAGACAGAAAGTTAACCCTAGTGGACTTATCAAACATACACAACATAGATCAGATTGAACATACAATAAACACATACACACAAGCCATTACCGACACATGCAGAGACACTATACCCAATAAACACATCACAGAAATAATTACCATGCCGTGGTGGTCCGAGGAACTCGCGGAGATGAAAAGGCTGGTCGCCACCAGGAAGGTCAGAGTCAGAAGCGCAGCACCGGTCCGAAGAGCGATGGTGGTCAACCTGTACCTGGAAGCGAAAGAAGAGTATGAGGCAGCGGTGGTGAAAGCTCAAGCGGAGAGCTGGAAGGAGTTCTGCGGGAAACAGAACAGAGAGGGGGTCTGGGAGGGGATTTATAGGGTAATGGGAAGGATAGCGAAGAGGGAGGAGGATCTGCCGCTGCAAATGGAAGGAGAGACACTGGACGCGAAAGGCTCAGTGAGGTTGTTGGCCGAGACCTTTTATCCTGAGGACCGAGAGGAAGACGACAACATGGATCATCGCCAAACCCGACAACTGGCAGAGACGGTAAACGCATGGAGTCATAATGAACGAAATGACCCTCCGTTTACCCAAAGCGAGCTAAGCAGGTCCATGATGTCGTTCAACCCTAAAAAGGCACCGGGCGCCGACGGCTTCACGGCCGATATCTGCTCTCAGGCCATAAATTGCGACACTGACTACTTCTTGGCACTGCTGAACAAATGCCTGGCGTACCACCACTTTCCGAATATCTGGAAGGAAGCCACGGTGGTTGTGCTCAGAAAGCCGGGCAAAGACTCGTACACCGTACCAAAGTCGTACAGGCCGATTGGGCTTTTGCCTGTCCTTGGGAAAGTGTACGAAAAGATGCTGGTTGCTCGTCTCAAATTCTATTTGCTACCTAGGATTAGTACTCGCCAATATGGCTTTATGCCCCAAAAAAGCACGGAAGACTCCCTCTTTACCCTCGTGCAGTACATCCGCGCAAAGTTGACACAGAAGAAAATCATCACACTTGCGTCGCTGGATATCGAGGGAGCATTCGATAGTGCGTGGTGGCCCGCTATTAAAGTACGATTGGCTGAGGAAAAGTGTCCTGTAAATTTGAGACGAGTAGTTAGCAGCTACCTCAGTGACAGGGTGGTCACCGTGAGGTACGCCGGTGAGGAGAGCAGGAGACAGACCAGCAAAGGGTGCGTCCAGGGATCCATAGGGGGGCCAATATTTTGGAATCTGCTGCTTGACCCGCTCCTGAAGCAGCTGGAGAGACGGGGCGATTACTGCCAGGCATTTGCCGACGATGTGGTGTTGGTGTTTTGCGGCGATACAGCACACGAAATCGAGGGACAAGCCAAGGCCGCTCTCGAACATGTTCGGGCGTGGGGTGTCAGAAATCGGCTGAAATTCGCACCGCACAAAACCTGTGCGATGGTGTTAACGCGGAGGCTTAAATATGACACGCCGCGCCTGAGCATGGGCGGGATCGACATTGGAATGTCCCAAGATGTAAAAGTACTAGGGCTCATTATAGATGCCAAACTCACCTTCAACAAACATAGCTGTCGTCTGTAAGAAGGCGATAGCTATGTACAAGCAGCTGGCCAGGGCAGCCCGGGTCCTAAATTTGAGACGAGTAGTTAGCAGCTACCTCAGTGACAGGGTGGTCACCGTGAGGTACGCCGGTGAGGAGAGCAGGAGACAGACCAGCAAAGGGTGCGTCCAGGGATCCATAGGGGGGCCAATATTTTGGAATCTGCTGCTTGACCCGCTCCTGAAGCAGCTGGAGAGACGGGGCGATTACTGCCAGGCATTTGCCGACGATGTGGTGTTGGTGTTTTGCGGCGATACAGCACACGAAATCGAGGGACAAGCCAAGGCCGCTCTCGAACATGTTCGGGCGTGGGGTGTCAGAAATCGGCTGAAATTCGCACCGCACAAAACCTGTGCGATGGTGTTAACGCGGAGGCTTAAATATGACACGCCGCGCCTGAGCATGGGCGGGATCGACATTGGAATGTCCCAAGATGTAAAAGTACTAGGGCTCATTATAGATGCCAAACTCACCTTCAACAAACATAGCTGTCGTCTGTAAGAAGGCGATAGCTATGTACAAGCAGCTGGCCAGGGCAGCCCGGGTCAGTTGGGGTCTGCACCCAGAGGTGATAAGGGCTATATACAACGCAGCAGTGGAGCCGACGGTGCTGTACGCCGCAAGCGCATGGGCACCAGCTGCCAACAAGTTGGGGGTCAAGAAGCAGTTAAACATCGTCCAGAGAGGGTTTGCCCAGAAGCTTTGCAGAGCCTACCGCACAGTCTCTCTAAACTCGGCACTGGTTCTGGCTGGAATACTCCCACTTGACCTCCGTATCCGGGAAGCGGCTGCGCTTTACGGAGCCAAGAGGGGAGTGCCCCAGCCCATACTGGGAGACAGGGAGGTTGAGCGAATGGCCCCGGCGATAGAGGCCCCGCACCCTGTGGATCAAATTAGTCTGGAGTTTGGAAGTCTGGTAGACGAGGAACACTATAACAACCACAGCGACTTTGATGTGCGCATCTTCACCGACGGCAGCAAGATTGAGGGCAAAGTTGGAGCGGCCCTATCCTTGTGGAATGGCACCGCCGAAACAAAGGCCCTCAAGCTTGCCTTGCCGTCCTACTGCACCGTCTATCAGGCTGAACTCCTGGCTATACAAAGAGCGGTTTTTTTGTTAGCTGTGTGGCAGGAGAGAATCCACAACATAGTGGAAATCACAAAAAAAAAAAAAAGAATAAAAAAAAAAACAATATTAATAAAAATATGTACAACCAGGGCTCTGATCATGTCAGAGGGACACTGAGCAAAAGCAGGAGTGGGTTTTAGCCGGTATGAGTCCGGCACTGCCCAGACTGCCTCATCCGTGAGGCAGTCTGGGCGTCCATGAGGATTTCCCACTCCTGCTATTAATTATTAAAAAAAAAAAAAAAAAAAAAAAAAACCTAACCTAACCTAACCTAACCAATAGAAACAAATAAATAGGACAATAAATCTATGCTATATATATATTTTAATGTAAAATATATTGACTAGCATACAAGAAACAAAATATGTATAATATATAAAATAAGATGTTTAAAATTAAGACACAATTAAGTTTATAAGAAAAATGTATAAGGATAAGTAAAAGTAAGTAACCTGTAAACCCGATCTGGAAATATAGAAAAAATTGGACGATTATAAGATATAAGTATAATTAGGAAATAGTGTACTCCCATCTGGAAATATATAAATGTATTTGTCTAGAATAAGTAAATGTATAAGTTGATAGAAAAAGCCGTTCGTATTCAGGCAAAACATTAATATTAAGATTGAGCAAAAACAAGAACAAAATAAATAAGGAACACCTGTAGATACATCCCACGAAATTCGCTGAATAAGGGCTCTAATTATGTTAGAGGTAGCTCGTGTTCCGGGCTTCAGCGCCCGGACTTTAAAAAAAAAAAAAAAAAAAAAAAAAAAAAAAAAAAAAAAAAAAAACCTAACCTAACCTAACCTTTTTTTTTTTTTTTTTTTTTTTTTTGACGCTGGGTAAAATGCATTACGCATGCCCACCCATCGGGGGATGGGAGGGGTATGTGGGACTCCCCGGAAAATCCGGTATACCCACTAAACGACCCAGCGGCGCTCCTACCTCGTCTGCAAAGAGGAGGACTGGGAATCCGGCAGAGCCATAACATCCAGTCCCCCGCTGACGACCGCCCGCCTTGCAGGCGAGCCCGACACGCCCCCCCCATCGGGGAGGGGCCCAGGAATGACCGCGAGCGCTCTGTCATTCCCGCCCGACATGGATGGTGAACTGTGCAATGCAGGAGAAGGCGCCCCCGCACCCGACTCCCGCTGTTCACCACCAGGGGGCATAAGACGACGATCGTACAATCGCCTTCTCATGCCCCGTCTTCGCCTGCGGAGCGGCGCTGCGAGAGGGTCGTCCTCCCGCGCACGCTCCGCGTCCTCCTTCTGCGACATTACGTCCTCGCAGAAGGAGGCGACCGCTGTCCAGGCCCCCTCGCTTTCCAGCATCGAGTTGACGACGCCGGGAAGCGAGAGGTCCTGCCCGACCGCTGCGCTCAGACCGCGGCGCAGCTCGGACCAGGCTGGGCACACCTCAAGGGTGTGCTGAGCCGTGTCCTCCGCCGCGCCACAGTCGTGGCACGACGGGGTCTCCTCCCTTTGGATCCGGTGCAGGTACGTTCCGAAACACCCATGGCCGGACAACACCTGCACCAGACGGAAAGAGAGGAAACCGTGGGACCGCTCGAGCCAATCCTTCAGGACTGGCCCGAGCGCGTCCAGAGTTCGGCGGCCGAAAACGGCATTGGCGAGGTCCTCCGTCCAGTGATGGACGATTGCGTCCCTCACCTCTTGCCGCACGGCCTCCCGCTCTTCTGCGGCGGGGGGCTCCCCGAGCGCCTTACACCGCGCCGTCCATTCGTACACTCTGGTCAGCACCCACGCCTCGAGCTCCCAAGGAGGGGTGCCGGCCAGGGCGCACGCCGCCGAGAAGCCCACCGACCGGTAGGCCCTCGCCACCCGCAGTGCAATGGCCCTTTGGGGCCTACGGATGGTAGTGGCGTTCTCCCTCCTGTGGAGGGAGTCCGCCCAAATCGGGGCCCCGTAAAGGGCCATGCTCCTGAGGATGCCGGCATACAAAAGCCGGCATCGCGCCTTCGGACCTCCCAGGTTCGGGAGGAGCCAGGAAAGGGCATTCGCAGCCTTCAGCAGGCGCGTCGACAGCCCGCTGAAGTGTGGGCCGAAGCGCCACCTGCTGTCGAGTACAAGGCCCAAGTTCTTCATCTGGGCCTTGACCCCGATCCTGACGCCCTCCACGACAATGTGTCCGTCGGGTGGGATGCGCTGCCGAGGACCGTGAAAATACACGGCCTCCGTCTTGTGCAGCGCCACCTTCAGCCCTAGGCGGCGGATCCTTCCAGCCACTAAGGATCCGCCAGCAGAGGCCAGAATGGCCGCCTCCCTGAAGTTCCTCCCCCGGGCAAGGAGGAGGGTATCATCTGCGTAGCAGATGATGCTCGTGCCCTGGAGGAGGGTCCCCCGCAGGAGCCAGTCGAATCCAATGTTCCACAGCGGTGGTCCTAGGACCGATCCCTGTGGAACACCGGACTCTGCACCATACTGCCTCACTCTGGCCGTCTTGTCCGCGAGGAGGACCACCCGGTCCTCCAAGTAGCTGGCCAAGAGTGTGCGCAGGTATTGAGGCACTCCGTGATACCGGAGCGCCTCCAATATTGTCGAGTGGGGGACAGAGTTGAAGGCAATGTCGAATGACACCGCCAGCACTCCGTCCCCCGCCTCCACGGCCTCCTTCACCTGGCCCTTGAGCAGGGCCAGCGCATCCACTGTCGAACGACCCCGTCGGAAACCGAATTGGGCGTCCGACAGGTCCGGCCCCACCGTTCCCAGCAGACTATACAGCCGTTCGGCGATAATCCCCTCGAACATCTTACCGACCTCATCGAGCAAAACGATGGGCCGGTAAGCCGAGGGGGAGTCCGCCGGGCGTCCCTCTTTTCGGAGAAGGCACAACCGCCCCTCCTTCCAAGGTTTCGGGAACCTCCCAGTCGTGAAACACGCGCTAAAGAGGTCCCGAAGCCTCTCCTCCATCTGAGAGGCGGCTATGGCCACCACCCTTGCGGGAACACCGTCCGGCCCTGGGGCCGTGTTCTTCGCGCGGAGGCGCAGAGTGCCCGCGTAGAGCTCCGACGCTGTCACCGGGAGAACCTCCTCCTCCGACGGAACCGCCTCCCGCGGGGGGGGGTCCATCACTGGCGGCGTGAAGTCGGTCCTGGACGGAAACAGGGACCGGACCACCCCATCCAGCAATGCCGGCTCGAGGGTCTCCGTCAGCGGAGGACCACAGGGGCGCAGTTTACTCCGCGCCGCCTTGTACGGTCTCCCGAACGGGTCTCTGTCGAGACCCTCCAGCATCTCGGCTCTCGCCGAGTCTTCGGCCTCGCACATTGCCAACTTGAGGACCCTCTTTGCATCGACGTACGACGCATAGAGGGCCCCCTCGCCGGCTAGGTCTCGGGGCCTGCGCCTCCGACTCCGCGTGTAGGCCCTCCTGGCCGCTACGCAGGCCGTCCGGAGCCCCGCCAATTCCTCCGACCACCAATAGACGGCGCGTCTGGGAGGTACGCCGCGAGACAGGGGCATGCTGGAGTTGCACACCTCTGTCAGGGACCCCCTCAGCTGGAGCGCTGCGGCGTCCACGTCCAGGACCTCGACAGGAGGCGTGAGCCAGTCCTGGACGAACGCCGCCTCCTCGGCGGCCTCTCGGTCCAGGCGGGTGAGAGCCCACCGGGGGAACGCAGATTGGCCCGAGCGGACCATCCCCTGGGAGCTCTGGGTGGAGATGTCGAAGCGCACATATCGGTGGTCCGAAAAGGTCTCCGCCATCTCCACCCGCCAGTTCACGACGCGGGCGGCTAGTACGGGGGTGGCAAACGATACGTCGACCACCGATCCTCCCCGTTGCCGCACACACGTGTGAACAGTCCCTCTGTTCAGGAGGGACACCCCGCACGACGCCGCCCAAAATTCTGCGGCGCGTCCCCGGACGTTGCAAGAGGCGGCCGGGTTGCCCCAGGCCGTCGACTTGGCGTTCAGGTCACCCATAATGGCGACCTGGCGTGGCGCCGCCCTCCCCAGCACTGCTGTGAGGATTTCAAGAAAGTTCTCGAAATCCGAAAGAGGGCGGTTTGGGGAGAAATAAACGCCCACAAGGGCCAAGTCTCCCCACGCGGCGGCCACGTATCCCGGTCCCCTCTCTAAGAGCGAGAGGGGAGGGGAGTCCGTGGAAGACCGCGACACTAATGCCACCGAACCATCCCGATCACCCAGCCAACGGCCAGGGACCGAGTACGGCTCGGCAACCACCGCCACGTCCACCAACCACTCAGCCATGCTCTGCATCAGCAGATCCTGGGCTGCTCTGCAGTGGTTGGTGTTCGCCTGGAGGATGCGATGTTTGATCTGACTATCCATCAATCAGACATCGCACCCCCCTCCACATCCGCCGATGTCCCAGCCTCAGGGACGGCGGCGGCAGTGACAGGCCGGATCGGCGCCTGCTCCTTGCCCTTCTTTGGGGGAGGATTGCAGTTCCTGTTGCCGGGAAGAGGGCTGCGACCACCTCCTCCAGCAGCTCGGGTTGGAGACTCTCAGTAAGTGGGGGCGCCGCGGCTCGAAGTTTCCCTCGCACCGCGCGATAAGGGCGCCCCCACGGATCCCCATCTAGAGTCTCCAACATCTCCTCCCTGGCTCGCGTCCTCGACTCGCCGATGGCCAGCCACAGAGCCTCCTTAGCCGCGCGGTACACCACATACAGCGCGGCTTCTTCGTCAGGATCCCGGCGACGTCTCCTCCGGTATCGGGTGTACGGGCGTCTAACCGCCACGCACGCGACGCGCAGCTGCGCGATCTCGGCGGTCCACCAGTACACCTGGCGCCTAGCGGACTGTGCGTGGACCCGGGGCATAGACGCGTCGGAAATTTGCGTCATCGCCCCGCGGAACCACAGCGCCTCCTGCTCGACGTCGACGGGTCCGTTCATTGCCGACTCCCGGACCCAGGCCTGGACAATGGCGGCCTCCTCGAGAAGCTCCCTGTCGATGCGCTTACGCGCCCAGCGCGGACCGTCCGTTCGCGGGGCCGGTGGACCGCGGCCGCCGGCGGTCTGGGCGGAGACGTCGAAGCGGATGTATCGGTGATCCGACAACGTCTCCACCTCCACGGCGACACGCCAGTCGCGGACACGGCTCGCGACAGCGGGGCTAGCGAACGAGACGTCCACTATAGACCCGCCCCGCTGCCGCACGCACGTGTGAACCGAGCCCCGGTTTAGAACGGTCAAGCCAGTCGTGACCGCCCACTCCTCCAGCACCTCGCCCCTAGCATCGGTCACAGGGGATCCCCACGCCACAGACTTGGCGTTGAGATCCCCCAGCAACAGCACCGGGCGAGGGTGTAGTCGGCCCACGACGGCACCCAACTCGACAAGGAACCTCTCGAAGTCGGCGAGACTCTTGTTGGGCGAAAAGTACGCCCCAACCGTGCCAATGCCGTCCGCGAGGGCGGCTACCCAGCCATGACCTCGGGACGGGTTGACAAGAGCCCCACCAATGATGGCCACCAAACCGTCCAAGTCTCCCACCCAGTTATCCCTGGGGGGGACAAAATACGGTTCGGCGACCACAGCCACGTGAATCGACCACTCTGCCATGCTCTGGAGCAAGAGATCCTGAGCTCCAGCAGAGTGGTTGATATTGCCCTGGAGGAAATGGTAGAGCGCCATTATACGCAATCCATTTCCTCCGCACCATTCCTAGGCCGGGAGTCGGCCGAAGGGCAGCCAGGCTGCAGGGGGGGTAAAGAGCCCCCGGCAGCCTTGGCAGTCCCTCTCTTCCTCTTCTTCTTCTTCTTCGTGGCGGGTGCGCCACAGGCCTTTCCACCCGCTCTGTGCTCGGCGGACCTCCCTGCAGCTGTACAGAGGCTGCAGTTTGGTGCTGCGGAGCACTGGGCCGCCTTATGGCCGGCCTGACCACAGCGATAGCACTGGTCGCTGCGGTCTGTTTCGGCGGTGCACCGTGCCCTGACATGCCCAATGTCGTGGCAACGGTAGCACCGCAAGGCCATGGGTTGCAGCCGCTTCACCCTCGCTGCCACCCACCCCACCAATAGACGCCTAGCGTCGGCTACTTTATTCGCCGCTGCCGCCGGGCACCGCACCCAGATCGTGCCGAGCCCGGAAGCATCGACGCGTATCTCACCCGTCCGGACGTCTTCGGGCGGACATCCACCGGAACGGGCAATGGCCGCCACGACCTCAGCCGGAGCCGTCGAGTCGTCCAGCCCGTTGATTCGCAGTTCAGCGGTCTTCATCGGCCTGGACACCCGAACGTCCTCCGGGTTGAGGACCTCCCTCAGCTTGGTGGCCAGGACGTCCGCCCTTTCGCCGCTAGAGGCACCCGGCACCTCAAGCAGCCGCGCCCCCGTAACCGCATTCCTCAATCTGAGGCCGGACGGTATACCAAGGTCGGAGAACGGGACTTTGGCTTTTGCCTCCGCAAGGACCGCCTTATAGGAGACACCCCTTTCGACGGCTCCGGGCTGCAGCGTAATTACTACAGCCGCGGAGCGTGGGGCTCTGATCCTAGGCGGCCCCTGAGCCTTCTTGGGTGCTGGCGCCGGTGCTCTAGTGGGTACCGGTGGTGTTGGCGCCGTCTTCTTCTTACGGCGGCCCTTCTTGACGACCGTCGTCCAGGCCTCTGTGGTGGACCCGGGTGCGGTCACCGAGGGTGTGTTCACCGAGGGTGCGGCTGCCAGGGGCGCGGCCGTCCGGGAAGTGGTCGCGGGCGCGCTCCCCGCGGGCTTTTTGCCGGCAATGGTTGGTGTACCCGACATAGCGAGCTCCTCCTTCCTCCTCCTATCCGCAGCGAGTGGCGGCCGGAGAGTCTCTGCTGGGAGGAGCCTCGACTCCAGGCCCTGCAGACGGGCATTCAGCATACCCCCACACTGCAGCATGCAGATGCGAACGATCTTCTCGATCTCCGCATCCGCAGGTGCGGGGGTAGGGACCGACGACGGGGCCGACGACGCGGTCGGTGGTGTCTGGGCAGTGACGGAAGCGGAACCGGTGGCCGCAGGACGCACCTGTTGCCATTCCGCCCTCTGCGCGGCAAGCTCCCGCTTGAGGTCCTCGAGCTCAGATCTGAGACGGCTATTCTCCTCCCACAACTTCGCCGTCTCGTCTGAGCTTGTGCGACTAAGGAGGACCCCAACTGCCTCCTTAATGCCGTCAGCCGCCTCCTTCAGAGCGCGCGTGAACGTGCCCTTCAGGCTGCCAGATTTTGTGGCAACCTTCAGAACGACGTCTACGCCGTCCAGAACTTGGCGACTGAGCGCCACCGCCGACAGGCTCTCTCCGGCAGTCGCCTGAGCAGAGCGTCGCTCTCGGGCCAGTCGGGCCATCTCGCTGACCTCGTCAGCCGCCACCGCCTTCCGCTGCGCCCGCTTTGCGGCGTTCGCCTCCGCTCTATTGGCTTCCAGTAGAGAGATAGTGGAGCCATCCCCAAGTTCTGCCACCGTGGGCTCGAGGACCACCTCCTTGGACCCCGAGTCACTCCCTCCGCTGGGTACTGGCGTGTCAGGGCGCTTAAGAAAGCGCCCCCGGAAGTCACGCGAAGTCGCAGACCTTCCAGCAGCTGCACGACCTCGCCCTCTCTTGCTCTTCGGCACTTTAGGCGCCGGAAGATTCTCCTCGCTAGAAGAGGACTCCGCGTGCTCCTCATCCTCTTTGCGTGCGTGCGTTCTCCAAAATTTGGAAGCACGCTCAACTCCCTCCCCTTTCGTCCGCGAGCGCTTTGAGCTTACGCTCGCCACGCTCGCCACACTAATCCTATCAGATGTGGTGTCAGAGTCTGGCACCACACCCACACCCATCTGCTCGACCAACACGATCGGCAATTTATTTTGTTTGTTTTTATTATTATGATTTTCATTATCCATTTTATATCCCACGAGTAGATATAGGTACTATACGTCCACCGGGCAGAGCCTAGATACCCGGTAAGCCTACATACTACAGAGTGCGGCAGGTGCTCTGTAGGGGAAGCGCTCGCAACTGGACTCCCTCCAGCCATTCATCCTCTCACCGCGCTTCAAAGCTTAGGATTGGGTGGTTTTTTATCTTAGAGGTAGCCTTCCTCTGGGCCAGGCGATTAAGCCAAGCCCCCGGCGGCGGCATTAGACATGCCTCCGTTCGCTGTCCGGCCAACCCGACTCAGCGAACCCGCCGAAAGTTCTCTCGTTGAAGACCTCTCCTCAACGAGAGAAACACGCACCGCTTTGGTGCGCCTGCACCGCAGCGGCATGGTCACGTCATATGTCGATCGACGATCGTCGATCGATCAAGAGCGACCCCATCCCGGTATCTCTCTTAGTCTGGTCTCTCACTTGGGCCTTTCCGGCATGAGTAACTCTACCGGCAGAGCCCCAAGATCATTGAGACGCGCAAGCCCCACCACGACGACAACGTGGAGACACATTCGGTGGGGAACCTAACCTAACCTAACCTAACCTAACCTTTTTTTTTTTTTTTTTTTTTGACGCTGGGAAAAATGCATTACGCATGCCCACCCATCGGGGGATGGGAGGGGTATGTGGGACTCCCCGGAAAATCCGGTATACCCACTAAACGACCCAGCGGCGCTCCTACCTCGTCTGCAAGGAGGAGGACTGGGAATCCGGCAGAGCCATAACATCCAGTCCCCAGTGGGCACTGCGCCGAGGGTCATGACACCAGGGAGTGTCCCAATCGCTCCAAGCACCCTCGGTGCACCAATTGCTCAAAGAGCAACAGAGCGGTTGATGCTGGCCATGCAGCCTATTCTAGCATCTGCCCGGAATGGGTTAAGTGGGATCGGATATCCAGGGCAGTCATAAGTTATTGCTGAGGGCACCCCAGTGGAAGTCAAGTTCGCACAGGTCAACCTTGGTCGCGGTCTTGCGGCCACCAAAGAGTCGATTGTCGATGCTGTTAGGAGCCGCACGGACATCTTGCTCGTCCAAGAACCCTATGTGGGCACTAAGGGCGTTCTGTCTGCGCCTCACGTAGTCATCCAGGACCCTTGCATCCAGGAGCCAGTCGAATCCAATGTTCCACAGCGGTGGTCCTAGGACCGATCCCTGTGGAACACCGGACTCTGCACCATACTGCCTCACTCTGGCCGTCTTGTCCGCGAGGAGGACCACCCGGTCCTCCAAGTAGCTGGCCAAGAGTGTGCGCAGGTATTGAGGCACTCCGTGATACCGGAGCGCCTCCAATATTGTCGAGTGGGGGACAGAGTTGAAGGCGTTGGCAATGTCGAATGACACCGCCAGCACTCCGTCCCCCGCCTCCACGGCCTCCTTCACCTGGCCCTTGAGCAGGGCCAGCGCATCCACTGTCGAACGACCCCGTCGGAAACCGAATTGGGCGTCCGACAGGTCCGGCCCCACCGTTCCCAGCAGACTATACAGCCGTTCGGCGATAATCCCCTCGAACATCTTACCGACCTCATCGAGCAAAACGATGGGCCGGTAAGCCGAGGGGGAGTCCGCCGGGCGTCCCTCTTTTCGGAGGAGGCACAAGCGCCCCTCCTTCCAAGGTTTCGGGAACCTCCCAGTTGTGAAACACGCGCTAAAGAGGTCCCGAAGCCTCTCCTCCATCTGAGAGGCGGCTATGGCCACCACCCTTGCGGGAACACCGTCCGGCCCTGGGGCCGTGTTCTTCGCGCGGAGGCGCAGAGTGCCCGCGTAGAGCTCCGACGCTGTCACCGGGAGAACCTCCTCCTCCGACGGAACCGCCTCCCGCGGGGGGGGGTCCATCACTGGCGGGGTGAAGTCGGTCCTGGACGGAAACAGGGACCGGACCACCCCATCCAGCAATGCCGGCTCGAGGGTCTCCGTCAGCGGAGGACCACAGGGGCGCAGTTTACTCCGCGCCGCCTTGTACGGTCTCCCGAACGGGTCTCTGTCGAGACCCTCCAGCATCTCGGCTCTCGCCGAGTCTTCGGCCTCGCACATTGCCAACTTGAGGACCCTCTTTGCATCGACGTACGACGCATAGAGGGCCCCCTCGCCGGCTAGGTCTCGGGGCCTGCGCCTCCGACTCCGCGTGTAGGCCCTCCTGGCCGCTACGCAGGCGGTCCGGAGCCCCGCCAATTCCTCCGACCACCAATAGACGGCGCGTCGGGGAGGTACGCCGCGAGACAGGGGCATGCTGGAGTTGCACACCTCTGTCAGGGACCCCCTCAGCTGGAGCGCTGCGGCGTCCACGTCCAGGACCTCGACAGGAGGCGTGAGCCAGTCCTGGACGAACGCCGCCTCCTCGGCGGCCTCTCGGTCCAGGCGGGTGAGAGCCCACCGGGGGAACGCAGATTGGCCCGAGCGGACCATCCCCTGGGAGCTCTGGGTGGAGATGTCGAAGCGCACATATCGGTGGTCCGAAAAGGTCTCCGCCATCTCCACCCGCCAGTTCACGACGCGGGCGGCTAGCACGGGGGTGGCAAACGATACGTCGACCACCGATCCTCCCCGTTGCCGCACACACGTGTGAACAGTCCCTCTGTTCAGGAGGGACACCCCGCACGACGCCGCCCAAAATTCTGCGGCGCGTCCCCGGACGTTGCAAGAGGCGGCCGGGTTGCCCCAGGCCGTCGACTTGGCGTTCAGGTCACCCATAATGGCGACCTGGCGTGGCGCCGCCCTCCCCAGCACTGCTGTGAGGATTTCGAGAAAGTTCTCGAAATCCGATAGAGGGCGGTTTGGGGAGAAATAAACGCCCACAAGGGCCAAGTCTCCCCACGCGGCGGCCACGTATCCCGGTCCCCTCTCTAAGAGCGAGAGGGGAGGGGAGTCCGTGGAAGACCGCGACACTAATGCCACCGAACCATCCCGATCACCCAGCCAACGGCCAGGGACCGAGTACGGCTCGGCAACCACCGCCACGTCCACCAACCACTCAGCCATGCTCTGCATCAGCAGATCCTGGGCTGCTCTGCAGTGGTTGGTGTTCGCCTGGAGAATGCGATGTTTGATCTGACTATCCATCAATCAGACATCGCATCCCCCTCCACATCCGCCGATGTCCCAGCCTCAGGGACGGCGGCGGCAGTGACAGGCCGGATCGGCGCCTGCTCCTTGCCCTTCTTTGGGGGAGGATTGCAGTTCCTCCCCATCGTGACGTGGTCCGCCGGGCAGCCACTGGCGGCACACACTGCGCAGTGCGGCGTGGTGGCCTCGCAGGAGGCGGACTTGTGCCCGTCCTTGCCACAGCGGTAACATGTGTTCCCTCTGTCGACCCCGGACGGACAGAGGGGCCGAGTGTGTCCGACTCCGTGGCACTTGTAGCAGCGCAGACGCCTTGCTGCAAGTGCCCGGACTACACCCGAACTGAAGCCGACGGCAACCCGGCCCTTGGCAAGGACGGCCACAGCTGCGGCGACTGGGCACTCGAGGCGGATGGTGCCCATGCCGCTGCGGCCAGGCCTGATGGCCCGACCTTTTACTAGTGCGACCCCACAGCCCCCAATCGCTGCGACCGCCGCCTCCACCTCCTCTTTGGTGACCGAGTCGTCGAGCTCGGTCACCTCCAAGGCCACAGATTTCACGGGCCTGGCTACACTGGCCGCGTCCGCGATGACCTCCTGCAACTTGGTTGCGAAGAGCTCCGCGTTAGCGCCGCCCTTAGCCCCCGGGAACTCGAAGATTCGAGCCCCAGCCTGGGTCCGGCGGCAGGAGAGTGTGCCGATCCCCAGTGTTTTGGGATCGGCATTGGTACGCGCACGCGTCATAATAGACGCGTACGTCTCCCCCCGCTTCACAGCCTCAGCGGTGAGCGTCACCACTACGGCTGCGGTCTTGGGAGGAACCAACTTCCTCCCTCCGGCTGGAGCTCTTTTGGCTGCAGGAGCAGTCGCAGAGGGCTTGGGGGCCTGCTTTTTCCCCTTTTTCCCTCGTTTGCCCTTCTTGACCACCTTCGTCCACGACTGGTTGGCCGGGGTGGTGGAGGGAAGAAGGGCGTCTTCCTCCTGCGGGTTCTCGGGGGCTGCTGGAGTGGCAGTCGACCCAGACGCTGCCTCCGTGCTTGTGGTAGGGGCATGAGGACCCGCCTTGGCCCTCTTGCCCTTACCCTTGCCCTTGAAGGGCTTTGCGCCTGATACCGGGCCCGCAATAGGTGCCGGTACCAGCTCGTTTGGTGGAGGCCTCATGTCTGCCGCTAGCGGCGGGCGGAGCCGCTTTTCCGGCAGGAGCCGGTCCTCGATGCCTGCGATGCAGGCCCTGGTGAAGGCCCTCTCCTCCATGACAACCTTGCGGAACGTTTCCTCAAGGCTGGCGTGGGAGGAGGAGGGACCTGTCACCACCGGCCCGGGGGCCGGTTGGGCAGGCCTCGCCGTGGCCTCAGCCAGCTTCTGGTGCAGCTGGCTGACCTCCGCCTGCAGGCGATCCACCTTCGCCTGCAGCTGCCGCGTCTCCTCCGTGGCCGTCCGCCTAACCAGCTCCGCAATAATGCCGTGCATGCTGGCGGCACGGCATTTGAGGGCCTTCTGGAAGGTCCCCTTCAGGTTTGAAGACTTGGAGGCGACCTCCACGACCTCCTCCCTGTCCTCCGCCGCCATGCGCTCCAATTCTGCCAGGGAGTGGTCAGCATACAGCACATTTGATGCACCGTAGCCAGCCCTCGCCCTGGCAGCTTGCGCCTGCTTCTCTTTGGCGGCGACCCTCTCCTCCAGATCCAACTGGAGCTGCTGCTTCTTGGCCAGACTCAGCCGGCGCTCGGCGTCCACCAGGCCCACATCGTGGGTTGAAGCCAAAGCGGAAGTCGAAGCCTTCTTCGACTTCGACTTCTTCTTCGACTTGCCACCGGTTGACCCCGAGGAGCCCTCAGACCGCTTCCGCTTGAAGCAGTCGCTCTCGGCCGCCGACGTGTCCATATTGGAGTCGTCGGTGTCCGAGAACTCGTCTGGCCTTCGGAATTAGCTGGCCGCAGATAATGCGCGGTCAGCTTCCGGCGCCAAAGCACCGCCGGCGGGGCCCTGAGAAGGGCCGTCGGCTTGGCCCTGAGAAGGGCCATTGGGTTGGCCCTGAGAAGGGCCGTTTGAATCGCCCTGGGAGGAGCGATTCCCAACAAATCGGCCAGACGCATCACGCGCTGGCCCAACCATCTTTTCTTTAAAATTAAAATCTTCAGTGTTCGTAGACGACTGCATGAATGCCTACGATTCACAGTGCACTTTAGCCGAGCCCGGCCACTCCGTTACGGTGGTCAGAGCCGGGTCGTTGCCCAGGGGACGCGACGTGGACGCAAGCACTGTGGGGGGTCCCCCGGGGCAACCTAACCTAACCTAACCTAACCTTTTTTTTTTTTTTTTTTTTTTTTTCTCGGGGTGGAAATCCTCATGGATGTTCTCCGCCCTGGGGTGGGCGAAGGGGTCTGTCAGACTCTTACTGACTAAAACCACCCCGGTGTTCCCTCGCACACTTGCGTCGGGGGGCTGCGGGAGCAAATTGCGACTTCCGCTGCCCCGGACTGGTGACGGCCCGCACTCTGCGGGCCCCGTCCCGTAGGGGGAGTGAGGTGTGCAAACTCCCCCCGTTACGTCTTAGAGTGGCGCGCGTGGAACACTACGCGCCGCCATCTCGGGTCCTGTGTGATGGGGGGCGACGGATGTCCCGGAATCCGTCGCCCCTGGACCCATTTAGGGGGGCTGGAAGAGGGCGTTATCCGCCCTCCGCCGACGCCTGGTGCGCCTGCTGCGGGCCGGGTGAGTGGACGAGATCTCCCTCTCCCTTTCCGCAGCCTCCTTCTGCGAGATGACTGTCTCGCAGAAGGAAACCACCGCGTAACCTAACCTAACCTAACCTAACCTAACCCAATTATAAATAAATACACACAGGCAATAAGAGACGCATGCACCTCATCAATGCCTATGAGGAAAAATAACGAAGTGCTTACCTTGCCGTGGTGGTCCGAGAAACTCGAGAGGATGAAGTGTGAAGTCGCCACCAGGAAACGCAGAGTCAGGTGTGCTGCACCGGCCCGAAGATCGAAGGTCGTTGAAGAGTACCTGAAACAGAAAATTGAGTATGAAACAGAAGCAGCCAAAGACATGATCGAGAGTTGGAAGAACTTCTGCGCAAAACAAGACAGAGAGGGGGTTTGGGAAGGGATTTACCGGGTGATAGGGAGGACCAAGGGCAGGGGAGAGGACCAACCGCTAGTGAAGGACGGGAAGGTGCTGGACACGAAAGGGTCAGTCGAATTGCTGGCAAACACTTTTTACCCTGAGGACCATACGGACAGTGACAGCACATGCCACCGCAGGATCAGAGAAAACGCCGACGCTGTGAATGCTGGAGGGCACGATGACTCGTGCGATCCACCATTCACGATGGCTGAACTGATGGCGGCGTGTAGATCCTTCAACCCCAAGAAAGCCCCAGGAGTAGATGGCTTCACCGCCGATATATGTTGCCGGGCTATCGGAGGCGCCCCTGAGATGGCCCTGGCTCTCCTTGACGGCTGCCTGAGATGTCACCATTTCCCTGAAGCCTGGAAGGAGGCTATTGTGGTGGTGCTAAAGAAGCCTGGGAAAGAAGACTACAGCACCCCCAAAGCATATAGACCCATCGGCCTTTTGCCGATATTGGGCAAAATATATGAGAAGATGTTGGTGGCCCGCCTCAAGTTCCATTTGATCCCAAGGATGAGTACTCGCCAGTACGGATTCATGCCCCAGAAAAGCACGGAGGACTCCCTTTATGTCCTAACACAGCACATACGCAGTAAGCTGGATCTGAAGAAAATAGTAGTCTTAATATCATTGGACATAGAGGGAGCCTTCGACAGTGCCTGGTGGCCGGCTATAAGAGTCCGTCTGGCTGAGGAAAAGTGTCCAATTGGCTTGAGGAGGGTCATTGACAGCTACCTCAAAAATAGAAGGGTCAGAGTTAGGTACGCGGGTGAAGAATTTGGCAAGGCTACTAGTAAGGGCTGCGTCCAGGGTTCCATAGGGGGACCCATATTCTGGAATCTTTTGTTGGACCCGCTCCTAAAGAGCCTGGAAGCTAGGGGTGACTATTGCCAAGCCTTCGCAGATGACGTCGTGCTAGTCTTCGATGGTGACACATCGCTGGATATCCAGGGACGTGCCAATGCCGCTCTCGAACATGTTCGGGCGTGGGGCGTATACAATAAGCTCAGATTTGCCCCTCAAAAAACCAACGCAATGGTTATTACTCGCAAGTTAAAATACGACACTCCACGCCTGAGCATGGGCGGGATCGACATTGCCATGTCCAAAGAGATCAAAATCCTGGGTGTCATCATCGACGAAAAGTTGACGTTCAACGCGCACGTTGCAAATGTCTGTAGAAAGGCAATAGGCATCCACAAACAGCTAACCAGGGCGGCAAAGACCAGTTGGGGACTCCACCCTGAAGTCATCAGGGTAATATATGTGGCCACCGTAGAGCCGATTATCCTGTACGCCGCCAGCGTATGGGCCCCGGCCGTCAGAAAGCTGGGCGTAATTAAGCAGTTGGGAGCAGTACAGCGCGGTATTGCGCAAAAGCTGTGTAAGGCTTACCGGACAGTCTCCCTTAACGCTGCGCTGGTGCTGGCTGGGATACTCCCCCTCGACCTCCGAGTCCGCGAGGCGGCCTCGTTATATGAGGCCAGGAGGGGGGTGCCTCAGCCAGCACTCGGTGACAGACTGGTCGAGCAGGTTGCCTCGGCATTGGAGGCTCCACACCCTGCGGAGCGCGCTGAGCTGGAGCTCGTAAGCCTGGTAAACCAAGAGCAACTTGATGCCCAGAACGAACTTGAGGTTCGTATCTTCACGGATGGGAGCAAGATTGGGGGCAAGGTTGGGGCCGCACTCTCCATATGGAGAGGTGATACCGAGACCAAAGCTCTCAAGCTTGCTCTCCCACACTACTCCACCGTTTACCAGGCTGAGCTCCTGGCAATATGCGTCGCAACCAGAGAGATCCTCAAACACAGTGCGCAATCGTTTGGAATCTTCAGTGACTCCATGGCAGCCCTCCAAACCGTACAAAACTATGATCGACACCACCCACTGGCAGTGGAAGTACGGGCAAATATAAGGTCCCTGCGCATCCAAAACAGGGCTGTTACCCTGTTTTGGATCAAAGCTCATGCGGGGTTAGACGGTAATGAGAGGGCCGACGAATTAGCCAAAAGAGCCGCTGAGGGTTCCAAACGAAAGCCTGACTATGACCTGTGCCCGGTTTCTTACGTCAAGCGATGCATTCGAACGGCATCGCTTGACGAGTGGAACCATAGGTACAGCTCCGGTGAAACTGCATCAGGGACCAAATTGTTTTTCCCGGACGCGGTGGCGGCTTACAGGATAATCAGGAAGATCAACATTAACAATGTCATTACACAGATCATGACGGGGCACGGTGGGTTCTCGGCATACTTGAACCGTTTCAAGCGTAAAGAGAGCCCATCGTGCATTTGCGACCCCGATGTTGATGAGACGGTGCCACACATATTATTAAGCTGCCCCGTCTTTGATAGAGAAAGACTGGAAGCCGAACACGTGCTCAACACCAAACTAGACGCCGAAAATTTGTGGCAATTAATTGCGGGCAAAAATAGAAAGATCATTTTGGAATATTGCGTAAAAATATGTGAAAAGGTTATAAAAAGAAATAAGAGTGTATAAGCAAAAATGTTTCCATAATAATTATGAATAATATTAGTTGTAAGCATTGTACATTTAGAATAATAATTAATTATCTGTAAGCAAAATTATAAAAATTAAGACTTGAGCTGCCCAAAAATTACTATGTTGTGTGTAATAGTCGTAAAAAGAAAGAAGATGTAACAAGTAATAAGAGTAGACAATAAGGCTGTAAAAAATTAAAAAGTAACAATATTATAAAATAAGTTAGAATAAGACACTTGTAACTAGATAGATATGAGAATATGATAAGAAGGCTGTATAAATTGGAAAACCACCATGTAGTAGGAATAAGATATAGAAATAAGCTAGACTAAGAGACCTGTGAAAAGTGAATAAAATATTTGTTGTCGTGTTCTCCCGATTAAAATACAATAAAGATAAAATAGTAGAGTATAAAGTAGATATAAGGGCGTCCTACCCTTAAGATAGAAAGATGAACGAATGTAAGAAAGAAAAAGTATGCTGAATGAAAGTACGAGAGGAATAAAAGGGAGAACTGGAATGAGTGTGTTTGCTTAAGGAATGAAATGAAATGAAATGAAATTGAAATGAAATGAAATGAAATTGTTTATTCTGTAAATAGGATCCTGGAATCACTTTTACACGTCATATTAAAATTTATGTAAAAAAATTAGCTAGATGAGTTCGGCGTTTCCTATCTGACTACTCTGAGAAGAAAGGCCGAAACAAACTCAGAGGTCACAGTCTCTTTTAAAGTCCAGACATAATCCTGGTCAGGCCATATGAGGACCATGTAGACTAGTGTCTGAAATGGTCTTTTGAGGAAAGAACCATACAGCTTTGAGTGGACCTGTCCAGTCAGTGCAAGCATTTGTCAGTAATCGCGGAGCTCAACTCTGAACTTAAGGAGCTCAACTCGACGAACAGTACCAAAGAAAGGACATTTGGGTAGGCCGCATAAACTACTCAAACTGCCGGACCATCATTAAAACTAACTGAGAAAGAAAAGAAAAAAGAGAAGAGAGAAAAAAAAAAAAAAAAATATCCACATAGTCCTCACATTCACAATAATTAAAATAATATAATACTTTACAAAGTAATCACGTCATTTTGTATGAAATATTCAACAATGTCAATGTTTATATAAAACTGGTATAATTTGATGATTTAACTGAATAATTATAATGTCAAAATAAGGTTTAGAAAATTATACTTTGTCTTGATTTAATTATAACACTTGTTTGATTGCTTGGGGTACATTGGAGCAGCTTAATTAGACCCAAGCCTTTTTGTCGTCTAAATAATCTTTAACTTGATAGAAACCTTTTTGACATAGTTTCTGTTTAATAAATGATTTAAATTTATTGAGGCTCAGTTCTTTAACATGGCTTGGGAGTTTGTTGTAAAAACGTATACTTTGGCACTTAAATGAATTACTAATTTTTTGGAGCCTTGTCCTGGGCACTATTAATAAATCTTTGTTTCTAGTATTTAAGCTATGAATGTCGCTGTGTTTAGAATATAGATTAATATTCTTTTTTACATAAATCAGGTTCTCATATACATATTGAGATGCGACTGTCATAATGTAGGAGCAGCGGGTAAAGCTGGGTTACCAAGTGGTGTTAGCCCTGGACCAATCCCCTGTTGTGCAGTGCTACAACTGCCTAGGGTTCGGACATATGGCGCGGGATTGCCTATCGACAATCAGGTGCGGTTATTGTGCAGGGGAACACGATACCCGGGAGTGCCCAAATCGTTCTCTCCACCCACTTTGCATAAATTGCCAGAAAAGCAAAAAAGGAAATGGTTCTGGTCACCCGGCTTATTCAAGTGACTGTCCGGAGTGGTCTAAGTGGGATCGAATCTCAAGATCTGCAGTGAGATATTGTTAAGGGCACCCCAATGGTAATTAAGTTCGGGCAGGTGAACCTTGGCCGTGGCCTGGCTGCAACTAGGGAGGCTTTATGTGAGGCTGTAAAGAACCGCACAGACATCTTACTGGTCCAGGAGCCCTACGTGGGCGCTAAGGGCACATTATCTGCTCCTCATGTAATTGTCCAGGACCATCGCGGCTCCAAAGATTCTCCCGCGAAATCGGCAATTGTAGTCACTAACCCCAACCTTAGAATTATTGTCAACCAAACTCTCGTATGTAAAAACATTTCTTCCGTGGTTCTGCTTATCGGACAGATAAAAATCGGATTAATAAATGTGTATCTCGAAGGTGACAAAGATATGGTCGATTATTTGAACAGAATCCAGGAAGTGGTCGAAAACATCGGAACCCAAGACATAATCCTCGCCGGTGATGTGAATGCCGCTAGCCCCTGGTGGGGCTGCGATGCGGAGGACGGTCGGGGAAGGGCCATTATGGACCTGCTGGCTCAGTTCAACCTTAACATCCTTAACTCAGGAGCAACCCCAACCTTCCACACCTTCAGGGGGGGGAGATTGTTCACTAGCATCGTGGACATCACTGCCTGCACCGATTCTCTATTGGCAAGGGTTTGTAACTGGACAGTGGACACTGAGACGGCGATCCTGACCGACCATAGAACCATCCGATTTGTCCTGTCTATTGGTGATCAGGATACCCTTGTTAAACATCCTTCCACAAGGATTTACAATTCAAAAAAAGCGAAATGGGTGCTCTTTGCTGCTACCCTAGACAGTGAGATGATAAATTCGGGATTGACCGCTGAGACAGTCGAGAGCTGCAGGGATCCACAGTCTTTGGAACTTCTGGTTTGCAAGTACCAAAAAGCAATCGCCAAAGCTTGTGATGAGTCTATCCCCAGACTCTCTCAGAGGGAAAGCTCCACGCCTCCATGGTGGACAGGAGATCTTGAAACGGAGAAAAAATCAGTCAAGACATTACGCAGGAGAATCCACTCTTCAAATCCTGCCAGAAGACCCTACGTTGTTGCTGAATATATCAAAGCCAGAGACGAGTTTAAGAGACATATCGAGCTGACTCTAACCTCAAGCTGGAAGGACCTGTGCACCAGGCAGAAAGAAGAGGACGTCTGGACCTGTGCACAGCGTATTATAACCCGATGCTCTAACACGAGTCGCATTGAAGCCAGTCTGCTAAGGGACCCACTTACCAACGCAACGTTATCAGCTGAGGAATCGGCGGAACATCTTGCCGAAACGTTCTTCCCACTTGACGACCCTGAGACAGACTCACCAGCACAGAAGATTACCAGGGAAAAGGTGCGGCTGGCTTTTGAGGACCTGGGCGTACCACCGAGCACCCCGGCATCAGTTACTCCGCCTTTCACGCATGAGGAAACGATTGTCGTATATTCAGGAACTCACCCCAAGAAAGCACCTGGTGCCGATGGCTTTACGTCAGACATTTGTCAGGAGGCGTATAAGTGCAACAGCGACTTCCAGTTGGCAGTCTTTAACAAATGCCTCGAGATCGGCTGCTTCCCCATCGTATGGAAGGAGGCCTGGATCAGAGTTGTTCCAAAGCCTGGAAAGACCGATTACATGACGGCTAAATCGTACTGCCCCATTGGACTACTCCCAGTATTAGGCAAAGTGCTGGAAAAGTTGGTTGCCAACAGGCTCTCTTGGACCATCGAGCGAGAGAATCTCCTAAGCCGGAGGCAGTACGGCTTCCGTGCGCGATGTGGGACAGAGGATGCACTCTATGACACCGTTGAGTACGTCAGGGAAGGAGTTCGTAAGAAGAAAATCGTTGCTGTGGTGTCGCTGGACATTGAAGGCGCCTTCGACAATGCCTGGTGGCCAGCGATTCTGCAGCAACTAAACGACAAACATATTGACCGTGGAACTCGGCGACTCCTATACAGTTACCTGTCGGATAGGAAAATCACTGTGGAATACTTGGGCAACACAATCTCCAGGCCCACGACGAAGGGTTGTATCCAGGGGTCAATTTGTGGCCCAATATTTTGGAATGTCCAGCTGGATCCCCTTTTGGTGGAAGCGGACAATTTAAGAGCTCATGTGCAGGCATACGCAGACGACATTGTAATCCTGGCGCAGGCTAATACTACTATGGAGCTGGAACTTGTCGTCAACGAGGCCCTTGCAGTTGTCGCGGATTGGGGAAAAAGGCAAAAAATGAGGTTTGCAGCCCACAAGACTCAGGCAATTATCTGCACTAAGAAGCTGAAATATGACGCCCCTTGTTTTTGCCTCTCCGAAGTCCCGATATTGCTTTCCAGCCGCCTTAAGCTGTTGGGATTGACTCTGGACTCTGGTTTGAGTTTCCTTCCGCACCTGGAAGAGGTAACCAAGAAGACGGCAAATATTTTTAAAATGGTGGCAAGAGCAGCTCGGGCTCAATGGGGACTTAACGCAAACATTCTGAGGACGATATATCTTGGCGTTGTCGAGCCAGTAGCGACATATGCAGCGAGCTCCTGGGCGCAGATCGCCGGTAAGGTGTACGCCAGGAAGAAGCTCGACTCGATTACCAGAATGTTTGCGATCAAAATATCAAAATCCCACAGGACAACGTCGATGGTTGCCGCAGCTGTCCTCGCAGGTATAATCCCACTTGACCTGTGAGCAATAGAATACCTCAAAATCTATGAAGTTAAGAGAGGTAAGCCTTTGGATGAGCTCCCGGGCAGAACCCTGGAAAGGCGTGCTCATCCCTCCGAGCTGCCATCCCGCTCTCAGGGGGAGGCTGGGATTCCGGCACATAGATTCCATAGAGGACATTCAGAACATCGAAAATGACTTCCTACAACTCTACACAGACGGGAGTAAAATTGAGGGAAAGGTCGGAGCTGCAGTCTCTTGCTGGGGTCGGGATGGCGAGGTCAATAAGATGGGCCTAAACCTGGGTAACCACTGCTCAGTTTTCCAGGCGGAAATGATTGCAATAAGCAGGGCGATAAAGTATGCCAAGGACAGAAGGCCACCTATCTCTGTCAACATCATCTCTGACTCAAGGTCTTCGTTGGAGTCTATTGCGGACCCGAAAACATCAAACGCTATCGCCATCGGGGTTCAGCAATCAATCGCCGAAGCAAACCAGCAGGGCAGGGACATCATCCTGTTCTGGGTGAGAGCCCATGCCGGAATACCCGGCAATGAGAGGGCAGATGAACTCGCTAAGGACGCCGCACTACATCGTAAACCCAGCCCCGTCTATGACCATTTCCCACTGTCCTTCGCAAAGCACTCGATCAGGGAGGCTACTCTGGACTTATGGCAGGAGCGCTTCGTGGCCGGAACACATCACGACAGAGGTATTAGACTCTTTTTTGAGGACGTAAGACGAGCGTACAAGGTGCTAGGAAAGATAGGTACCCCTAATAACCTTAGAGCTCAACTTTTCACGGGACACGGAGGCAACAAGCTGACATTTAACACCCACGCATCTAATGTGTGCAAAAAAGCATTAAACTTTTATAAGCAGTTGTCAAGGGCAGCCCGGATCAGTTGGGGACTCAATCCGGAGGTCATACACACCATCTACACGGCAGTAGTCGAACCGACTATCTTGTATGCGGCAAGTGCGTGGGCACCAGCAGCCAAAAAACTGATGATACGTAAACAGCTAAATGCGGTCCAAAGGGGATTTGCACAGAAACTGTGCAAGTCATATCGCACAGTCTCCTTAAACTCGGCACTGGTGCTGGCTGGGATACTACCCCTTGACCTCCGAATACATGAGGCAGCGGCCCTATATGCGGCAAGAAGGGGAGTACCCCAGCCAGCGCTAGGAGACAATTAAATAGAGCAACGCACCGCGTTTAACAGAACTCCCCACCCAGCTAAACATATAAGCCTGCAGTTCATATGCCTGGCGGACCAGGAGCAAGTCAACAACCACTGCACTCAAGCAGTACGGATTTATACGGACGGCAGCAAGATCGAGGGCAGGGTCGGGGCATCATTGTCCCATTGGAGCAATGATACGGAATTCAAAAGCCAAAAACTGAAACTGTCGCCCCACTGTACCGTCTACCAGGCAGAACTGCTGGCTGTATGTAAAGCCACACGGGAAATTTTACGAAGCCCACAAAACAGTTTTGGAATTTACAGCGACTCCAGATCGTCGCTAGAAACGGTCGCCAACCACCGCTCTCTCCATCCCCTCGCAGTCGAAATACGAGAAAACCTGCGGCAGTGCAAGGATCAATCCAAAAAAGTTGAACTTTTTTGGATAAAAGCGCACGCAGGACTAGAGGGCAACGAGAGAGCAGACCAGCTGGCTAAGGAAGCCGCCCTGAAAATGAAAACAAGGCCAGATTACAATCAATGTCCGATTTCATTCGTCAAGCGGCAAATCCGTGCGGACACGCTTGACGAATGGAATCGGAGATACAGATCCGAGGAAACAGCCGGCGTAACCAAAATATTTTTCCCGGACGCCATCCAAGCGTATAGACTTGTGAAAGACCTAAGACCGACCGGAACGTTGACACAAATACTGACAGGGCACGGTGGGTTTTCCGAATACTTGAACAGGTTTAAGTGTAAGGAAAACCCATCGTGCATATGTGACCCTGACAAACAGGAAACAGTTTTGCACATACTGACAGACTGCCCCGCCTATTGCCTGGAGAGATATGAGATTGAGCAGGAACTGGGAATTGAAATAACGCAGCAAAATATAAATGCATTAATAACGAGTAAGAGAACTAGGGCCAAGTTTGTTGGCTTTTGTATAAAACTAGCCAATAAGGCTATTACTAGGAATAAGTAAACGAAACTATGCTTAGTATTCATATTTTGTATAATATATAACAGTAGCATAACACAGATCGTTGAATATGTCCGAAACCAAAAGATAAAAACCGAACAAACATTGTATATAGCTGTGTCTGTATATAACTGTGTGTGACTGTACCTTTACTGTATAACTATGATAAAAAATGTATATAAATGTGACATTAGGATAAGTAGATATATGCATAAATAAATAAATATATTGAATGTATTGATAGAAATAAAAATAGAAAACAAGGTCTCTGATTATGTCAGAGGGACACTAAGCAGAGGCAGGAGTGGGTTTTAGCCGGTAAGAGTCCGGCACTGCCCAAACTGCGTCACAAGTGAGGCAGTTTGGGCGTCCATGAGGATTTCCCCTCCTGCCAAACAAAAAAAAAAAAAAAAAAAAAAAACCTAACCTGTAGGCGACGCGTGATAATATCGATTTGTTATTTTTTTTATTTGTATTTGTCAAGTATGTAACTATGTTCTTAATTCTAATTATGTATGTACCTAATAAATCAACGGGCTCGTAAAAGCCGGCCTCCGACGGTGCGCCATATCGCGGACGCACGCGCACCAGCGCGCACGACGCACCGTGGGAAACCTAACGTGCGTGGTAGCGCAGACGCGTGCGTGGCGGTGCGTCCTGGTTTGGATACATTCGCTTTGAAGTTACCGACGTGCGCGGATCAGCCCGCACGGACACGCACCATGGAAAGGGTAACGTGCGTGGTAGCGCAGACGCGTCCGTAGCGGTGCGCCCGATCCGCGGTGATTCGGTAAACTTCAAAGGTGCGCGAGGTATTCTCGGTTCCTATAAACGAAAACGAATCGTTTTCCTTGCCAATGATATTAGAATTTTCATTGCCTAACTCGGCATATAAATAGATTCGTAAGCAAATATTTAGACATGGCGTTTTGGATTTTTACGCAAATGGTTTAATTTTCTATTTCAGATTACGAAACGTTTACAAAATCCATTTTTATTCGTCGATTTCTGGAGCGGCTCTGACGCCTCCGGTTCGTAGTTTCGATCGTCTTTAGTAATATTACAATTCGATTGTAATGGCATCGATCAAAACTATCCAAACATAAACAAATACTTGCTTACGCAAATCTACTCTTGCCGTGGTTTTGTGAATTCGGTTTGTCTAGTTCGGATTATCGATACGATATGATTTGTGACTCAAATCGGATTTTAGACACGTATCGATATATCTGACGCATGTCTACTAATTTTACCTACCTTTAATAGCTACTTCTATATGGGAAGACCTCATAGCTTTGCATAGTAGGTAGACCCCTACCTACTATGCAAAGCTATGAGGTATTTGCTTCATTATAGGTAAAGATACAAAAGGGTCTGAATTTTAACCAAATAACGGTTCGTAAATTATACCATCAGTCGACAGTCGATCAGACCCGACTGTTAGCTCATTTGCGTAGTCACACCGCAGTACCGCACGCGCGTCAACGGATACGGCTCCGCTAGCTCAATAGCTCTTTGGAAAATATAGTAAACGAGCAGCGAGCAGCTAGCTCGCTCCGGCTTCGCACGGATAGCACTAAGTACTTATCTACGGCGTACCTAACTACCTACCTACTTACCTACCTACATAGGTGAAGGTAGGGTAGGTAGGTAGGTAGGGTAGGTACCCTACCTACCTACCTACCCTACCTTCACCTACCTATCCTAAGAACCTTCTCCTTACAATAACAAACACAACAAAAAAATAATTATCGAAACTGGTCCAGCCGTTCACGCGTGATGCCGTGACCAAGGAAAATAGGGATTCATTTTTGTATATAGATACACTATAGTTACCTACTTTGCACGCAGCAAAAAAGAATTTCGTCAAAACAACCGAAAAATACTATTATTATTAAGATTTTTCCGGTTTGAGTGCTGTTTGTTTTTATTATGAATTTACGAAACAACAGGCATAATTAAACAAGTCCTTTTGATAATGTGGCAAAGTATTTTCTACTTTAACGTATTGATAATAAAGATAGATTTACAGTGACAGTCGTGTGATAAGTTTGCAATGACGTATTCCGCAGCGAGCCGAAAGAACCGTTCGGTTGGTGGCTTCACCGTCCGTCTCGCTCGGTGATATGTCTGCTGAGCCGACACCTCTAATTCCGAGGCAGACTGAAGAATTATCCCTAAAATTCCCTGTTTTTATTAATTCCTTGGTTTATGGAGCATGATTATAAAAAATAATAACACATCATTCCATAATATTTAATAACATAAAATACAGTAGGTACAAAACATTCATAAATTTACAAGATCAGAAGCTGAAGCATTTTTTTTTACCCTTGTTCGCTGCACATTTAAAAATATTTTATCGGTATTGTTCCTCAACCTGTTCGCGATGCAGAATGAAAAACATAGTTCCGATCTCGTCTTTAGCCACGGTAAAAGCACAATAACATGGTAAGTACCTACATATACTAAAATTAGACGAATTACATTCATTACGAGTTTGAGGGAATCTCTTTTAATAAATCGCTGGTGCCATAGAGTAAAGTGAGCAGTTGGGTCATTGCTTATTTAAAAACAAAAATAATTCTAACGCAATCAAGCACATATTAAAGTATTTAGGTACAACAAAAATGCGCATTTTGAATAATTTGACCCCTTACTATACTTTCATTACTAAGCTAGTGAGACTGAATGCACTATTTAGCGAACGAGTGAGTGAGCGAGAGCGACGTCAATCGTCCACTTAATAGAGACGGTTCCTGATGTAGCAGCGCGGTGCGGGAGAGGTTTGGTGTCGTGATGCGAGAGCTCTGTGATTCGTCAACTTGTGCAAACTGTCACCCCTCCCGCACCGCGCAGCTATCTCAGGAACCGTCTCAGCCTACAGCTCTTTTCTATCACTCGTTCACTCGCTACCCAAGTCTAGTCAAGACCTGTCCTGTCTATTTCGCTGAGAGCCGTGCACGCGTAGTGGAACTTTCGTGTCCTTCACCACACAATCCTCACTTTTGAAAAGTTCATGAAATTGAATTTTGAAAACGCCAAAAAATTGTCAAGAAATAGTCATAAATAGTCACCAAAGTTAAAAAAATAGTCGCATTAAGATTCCGAAGTTATAGCTATAAGTTGGTGAGGATTGTGGGGTGAACGTCTCCACACAATCCTCACCTCAGTGCAAGCAAACGGCTGGGAGTATCGACTTGGTTTCAATTCCAAAAAATAGTCAATAAATAGTCGTAACGCTATGCCAAATCTCGAAAATAGTCATTAAGAGGTTCCAGAGATATAAAGGTGTTTTGGTGAGGATTACGTGGTGAGCCTTTCTCGCCACAATCCTCACCTGATTACCGCGGAATGCTTACGTTTTTTCATTTGAAATTGGTGTCAAAAAATAGTCAAGAAATAGTCGTCTCCAATCACCATAATTTCGACCTGGTTTAATATGTAGAAGTATGTTAAATTTCCATCTAAACTTCTACATACATTTTCGAGTCGAGTACAGCCGAGCACAAAATTATTGTGTTCGTATTTGTAGTGGTCAACAAATTTTTTGTTTGCATTATTGTTAGTTATGTAGCTATTTTAGGTAGGTATTTTAACTATGTTTTATATATAATAATGAATAACATAATCATAACATATTATAAAACAAAATCCCTCCGCCGGCGCCGCGTCTGTCTGTCTGAACGCGATAAACTCAAAAACTACCGAACGGGTTTTCCTGCAGTTTTCACCAATTGACGGAGTGATTCATAAGGAAGGTTTAAGTGTAGTATAGAATTATTGCGAAGCCGGGTATATAATTATCTTTATATATCTGAATCTACAGAATTCATGATTTCTGTTACTAAGTATCTACATACACATACCTGTTAAACTGTGTAACATGTTTTATTTTCCTAACAAAACTATTCGATCGTAAACTCGTAAAACAATAATTAAGATGGCCAGTATCATTTTGCGGACTTTAAAAACTTGTTTGTCTTTTGGCATTATACTATATTTAGTTACTGAATTGCCCAAAATTAAAAAAAAAGCACGTTAACAATGGATTTTCATATACCTTTTCTGCCTACTCAGCACGTTAACCATGAATTTTCATAAATTTTTTCTATCCGCACATTTGTACAACAATAATGATGACGTACATTCTGCCTCATTTAAAAAAAAGTATAATGGTGCTTACCGAGCACGTATAAAGTAAATATTATACCATCCTACTTAAACAAAGTAGAGAATATAAAATTATAATGAATATCTGTAGGTATTTTAATAATAGGTAAGTAGGTAGAAGTCTTAATTTCTCATCATCATCATCATCATCATATCAGCCGAAAGACGTCCACTGCTGGACATAGGCCTCCCCCAAGCACCGCCACTTCGACCGATTCTGTGCTTCCCGCATCCAGCGGATTCCTGCGGCCTTTACAAGGTCATCGGTCCATCTTGTGGGAGGCCTTCCAACGCTACGTCTTCCGGTACGCGGTCGCCACTCCAGAACCTTTCGGCCCCATCGGCCATCTGTTCTGCGGGCAATGTGTCCTGCCCATTGCCACTTAAGTTTGGCAATTCTTCGGGCTATGTCGGTTACCTTGGTTCTCCTGCGGATCTCTTCATTTCTGATTCGATCACGTAGGGAAACTCCAAGCATAGCCCTATCCTTCTGCAGCGAGGTGTGAGACAAGGAGACGTTATCTCTCCGAAACTGTTCACCGCTGCACTGGAGGATGTCTTCAAGGTTCTGGACTGGAAAGGGCTAGGCATCAACATCAATGGCGAGTATGTCACTGACCTTCGGTTTGCCGACGACATAGTCATCATGGCTGAGACCATGGAGGACCTCAGTATAATGCTCGATGACCTCAGTAGAGCCTCCGAAAGAGTGGGTCTTAAAATGAACATGGACAAGACAAAGGTTATGTCAAACGCCCATGTAACACCCACTCTCATAAAGATCGGAGACGCTACGCTCGAAGTTGTAGACGAGTATGTTTACCTAGGACAAACTGTCCAGCTAGGTAGGTCCAATTTCGAGAAAGAGGTCAATCGTCGAATCCGACTCGGCTGGGCAGCATTCGGGAAGCTACGCAATATCTTTTCGTCCCACATACCACAGTGTCTCAAGACGAAAGTCTTTGACCAGTGCGTGTTGCCAGTGATGACTTAATTTCTCATACTACAATAAAATTAATCTGAAATAAAGACTTAGTGCGGATTTCACCAGTGAAATTAAACGCGTTCAGCACATCTAAACGCGTTCAATTATAACAATTTTGACACTGACAGCTCTTGAACGCGTTTTAGAAATGCTGATCGCGTTCAATTTCATTTGTGAAATCAGTTAACTCAAAGCCAACCGGAAGGAAATGTCTAAATGAAATAATAGCAAGAAACATATTTAAAATTGGAGGAATATCATGTACAGGTAGATTGGTATTTATTAAACTCTGACAGAAATAATAAAAACGTAAGTAACTACAATATTTTATTACCGTATATTAATATACAACAATATTAAAATAAATTTGCAATTTAAGTATTCGCGACTGTACCAAAACATAATGTATGTAGAAGTTTAGATGGAAATTTAACATACTTCTACATATTAAACCGGGTCGAAATTATGGTGATTGGAGACGACTATTTCTTGACTATTTTTTGACACCAATTTCAAATGAAAAAACGTAAGCATTCCGCGGTAATCAGGTGAGGATTGTGGCGAGAAAGGCTCACCACGTAATCCTCACCAAGACACCTTTATATCTCTGGAACCTCTTAATGACTATTTTCGAGATTTGGCATAGCGTTACGACTATTTATTGACTATTTTTTGGAATTGAAACCAAGTCGATACTCCCAGCCGTTTGCTTGCACTGAGGTGAGGATTGTGTGGAGACGTTCACCCCACAATCCTCACCAACTTATAGCTATAACTTCGGAATCTTAATGCGACTATTTTTTTAACTTTGGTGACTATTTATGACTATTTCTTGACTATTTTTTGGCGTTTTCAAAATTCAATTTCATGAACTTTTCAAAAGTGAGGATTGTGTGGTGAAGGACACGAACTTTTTTGCTCACGTAGTGTGAATATTGTGAATAATGGAGTGGACGAACGAGCTTGTTTTTTATTTTTTAAATCTTTATCAAAACGAACCCACGCTATGGAATGCAGCGGCACTAGAACACAGAAACAAAAATGATTCTTATGATGCATGGAACAGAATAAAAAGAAACCTAAAGGATGATACTATTACAATTACGGAAATAAAAAAAAAGCGAGATAATTTAATGTCGACGTACAGAAGGCAAAGATCCAAAGTAAAAGAGTCTATGGGAACTGGTAGTGGTGCTGACGAAATACACAAACCGGAATGGCCCTTTTATAACGTAATGTCTAGTTTTTTGGACCGTGTATACAAACCAAAAAAAACAAAGAATTCTGAGGTAAGTAGATATTTATTTTAATTCAACCTTATCATATTTATTATAATTTGTTTGTTGTTGCCAGTGCCAGTAACTGTGCGTTTGCACTGGCGAAACATTTACAACAAAACATGTTGGGATCTCTATTTTCTGTCAATTTTCCATGCAATGTTTGAGAGGAACTAGAGATTTCAACATGTTTTGTCGAGATGTTTCGCCAGTGCAAACGCACAGTTAAGAGTATAAATATATTTTTTACAATTAACATTTATGACGGGCTTTAGTAACATAAAACATAATCAATGCCTAAGGGCTCGTGTAGATGGCACCGCAGCCGCGCCGTTGCCGAGCCGCATCTCCGCTTGTTTTTACCCGACTGCTTCAGAAGGAGGGTAATGTTTTTCGAGAGTATGTAATCTGCGTTCGCAATGTATTTGCCAAATATGTAACAAACACGAGTTTTCCATTTAGACAAATATCAACTTTATGCCTGTGTAAATAAAGTTGATTTTAGACTGACTAGTACTGTTGGATAAGTCATAAAAAATATGAAGTTGTAGCGCAAACTGAACCTTATATGTAGGCATTACAGTTGTTTTTCCTAAAACTCGTGTTTGTTTACATGTTTGGCAAATGAATTGCGAACGCATATTATGTATGTATGTCTATTTCTTTGGCACGCTCTGAAGCCTAAACGGCTTGATGGATTTTAACATAATTATGAGGTGTCGTTAGATTCGTCAATTGTGGGAGTGACATAGGCTCTACAATATTTATCTATTGTATCTGCAAATACAAAAAAAGGGAAGGGAAGGTTTTTTTTAAAATAAATTACAACAATATTGGTATCAAATAAAAGCTAGTAATGAGTCAATTCCAAATTTAGATATATTGATACAACTAAACACTAAAAAGCTTGAAATAAAGAAAATCATTTATGTGTTTTTGCAGTCGGGTTTTTTTGTTTTTTAAATAATTTTCTTTATTGCCATATCACTTTACAATCTACGGCGCGGCGGCGGCGCGCGGCGCGTGTGACGCGGCAGCGAGCTGGCAATGTTGCATACGGTGACGGCGCGGCGCGGCGACGCGATGGCATCGTCCCCCTGATCACTTAAACCTCTTGCAGCCTGGCGCGAGATGACTCTAACACAACTTCACGGTAGACAAAATATTATTACCGGTGTTGCGTCGCGCTGTCGTGTCGCGCCAGTCTGCACGAGGCTTAAGTGATCAGTAGGACGATGCCATCGTGTCGCCGCGCCCGTGCGGCTCTCACAATTAAAAATGTTAACAAAATAAACTCAATTGGTTTAGGTAATTAATTAAAGGTAAACAAATCGTAAAAAGCGTTTTTATAGATTACACTTGTTTAATAATACGATTAAAGAGAAAACTATCGTAATTATCGACAAAATTATTAAGTAGGTATCGTAAAACCACAAGAGCCGCAGCTGCAGCGATACGTTCTCTTTTACGCATTTTGGAACGACAAAATGCCTTTGAATCTCAATCAAAGCCTACAGACTGACGCGCACCTTTGGAAGAGGATTTGGTTTGTAGCTGTCCGTGGTCGTCGGCCATGTGGGCTGGTGCACGTGCGTCCGCAATAACGCGAACTGTTGGAATGGCCTTGGTGCGCGGTGCGCGTGCGTCCGCGTTATCGCGCACCGTCGGAGTTGCCTTGGTGCGTGGTGCGTAGTCCGTGGTCGTGCGGGCGCGTGCGCGTGCGTCCGCGATATGGCGCACCGTCGGAGGCCGGCTTAAGGGCGCGGGAGACGCATGCAACCGGGAGTGGGGCGCGCGTCTTGCGGCGGCGCTACGATTTACAATTTGAATTTTGTTAGTGATCTTTACGAACGACTGCGCACGGACGTATTGCTTTGCCTCTCCCCCGCCCTTCACCCTTACGCAAACAAGTGTTCTTTCATATACAGTCCACATCCGCTACATTAGTTGGTCTTCGAGTCGGATTTCTGGATGTACCATACACCACCGCGAAGCGTGATGACTAGGAGTGCGAGAAGAAAGGAAGATGAGCAAAATGAAGCGCAACAAAAAGATGCTCAACAATTGCAAGTTCGAGAACAATGCAAAGTCGAACACACAGACATTTCGAAAGAAGCTATAGAACCTATTGAACCCGGGAACAAGATGGAAGAAAATCAACCTGGACCTTCTACTGCCCAAAGTGTTCGAAAGTCTACCCGCAATAAAAAATCGTCGACATCATCTATTACGGCGAGAAAGAAAAGGCTGGAACTGATAGCCGCCCAAGCAAAGGCTAAAATTAGAATGGAATTGATAGACAAACAACTGGATGCAGACCTAGCAGAAATCGATGACGACTGCAGCAGATGTAGTCTACCCTCAGAAGAAAATATAAATGACCGTGTAGTGGAAAAGTGGCTGGAAAGTAGTCAGCAGGACGTGAATACTCAGGATGTCACCAATCATGGCATCCGCGATGACGTGCTGCGTTCGGTACCGCAGGAATTGCACCTGCACCATGTGGGGCCCACCGGCCCGCAACCGGCTACGGAACTCGCGCTCGAGGCACGCCCGCCGCCACCAGCTGCTGGTGACACTGATGAAACCGTGCGAGCCCTGGCGAGCGCTCTGAAGGACCTTGCCGCTGCCTCTGCTACCGGTGCTAGCAGATCTAACGACAGAATGCTGAATCGCTTGTGTACACCGAGGGACTTACCTAATTACTCTGGTGACCCCCTTGAATGGCTTCAGTACAAGCAAGCATTTGAAGAATCTTCTCAAGTGTGTAATTTTAGTGACAAAGAAAACCTGTGGCGTCTGAGGAGGAGCTTACAAGGGCCAGCAAAAGAAGCGGTGACGGCCTTACTCATTGGTGCTATCTCCGCAGTAGATGTAATGAACACACTGGAACTTCAGTTCGGAAATCCTGATGTAATAATATCCAGGATCCTGCAGGACATAAGTAAACTACGCCCCATGGCACAAGAGTATCAGAAGGATATTATTCCCTTCTCTGTGAAAGTAAGAAACTGTGTCGCTGCTGTGACTGCCATCGGACGTGAAGAATACCTAAAAGGAATGAACATTGTATCGGTCATCCTCTCGAAACTACCAATGATACTGATCTCAAAGTGGGCTGATTACTGCTACCCCCATATCAGTAACACAGAAAAACCTAAACTATTAATATTGTCCGAGTTTCTAAGTGATGAAGCAATAAAAATGACTAAAACTTCTGTAAATTTAACAACCATACACACAAAACAAAGTTACAACGAACATTCAAAACATCGTACTCTATTGAATAGTGAACAAGTGAGCAAAAACAATGGACAGAAAAGTGTTATGGAGTGTCGGTACTGTCACGTATCCGAGCACTTACTACAAGACTGTAAAAAGTTTAAAAAATCATTACGCAAAGACCGCTGGGCATTCGTAAAACGCCATGGTATTTGCTACAAGTGTCTGACGTCACAACATAAACAAGATACCTGTACCGCACCGGCTTGTGACGTAGACAAGTGTGGACTGAATCACCATCGTTTGTTGCACTATATTCCAAACAAAAACTCAGTGCCGCGCGTGAAAATAACCGACGTTACTGAATCTGAGACTGAAACCAAGACAGAGTCGCGCGTGGAAACTGTGAATCATCTGCACCAGAACTGCCGTAAAGTTTTACTAAAAACTGTACCGATTTACCTACACGGACCTAACGGTACCTTTCGTAGTGTCGCGCTCCTCGATGACGGTTCAACTGTGACCTTGATAAGCGCTACGCTCGCGTCGAAACTAGGATTCCGAGGTAATAAACAAACTATGCGTGTGTGCGGTGCATGGGACAATAGTGAAGTGGTATGCCATAGTGAGGTAATCGACCTTGAACTTTCTAACTGTGAAGGAACTAAGTTTACAATTCGTGCGCGCAGTGTAACAAACATGAAATTACCTGTACAAAATGTTACTGCCGTGGACCTAAGTGATTACGAACTGATGAAACCGGAAATAAAAAATGTGATTTGTGATGGTCAATACAAACCGGAACTTTTGATAGGGCAGGACAATTACGATTTAATTTTACCATTAGAAATAATTAAGGGTAAACCTACGGACCCCTACTTCACACGCACTCCGTTAGGGTGGTGCATGCACGGGTGCATGCGCACCAAGCCCGCTGTCGATCATGATGTGAAGCTGCAGTCTACTCTGTTCCTGTCGGAAGGAGAAAACAATGAATGTGAGCATGTACTACGAGAAATGCAAAACGAGATGCGCCAGTCATTTGAAATGGAGTCTGTCGGAGTTACTAGTAAGCCCCGCCAAAACTTATTAGACGTAAAAGCTACAGAATACCTAGAAGAAACGGCCACTTTGAAAGATGGTAGGTGGTACGTGGGTCTCCCGTGGAAAGGTACGTTTGGTGAGATGCCTAACTCATACGATAATGCACTCACAAGACTGAAAGGTGTTGAAAAGAAAATGAAAGTGAATTCAAGCTTCGCCGAGCGATACAAAGAAAGAATCGACCACCTGTTCAGTAACGATTTTGCATCAGAACTCACTGAAACTAAAAGTCCGAATAGAATATGGTACTTACCTCATTTCGGAGTTGACAACCCTAATAAACAAAAACTACGACTGGTGTTTGATGCCGCGGCTAAGAACAAAGGCATGTGTTTAAATGACTACCTACTGCAAGGTCCCGACCTACTTACCTCTCTGTACGGGATAATGCTGAGATTCCGAGAAAACAAAGTGGCGGTCACGGGTGATATAAAAGACATGTTTTTAAGGATCAAAATACGAGATCTTGATCGAGATGCCTTGCGCTTTTTATGGCGAGAATCACCAGACAAACCAGTACAAACTTGGGTCATGACTAGCCTTATATTTGGCGCGAACTGTTCCCCATTCATTGCCCAGTTTATAAAGAACAAAAACGCTGAAAGATTCCGGTCCACAATGCCGGCCGCTGTGCAAGCTGTACTTACCCAACACTACGCCGACGACTACATAGACTCCTTACCCGATGAACAAACGGCTAACCAACTTGTAAATGACGTCACATTCGTCCACAGACAGGGTGGATTCGAGATTAGAAATTGGACGTCTAATACGCAGTCTGTACTTAAAGATGTACCCAAAGAAAACCTGAAATCGACGTCTGTGATATTCAAAAATGGACAACTTTATGACGGAGAACGTACACTCGGCCTAATTTGGTTTCCGGCCAATGATAACCTGGGATTCGATGTGTCTTTTAAAAGAATTCCCACACCAATATTGCTTGGACAAAAGAAACCTACTAAACGGGAAATGCTACGTGTACTAATGTCCATCTTCGATGTCTATGGATTCCTTTCGCCTATTACGATAAAAGGCAAGATCCTTTTACAAGACACTTGGAGGTCTGGAATAAGCTGGGACGACGAAATAACAGACCAAATATTTATAAAATGGGTCGAATGGCTGAGCGTTATGATAAACATTGATAAAATTCGTTTGCCTCGACATTACGAGTCGGCAACAAGAAATACTCGCCACTCAGTACCTACGTGCGAGAGCGAGACGCACGACCTCAGTGCAGACGCACCGAATAGCGCGTCGCAGGCTCAGTTGACCGAGCGCTATACGAACCTACAGCTCCATATGTTCTGCGACGCGTCGACTCAAGCGATGTGCGCTGTCGCGTACTGGCGTTGGATTGATTATAAACAAACTATTCAAGTTGCCTTTGTGTCCAGTAAATGTCGAGTCGCGCCTGTAAAGTATGTATCTATGCCACGCTTAGAGCTACAAGCAGCTGTTTTGGCGGGAAGATTGGCCAATAACATAATAAACGAGCATAGAATAAAGGCTGAAAGAAAAATATTCTGGTGTGACTCATCTACAGTTTTACACTGGATACGCAATAACGCGCGAAGTTATAAAGCCTACATAGCTCACCGCCTTGGCGAATTAGATGAACTTACGAAAATTGAAGAATGGAGATACATACCTACGAAGTTGAATATTGCCGATATTGCCACACGAGAAACCTGTGAAATAAAAACATTGAAAAATGAGTGGTTATATAAACCGTCATTTCTATATGAAGAAGAACAATCGTGGCCTGGAGAATCGAAGATACAGCTACCTGATGTTCGCGACGTGGACCTAGAATGTATAAATAATATTCACGTTGCACCTGTGTGTTTACCTGCTGTTCCTGAACCAGAAAGGTTCTCTTCATGGCTTCGACTGGTGAGATCCATGTGTGTGGTTTTATCTTTCATAAACAAATGCAAGAAAGTTTCTAGTGTTGATATAGATGGCGCAATGATGGAACGCGCTGAGAACATGTTGTTGAAGTACTCTCAGATGAAAGCTTTCCCAGATGACCTGCACAACCTGAAACAAAATAAAGCATTAGATAAAAAAAGTAAATTACTTACCTTGACTCCAATTATTGACGATGATGGCTTGCTGAGACTGGGTGGCCGCATTGATGCCGCACCTGAGATATCAACCAACGTAAAACGTCCTGTGATACTGCACGGCCGGTGCCACGTCACTCACCTCATCGTGAAGTACTACCACGTAAAAGCATACCACGGAAACCAGGAAATGGTCGTGAACGAACTGAAACAATTATACTGGATTATACGGCTACGACCTACTGTGAAATATATCAGTTCAAAATGCATGCTATGCAGAATCAAGAGGGCTCGTCCCCATCCACCCAGAATGGGTGACTTACCTGAAGCGCGGCTCGCTCATCACCATCGCCCCTTCACGTTCACCGGAGTTGACCTATTTGGACCCCTAGAAGTAACCGTTGGCCGACGTCGAGAGAAGAGGTACGGTGTCATCTTTACTTGCCTCACCGTAAGAGCCATTCACATTGAGATAGTGAACCAGCTGACCACAGACGCACTAATAATGGCTCTCAGACGAATGGCAGCTAGAAGAGGCTGGCCACGATACTTGTACTCAGACAATGGTACGAACTTGAGAGGAGCTGATACGGAGCTGAAGAAATGTGTTCTAGAGCTGGACCAGGAGAAACTCAAAGAAGGAGCAACCATCTACAGTACGGCAACAACTTGGGTTTTTATTCCACCCGCTAGCCCTCACTGGGGAGGGGCTTGGGAACGGCTAATAAGAAGCGTAAAAAACGCACTTAAGGTTGTATTGAGAGAACGAGCGCCACGTGACGCGACACTTCAAACGTTATTAGCCGAAATAGAACAAACAATAAACAGCCGTCCCCTCACCCACGTCGCAGTGGAGCCGAGCAGCCTTGAGAGTCTAACCCCCAACCATTTTTTATTGGGAACATCATCCAACCTACCTACCTTGGGGGAATTTAATGAATCCGATATCTACCTCCGGAAACAGTGGCGGCTGTCGCAAACGCTAGCCGACATGTTCTGGAAGCGTTGGGTGCGCGAAATCTTACCTGACATGCGCCCCAGGAAAAAGCGGCACGACGAACCAAAACCCCTTCAAGTGGGAGATCTGGTCTTGATCGTGGACCCAAACACCCCCAGGAATATATGGCCGAAAGGCCTGATTCAGGCCGTAATACCCGGCAAGGATGGCCGCATTCGAGTGGTCGACCGACGTTAAGACCAGATCCGGCCTTCTGAGGCGGAACGCGACACGCGTCGCACCTATCTCATTGGATAATGAGTGCTGCTCTAGCAGCACTAGGGAGGGGAATGTAGGCGACGCGTGATAATATCGATTTGTTATTTTTTATATTTGTATTTGTCAAGTATGTAACTATGTACTTAATTCTAATTATGTATGTACCTAATAAATCAACGGGCTCGTAAGGGCGCGGGAGACGCATGCGACCGGGAGTGGGGCGCGCGCCTGGCGGCGGCGCTACGATTTACAATTTGAATTTTGTTAGTGATCTTTACGAACGACTGCGCACGGACGTATTGCTTTGCCTCTCCCCCGCCCTTCACCCTTACGCAAATAAGTGTTCTTTCATATACAGTCCACATCCGCTACACTAATCTAACCTAACCGAACCTAACCTAACCTAACCTTTTTTTTTTTTTTTTTCTCGGGGTGGAAATCCTCATGGATGTCCTCCGCCCTGGGGTGGGCGAAGGGGTCTGTCAGACTCTTACTGACTAAAACCACCCCGGTGTTCCCTCGCACACTTGCGTCGGGGGGCTGCGGGAGCAAATTGCGACTTCCGCTGCCCCGGACTGGTGACGGCCCGCACTCTGCGGGCCCCGTCCCGTAGGGGGAGTGAGGTGTGCAAACTCCCCCCGTTACGTCTTAGAGTGGCGCGCGTGGAACACTACGCGCCGCCATCTCGGGTCCTGTGTGATGGGGGGCGACGGATGTCCCCGAATCCGTCGCCCCTGGACCCATTTAGGGGGGCTGGAAGAGGGCGTTATCCGCCCTCCGCCGACGCCCGGTGCGCCTGCTGCGGGCCGGGTGAGTGGACGAGATCTCCCTCTCCCTTTCCGCAGCCTCTTTCTGCGAGATGACTGTCTCGCAGAAGGAAACCACCGCGTCCCACAACTCGGCACTCCCGACCATCGAACGAACGACGGCCGGCAGTGACAAGTCGGCTCCAACTTCTGAAACGAGGGCACGGCGCGGCTCCTCCCACGCGGCACACTCTGCCAATGTATGCCGCGCCGTGTCCTCCCGACAATGGACGCAGTGGTGACACCGAGCGTCCGGCTCCCTGTTTATGCGACACAGGTACTTCCCGAAGCAGCCATGCCCCGAGAGCACCTGCGTCACCCGGGAGACAACCCCTGTCCGAATTACCTAGTTTCAGGCAATTTGGCGCTGAAAAATTTCAGGAACCTGAAGACCAGTTTGCGCGTCGGAGCAGGACGAGCCAAGCCAAATAAGTCCAAACTTGGGCGTTCTGCGATCAGTGGAAGGGAAGTTGTACCGGGTTGAAATTTGACTTTGACAGTTCTAGAACTGTCAAACCATTTTTCAATCTTGGATAGCTCCCGAACCGGGGGTTGTAGAAGGCTCGGGTTTTCTTTGGGGACGTTGGCTGGCCCTTCCTCACCCGACTAGCACATATTCAGGAGTTTTTCAGGTGTCGGGATTTTTTGGCCTGAAAACTGATTCAGTGGATGGGTCTCACCGAGCCTAGTGTGGAAAGCCCAAACACGGGGGTTTTTGAGCCGGTAGTTCCGGAGATAACCGCATGTAACCACTTTTCGGTTGCGAAACTGGCAAAAAACCGGAATTTTTGAGTTTGAATAGCTCCGGAACCCTTCGGTGCAGTTGCACCGAGTTTGGGGTCATCTGAAAGGGCTCGAGGAGAGCTATCCATTGAATATACTAAATTAACTCTACATAGAGCTCCAAAATATTTTGCTCTACATAGGCGGTTTTTGACACCTGAAAGCAAAATTTTGTATTTATTCATGTCGATTGACTTGTTCTATTGAACTAGAGGACTGACCGTGAATTTGAACGTTGAGAAAACATTGAGAGTTTTATTTTTATTTTTACTGGGGATCACTACGATCTTAAACGCACTCTTATTTCTTTTATATACACCTTTACACTTTTATTTACATTAATTTTTAATTTATTGACGCATACCTCCAATATGGTCATCGGAATTAGGACCAAAGAAGGCGGATGGTGAAAAATCACCGCCAAAACCCAGAACGTCACCTCCAAGTGTTCGACGCAGTGTCGGAGAATGGGAAGCAGCTAAGAACACAAGCACAAATCCTACACCCCCCCTAACCACTAAGACGATGCAGGCTGGCCCTTCTAACGTAGGACAAAAACCTCCAGAGTCACAGGAGGCGAAAACCCTTCCAATGCGCGCCAAACCAACAGTGATACATACGCCGCCAAAGCTACAATACGCGGACCGTTCGCAAGAAGCTAGGGCCTGCTTGAACAGAGCCAAAATGCACTTGAGCAATTCTAGGAATCTCAAGACAGAAATAAAAAACGGCCTTGTTGAAGCAGTGGACCGGATGTTTCAGCTAGTCAAGGATGCTGAAAAAGAGGCCATAACAAAAAAGTCAGGTGGGGTTATGAGAAATACGGAGCCCGAAACTGCCGCCGCTGACGTTACCTTCTCGATCAATGCCGAACAAAACTTGTTAGCAACACAAATCGAGGAACACTCGAAGTTGCTACAAGAAAACAACAAAAGGATGGAGGAGTTGAAAGTGTTAATGGAGCGGGGGATGACATCGACGTACGCGAGTGTAGCTGCGACTCAAAGCGGAAAGTCGACCCCAACGCGAAGTACGCTACACTCCATCGTTGTTACTTCGAAGGACGACACAGAAACAGGCGACGAAGTATTGGATAAGATACGGAAGGCAGTAGATGCAAAAGAGGGCTGGGTTAAAGTTGAAAGAGTAAGAAAGGCGAAAGATAGGAAAATTATAATGGGATTTCAGACTAAGGAAGAAAGAAACAAAATTAAAAATAAATTGGAAGGGGAAAGGCAGGATCTCAGTGTCGAGGAAATGAAAAACAAAGACCCGTTACTGATCCTCAAGAGCGTTCTCTCTGCTAACTCAGACGAGGATGTTCTCAGAGCAATGAGGAATCAAAACAAGGATGTTTTCCACGACCTTGACAAAGAGGAGGACAGAGCGGAAGTTAAATTCAGGAGAAGAACGAGGAACCCGCACACCAATCACGTTGTGGTCAGCGTCTCGCCAACCATCTGGAGAAGGGCTACAGAAATCGGAAGCCTGCACATAGACCTTCAGCGCGTTAGGGTGGAAGACCAAACCCCACTGGTTCAGTGTACCCGCTGTCTAGGCTATGGGCATGGCAAACGATTCTGTAAGGAACCAAGCGACCTGTGCAGTCACTGTGGCGGCCCACACTTAAAGTCGGAATGTGCTGATTATCTCGCGGGTGCTCCTCCCAAATGTCAAAACTGCACAAGAGCCAAGCTTGACGATGCCGATCACAATGCCTTTAACCGCGACTGTCCGACACGCCGTAAGTGGGATGAAATAGCCAGATCAACGGTGGCGTACTGCTAAGGGCACCCATGGCAACCCAAACCTCTATAGGATTATACAAGCCAACCTCCAGCGGAAAAATCTCGCAACAAACGAGCTCTTGTTGGAAGCCGCAAACCGCGGAGTCGCCGTTGCTCTCCTCCAGGAACCATACGTGGGTGGTTCTAAGGTTATGAGGAACCACAGGGGTGTTCGAATCTACCAGAGCACTGAAACTGGGGATGGTAATGTTAAGGCCGCAATAGCGGTCTTTGATCAGGACCTTATTGTCACACAGTTCCCGAAACTCACCACGAACAACATCACCGTGGTGGGGATCGGGACCAGTGCCTGGAGGATCACGCTGGTCTCCTTTTATTTCAAGCCGGACCAGCCAATTGGACCATACCTAGAGCACCTCAAACACGTTGAGGAAGAAGTAGGTTCCAGAATGTGGATTGTTGGAGGAGATGCCAACGCAAAAAGCACCTGGTGGGGAAGCTTGTCCATCGACCGTAGGGGCGAAGAAGTATCCGGAGTTCTCGATGAACTTAGTCTAAACATACTCAACAGAGGGGAAATTCCGACTTTCGACACGATCAGAGGGGGAAAACGTTATTGCAGCCACATCGATATTACGGCATGCTCGACGGATATTCTGGACCTGATAGACAACTGGAGGGTAGACGAGGGCCTCACGTGCTCGGATCACAACGGCATTATTTTTAACATCAAATTAAAAAGGTCTAACGGCATAAAAATTAACAGAACCACTAGAATTTTCAATACCAAAAAAGCAAATTGGTCTGAGTTTCGTGAGAAACTCAGCCAATTTATGCAAGAGAATAAAATTAACAAAACAGAAATAGAAAAATTAGATACAGTTGACCAACTTAACTCAATTATAAATAAATTCACACAGGCAATAAGAGACGCATGCACCTCATCAATGCCTATGAGGAAAAATAACGAAGTGCTTACCTTGCCGTGGTGGTCCGAGAAACTCGAGAAGATGAAGCGTGAAGTCGCCACCAGGAAACGCAGAGTCAGGTGTGCCGCACCGGCCCGTAGAACGAAGGTCGTTGAAGAGTACCTGAAACAGAAAGTTGAGTATGAAACAGAAGCAGCCAAAGACATAATCGAGAGTTGGAAGAACTTCTGCGCAAAACAGGACAGAGAGGGGGTTTGGGAAGGGATTTACCGGGTGATAGGGAGGACCAAGGGTAGGGAAGAGGACCAACCGCTAGTGAAGGACGGGGAGGTGCTGGACACGAAAGGGTCGGTCGAATTGCTGGCAAACACTTTTTACCCTGAAGACCATACGGACAGTGACAGCACATGCCACCGCATGATCAGAGAAAAGGCCGACGCTGTGAATGCCGGAGGGCACGATGACTCGTGCGATCCACCATTCACGATGGCTGAACTGATGGCGGCGTGCAGATCCTTCAACCCCAAAGAAAGCCCCAGGAGTAGATGGGTTCACCGCCGATATCTGTTGCCGGGCTATCGGAGGCGCCCCTGAGGTGGCCCTGGCTCTCCTTGACAGCTGCCGGAGATGTCACCATTTCCCTGAAGCCTGGAAGGAGGCTATTGTGGTTGTGCTAAAGAAGCCTGGGAAAGAAGACTACAGCACCCCCAAATCATATAGATCAATTGGCCTTCTGCCGATATTGGGCAAAATATATGAGAAGATGTTGGTGGCCCGCCTCAAGTTCCATTTGATCCCAAGGATGAGTACTCGCCAGTACGGATTCATGCCCCAGAAAAGCACGGAGGACTCCCTTTATGTCCTAACACAGCACATACGCAGTAAGCTGGAACTAAAGAAAATAGTAGTCTTAATATCATTGGACATAGAGGGAGCCTTCGACAGTGCCTGGTGGCCGGCTATAAGAGTCCGTCTAGCTGAGGAAAAGTGTCCAATTGGCTTGAGGAGGGTCATTGATAGCTACCTCAAAAATAGAAGGGTCAGGGTAAGGTACGCGGGCGAAGAGTTCGGCAGGACTACCAGTAAGGGCTGCGTCCAAGGTTCCATAGGGGGACCCATATTCTGGAATCTTTTGCTGGACCCGCTCCTTAAGAGCCTGGAAACTAGGGGTGACTATTGCCAAGCCTTCGCAGATGACGTCGTACTGGTCTTCGATGGTGACACATCGCTGGAGATCCAAAGACGTACCAATGCCGCTCTCGAACATGTTCGGACTTGGGGTGTACACAATAAGCTCAAATTTGCCCCACAAAAAACCAACGCAATGGTTATCACTCGCAAGATAAAATACGACACTCCACGCCTGAGCATGGGCGGGATCGACATTGCCATGTCCAAAGAGATCAAAATCCTGGGTGTCATCATCGACGAAAAGTTGACGTTCAACGCGCACGTTGCAAATATCTGTAGAAAGGCAATAGGCATCCACAAACAGCTAACCAGGGCGGCAAAGACCAGTTGGGGACTCCACCCTGAAGTCATCAGAGTAATATATGTGGCCACCGTAGAGCCGATTATCCTGTACGCCGCCAGCGTATGGGCCCCGGCCGTCAGAAAGCTGGGCGTAATTAAGCAGTTGGGAGCAGTACAGCGCGGTATTGCGCAAAAGCTGTGTAAGGCTTACCGGACAGTCTCCCTTAACGCTGCGCTGGTGCTGGCTGGGATACTGCCCCTCGACCTCCGAGTCCGCGAGGCGGCATCGTTATACGAGGCCAGGAGGGGAGTGCCTCAGCCAGCACTCGGTGACAGACTGGTCGAGCAGGTTGCCTCGGCATTGGAGGCCCCACACCCTGCGGAACGCGCTGAGCTGGAGATCGTAAGCCTGGTAAACCAAGAGCAACTTGATGCCCAGAACGAACTTGAGGTTCGTATCTTCACGGATGGGAGCAAAATTGGGGGTAAGGTTGGGGCCGCACTCTCCATATGGAGAGGTGATACCGAGACCAAAGCTCTCAAGCTTGCTCTCCCACACTACTCCACCGTTTACCAGGCTGAGCTCCTGGCAATATGCGTCGCAACTAGGGAGATCCTCAAACACAGTGCGCAATCGTTTGGAATCTTCAGTGACTCCATGGCAGCTCTCCAAACCGTACAAAACTACGATCGACACCATCCACTGGCAGTGGAAGTACGGGCTAATATAAGGTCCCTGCGCATCCAAAGCAAGGCTGTTACCTTGTTTTGGATCAAAGCTCATGCGGGGTTAGACGGTAATGAGAGGGCCGTCGAATTAGCCAAAAGAGCCGCTGAGGGTTCCAAACGAAAGCCTGACTACGACCTGTGCCCGGTTTCATACGTCAAGCGATGCATTCGAACGACATCGCTTGACGAGTGGAACCATAGGTACAGTTCCGGTGAAACTGCATCAGGGACCAAATTGTTCTTCCCGGACGCGGTGGCGGCTTACAGGATAATCAGGAAGTTCAACATCAGCAATGTTATCACACAGATCATGACGGGGCACGGTGGGTTCTCGGCATACTTGAACCGTTTCAAGCGTAAAGAGAGCCCATCGTGCATCTGCGACCCTGATGTTGATGAAACGGTGCCACATATATTGCTAAACTGCCCTGTCTTTGACAGGGAAAGACTGGAAGTCGAACATGTGCTCAACACAAAATTAGACGCCGAAAATTTGTGGCAAATAATTGCGGGCAAAAACAGAAAGATCTTTTTAGAATATTGCGTTAAAATAAGTGAAAGGGTCATAAAGAGAAATAAGAGTGTGTTATGTCGCTACTTGCGGAACCCTAAATTCTTATGACTAATACCTACCGCATTGACAATGACCACCCGCATTGCGCTCTGCACCGTGAGATTCGCCTTCTCAGCAATCCGAAGGCGTGGGATCGAAGATTGTGCAATACGAGTGATTAATATTAATTTTAGTGTATTGGTGGATCACTCTTGTTTCTCATATCGAACAATTGTCACGCATCTTAGTTTTACCGATTTAATTGTAATAATTATTTTAATTAAAACCTTTTAAGTAAATTATATCGGTTTTCTTTGCATCCTCGCCTGCAGCCGAACATAATTGGCGCAGCCGGTAGGATACTCGCGGTCGGTTTCGCGTAAGGAAGATTTCCGTATTCGCAAAAGCCGCCCGTGCGGCTATCCAGTCGCTCCAGAGTATCCAGAATCTACACGTCGTGCTGTATCGAGGAATCCAGACATTGATTACGCAAAGGGGCTGATATAATGTTCATGTAAGTACATTAGATTATTTCTAGTGACCGCTTTCTCCTAGCCTGTACTAATATAACTTTCCAAAATTTTCTTTCCACGAAAATCCGGGAATACTAGGATAGTTAGAAGTAGTAGAGAATTAGTGATAGATTCTAGACGAGATATTAATTTAGATATATTATACGAGGACACAGAATCGTTTTCTGAGAAAATGTCTTTGGATTTAGATACCGTTTTTAAAGCATTACGTTTGGTACCCGAATTTGACGGGAACCCGAATGTGCTGACAAGGTTTATTCAATTGTGTGATCATTTAGTTAAAGAATATTATAATGTTCAAGGTGGTTCCGAATTAATTAACTCTGCACTTATTAATGGTATATTAAATAAAATTGTAGGGTCTGCTGCTCGCTTAATCAACTCGAACGGTATAGCAAGTGATTGGGATGGCATCCGTAAGGCATTAATAAATAATTTTGCTGACCAAAGGGACGAGACCGCTCTTTATAGCGATTTATCTCTTTTAACACAGGGCTCTAACACTCCGCAAGAGTTCTATGAGCGTTGTCAGAATCTTTTTAGTACAATCATGACGTACGTTTCCTTACATGACGCCTTAAAAACTACCATCGATGCTAAAAGGGATCTATACAAAAAGTTAACGCTCCAGGCGTTCGTGCGCGGATTAAAAGATCCTGTAGGATCACGCGTGCGTTGTATGCGCCCTCAAAATATAGAACAAGCATTAGAATTCGTTCATGAGGAAACTAATACCATGTATCTGCAAAATCGTAACGACCGTTTACCCGATAAAAGAATTAATAGCAATAACCAACCTGGTAATCATTTTAAAATGCCCTCTCAGCCGTTTAATATTGATCCAAGGCCTAATAATTATAGCATGCCAGGACCTTCACGATTCCAATTTCCAGCTCAACAACCATCGCAATGGAAACAGAATTATTTCCAACCTCGCCAGTTTGGTCCGACCCGAACTCAGCAAGTATTCAGGGCACCCCCACCGAACTACAACCGTCAGAATAACCCGTTTCAAGTAGTCCAACAAAATTCTCCTAACCAGCCTAGTGGTTCAGCACAACCACGTCCAATGAGTGGTGTTAGCCATTTCGTAAGCAGACAATTACCACCTACTAACGCTTTTTCTAGGCATGATTGGAGCAAATCAGGCAATCCTCCACCCAATAATTATTTTAAAAGTCGGGAGATGCATTTTAGTGATTGTTATAATGATCCTTCGTTCAATGATTACTTTGCCGATTATGATGGAACTTATTACGATTACTATGAGTTCCCAGAAAATGTGTACTATGAATATCAACCATCCCCTCAGGAATGTGTAGAATATTCCCAGCCGTCCGGAAGTATAAAAGAGGACGCCAAAGAATCAAAGGAGCCGGATTTTCAGAAAACTCCGAAATCCGACAAATTAAAATAGAAATAAATATCCAAACTCAACGGTACCTTCCATACGTTCAAATTTCGTCACCTCCTCTTAAGCTTTTAATAGATACAGGTGCGAACCAGTCATTTCTATGTCCTAACGCTGTCAAAAAATATTTTAGTGATTTTCCATTGAATTATTCTCCATTTGAAGTACATAGTGTTCATGCTAAAACTAGAAACGACTATTCAATTACTTTACCTATTTTTGATGAATTCAATGATTCAAGTACAGTTTCATTTGATATCTATAAGTTCCACGATTACTTTGATGGACTTATTGGTACCGATCTGCTAGAAAAATGGGAAGCTACAATAGATTATAAAAATAAATTATTTACAACTAAGTTCGCTTCAAACCCTATTAGAATCTATGATTCACGCAATACTAATTTATATGAGAATATTATTCCAGCAGGTTCATCTAAGTTACTAAAGATTCCTATTAACGTTCGCGACGGAGAAGCTTATATTCCTGAACAATCTGTTTCAAATTGTATCATACGTGAATGTCTTACTACGGTTAAACAGAATAGGGGTATATTAGAAGTACAGAATCCAAGTAGAAATGATATAATCTTTTCAATGGACCGTGCAATGCTTGCAGAAGTTCATAATGACGAGTGCGCGCGCACTAAACAGCAAAAGCAACGCGTGAAAGACGTGCTATCGCGCCTTCGTACTGACCATTTAAATGAAGAGGAACGCATTAATCTAGAATCATTGTGCTCACAATATGCAGACGTATTTTATATTGAAGGTGAACAATTAACATTCACAAATAAAATCAAACATTCAATTAAAACCACAGATGAGGCTCCGGTCTATACAAAGAGTTATAGATATCCGTTTATTCATAGACAGGAAGTACAAGAACAGATAGGTAAAATGTTAGAACAAGGTATAATTAGACCTTCAAACTCTGCTTGGAGTTCTCCTATTTGGGTGGTAGCTAAGAAAGCTGACGCATCAGGAAAGGCGAAGTGGCGTATTGTAGTAGATTTCAGGAAACTTAATGAGAAAACCATAGATGACAAGTACCCTATCCCCAATATAGCTGATGTTTTAGACAAATTAGGTAACTGCCAGTATTTTACTACGCTAGACCTAGCTAGTGGATTCTATCAAGTTGAAATGGACCCCCAAGATATTACGAAAACAGCATTCAATGTAGAACATGGGCATTTTGAATTTTTAAGAATGCCCATGGGACTTAAAAATAGTCCATCTACTTTTCAAAGAGTAATGGATAACGTGTTGCGAGAACTTCAGAATACTATTTGTCTAGTATACCTAGATGATATAATAGTTTTTAGTACATCATTGCAAGAGCACATAGTCAACCTAGAAAAAGTTTTTAATAGATTACGCGAATCAAACTTTAAGATACAAATGGACAAATCTGAGTTCCTTAAATTAGAAACAGCTTACCTAGGACATATCATAGGCAAAGATGGAATAAAGCCTAACCCAGATAAAATCTCAGCAATACAAAAATACCCCTTACCTAAAACCCCTACCGAAATTAAGAGGTTTTTAGGACTTCTTGGATATTATAGAAAATTTATCCCTGATTTTGCTAAAATAACTAAACCTATGACTCAATGCTTAAAGAAAGGCTCTAAAATTACACTTGATCAGAATTATGTCGAATGCTTTGAAAAATGTAAGACCCTTCTGGTCAATGACCCAATTCTTCAATACCCTGACTTTAAAAAAGAATTTGTACTCACTACGGACGCTTCAAATTTGGCAATTGGAGCAGTACTTTCACAAGGATCTATTGGATCTGATAAACCTATAGCTTATGCTTCGCGTACGCTTAACTCTAGTGAAATAAACTATAGCACTATTGAAAAAGAATTATTGGCTATAGTCTGGGCAACCAAGTATTTCAGGCCATATCTATTCGGACGAAAATTTAAAATAGTGACTGACCATCGCCCTTTGCAATGGGTGATGAGTATTAAAGAGCCGAATTCCCGTTTAACCCGTTGGCGATTACGGCTAAGTGAATTTGATTTCACAGTTATGTATAAGCAAGGAAAACATAACACTAATGCAGATGCTTTGTCACGAATAGAAATACATCATGAAGAAGTTAGTTCGATAGTAGTTAACACCTCACAAGGTGCACCTTCAGACTCAGATTCTAGAACTGAAAGCGCGGATTCTAGGACTTTAACTGCCCATAGTGATTTAGAAAGTCCCATATTAGAAATTCCTATTTCCGACGACCCCCTTAATAAGTTTAATAAGCAAATATATCTTAATGTTGTAGGAGATATAAAAAGTAGGCCTAGCGTTTCTAAACCATTTGATACACATACTAAAACTGTCATACAAATTTCAAAATCCAGTTTAGAACAAGACGTTATTAACGCAATTAAAGAATACGTTAATCCAAAAGTAAAGACAGGTATTTTAATTAATCCTACATTAGAAATGTACTCTATAATACCTATAATTCAAAAATATTTTAAGAATTCTGCAATGAAATTAGTACTTACCAAAACTGAAGTAGAAAATGTTAAAAATTATTTTAAGCAACAGGAAATTATAAAGAAATATCACGAGGGTAAAACCAATCATAGAGGCATCAACGAGTGTTATCTAGCATTATCGCGTAGATGCTATTGGCCAAATATGAAAGAGCATGTAACGAAGTATATAAATGAATGCCGAATATGCGGGCAAGCTAAATATGATCGCAATCCAATTAGACCAAGGTTACAAATTGTACCTCCGCCTACAAAGCCTTTTGAGGTTGTACATTTAGATCTGCTTAGTATTGAGATGAATAAGTATCTTATAATAGTAGATGCATTCTCTAAGTATGGTCAAGCATACTTATTGAGAGATGCTACAGCTATTAGCGTCGTGCAAGCTTTACTAAAGTTTTTTACTCATCACGGAGTTCCTTTAACTATTGTAACAGACAATGGTCCGGAATTCAATAATCAAATATTTTCTGAATTTACTAGATTGCACAAAGTTCAACATCATAAAACCTGTCCTAATACACCCAATGAAAATGGAATGGTAGAACGACTAAATTCTACACTGTTAGAACATTTGCGTATATTAAAACTAGAAAAGCGAGGAGAATCCATAACTAATCTTATAACGTATGCTATATTGGCATATAATAGCTCAATACATAGCTTTACAAAATGTAGGCCTATCGATATAATTACTGGTCATTTTGATCCCCGGGACCCTTTAGATATGAATCTATCAGAACATCTATTACAACAATATGTCCAGGAACACCGTAGACGAATGTCAAAAGTATACGATATTCTCAACGACACTTCACTTCATCGCCGCACTGAAATTACTGAAAATGTTAATAAGACTCGTGAAGCTGAAGAAGATTATGAACCAGAGCAACAAGTTTTTATTAGGAATCCTTTATGCCATAGGCAAAAGTTAGCAGCTCGATATACTCATGATACAGTATTAGCGGATTTGCCTATTCATATCTATACCAAAAAGAAAAAGGGCACTGTGCCTAAATCACGCCTAAAACGGGTACCTAATAGTGCTCGTTTGTTACAGGACACTGAAAATACTACTAGTCCTGACCCTGGCCCTGGCCCGAGCAGACGAGATAACGCTAGACAGTCTTAACGATGGACCAGGTATTCTGCCCTTCAACCTAGGATCCACAAGGATCATCTCACATTTCCATTCCTTTCTCCAAATTATAAACCTTGATGATATGCGCAATAGTTTCGAGACAGTTAACGGTCAATTGCGAAATCTTACGCCACAATTGAGTAATATGTCGCGATCTCTCTATGAACCCCACGTTAAATATCTAAGTACTAAATTAGAAGAAATATCAGAACAGTTAGAAACACTTGAGGTAAAGCGTGTTAAAAGAGGTCTCATAGATGGTCTTGGTTCAGTAATAAAGAGCATTTCAGGTAATTTAGATTACACTGATGCATCAAAATACGATAATGCCATTGTAATCTTAAAACAGAATGAAAATAATTTAGTTGTTGAAATGAATCATCAAATAAGTTTAAGCAAGCAGTGGGTTTCACGTAGCTCATACGTTACAGATAAAATTGTAGAAAACCAAGATAAAATCGAGAAAATTATCAATTCTATTTTAGCTAGCAATGGTAGATATGAAACAGATACCATTAAATATGCTCATTTAGCACAATTACTAATGATATTAGGAGACAATATAGATAATTTGTCTAAAGAACTTGACAAATTGCAAAATTTATTGGCATTTATTAGGGCTAGAAGTATTCATAATTCTATATTGAATTATGCTATGTTTAAGGATATGATGAATAGGTTAGGTATGTTATATAGGATAAGGATCAATTTCTAGATATCAGTTTTAGAGAATATTTTGAAATAATTAGACTAGGATATTATTACAATGGGAATAAAATTGTGATAGTTATGAAATTTCCGATACTTTATCCTACTAACTTTATCCTATATAAATTATCCCTGGCTCCTAATAGTGACAATAAGGTCCCGATTCCAACTTATCCTTTCTTAGCGGTTCACGAAAAAGATCTATTGTACATGGAGACAGAATGTCCGAAGTATAGCCACGGTCACCTTTGCGAAGATAATTTAAGTCACCACCATGGCAAACAATCGGACTGTATCCAGCAGCTTATACTACACCAGAAAATTAATGAATCCTGTCAATTTACATCAGTCATCCTGTCTTCTGAAGCTATGGAACAGCTAGACGACCAACACTTCATTGTCAGCTTTCCTAAACCTACGAAAGTTCGTTTAACTTGTTCTGAAGATAACTATAGAATGCTGAAAGGAAGCTACTTATCTATCATACCTAAAGGCTGCATGCTAAGAACCACAGCATTTACTGCAAGCAATCGTCATGATCAAACTAAGGGAAAGATATTGAAAATTATGGACTTACCAATTATAAAGGAAAATTTGTATAATGTACCAATGAAAACTATAAAACTAGATACCATTGACCTTGGCAGTTTGCATTCAAGTAACTCTGAAATCGCTCTACAAGAACCTGTAATACTACAGTCGTCGAACACTGAAGCCATATACCACACTACTATACCGGTATATATTCTACTATCCGGTGCATGTGTACTCATTATCATCATTATACTTCGTCGTCGAAGACTGAACCAACTACAGAAAGCCACTGATGGAATCGATATTAAGGCTAAGGATAAGGAGGTCTGCAACACCGAGATTGACCCAGCTTCGCCATCGACACTATTTTCGACTAGAGTTTTCAAATAGTTGCCGATCTCGTGGAGGGAGATGTTATGTCGCTACTTGCGGAACCCTAAATTCTTATGACTAATACCTACCGCATTGACAATGACCACCCGCATTGCGCTCTGCACCGTGAGATTCGCCTTCTCAGCAATCCGAAGGCGTGGGATCGAAGATTGTGCAATACGAGTGATTAATATTAATTTTAGTGTATTGGTGGATCACTCTTGTTTCTCATATCGAACAATTGTCACGCATCTTAGTTTTACCGATTTAATTGTAATAATTATTTTAATTAAAACCTTTTAAGTAAATTATACATCGGTTTTCTTTGCATCCTCGCCTGCAGCCGAACATAATTAGTGCATAAGCAAAAATGTTTTACGTAATATTATGCATAATATTAATTGTAAGCATTGTAAATTTAGAATAAAATTAATTATCTGTAAGCAAAATATGTAAAGAATTAAGACTTGAGCTGCCCAAAACTATGTTGTGTGAAATAGTCGAAAAAGAAAGAAGATGTAACTAGTTATAAAAGTGGATAATAAGGCTGTATAAGATAAAAAGTAGCAATAATATAAAATAAGTTAGAATAAGACACCTGTAACTAGACAAATATGAGAATAAGGAGGCTGTATAAATTAGAAAACCACCATAGTAGAATTAAGATATAGAAATAAGCAAGAATAAGATACCTGTAAAAGTGAATAAAAAATCTGTTGTCGTGTTCTCCCGATTAAAATACAATAAAGATAAAATTGCAGAGTAGAAAGTAGATATAAGGGCGTCCTACCCTTAAGATAGAAAGATGAAAGAATGTAAGAAAGACAAAGTATGCTGAATGAAAGTACGAGAGGAATAAAAGAGAGAACTGGAATAAGTGTGGTTGCTTAACATAGGCTCCGATTACGTTGGAGGTAGAAGTATAAAAAAAAAAAAAAAAAAAAAAAAAAAAAAAAAAAAAAAAAAAAAAAAACCTAACCTAACCTAACCTAACCTAACCAGTCTGGCTTGAACCGCCGTCCGGAACGCCACGTTTTATTTCTGCTCCGCGCTTAAAAAATCGCAAAAGTGGTAAATTGTTGCCGTACCAGCTTGTGCTATACACCAAAAGTTGCGGAAAAGTGACGCGCGAGTGGTGGTGTTAGACAAATTTTCCGCAGTGCATTGGAAAAAAAATTCCCTGTGAAAAAGTGAAAATTGAGCATATTTTTAACATTAAAAGTGAAACGCTGCTTGATTTGTCGCGGTGACATATATATTTTTCAGTGCCAAAAGATACACACTAAGAGGCTCTAGCAAGAGCCTAAGTTCCAGATTTTTCCTGTGAAAACTCAGGGAAATATTATAAGAAAAACAAAAACCACGTGGCCACGAGGTCACTCATCCAGTTGCGGCCGGCTGCATTTGACATCGGCATAACGTGACAATCAGTTGGAAACCGTATCAAGCTTGCTGAAAAGTTAAGTGGTCCAGAAGCTACAGACATTTAGATATTGTTTTATTTTGTATATTTTCAAAGTTAATTTACTCAAAAACTAAAGCGATAACATAGTTTTATTATTGTTGTTAAAATTAATACCTTAGTATAAGCATCTGTTTGCAAAATTTCAGATTTTTTCTTACAGAAACCGCTGTGTTATTGACTCTTTTAATTTGTGTCTTTTTATCACTCATTAGCACAATTTCAAATTCTTGTACATCTTTGGCAGCTATTTCATTGTATAGGCCACAAAAATCCAAGTTTAACGAACCCAAACACGGATAGTCTAAGTAGAGTATAACCGGAGATACAGCAACCGCAAATTTTTGGTGACGCCATCTTGGAAAACTTAATTTTAAGATATCTTACGTCTCCGTGGTCACAAACTGCCGGTGTTTGGACTCTTTTGAACGGTTGGGACGCGACAAATAAGTTTTATGACTCACTCTATAATTGTAGAGCAAAAAATATTAGTATCGGGCAAATGCTCTATAGCTTAGAATTTGACGAGCTTATCATAGCAATCAAAACCGCATTTCTTTGCGACAGAAACTGACACAGCTACAACACTTTTAAATTTGGCGGCCATTTTAATCGCCATATTGGAAAAATTAAACTTTGTCTAACTCAGCCAGTTTTGGTCCTATCGAGGTGCGGTTTTCAACGTTCAGTTACAAAGATAGAATCCTCGGTTTTGAACAGTAGAACAGACTCTATATAGAGCATATAAATATTTTGTTGAATTTTATTATTATTTTAGTTAGGAATACTTTAGACACTAGGTAGAAAGACTAGTCCAACGAAGATTAGGCAGAAATTGACTAAAAACGGGTAGAGTTTGTGACTCTACAACTATAATTTATAGTATTTTCCTCCTTCGGACACAGATAACTGACTATTTACAAATCTTTTTATGTACTTTATACAAAACTATATTAAATAACTTATTCAAATCTTATATCGACTATTGTCAACACAACGTTTATTGACGTAATATTAACAAAGATTGACGTGTTCCTCTGGAAATGTTCGGGTACCGCACCCCTGCAAAAAAAGACATGGACGCTAAGAGAGACGAAGGCTGCCCAAGCCCATTAAATGAGACAGAGAAGGCAGGCCCTTCTACAAAAAATATTGACCCGACTTCCAAAGTAAGGAAAAGTATAGGAGATTGGGAAGCTGGAAGGTCAGAGGAAAAGACTGCATCCCCAAAGACACCATCTAAGACGGTGCCGGTGGCTCCCTCGAAGCCAAAACAGAAGCTGCACCCACCACAGGAGAGAAAAGAGTTGGTGATGCGCTCCGCATCTGCCGAGGCTTCGAGCACTTCACCAAAAACCGAAAACCCGAAATACGCAAACAGATTAGCTGAAGCGAAAGCATGCATAATCAAAGCTAAGCTGCACCTTGGCAACTCAAAAAATCTGAGAACGGATATTAAAGCCGGGGTCACTCATGCCATAGAGCGGCTTTATCAACTGGTTAAAGAAGGAGAAGCGGAAAAGAGCTCTGACAAAGAAATACAATCTTGCGTTGAACAGGAAAAGGACGCAATGAAAGTAACAAGAAAGGATAAGGAAGATAGTGAACTGGTTAAGAAAATAGAAGAGCATGGAAGGCAGCTTGAAGAAAACCGTCAGGAAATGGAAAAATTGAAGGAAGTCATAGAGAGAGAGCAAAAGATGAGAGAGGAAGGAGTGACGTACGCTAGTGTGGCGGCCGGCTCTCCAAGGAGGCAACACCTAGAGACAACGGCTATGCACTCAGTGGTGGTTACATCAAAAGATGAGAAAGACACGGGAGAGCAGGTGTTCGACAAAATACGCAAAGCAGTGAACGCCAAAGAGGAAGGAGTCAGAATAGATAAGATTAGGAAAGGAAGAGATAGAAAGGTGATAGTGGGCTGCAATACGCAAACAGAGATCGATAGAGTCAAGGACAGAATAATGCGAGCAGGAACAGAACTGAACGTTGAGGAAGTAAGAAACAAAGACCCACTGGTGATCATACGTGGAGTTCTCCAATATAACACGGATGAAGATGCCCTCAAAGCTCTGCGTTCTCAAAACCATCACATATTCAAAGATGTGAGCGAGGAGAATGCAAGAGTGACAGTAAAATATAGAAGGAAGGCCAGAAATCCGCACACGGCGCATATTGTGTTGAGCGTATCGCCAATTATATGGAGCAGACTAACGGAGGTTGGCACAGTTCATATTGATATCCAGCGGCTTAGGGTGGCAGATCAGTCCCCGCTTATACAGTGTTCGCGTTGTCTGGGATTCGGATATGGCAAACGAATCTGTCGCGAAGACCCAGTAGACTTGTGCAGCCACTGCGCAGGTCCGCACCTTAGAACAAAGTGTCCAGACTGGCTCACCGGGGTGGCTCCGACATGTAGAAACTGTCTTAGGGCCAAGCTGGAACATGTGGGTCATGATGCGTTTAGCCCCGAGTGCCCGGTAAGAAAACGATGGGATAATCTAGCGAGATCCACCGTAGCGTATTGCTAAGGTGGCCCCAGGCGAAAACGAGACAAGCAGTATCGGTGAAGGCAGACCCCAACAGTATTGCGTGGCACAAGCAAATCTCCAGAAGTGCAAACTCGCCACAGCCGAATTAATTGTAGAAGCGGGAAAAAGGAAATGGGCGTTTGCAATTGTCCAGGAGCCATATATAGGTGGGATCGGAGAAATGAAGAGTTATCCGGGTACTCGAGTAGTGCAATGCGTGCGGAAAACCGAGAAGGTTAATAAAGCCGCCATTGTACTATTTGACGACACCATAGATCTCACACAGTGCCCAACCTTGACAACTGAAAACTTCGCAGTGGCGAAGTTGAGGACTGGAGCATGGGAAATAGGAGTCGTGTCAGTGTATCTGGATGGTGGTCAGCCTATCGAGCCAGACTTGGATCACTTTAAGAAAATTATGGAGAAGATCGGAGTCAGGGATGTGGTGCTGGGGGGCGATGTCAACGCTTGGAATACGTGGTGGGGTAGTCGGGAAGTGGACCAAAGAGGAGAGGCTTTGGCAGGTACGCTGGATGAGTTGGGACTTCAGATTCTGAATCTCGGTACAGCTCCCACTTTCGATGTCATCAGAGGAGGTCAAAGATACTGCAGCTGTGTGGATATAACTACATGTACAGAAGACATGCTTGGGCGGGTGTCAAATTGGAGACTAGCAGGAGACGTCACCACTTCGGACCACAGGGCAATCTTGTTTGAACTAAAAATGGAAAAATCAAAAGGAATGGACATAAAACGAACAACTAGAAAATATAATACAAAAAAGGCAAAATGGGTACAATTTTATGGAAAACTTAACGAAATTTGGGAACACAATAATCTAAACAAAATAGAAATAGACAGGATAGACTCAATAGGGGATTTGAATAAGATAACCGAAACATACACAAACGCAATAACGAAGGCGTGTGAAGGGACCATACCAACTGTCAACAAAAGACAGCAAATAGGATTGCCTTGGTGGACCGAGGAGTTGACACGAATGAAGGAGGACGTCAAGAGAAGAAAGAGGAGAATCTCTTGTGCTGCACCAGGACGCCGAGCATTGGTCGTCGACTTATATCTCACAGCAAAGGAGGAATATAAGCAGAAGATGGAAGACACTCTGACAGCGAGCTGGAAAGAGTTTTGCGGAAAACAGGAACGTGAAACTATGTGGGACAGTATATACAGGGTGATAAGCCGCACAACTACCAGGCAGGAGGACACACCGTTAGTGCAAGGCAGCAAGGTGCTTACCAGTGCTGAGTCGGCCAGGATGCTCGCAAAGACGTTTTATCCTGAGGATAAAACGCAGGACGACGATGAGTACCACAAGCAAGTTAGAGAGTTGGCGAATAGAGCAAACGAAATGAGGGATGGTGAAACATTCGATCCTCTATTCACGACGGAAGAACTGAAGTGGGCTGCATCTAGTTTTAACCCCAAGAAAGCTCCTGGAATCGACGGACTTACAGCAGACATATGCAGGGCGGCTATAACCCACAACCCACAACTGTTCCTGGCAGTATTGAACAGATGCCTTAGCCTGTCCCACCATCTGGAAGGAGGCAGTGATCGTAGTCCTTAGAAAGCCGGGAAAAGATGATTACGCGCACCCCAAATCATACAGGCCGATTGGGCTATTGCCTGTACTGGGTAAGATCCTGGAGAAGATGCTGGTACGTCGTATTAGGTGGCATATTTTACCGGACGCAAGTACGAGTCAGTATGGGTTCATGCCCCAGCGCAGTACCGAAGACTCCCTCTATGACCTGATAAAACACATTCGAGAAAAACTGATGGAAAAAAAGATCATTGTTGTCGTTTCGTTGGACATAGAGGGAGCCTTCGATAGTGCCTGGTGACCAGCTATGAAATGCCGACTGGCACAAACAAGATGCCCAGTAAACCTGCGACGTCTAGTAGACAGCTATCTAAGTGACAGAAAAGTGAGGGTTAGGTATGCAGGAGCAGAATACCTACAGGAAACAGGCAAAGGTTGCGTGCAAGGCTCCATAGGGGGGCCTACTTTCTGGAATTTGCTCCTTGATCCCCTGCTCAAAGAACTGAAGATACGAGACGATTACTGTCAAGCCTTTGCGGATGATGTGGTACTGATTTTCTCGGGTGACACAGCGCTTGATGTCCAGAAGCAGGCTAATGCGACCCTCGCTCATGTCCAGAAGTGGGGTGTAGAAAACAAACTTAAGTTTGCGCCGCACAAAACAAAGGCCATGGTCATCACAAATAAGTTGAAGTATGACACACCACTTCTGCACATGGGCGGGGAGGACATTGCCCTGTCACGGGAGATCAAGATACTGGGGCTCACAATTGATGACAAATTGACGTTTAACGCTCACGCTTCGAACGTGTGTAGGAAGGCGCTAAACATATACAAACAGGTATCAAAAGCCGCAAAGATCAGTTGGGGCCTGAAACCCGAGATAATCAGGACCATATACATCGCAGTGGTGGAGCCGGTGATTATGTACGCAGCAAGTGCTTGGGCGCCGGCTACAAATAAGATAGGTTTGAGAAAGCAGCTTAATACGGTTCAGCGAGGGTTTGTGCAAAAAATTATCAAGGCATATAGGACAACTTCGTTACACTCGGCCTTGTTACTCTCCGGACTGCTTCCACTGGATCTAAGGATTCGAGAAACAGCCTCTTTTTATGAAGAGAAAAGGGGATATTCGCGGAGAGTGACAGGAGATCGAGAAATTGAGTTACCGGTCCCACACACACAAATGCCACATCCTGCAGACCTGATAGGTATAACCTTTAAATGCGTTGTGAACGGTGCAGAATTGGACCAACTGGGACATAGTAACCCAAAGATTTTCACCGATGGAAGTAAAATTGAGGGCAGAGTCGGCGCGGCACTGTGCCTCTGGGAAAATGGGATTGAGATCAAAGCCCAAAAGTTTAAGTTGGACCAGTTCTGCACCGTTTATCAGGCCGAACTATTAGCTCTGTATAAGGCCTCCGAGCTGGCTTTGAAAAACACATTTCCAGTTGTCGAAGTATACTGCGACTCCAGGTCAGCCCTGGAAACGGTGACTCGAGGCTTTTCCCTCCATCCTCTTGCATTTAAAATCCGGAAGAACATCCAGAAACTGTCAAACTGCGGTAAAACCCTTGAATTGTTCTGGATTAAGGCACATGCAGGATTGAAGGGGAATGAAAGGGCTGACGAATTGGCTAAGGAGGCAGCGATAGGCAAAAAATCAAGACCAGACTACGATATGTGCCCGGTTTCATTCGTCAAGCGACAAATCCGAATGGACTCGCTCGACGAATGGAACACGCGATACCAGTCGGAGGAAACTGCATCAACCACCAAAATCTTCTTTCGTGACGCAACCGCTGCTTATAATATAGTGCGTAAACTAAAGGTTGATCCCCTGGTAACACAAGTGCTAACGGGGCATGGCGGATTCTCTGAGTACTTGAACCGTTTCAAGTGCAAGGAGAGTCCGGCATGTCCCTGCGACCCCGAAGAGAAGGAAAGCGTGCCGCACATTATTATTGAGTGCCCCATATTTGGAAAAGACAAATATAATTCTGAAATAGAAAATGAAGTTATAATCAATTTAGAAAACATACCAAAAATAATAAAAAGCAAACAAACTAGACAAAAGTTCTTAAAATACTGCAAGGAAATAGCTGCCAAAGTTGTTAATAGGAACAAAGTATAAAAAGATATACTTCCAAGTATCGTTAGAATATATTGATAAGTAATCAACGTAATAAGAGTAATTGTAAACACAATGTTAGTAAATAAAAGAAGCTGTCTTTGTAATAGAACAAAAATAAGAATTTAAGGAGAAGTAGGTACTACTAAAATAAATGTAAAATTATGATACTATTATAAGATAAGAAAATCTGTACCCTGTTATATTTATAAATAAAATGTAAAAAAAGGTCTCTGATTAACCCACGTCAGAGGAAACACGCAACGCCCTGTGATGACGTGTGAATATAAAAAAAAAAAAAAAAAAAAAACCTAACCTAACCTAACCGGTTAGGTTAGGTTAGGTTGGCTTGGTGGTCCGATCCTCTGGAACCTGTTGCTGGACCCCTTGCTGAAGGGGCTGGAAGAGCGGGGACATCACTGCCAGGCCTTCGCCGATGATGTCATTATGATCTTCGACGGTGACACAGCATTGGAAGTTCAAAGACATGCCAATGCCGCCCTCGAGTATGTTCGGAAGTGGGGCATCGGAAATAAGCTAAAGTTTGCACCACACAAAACCTGTGCAATGGTAGTAACCAGAAAGCTGAAATACGATGTCCCGCTCCTGAGCATGGGCGGGGTAGACATTGGCATATCCAAGGAAATAAAAATACTGGGGCTCACCGTCGACCACCAGCTCACTTTCAACACCCACGCCGCAAACGTGTGTAGAAAAGCTGCAAATATCTACAAGCAGCTATCCAGAGCGGCTAAAGTGAGCTGGGGCCTGCATCCGGAGGTCATAAGGAGCATATACACGGCAGCAGTGGAGCCGGTGATGATGTACGCGGCAAGCGCCTGGGCGCCGGCAACAAAAAAGATAGGAGTGCAGAAGCTGCTGAACACGGTCCAAAGAGGATTCGCCCAAAAGCTCTGCAAGTCCTACCGCACCGTTTCGCTGAACGCGTCCCTGGTGTTGGCTGGGATACTCCCCCTCGACCTCCGAATACAAGAAGCAGCTGCTCTGTATGAGGCAAAGAGGGGGGTGCCCCAGCCAGCTCTTGCGGGCAGGGAGGTGGAGCGTGTGGTGGCATTTGCAGAGACCCCACATCCAGCGAAACATATGGCCTTGGAGTTCGTGAGTCTGGAGGACCAGTCTCGTGTGGACACCCAAAACAACCAGGCGGTCCGGTTCTTCACGGACGGCAGCAAGATCGAGGGCAAGGTCGGAGCAGCACTATCCTTGTGGGACGGTGAGGCCGAGATCAAGTCCGTAAAGCTTAGCTTGCCGTCGTGCTGCACGGTCTACCAGGCGGAACTGCTGGCCATATGCGTAGCCACGAGGGAAATCCTCAAACGCAGGGAGGGAACCTTTGGAATCTATAGTGACTCAAAGGCGGCACTACAAACAGTCACGAACCAGGGTTCCCTCCATGCCTTGGCGGTGGAAGCGAGAGCAAACGTGGGCGCAGCCTTATCCCAGAGCAAAGATGTTTCCTTGTTCTGGGTTAAGGCCCATGCCGGACTAGAGGGCAACGAACGCGCAGACCACCTAGCGAAAGAGGCTGCACTCAAATCGAAAAAGAAGCCGGACTATGACCTTTGCCCGGTTTCATTCGTCAAGCGGCAGATCCGATTGGGGTCGCTCGACGAATGGAACCGGAGATACCAAAATGGTGAAACAGCCTCCGTAACAAAAATATTCCTCCCAGATGCCATAGATGCCTTTAAGATAATCTCAAAGATAAAGCCAACCGGGGTACTCACGCAGATTTTGACGGGGCACGGTGGGTTCTCCGAATACCTGCACCGCTTTAAGTGTAAGGGGAGCCCATCGTGCATCTGTGAGCCGGATGCGCTGGAGTCGGTCCCACATATTTTGACAGAATGTCCTGCGTACGGAGCAGAGAGATTAGATACGGAGTTGAAATTGGAGACAGAAATAAATATGTATAATATAGAAAAATTAATGACAAACAAAAAGCTGCGAAAAATTTTACTAGAATACTGCGTAAGAATAGCAACAAAAGTGATTAAAAGAAACAAGGAAACATAAAGCTATGCTTTTATTATATAAGAATATATACAGACAAAGCATAGAATAAATTAATAGATGCTCTCAAACTCAAACTCAAACTCAAAGCATTTATTTCAATTAAACCATGTACAGGCACTTTTGAATTGTCAAGGAGTCAGTCAGTCAGAAATATGAAGCTAGTTGCCCATTCCAAAACGTAGTAGGTACCTATGGAGAAGAACGGGCAAGAAACTCCACGGACACTCTTTTAAACAAAAAATTGTTACATAAAATTGGTTACATTATTCATGTTGAAATTATACATGTGAGAACAATGTAAAAAGACGTGCACGTTAAAAGCGTCCGTAATAAAAAGATAAAAATAAAGAACAATTCAAAAATTTAAATTAATTAAAATAATTAAAATAAGCCATGGCAGCTAAGAGATGACCAGTCACAACTGACGGCGCCCGTTCACGAACATGACACATGGATTAGCACCATTCAGCTCAACCATTTTGAAGGGAGCTAAATGATCCAACACACGCGCCACCATCAGCGAGACATCTGAGTGAGCATGACATACTCACAGCCGCCAGGGCACATTCAAGTCAATGAAAGACATATTACCCGGTGAATGGTAGCTCTTTAGTACATAGTACTCACACCTGTGCTATGCAATTATATAATACAAAGGAAATTGAGTTTATACAATGCAAAGATGGTGTTACAATCTTCAGCAGCTCCAACAGTATTTTCAAATGTTAATCAATTAGTTGTGGTTGTGGAGCAGGACCAGCATTGAGCCAAGCATTTTTATCAGAGATGTAATCCCCCAACTTATAATATGCCTGCCTGCATAGTGTGCGTTTTATACAAGATTTGAATTTCGTCTCATTCAGTTGAAGTATGTGGGGAGGAATTTTATTATAACATTTTAAACAGTACCCCATGAAGGATGAGTCTACTTTTGCCAGTCTAAAACCTGGTTGAACTAATAGGTCCCTATTTCTTGTGCTATAATTATGTCTATCACCTCTTTTACTAAAAAGATGTAAATTTTTTCTTACGTACATGATGTTTTCATAGATATATTGACAAGGTACCGTCATGATGTTAATATCCTTAAACAGTTCCCTTAGAGAGTCACGCCTGCGGAGATAATATATGGCTCTGATTGCTCTTTTCTGCAGAATAAAAATAGACTCGATGTCTGCAGCCCGTCCCCACAGTAAAATACCGTAAGACATGATACTATGAAAGTAACTAAAATAGACCAGCCTTGCGGTATCTACATCAGTAAATTGACGGATTTTTCTGACGGCATATGCTGCTGAACTTAGCCGTCCTGCAAGCGATGTTAAATGAGGACCCCATTGTAGCCTTGAGTCGAGCGTGATCCCTAGGAAAACAGTTTTATCGACGAATTCTAGTTTCTCTTGATTCAATACTATCTCACAGTCACTACTTTTGACATTTGGTAAAGAAAATTTTATGCACTTAGTTTTTTTTCCATTTAGTACTAAATTATTAGCAGTAAACCAATTTTGGACCTGCAGTAGGGCGTTATTTACGTCGTCAAAATTTGTAGCACGTCTATCTACCTTAAAAATTAAGGAAGTATCGTCAGCAAATAACACCATTTGTGGTTGATTTTTTAATAAATGGAGTAGATCGTTAATATACACTAAAAAGAGGAATGGACCCAATATCGAACCCTGTGGCACACCCATTTTTACTTTTAAACCTAATGAATTGACACCATTTATTTGAACTTGCTGTTGTCTATCATTTAAATACGATTTTACTAAATTGAGCGCAAGTTTTCCAAGTCCGTAATGCTCAAGTTTCAAGAGCAAGGTTTCGTGATCGACGCAATCAAATGCCTTGGAGAGGTCACAAAAGATTCCAATGGCGTCTTGGGCCTCTTCCCACGCGTTAAAAATATGTCTTAATAAGGTTACACCAGCGTCGGTCGTACAACGTCCCTTGGTGAAGCCAAACTGTTGATCGTGAAGGATTTTATTCGTGTTAAAATGATTGAGCATTTGATTAAGCATTACCTTTTCAAACACCTTGCTGAAAACCGGCAACACGGATACGGGTCTATAATTATTGGTGTCTTTACTGTCCCCGGATTTGAAAAGTGGTATTACTTTACTGTATTTCATTAAATCCGGGAAGACTCCTTGATCTACACACAAATTAAATATTAAGGCTAAGTAAGGCGCTATGGTCTCAATAATGGAGGTACAGACTTTAACGGACATTCCCCAAAGATCTTCGGTCAATTTGATCTTAATTTGCTTAAAAGCTTTTATTACTGTTATAGGGTTAATATACTGAAAGTTAAATTCAATTGGGCAGGCTGAAACATTCGCCGTTACTAAATCAAAAGAGAGCGAGGGCGATGAATTTAAGGATTCAGTAGTTTTAATTGGGATACTGGTAAAGAAATTTACAAATTCTTGAGCAACTTCTTTGCTATCGCATATGAGACCACCACATGACGTACTCAGTGTGTACTCAGTATTATGCTTTTTGTTCCTGTTCGTTTCATTATTGATAATTTTCCAAACCGTCTGTATTTTATTATCTGCTGATTTAACCTTGTTGCTAATATATAAGGCTTTAGCTGCCTTACAAGCGTTCTTAAAAGTTCTAGAATAAGTGGCAACATACTTATTAAAAGTTTCCGTGTTAATATAAGGCTTAAGGCCATACAGCTCGAAAAGTCTTTCCCTACTTTTCCTAAGTCCTTTAGTTGCCCAGTCACTAAATAAAAACTTAGGGCTGATAGTTTTAGTGTTCTTCTTAAATGATTTATTGAACTCGGTTTGGACTAACGAAAAGAATTCTTTATATAAAAAGTTGACATTGTTCATTGTAAGGTTCTGATTACTTAACTTGCAAACTAAAGTGCTATTAAATTTATTTAAATTAACAGCTGATATAGGTCTGAATTGTATCTGCACTTTTTTTATTGGTATGTTGGACTCAAAAGTTACGGTTTGACCACTGTGATCAGAAGGGAGATAATTAACGATGGCTTTATCTAAATAGTCGCAGCAACAAAACACATTATCAATACATGTAGCAGTAGTCGTAGTTATTCGGGTTGGTTCTACAAACACATTTAATAAATGGAATGATTTGAATAAATTTAAAAATCTACTGGTATTTGAATTGTTTTCTAAAATATTAATGTTAAAGTCACCACAGATAATTACTGATTTATTACCAGTTGCAAGTTTTGCCAAAACATCTTCCATTACCGACTCAAATATGGAGTAGTTTTGATAATTTGGGGGTCTGTAAACGCACACTATGACATGCTTATCTAGCTCTACACAAGACAGTTCAATGCTATGTTCAACCGATAGTTCAACTATGTCATTACGGGTTTTTGATTTAATAGAACTTTTAATTAAGATTAGTGAACCACCACGCAGCATTGATTTTCGGTTAAAGCAGCTGGCCACACTATAATTCTCAAAGTTAATTAACATTTCATAATCTTTTAACCAATGCTCAGTTAAACAAATAATGTCATACTCAAAACGAAATCAAAGATAAAATCAAGATAATAAATAAAAACTTAGATAAAAATCAATACTAGAAAAACCTCATTTAAAATTTAGAAAAACAATAGAATGAAAGTGCAATTTACATAAAAAATCATTTTAAAAGGTCTCTGACTATGTCAGGGGGACACTTTGAAAGGCAGGAGTGGGTTTTAGCCGGTAAAAGTCCGGCACTGCCCAGACTATCTCACCAGTGAGATAGTCTGGGCGTCCATGAGGATTTCCCACTCCTGCCAAACCAAAAAAAATAAAAAAAAAATTAAAAAAAAACCTAACCTAACCTAACCTAACCTTTTTTTTTTTTTTTTTTGACGCTGTGAAAAATGCAATACGCATGCCCACCCATCGGGGGATGGGAGGGGTATGTGGGACTCCCCGGAAAATCCGGTATACCCACTAAACGACCCAGCGGCGCTCCTACCTCGTCTGCAAAGAGGAGGACTGGGAATCCGGCAGAGCCATAACATCCAGTCCCCCGGTGACGACCGCCCGCCTTGCAGGCGAGCCCGACACGCCCCCCCCATCGGGGAGGGGCCCAGGAATGACCGCGAGCGCTCTGTCATTCCCGCCCGACATGGATGGTGAACTGTGCAATGCAGGAGAAGGCGCCCCCGCACCCGTCTCCCGCTGTTCACCACCAGGGGGCATAAGACGACGATCGTACAATCGCCTTCTCATGCCCCGTCTTCGCCTGCGGAGCGGCGCTGCGAGAGGGTCGTCCTCCCGCGCGCGCTCCGCGTCCTCCTTCTGCGACATTACGTCCTCGCAGAAGGAGGCGACCGCTGTCCAGGCCCCCTCGCTTTCCAGCATCGAGTTGACGACGCCGGGAAGCGAGAGGTCCTGCCCGACCGCTGCGCTCAGACCGCGGCGCAGCTCGGACCAGGCTGGGCACACCTCAAGGGTGTGCTGAGCCGTGTCCTCCGCCGCGCCACAGTCGTGGCACCCCCCAACCTAACCGTTTTTTTTTTTTTTTTTTCTCGGGTTGGAAATCCTCATGGATGTCCTCCGCCCTGGGGTGGGCGAAGGGGTCTGTCAGACTCTTACTGACTAAAACCACCCCGGTGTTCCCTCGCACACTTGCGTCGGGGGGCTGCGGGAGCAAATTGCGACTTCCGCTGCCCCGGACTGGTGACGACCCGCACTCTGCGGGCCCCGTCCCGTAGGGGGAGTGAGGTGTGCAAACTCCCCCCGTTACGTCTTAGAGTGGCGCGCGTGGAACACTACGCGCCGCCATCTCGGGTCCTGTGTGATGGGGGGCGACGAATGTCCCCGAATCCGTCGCCCCTGGACCCATTTAGGGGGGCTGGAAGAGGGCGTTATCCGCCCTCCGCCGACGCCCGGTGCGCCTGCTGCGGGCCGGGTGAGTGGACGAGATCTCCCTCTCCCTTTCCGCAGCCTCCTTCTGCGAGATGACTGTCTCGCAGAAGGAAACCACCGCGTCCCACGACTCGGCACTCCCGACCATCGAACGAACGACGGCCGGCAGTGACAAGTCGGCTCCAACTTCTGAAACGAGGGCACGGCGCGGCTCCTCCCACGCGGCACACTCTGCCAATGTATGCCGCGCCGTGTCCTCCCGACAATGGACGCAGTGGTGACACCGAGCGTCCGGCTCCCTGTTTATGCGACACAGGTACTTCCCGAAGCAGCCATGCCCCGAGAGCACCTGCGTCACCCGAAACGACAGGGAGCCGTGCCTCCTCCCGAGCCAGTCGTCGAGCACCGGCCGGACCGCCTCGATGGTGACGAGGCCGGCGGTGGGGCGTGAAAGCCTTTCCCGCCATTCCGCCACCAGGACCTCGCGAAGCTGAGACCGACGCAGCTCCATGTGTCGCTGCATCGGTCGCTCGCCCCGCGCTGTGGCTTCCTCGCGCCACCGATGAAGTGACGCGAGCACCTTCGCCTCCAGGTCCCAGGGCGGGGATCCGGCCAGTGCACAAGCCGCCTCGTAGGAGATCGTGCGATACCCCCTGATGACTCTGACGGCCATCGCTCTCTGCGGCTTACGCAATACAGCGATGCTACCGGCCGTCAGGTCAGCCGCCCAGATCGGGGCCCCGTAAAGGGCCATCGACCGCACGATCCCCACGTAGAGCCGCCTACAAGCGGCGCTCGGGCCCCCCAAATTGGGAAGCAGCGTTGACAGCGCCCCAGCAGCACCCAGCAACTTGGGTGCCAACCGTCGGAAGTGGGGCCCGAAGTCCCACCGGCTGTCGAGCACCAATCCTAGGTACTTCATGGTAGACTCGACAGCGATCCGAGTCCCCCCGACCACGATATGTGAGCCGGGTGGCGGCGCCCGCCGGGGGCCATGAAACACCATGGCCTCCGACTTACTAAGGGCCACCTCCAGGCCTAGGCGACGTATGCGGCTCACCACCTGTGAGACCGCAGCCGTCGCGCGCAACGCTGCCTCCCTGTGCGAGCTCCCCCGGGCAGTGACCAGCGTGTCATCCGCATAACACGTCAGGTCTACCCCCGGGCCGAGCTCGCTCCTCAGCACCCAGTCGTACCCGATGTTCCACAGGAGCGGGCCTACAACCGAACCCTGCGGAACACCGCACGACATGCGGCGCTGGTTTCCACCATCACGTCCCATGTAGGTGACACACCTCTCTGACAAATAAGCCCCAACGATGTGGCAGAGGTAGGGAGGCACCCCATGATACCGCAGTGCCTCCCGAATACAACTCCAGGGCAGGGTGTTGAAGGCGTTGGAGATGTCCAAGGACACCGCCAACATCACCCCGCCCCGGGACACCGCTTCCTCCGCCAGGACTCTAACCCGCGACACAGCGTGGATCGTAGAGCGCCCATGCCGAAACCCGAACTGGCTGTCGTCCAGGTCCGGCCCCTCTCTGCACAAGTGGCCGACGGGGTCTCCTCCCTTTGGATCCGGTGCAGGTACGTTCCGAAACACCCATGGCCGGACAACACCTGCACCAGACGGAAAGAGAGGAAACCGTGGGACCGCTCGAGCCAATCCTTCAGGACTGGCCCGAGCGCGTCCAGAGTTCGGCGGCCGAAAACGGCATTGGCGAGGTCCTCCGTCCAGTGATGGACGATTGCGTCCCTCACCTCTTGCCGCACGGCCTCCCGCTCTTCTGCGGCGGGGGGCTCCCCGAGCGCCTTACACCGCGCCGTCCATTCGTACACTCTGGTCAGCACCCACGCCTCGAGCTCCCAAGGAGGGGTGCCGGCCAGGGCGCACGCCGCCGAGAAGCCCACCGACCGGTAGGCCCTCGCCACCCGCAGTGCAATGGCCCTTTGGGGCCTACGGATGGTAGTGGCGTTCTCCCTCCTGTGGAGGGAGTCCGCCCAAATCGGGGCCCCGTAAAGGGCCATGCTCCTGAGGATGCCGGCATACAAAAGCCGGCATCGCGCCTTCGGACCTCCCAGGTTCGGGAGGAGCCAGGAAAGGGCATTCGCAGCCTTCAGCAGGCGCGTCGACAGCCCGCTGAAGTGTGGGCCGAAGCGCCACCTGCTGTCGAGTACAAGGCCCAAGTACTTCATCTGGGCCTTGACCCCGATCCTGACGCCCTCCACGACAATGTGTCCGTCGGGTGGGATGCGCTGCCGAGGACCGTGAAAATACACGGCCTCCGTCTTGTGCAGCGCCACCTTCAGCCCTAGGCGGCGGATCCTTCCAGCCATTAAGGATCCGCCAGCAGAGGCCAGAATGGCCGCCTCCCTGAAGTTCCTCCCCCGGGCAAGGAGGAGGGTATCATCTGCGTAGCAGATGATGCTCGTGCCCTGGAGGAGGGTCCCCCGCAGGAGCCAGTCGAATCCAATGTTCCACAGCGGTGGTCCTAGGACCGATCCCTGTGGAACACCGGACTCTGCACCATACTGCCTCACTCTGGCCGTCTTGTCCGCGAGGAGGACCACCCGGTCCTCCAAGTAGCTGGCCAAGAGTGTGCGCAGGTATTGAGGCACTCCGTGATACCGGAGCGCCTCCAATATTGTCGAGTGGGGGACAGAGTTGAAGGCGTTGGCAATGTCGAATGACACCGCCAGCACTCCGTCCCCCGCCTCCACGGCCTCCTTCACCTGGCCCTTGAGCAGGGCCAGCGCATCCACTGTCGAACGACCCCGTCGGAAACCGAATTGGGCGTCCGACAGGTCCGGCCCCACCGTTCCCAGCAGACTATACAGCCGTTCGGCGATAATCCCCTCGAACATCTTACCGACCTCATCGAGCAAAACGATGGGCCGGTAAGCCGAGGGGGAGTCCGCCGGGCGTCCCTCTTTTCGGAGGAGGCACAACCGCCCCTCCTTCCAAGGTTTAGGGAACCTCCCAGTCGTGAAACACGCGCTAAAGAGGTCCCGAAGCCTCTCCTCCATCTGAGAGGCGGCTATGGCCACCACCCTTGCGGGAACACCGTCCGGCCCTGGGGCCGTGTTCTTCGCGCGGAGGCGCAGAGTGCCCGCGTAGACGACGACGCTGTCACCGGGAGAACCTCCTCCTCCGACGGAACCGCCTCCCGCGGGGGGGGGCCAGGGACCGAGTACGGCTCGGCAACCACCGCTACGTCCACCAACCACTCAGCCATGCTCTGCATCAGCAGATCCTGGGCTGCTCTGCAGTGGTTGGTGTTCGCCTGGAGAATGCGATGTTTGATCTGACTATCCATCAATCAGACATCGCACCCCCCTCCACATCCGCCGATGTCCCAGCCTCAGGGACGGCGGCGGCAGCGACAGGCCGGATCGGCGCCTGCTCCTTGCCCTTCTTTGGGGGAGGATTGCAGTTCCTCCCCATCGTGACGTGGTCCGCCGGGCAGCCACTTGCGGCACACACTGCGCAGTGCGGCGTGGTGGCCCCGCAGGAGACGGACTTGTGCCCGTCCTTGCCACAGCGGTAACATGTGTTCCCTCTGTCGACCCCGGACGGACAGAGGGGCCGAGTGTGTCCGACTCCGTGGCACTTGTAGCAGCGCAGACGCCTTGCTGCAAGTGCCCGGACTACACCCGAGCTAAAGCCGACGGCAACCCGTCCCTTGGCAAGGACGGCCACAGCTGCGGCAACTGGGCACTCGAGGCGGATGGTGCCCATGCCGCCGGGGCCAGGCCTGATGGCCCGACCTTTTACATCTGCGACCCCGCAGCCCCCAATTGCTGCGAACGCCGCCTCCACCTCCTCTTTGGTGACCGAGTCGTCGAGCTCGGTCACCTCCAAGGCCACAGACTTCGAGGGCCTGGCTACACTGGCCGCGTCCGCGATGACCTCCTGCAACTTGGTTGCGAAGAGGTCCGCGTTAGCGCCGCCCTTAGCCCCCGGGAACTCGAAGATTCGAGCCCCAGCCTGGGTCTGGCGGCAGGAGAGTGTGCCGATCCCCAGTGTTTTGGGATCGGCATTGGTACGCGCACGCGTCATAATAGACGCGTACGTCTCCCCCCGCTCCACAGCCTCAGCGGTGAGCGTCACCACTACGGCTGCGGTCTTGGGAGGAACCAACTTCCTCCCGCCGGCTGGAGCCCTTTTGGCTGCAGGAGCAGTCGCAGAGGGCTTGGGGGCCTGCTTTTTCCCCTTTTTCCCTCGATTGCCCTTCTTGACCACCTTCGTCCACGACTGGTTGGCCGGGGTGGTGGAGGGAAGAAGGGCGTCTTCCTCCTGCGGGTTCTGGGGGGCTGCTGGAGTGGCAGTCGACCCAGACGCTGCCTCCGTGCTTGTGGTGGGGGCATGAGGACCCGCCTTGGTCCTCTTGCCCTTACCCTTGCCCTTGAAGGGCTTTGCGCCTGATACCGGGCCTGCAATAGGCGCCGGTACCAGCTCGTTAGGTGGTGGTCTGCCGCTAGCGGCGGGCGGAGCCGCTTTTCCGGCAGGAGCCGGTCCTCGATGCCTGCGATGCAGGCCCTGGTGAAGGCCCTCTCTTCCATGACAACCTTGCGGAACGTTTCCTCAAGGCTGGCGTGGGAGGAGGAGGGACCTGTCACCACCGGCCCCGGGGCAGATTGGGCAGGCCTCGCCGTGGCCTCAGCCAGCTTCTGGTGCAGCTGGCTGACCTCCGCCTGCAGGCGATCCACCTTCGCCTGCAGCTGCCGCGTCTCCTCCGTGGCCGTCCGCCTAACCAGCTCCGCAATAATGCCGTGCATGCTGGCGGCACGGCATTTGAGGGCCTTCTGGAAGGTCCCCTTCAGGTTTGACGACTTGGAGGCGACCTCCACGACCTCTTCCCTGTCTTCCGCCGCCATGCGCTCCAATTCTGCCAGGGAGTGGTCAGCATACAGCACATTTGATGCACCGTAGCCAGCCCTCGCCCTGGCAGCTTGCGCCTGCTTTTCTTTGGCGGCGACTCTCTCCTCCAGATCCAACTGGAGTTGGTGTTTCTTGGCCAGATTCAGCTGGCGCTCGGCGTCCACCAGGCCCACATCGTGGGTTGAAGCCAAAGCGGAAGTCGAAGCCTTCTTCGACTTCGACTTCTTCTTCGACTTGCTACCAGTTGACCCCGAGGAGCCCTCAGACCGCTTCCGCTTGAAGCAGTCGCTCTCGGCCGCCGACGTGTCCATATTGGAGTCGTCGGTGTCCGAGAACTCGTCTGGCCTGCAGAATAAGCTGGCCGCAGATGATGCGCGGTCAGCTTCCGGCGCTAAAGCGCCGCCGGCGGGGCCTTGAGAAGGGCCGTCAGGTTGGCCCTGAGAAGGGCCGTTGGGTTGGCCCTGAGAAGGGCCGTTTGAATCGCCCTGGGAGGAGCGATTCCCAACGAATCGGCCAGACGCATCCCGCGTTGGCTTACCCATCTTTTTATTGAAATTAAAATCTTCAGTAATCGTAGACGACCGCATGAATGCCTACGATTCACAGTGCACTTTAGCCGAGCCCGGTCTGCCACTCCGTTACGGTGGTCAGAACCGGGTCGTTGCCCAGGGGACGCGACGTGGACGCAAGCACTGTGGGGGGGTCCCCCAACCTAACCTTTTTTTTTTTTTTTTTTTTTTTTTGACGCTGGGAAAAATACATTACGCATGCCCACCCATCGGGGGATGGGAGGGGTATGTGGGACTCCCCGGAAAATCCGGTATACCCACTAAACGACCCAGCGGCGCTCCTACCTCGTCTGCAAAGAGGAGGACTGGGAATCCGGCAGAGCCATAACATCCAGTCCCCCGCTGACGACCGCCCGCCTTGCAGGCGAGCCCGACACGCCCCCCCCATCGGGGAGGGGCCCAGGAATGACCGCGAGCGCTCTGTCATTCCCACCCGACATGGATGGTGAACTGTGCAATGCAGGAGAAGGCGCCCCCGCACCCGTCTCCCGCTGTTCACCACCAGGGGGCATAAGACGACGATCGTACAATCGCCTTCTCATGCCCCGTCTTCGCCTGCGGAGCGGCGCTGCGAGAGGGTCGTCCTCCCGCGCGCGCTCCGCGTCCTCCTTCTGCGACATTACGTCCTCGCAGAAGGAGGCGACCGCTGTCCAGGCCCCCTCGCTTTCCAGCATCGAGTTGACGACGCCGGGAAGCGAGAGGTCCTGCCCGACCGCTGCGCTCAGACCGCGGCGCAGCTCGGACCAGGCTGGGCACACCTCAAGGGTGTGCTGAGCCGTGTCCTCCGCCGCGCCACAGTCGTGGCACCCCCCAACCTAACCTAACCTAACCTTTTTTTTTTTTTTTTTTCTCGGGGTGGAAATCCTCATGGATGTCCTCCGCCCTGGGGTGGGCGAAGGGGTCTGTCAGACTCTTACTGACTAAAACCACCCCGGTGTTCCCTCGCACACTTGCGTCGGGGGGCTGCGGGAGCAAATTGCGACTTCCGCTGCCCCGGACTGGTGACGGCCCGCACTCTGCGGGCCCCGTCCCGTAGGGGGAGTGAGGTGTGCAAACTCCCCCCGTTACGTCTTAGAGTGGCGCGCGTGGAACACTACGCGCCGCCATCTCGGGTCCTGTGTGATGGGGGGCGACGGATGTCCCCGAATCCGTCGCCCCTGGACCCATTTAGGGGGGCTGGAAGAGGGCGTTATCCGCCCTCCGCCGACGCCCGGTGCGCCTGCTGCGGGCCGGGTGAGTGGACGAGATCTCCCTCTCCCTTTCCGCAGCCTCTTTCTGCGAGATGACTGTCTCGCAGAAGGAAACCACCGCGTCCCACGACTCGGCACTCCCGACCATCGAACGAACGACGGCCGGCAGTGACAAGTCGGCTCCAACTTCTGAAACGAGGGCACGGCGCGGCTCCTCCCACGCGGCACACTCTGCCAATGTATGCCGCGCCGTGTCCTCCCGACAATGGACGCAGTGGTGACACCGAGCGTCCGGCTCCCTGTTTATGCGACACAGGTACTTCCCGAAGCAGCCATGCCCCGAGAGCACCTGCGTCACCCGAAACGACAGGGAGCCGTGCCTCCTCCTGAGCCAGTCGTCGAGCACCGGCCGGACCGCCTCGATGGTGACGAGGCCGGCGGTGGGGCGTGAAAGCCTTTCCCGCCATTCCGCCACCAGAACCTCGCGAAGCTGAGACCGACGCAGCTCCATGTGTCGCTGCATCGGTCGCTCGCCCCGCGCTGTGGCTTCCTCGCGCCACCGATGAAGTGACGCGAGCACCTTCGCCTCCAGGTCCCAGGGCGGGGATCCGGCCAGTGCACAAGCCGCCTCGTAGGAGATCGTGCGATACCCCCTGATGACTCTGACGGCCATCGCTCTCTGCGGCTTAAATAAACGCCGCTCTCTGCGGCGGAAATAAAATCCACATGTTCACAATCAATTAATTTAAATAAACTATAAATAATTTGAAAAAAGATCGCTTTTAGCGATAAGACCGCCCATTGTGTCACCCTATGTAAAACTTCTAAACCTATGTCTGTAATTTTTATGGTGTACATAATAAAGAGTATTCTATTCTATTCTATTCTTTGAATTTAGGACTTGTCACTTTTATTGAAAACAGATTTATGTCTTTTGTATATTATTGACTAGCTTTTACCCGCGGCTTCGCCCGCGTGGATGTCGCAAAATATCCCACGGGAACGTTCTACCGGGAATACATACCTAATAGCCAAGGAAAAGATCATTGACTAACTTTCAGCGGACGCAGTGGTAGGCTACTACAGCTCCCGCGTGGTCAACCATAATTATTTTGTTACGCGTAATTTTGAAACTGTGATATCTCTTAAACTATTCATTTAAATGATGTGATGTAAAGGCATATTTTAATCGAAATTGAATGCCCAATTTAAATAACCTATTTAATTGGATAAGGATTAATAAGATACCGGTCAAAATAGCTTCGGAAATAACATTGAAAATTTTATACAATTTTGAAAGATAAAAATGGTTATTGTGGGTCACCCTTAAAAGATAGACATATGCCATCGCGGACTTTTTTGTTGCAATTTTAAAGATATACAATACTCTAGAACATAAATTTGATTTATCTCTCACGACTTACGCAGCGCACGCCAGTAAAGCTCCCAGTCGGCATGATTTTTTCCGACATCTTCAACAATAATCGTCATATTTCAGCCAATTTACACAAAACCTTAATGAATTATACACTAAAACCTTCCACATGAATCACTCCGTCCAATGGTGAAAACCGTTTGAAAATCCGTTCGGCAGTTTTTGAGTTTATCGCGTTCAGACAGACAGACAGACAGACAGACAGACAGACGCGGCGGGCGACTTTGTTTTATAATATGTAAGGATTGTAATATTTATGACAAACAAATTTACGGCATATTGTATACGGGGTGGCAGGGACATCGACGCGAAGCCGGTTACCATGGATTCAGTACATGATTCTGAACCCCCCTGCGTTGAAATTTTTCGTCGGTTATTAAAAAAAAAATCAGCTCCTCCATACATTTTGACCGCGTAGGTATTGCACTTTTCTATGAAACAGCTGTTTTTTTTTTAAATAACCGACGAAAAATTTCAATGCAGGGGGGTTCAGAATCATGTACTGAATCCATGGTAACCGGCTTCGCGTCGATGTCCCTGCCACCCTGTATATGGATTTCAATTTTATGTCATGTTATATTATGTGACATTAAGTTCGGGTGTGACGTCTAATAAATAAGTTATGCGTGCTATGGTGGGGGCTGCGCAGTAGAGGGAGTGCAGAGCGTTGTAGCGTGCTCGGCAGTCTACTCTGAGCAGTCATTGCGATAGCACGTCTAGCGCAGTGATATTGGAAACAGTGTTTTATTGTACATACCTAACCTAAACCAAGACACCACAAGTGGCGACGAGGATATAAGGTATGTCGTGCATAAGACTTAAAATATAAAAACAACCTAATGGTTGCGAGATATAGTGGCAAATTAACGAATGAGGTTTTTAAAAAAAAGTTAAGAAGTGGTTCTCCTAATAATTTGTGGTGAAATATATAGTATTCATTTTTGTAAATTAGAAACCTCGAGACGTAGCGATGGTGTTATTTTCATTTAAATCGACAAAATGTCATATGAACCTTCTATTGTTAATTGTAAAAGCATTATACGATCGAAACGACAGCAAAAGTACGATCGCGAAAATCGTTGAATGCTTACACTTTCATGCAAACGGCTTTTATATCATTCAATCGATCGAAATATAATTTGACGGGTTAGTAATTGAATTCAATCCAAGGTCGAAAAGAAATGACTGTATTTAATTTCCATCTACCGAAAAGCGGGTACAAAAAAAATAAAAAATAATAATAATGACCTCATTTGTTAATAGGTGCCAATAAGGGCTATCGTACTAACCTCCTAATCAACTGAAATAAACTCCAAAAACTAAGTAAAAATACAAAATACTATTGCAACTACTTATTTTACTTAGTTTAATAAAATCGTTTTCAAATTTAAAACACTAATTAAAATAAATAAAAGTGAAGCAACATGTATAAAAATATCTTCACGTTGACTAGAACCTGTTTTAGCTCTGATTCAAAAACTTTACATGTGTGTGACTCACGTACTTACTGATAGATACTTACGGCTAAAATAGTGTACGTACATGAATAATATATAATCAGTAAATTAGAGTAATATTTAAGTGATTAAGGAGTGTTCTAATAGCGAATGTGAGTAGGTATACAAACCACTTCTGGTTTATTAACCTGAACATGAACCATAAGGCTGCCTGTCCATTGAAGCGGAGTGAGGCTGCGGAGCGGGGCGAGGCAGCGGAGAGGAGCGGAGTTAAGGACAGTGTCTGTCCATTGATGCGGAGCGAGTTAGCGGAGCGGAGTTACGGACTGTGCGGAGCAAGGTAGCGGAGCCAGATAGCGGAGCGGACTTGCGGACTGTGCGGAGTACTTTGAGCGGGCAGATAAGGCTGCCTGTCACTGTCAGTGACATATGACAGTGACAAAAAGGATAACATGACATAAAGAATAAAGAAATAAATGTAGGGGAGACCGGGAACACAAGTAACGGCGGGTAAGAAGTAACAAACGCTCTGCAGTTTATCAAATCGTCGAAAAGCCGCGCCGCCCGCGCCGCCGGCGCTGCCCCTCTACCGCCAGGAGATAACCGGCGACGCTCCACCCGCTTGCATTTAATCGCCGCGCACCTTCTGCACCGTGAGTTGGTGCTAGAAGACGCCACATGAATTTACGAACCAAAAGTACGTTTTTTGACATTTAGAGGTTACGTAGTATTCAAATAAAATAACGATATCAATGTGTCCATTTGCATAGTATTTCTTGATTAGATTGTTTACACAATTCAATTCAATAAAAAATTCAAAACTCATTTATTCAAACTTTCGAAAAATGCTGATTCTCAGCCTGAGAATCAGCATTTTTCGAACGTTTAAATTACATAAGACAAAAACCCAAAAACGCCCACCCTGCACACAGTGTTCTTAGTGCCCGTTTGCGAAGATGCGGGGCGTTGCGCGTAGCGTTGGGCGACGCGGGCCGCACTAAATTCAAACATATGGGTGTTGTATGAGAGCGTTTACGGAGAAGCGTTATTACACGCGTTTGCTTGAAATCCAAGCGGAGCCTGCGGATGGCATCGCCGCGTCCCACGCGACGCTAAACGCGGCGGCGCGGGCGCACGCAGCGCTGCGGCTAGCTATTCTTGCAATTCTCCGTTCACGGTAAAAACGCAGCTACAGCGGCAGCGGCAGTGGGGCACGCAAAATCGAACTTGCTATTTAAAAATCAATAAGGAAGTGCTCGTTTACGGAGAGCGAGGGGCGTGGCGTTTTGCGGTGCGTCTGACGTTTTTTGAGCTTACAGACAGGTGGCGTATGCACCGGCCCGCGTCATCACACGTGCAAACGCAAACATAATTATGGCAATTTACGATGTTTCGATTATAATGAAAACTGTCCATACGGTCAGAGACCGACGGGTCTTGAAGTACAAATCGAAACAAGAAGCTCTCTGATGCTACTTTACAGCTCAGGGAGGAGAGGCGCGAGATGATTTTGCAGCTTTCAGACGATGCGCTCAAATACCAGTGGCTCAATAGACGGATCTCTAAGTTCTTGAAAAGAGACCTTCGCTACTATAATACAGACCGTATAAAGGACGCGATAGAGCGAAACAACGACTCAAAGGCTTTTGCAAGAGATCTAAGCTGTCTATTGGTATTGCATTTCATATAATGAGCAAATAATGAGGTCAATTTAGATACAAAGTAGAACATAATCGAAGTTTATATGTGGCTATATTCATATAATCAAAAATATATGATAACTAACTAGAAACCAATGTCAAAGTATTAGTTTTGTACCCGGTCTCCCGTAAATCGAAACAAAGAGGCCACATATATAATTATATACGATCTCCCGCCCGGGGCACGCACTGGCCAAAAATCGGTGGCACACTACTCCCCCTCCCCCTGGCCCCGCGGCTGCAATTCTCCGCGGCTGGTTTTTTTCCACATCCCATCTCCGTTTCCCTGCTCCGCTTCTCCGCTCCGCTTCCCTGCTCCGCTTCCCTACTCGGCTTCTCCGCTCCGCTTCCCCGCTCCGCTTCCCGGTTTTGTATGAATTTTTAAACTAGTTCGCAAATCCCTGTCCACTGAAGCGGAGCGGAGATTTCATGCAATTCCATTGGTTAATTTTGGCACGTCTCCGCTCCTCTCCTCTCCTCTCCGCTTCAGTGGACAGGCAGCCTTAATACGGTATGCATAAAATTAACTAACCTTACTCACCAGTGGAACCAACTGGTGAGCACAAAAACGATAGACCCAACTAAAAACTATGCCATTCAATATCTGGCTAACAAAATTGTCTAAAATTAGGCAAGGATCGCGGAAATGGCGAATATGATAGATTACATGTGTAATCGGTATCAATTACGTTACGAAAAGTAATTTGAGAGGTAAACTGCTGTAAAAATCTCACGGTGAAAACTTAGGCGAAGTGATGGTGGAGTGAGCTGTCAATGTCATCTCACTGGTGCTAGGGATGACCAAGCATTACATTTACAATCATAATCGAGATTTTAATTACATATTTTTATGCTAATTCAATTGATCATTTTATATTATTTCAAAGCTAGTATTTAAGTGTCTAAGCATTACTATTTAGGGGGTTTTAAATAAAATACTAGCAAAACAGATATTCAGTCAGAAACTCAATTTTGTTTTATTCTATTTTGTTCCTAGACTAGTCCATAATATAAATACCTAATCTGAGGCGCACGCAGGTGCCTACAAAAAATAAAATAAAACATAGGTAGGTACCTACTATCTACACGTTGAAAATGCGCAACGACATAGTTCGTAATTATGAACCCATTGTTGACTGATTTATAACGCAATCGAGTGATATTAGTGTGTAATTTAACCCCAAACAAACTATGTGGTAAGTTGGCAACGTACCTACCTACCTTAACGATGCAGGTAGGTACTTGGTCATTTAAATGAAAATACATGTAGGTAGATTATATTATGTCCCTAATATTTTACTGGAGATTCTATAACCTACGTTGCCAATAATAAAATAATATTCATCAAATCATTACAAAATTCTTCAGTTCAACAGCTGACACTCTTGCAGCGGGCGCACCGATTCACTTCACCCAGTGTATCATAATAGTGCTCTGTGCACTTCACCCCACGCTGAAAAGGTAAGAATCGCGCTTGCTCGCTAAGCGGACGCTATCACATTGAGGTTTTTATAACTTACTAGGTAGGTACCACCTACTTATTTTTGTGACGCGTCACGTATGTGCACTAAATACCGACGTCCAATAAGGACCTACAATGTTTTATTGTAGTTGGATACCTAGGTACCTACCTCCAAAACGTTGCCAATAGTATCATCATCTTAATAATATTAGGTAAAACTGACATTTGTAACGCGCGCACTGCTCACTCGCGGTGCTCACTCAGTGTTTCCAATTACGTTTTTGGATTTCCCCAGTTTCATGAATTTTCCCAAAAAAAAAAACCCTTGACTTGGTGATCATGATGATAATAGTCCGACTTTGTACCTTTTTTGAATGCGTAAAGTTTAAATAAATAATAACAAATCATTCCACATATTTAATAGCATTAAATACCTACAAAACTATCGAGATTACAAAAAAATCATTACCTATTAATCGAGTGAGACGAAACAAACCAACTCTAGATATAATGCGACTTAGTTCCGATGTCGTCAATAGCCACGGTAATAGTACAATAAAATTAACATTGTACTTAAACTAAAATTAGACCGATTACATTCATTACGAGTTTGAGGGAATCACCTGAATCGGTGATGACATAGTGTAAAGAAATACATTGGGTGTTGCCTACCTACTATAAACAATATACATCAACTCAAGTTCAATTTTTCCCCAAAATTCCCTAAATCCCTGTCAAAATAAAATATCCCTTGATCATGCGTAATATTGGTAATTTATTCCTAAAAAAGGGAAAAATCCCTAAGTGGAAACACTGCGCTCACTTCGCCTCGCCGAAGTGCTGTTGCCTAGGTAACCACCCGGGTGGTCACCATGGAAACCACATGAGTTTTTTTTTTTAATTTTCCCTCATTGACGGCCATGTCCATAAGCCTATTCGTATTCAGAGACAATAATTAGTACCTATTTATTTCAATGTACTAATTGTACCTATGTCAACATTAAATAATTTGTAAATATTAAATATAAGTATTAAATAAATTAAATGGTATGGTTTACAACAAAAAGGTGTAAACTATACCATTTTTGTACATTTAAAACGTCAGTCAGTTTATTGCATAAATTTTGTTTTCAATAATTATACGGTTTTTTTAAATTAACTAGGTACCTACCTACTACTAAATTTAATCTGTAAGTAGATATATAACGAGTTATCACATACTCAAAACATTAAGGGCGCCTTCAAATTTGCCGCAAAGTGCCGCGCGGAGGCAGCGTAAATCCATCTATTATAAAACACGCGACTGCAGCGCTACACCCGCGCATCATTTCATTGATTTTATTTAGGCAGTGTATAGAGTGCCACTGTGGCACTCTATCCCTACTGGATAAAGTGCCACTACCGGCACTTTATTAATACCGCCTCGGCCCGGCTAAAGTGCCGTAAGCATTGCATTGTCATTGTCACTAAGTCACGTCACTTGGTACCTACCTATTTTGTTTGATTGTTGAGGCTAGATCGCTGTAAAACACCACATTCCCAAAACATTACATTCTCTTGTGCCTAACCGGACCCTGGCACTCTAACCTAACCTACCTTTCAGCCATTTTCACTTGCTAAGCCAAGGGAATATAGCACTTAAGTTTAGCCGGCTATAGATGAAAGAAACTAACCTCAACAATCAAACAAAATAACAAAATACCACTGACAATGCAATTTTTACGGCCGCGGCCGGGCCGAGGCAGCGCCACTAGTGACGCAAGAATTCTTGCGGCACTCTACATTTCCTTATTTTATGCGGCAAATTTGAAGGCGCCCTAATAAAATGCAATGCCAATGTCCATTATGTAGGTACCTACAGCTACTACCTACAAAGCCTCTTCGTAGTTTGCGCATAGGTACCTACGTACTTACATTGTTTGTTTTATGATTGTCAGCTGATGAATTGAATGCAAAATTAATTTTATGTAGATACTTATGCGCGTCTACCTATCTATACTTACAATTTGTTTATTTATCAAATCATATAGAAAAAAATTAAGATGTGCGCTAAACGTTGCCAATCATCATCTTACTGCCCTTGTCCCATGTTACTTGGGGTCGGCGCAACACGTTTTCCTTTTCCACTCTCCCCTGTCAACATTCGTGCAATAGTCATCACTCTCTTCTCTTTCACATCATTTCTCACACAATCCATCCATCTTTTCTTTGGCCTTCCTCTCCTGCTCCATCCATCAACATTTAGGTATATTCATCACTCTTTTAGTCACATGAATTTCCTCTCTCCTCATAATAATATCATGCCTATACCAGGCCGAACGATTTCCTTTCTACTTTTCTGTCACTGGCGCCACTTTTAAACTTCCCCTTATTATAATAATATAATAGGTACTCATTATCCATTTTCGTCACTCCACACAGCCATCTCAACATTATCATCTCCACTACATGCAATCTGTTTTCTTCACGGCCCAAAATTCCGATCCATACAGTCAATAGAAATAATATTCAACAAATCATAATCTTCATTAATCATCATCCTCTATTGTTACTAAGTTCAATAGTAACTGACACATGCGCGCGCATAAGGCACTGCACTGCACCTTGCCGACGTGAAGTGGTGTTGCCATGGCTACCAGAATTGGGTGAAGTGAGCTTTATCACGCCGCGCTTGCGCGGCAGAGGCGCTGAAGAAATCAGACCAATCAGAGCAAGGCGTGAGGTGAGTGAATCGCATGAAGTGTTCTTTATCACGCGTACACCGCGCGTGCGCGAGGCGCTGCATAGATATCACACTAAGGTTTTTTCCCCATCATGCCTGCCTATTCGTGTTCACAGACAATAATTAGTATCTATTTATTTCAATGCTTTTAGTTACTTCAATGTCTAAATCCAACCGCTTTTAGATAATTAAAAAGTCAGTTTATTGCCTACATTTTGTTTTCAACAAAAATTTTCGGGCTAAGGACTTTTTATTTGTACACACAACGTATTTACCTAATTTTAAAACTAACGGAATTAAAATAATAATAATATACAGTACATGTATACAAAAAAGTGGAGGTAACGATCTTACGGCATCAAAAAATTCGTCCGCATCGCTATCAACAGGAAAAGTGCCCAAAAGGCAACAGTCGACCAACCGCTTGGCGATGTCCCGAAATACTCGATAGGCATTCGGAGTATTCGGCCCTAATGTTTCAACCCAAAACGGCTCAAAAATATAGCCACCAATAAAACCTTATTGGTGGCTATATTTTTGAGCCGTTTGGTTATATTTGCGCCGTGAGGCTTTCTGCACCTGCAGCAGCCGCCCCAGCACAGCCCGCCGTGCTGCGATGATGGGATGGCGCGAGGGTGTCGTCACAGGTTGCATACCACACCAACGGCCTGCCCATCTTCCAAGGCATTATGGTCATTCCGTCTGGCCTCTTTCCATCGTCGCGTGCCAAGCCTTTGGGTTCTAACACAGCTGGCACCACGGCGGTGACAAGAGCCCGACGGATGATGTCATTAAAGCTTGCGTGCCGTGCCAAACGACCAGCGCTCTTGCTGCAGGAAACGCCATGGTGTCAGAGGCGCTCGACTGCTTCACCGCACTGACAGCGATGCGGAGCCCCGCAAGGTGCGCCCAAACGCAGACTAGTAGCGAGCCGGAAAGTAGTGTCACCCAGCATAGTACCTATTTGATTAATTTATTGAATTTACCTAAATACATAATAAGTAAAAAGATCATACACACATCAAAAAAAGTTTGCGATCAGTTTGAAAATTTGAATTTTTTTTTGGTACAGTAGACAACATTATGATTTCTTCTTTTTAGATTCTTTCAGGCAGTGAATTTCTATAAAAAAAAATATAACGTAAACACTTTGTCTTGATAAAGTAAATTTTTACAAATATATCAACTTTTGCTAGTGATCACAAACTTTTTTGATGTGTGTAGGTAGTAATATCCCATCATCTAGATAGGCAGAAAACCACAGTACAAATTCAAAACCTTTTATTGCGAACCACTCTTGCAAACAAGAAAAATGAAAATGATTAAAATGTATGTACATTTATTCTAAGCTGATATTGTACAATTATTTAGGTTGTTAGGTTGCCGTAGTCTAATTTTAAGTTTTCCTGTTTACTGTTTTACACGCTATGTAGCATAGATGTAAATCAATACTAAGAATGTCTGTCATCCAAACATCCAACTCTCCTGATGCAGGTCTACTGGAAAAAAATTGTAATGATAAATCTTTTTGTATTTTACTTTATTCAGTGTATAGTGTGTACATAAATAAATAAATAAATAAATAGAATTTATTCATTTTTATCACATCAAACTATTTTGCTAATACAATTTTCTTGATGCCGGGGAACGGAGCTGAGTCGGATGTGTTTTAACTGGACGCCACCACCGCTGGAAATAATGGTAAGCATTTATTACTATTTGATTTATTTAATTCCTACACTCATCCGAGTATAATATTTACTTAAAATAAAATTGTGATTATCATCAGTATAGTAATTTAGTACTTTCAATAAGTATATATACCGGTGTGATTTATTTATAATAATTATTAAAATTAGTTGTTTTGAGTACAATGAGTTGCAGCATTTCTTAATTCCATGCTCCAATTTATTTGGTCCGTAATATGTATACATATCAAAGTTTGTGAACTTACCACGATTGATGTCATCAAATCAACGCTGTTTCTTGTCTTCAGTTCATAAGGCATTACTTAGCAACTGCAGGGCCAAATGGGATGAGCCCCGGTCAGTGGATTGTCTTAGATCTGCTAAGAGATAGAATATTTATCAGATTAATAATATTCAATGTATGCCTATTCTTTTTTTTTAGTTTACTTTTTTAGTCCTACTGCTGGGCAAATGTCTCGCCCATACAAAATTCCCTACGTTGTTTTTTCGCTCTCCATTCGGTCAGGAACGAGTCCGAATCGTAACGACAGCGTTTCTTAGGCCTGCCTCGGTTACTCGGCGACTGACGGCGCCGGTCTTTGGGCTCTCACTGTGTGGCGATCGAGGCCTACACTTTTAACTATTACTTATTATCACCAAGATACTTGCCATACTTACCTGACTGGCTACGTTCTTGCAAAGCTAACATCATACTGATGTTCTAGTTAACTTATTTATGAACTGCAACCCAGGAATTCTGGAGTTGAGGAACCCATTTCTTCATCATCAGCATCATCATTTCAGACGAAAGACGTCCACTGTCAGACGTAACACCGCCACGGCGCCAAAACCCGCGCCAAAATTTTGTTAGTTATTAGAAAAACTTTTACCAGTACCTACATGTCAACATCGATTATGTACTATCACATTCACGATTACAAACTATTTATTGTCACTGACAAACTAATTCAAAGAACTAAATTCAAACTTTCATTTGTTTATTTGTCTCAAGATTTTGAAAGTTTGAAACTACGGTATTATAAAATAAATTTTGTTTCCTTCTTAACGGATTATTCCTTCTTTCCAAGATACCACAGAGGCACAGACTAGTAAAGAAGAATATTACAGACCAGACCATCCATAGACATATATTTTTTCTATCTCAATGATAAAGACATACACATTTCCACCACAGATTATTGATAAAGTACATCTTTATTGGTGGATGATGAAATAATTATTAATTTAGTGGGCTTGAATTAACCGATAACGCCTCACGTTACACGTGGTGTAGCAATACGAAAATTATAAATATAATTTTTTCAAGAACGTAACGTGCGAACGTCAATGTAGGAATGCAATAAAGCAGCGCGCGAAATTCAAATTTTCTTTAAAAAAAAAGGTAATCAATCGTAGACAAGACGCGCGAATTCGCGCTCTTTTGTAAACTTTCTTTTGCATTTTGCTTGGTTTTTATCTTAGTTCTTCAAAAATGAGGTAAGTACGGGCACATTTTAAAATGTTAATATAAATATTTTAAATTAGTGGGTAAATACTAAGACGTAATTATGTACATATAAATTATTCTACGGTGATAACATGGTAATATAATGTCAATGATTCTAAAAGTAATTGCAGTGGCATTAAACTATATTTTGTTATTTGTAGCTCATCCCGCTCTCGCCAAGGCACCGAGGCTCAATTTGCAGCGCTCGTAGACGCACTGCAACAGGACCCCGAAGTGGCACGTGGGCACTTAAAAACGGCTAGTGCCAAAATCAAATTTCGCCGATTCTGGGACAGGGTGGTCCCTACACTGAATAGTTTAGGGGTAGCCACCAAAACCAATAAACAGTGGATGAAAGTAAGAGAATTACCTAATCCATAATTATCTAGAAAACTTTGGACTCTGTCGACGGGCTCTCAACGACGCTGAGCCGCTAAACACGATGTTGCTTGCCGTCGACAGAGGCCATCAGTAGTAATTTTTAAAAGTAGGTGCTGCAATAATAAATAATGTATGGACATGTAATTTTTCATTCACAAAATTCTAAATATTATCATGGCAAACATTGACTATTCCTACTTTGTCAAATAGTATTGGAGTGACAAGAAAATGATAATTAAAAAAAAAGCTGCGGAACGCGCCGCTGCCCGGCGAAGGACTGGTGGGGGCGTAGAATACGTACGTGAACTGTCGGAGACAGAAGAGCGCGTCCTTCAACTTTTGGGGGGCGAAGGCTACGCAGTTGGTGACAGTCACCTGCGTTATGAACTAATCCAAGTAAGTTTTGTAATGCAGATTTTGTAGCAATAAGTATGTAGCTATATGCTACTATAGAAATCACCTACCTACTTTCCACCATTCCAACGAAGTAAAAGATATTAATAGAAGATGCTTTTATTTTTACAGTGCTCGCGCTCTTCTGGGGCCACAGTGACACCGCCCGCCAGTCCTTCGATTCTGCCTCCTACAATAGTAGGATCAGATTTTATTTTTTTTCTTTTAGTTCACAGAAAATTTAATAAAAATGTTTTAATAATTTAATTGCAGAGTCAAGAAACCCCGGTAAGAGATCCCGACATGCCATACACGTCAGCATTTTACGGTTTTGTAACATGTGTATTTATTCTTGATTTATCAGTCGCATTTCTAATATTTAAAAGAAAATAATCGTTTTAGGTAGGTACCTACCTAAATCTATTTTTTATAAATCTTCAATTTTATTTTAGGTATTTCAAATGAATGTCGAGAAAACTTAATTGTACTTACCTATTCTTTTAATTTTAAGGATCCTGTTAGTCCTACACTCCAGCAGTCTCCTCAAGGTCTTGTCCCAGCCACTGAAGAAGAGGAGAGGAGGTATCCCACAGCTACAACAACACAAGTAGGTACCTATGTTCCGTATTAAATTAACAAACTACGGCCTATATATATCGCGGGTCTCAAACCATAGGGGCGTATCCGCAAAACCGTTACTTTTCAGGAGAGACAAAAAACTTAATAACTTTTCTTGTGACTGAGCCAGCTTCTTGTGTTTTTGCATGTGGCCATATATTTACAGTTCAGTTAATATGGGATGCTTGATTTTAAGGTATTTCCTCTATAACACTAGTTTTTGGTTCTTACGTCCATTTGGCATGACGGAAATACGGTAAAACGCCGTCGAAATTCCCCCAAAAATGCTTGGAATTTATGGACGTAAAATCTTTTTCTTTAAATTATTAATAATTGTACCATTATTCATTTTAACCTAGTTGGTGATTTATAATATTGCAATTTAAGAATGAGAAATCATCAAAATTAATGGTATATCTGCGATTTAAAAAAATGATACGCCTGTCTGGCTTGACATAATACTGAGAGGTGATTGAATTCAAAGTGGAAGTAGAGACCATTTTTGTTCTACAATCTAGAAAAAAATAATACAAATGGTTGTTATTTCACTATGTTTCCTGTGTCAAAAAGAACAAAAAATATGCAAATAAAAATAAAATGTTTACATAATTATTTTAATAAAATCAGAAACATTAAAAATTGAGCTCATTATTGATTGATACAATATCCTAATCACCGAAAACTGGACCTGGCGACACACAAAACGCGTACACTCCGGACCGACGAGAAGATCATCGAACTCGAGTAAGAATTGAGCAGGTTACGATGGGGTATAGTAGGGTTATCTGAAGTCCGAAGAAAGGGGGAGGCCTTGATAAACCGCAAATCTGAGAACCTGCTCTATTTCCTGGACGGCGATCAGCAGTCGCAAGGTGGTGGGTTTATCATGCATAAGTCCCTTGTGAGCAACGTGGTTAAGATCGAGAGTGTGTCGACCAGGGTGGCGTACCTTATACTCAGAATATGAGCAAGATATTCGTTGAAGGTAGTACAGGTTTACGCCCCGACCTCGTCACACCCCGACGATGAGGTGGAAGCCATGTATGAGGATATTTCCAGAGTTATGTATGGCTCTAAAACTCACACAGGTATCATGGCGGACTTCAACGCGAAACTGTACAAACGAGATGATGATAAACTGTGAATGGGGCAATTTGCACAAAAAACCACCGGGATACTGGTCAGTTTTATGGAGAAGAAAGGCCTCTTTCTGATGAAGTCCTTCTTCAGAAAGCATGATGCAACTTAAAAAGCGGAAAGAACACAGAAACTTCGTTATGTCGACGAAGAAGCAAAAATTTAATGATGTCTTTGTCATCAATGCGGTGAAATTCGGAAGTGATTACCGCATAGTAAGAATTGCAAATAACACATTGAATATAAATATCAAGCTGGGTAGATCCCGACTGTTGAAGCCTACGCTCCTACCAGCACCGCTCTAAATTCAAAACCCCGGGAGCTTACAGCTCGAATTTCAGAATCGTTTCAAGTTAGGGAGTTGGGCGATTATAACGATGGGTTCGTGAAAACTGTCCATACGGTCGGGTCTAAGATCAAATACAAATAGAAAAAGAAACTCTCTGAATCTAATTTACAGCACATGAAGAAAAGACGCGAGATTAACCTGCAGTCTTCAGACGATGCCTGCAACTACCGGCAGCTCAATAGACGGGACAACAGTTCTTGAAAAGCGACCTTCAGTGTACTGACCGTTGACGCGATAGAGCGGAACACGGGCTCCAAGGTCTTTGCATGAGATCTGTCTGTTGAGGGAGAGTCAGCTCATGAAGATCGGAGACTCTACACTTGAAGTTATGGATGATTATGTTTACCTAGGACAAACTGTCCACTTTGGTTGGTCCAACTTCGAGAAAGAGGTCGATCGTCGAATCTGACTCGGCTGGGCAGCATTCTGGAAGCTGCGTTATATCTTCTTGATTTAAATACGACAGTTTTGTGTCTCAAGACGAAATTATTTGACCCGTGCATGTTGCCAGTTATGACTTATGACACTGAAACGTGACGGTCAAAATGGGCCTCATTAGAAGGCTGGAAGTCATCCAAAGGGCAAAGGAATGGGATATGCTTGGAGTTTCCCTACGTGATCGAAATAAAAATTAACAGATCTGTAGGAAGCCCAAGGTAACCGACATAGCCCGAAGAATTGCCAAAATTAAGTGGCAGTAGGCAATATTGCACGCAGAACAGATAGCCGATGGGGCTGAAAGGTTCTGGAGTGGCGACCGCTTACCGGAAGACGTAACGTTGGAAGGCCTTACAAGGTGGACCGACGACCTGATGAAGGATGCGAGAAGCACAGAACGGGTCGACGGAGGGATACTTAGGGGAGGCCTATGTCCAGCAGTGGACGCCTTTCGGCTGTAATGATGATGACGACAGTATCATTATTTAGTGCGAAACGCAGGATATTGTCTCTAAGCTTCATTATTTGCAGTAAATTCACGGCATCAGCACACAGTAATTATTACGATAACCCACGAAAGATAATTAATCCAAGCAATAAAGTTGAGGTCTTCTCCATATGGCAGCTCACTGCAGAATGACCGTGTTGGGTGTTGTTGACATGACTATACGTCCGCATTTTGACGAAATCTTGACACAGCAATACTAAAATATGTGGATGTATGTACATACGTCTGCAGTAATATCTAAATATCCTCAGGATCATGTTGAAATGGACGGTCGTATGCGCATACGCCCTTATGGCCCGACACAATTCCCTTTGATCATAATAAAATTGTAGGTCGTACGTGCATACGTCTGTGTGGCATGTTAAAACTGCCCCAATAAGTAATAATTATTGCTCTTACGTCTACTATACGGCTATATGGCCTAAAAATTATTACAGACTGTCTAGCTTACGATAAATAATATTTTGTAATTAATTCAAAAAGTAATTAACATTAAATTATAAGAAAAATTGAGGATGCGTATTGAATATAATAGAATCCAATGGTGTTAAAAACGAAAAATCGCTTTTTTGCATGTACGCCCCTATGGTTTGAGACCCGCGATATAGTGAAATGTTGTATTTTTTTTAATTGTAATAAAATAACATTAATCATTTTTGTTCTTTAGACCTTACCGTCTCCCCGCCAACCCGGACCGTCTCCCTGCCATCAATCACGTCCCCATGTCTCTGCCAGTAAGTACCTATACTTCCCCTTTATTTTGAAAGTAGGTAAATATAGTGTATTTTGATATAAGTCTTTATGGACTTTTATTTCTTTTCAGATTTAATACGCGAAGAACGGACTAGTCGTCAGCCGCCATCTCAAAGGAGGTCTCAGATGACCTCCATCTCGGAACAATTTTTGAGAATTGAGGAGAGGCGGTTGGCACTAGAAGAAAAGCAGGCCAACACCAACGTCATCGCTGCGCAGGCGCACAGGGACATGGCGGCCGCCATCCAGTGCTGGGGGGACGGCAACCGCGCTATGGCGGACGCCATCCGGGTCGGGTTCAACAATATTAGGGACATTGTCGACAAATTTTTTAGCACTTAACCACTTTTTACGTTTACATTTTTTTTGTTTTTATTTTTTTCTTGTTTAGTTATCTATCCTTTTTTATACAAATTTAATTTTATTAACCTATTAACTTAGAATAATAACGCAAATAACGCATAGAAACCTAGTACGAGTGCAAAAAGTGAGGCAACTAAAACTTAGCCATAGTCAGAGCTGGGCAAAATACATGCTTTGCTTTAATTAAAATACAAATTACAAAATACTATCTCGCACTTATTTAAAATACAAATTACAAAATATTTTTAAGTCGTGTATTTGAAATATAAAATACAAAATACAGTATTTTGACTATTTTTATTTAAAATACAAAATACAAATTACAAAATACAGTCTGGTGTTAGGTTAGGTATATAAATAGAATAGAACTAATCCAGCCCAGCCTAAGGCAAAGGGAATATATTCTTACCATCGTATTTTACAAAATGGCGACCGCTAAATATGTCACAGCATTCACAGGATTCACTCCATCGCCGAATGAAAATTACAATTGCCAAGTTATGTAATTGACAATTTGACGTATGTACCTGCAGTACAGACTACAGTATAGTTTAAGTGCAGTGTTGCCAACTTTAAAGATATTACATATTTCGCGGTCGCTATTTTGCTTACGAAAGCTATTGAGCGCTATTTTCTGCAGATCGCACCCATTCATAAGATCGCTAAATGTATTTATGTTCAAATGTATTTTGGAGCCATAAGTATTTGAAATACTAACTACAAAATACCTCAGCGTCAGGTATTTGAAATACTAATTTACAAATTACATTTATAAGAAGTAATTGAATTACAAATACCAATTACGTATTTGTATTTCAATTACGTATTTCAATTACAAGTAATTCAAATACTGCCCAACCCTGGCCATAGTGGCTAACTTCTCTCGGCGAGCCGTCAGTACTCAAGGTCACGTTCCGTCGAACACAGCTCGCGAATAAATAATTTAAAATAATTGAAAATGACAGTTTGTAGCGTGAAGAGATGTCATAGCACTAGGAAAACAAGACAAAATGTGATCAAATTACATTTCATAAGTAAATACTTACATTTTATACATTCTTTTTACGTAAATCGATCATCAAACAAAAATTCTAATAACCTACTTTATCACAATACAGTGTTGCTATTTGTGAGGAAAAAAATACCCACATTGCTTTCAATTTTGTTCTTATTTTGATTTAGCAAAAAAAAATGTTTTTGATGTAGGTAGCTAGTGGTACCTTATGGAAGTAGGTACCTTATGGAATACGATAAAACATTTTGCCAGTTTCGAGAAACTAACTTGTCATTAGGTATTTTATATTAGTCTTTGTAAATAGGATACTGGTGGCGATTCTGGGTGCGTCAATTTAAACTATTTACAGCCTCTAAATTTAGGTCGTTATCGACACTGCTACTTAGTGTTTTTAAACTTTTTAATTTTTTGTAATTTTCTCAGTCATCCTCCTATTTAAATATAAATAAGTATTTGGAAACTTACAACACTTACTATTATTTGATATCATATCCGATTTTTTACATGTCAGCAATTAATACATGTTAATATTAAAAACCCATCACACATTCTAAACGCATTGAACTAATCATTTTCTTCATGCGATTAACGGTTCATTTATTTCCTTTTATTTTAAACTAGCTTGTACCCGAGGCTTGTTACGCGTAATTTTCAAACTGTGGTATCTCTTAAACTATTCTTTTAAATGATGTGATGTGAAGGCATATTTTAATCGAAATTGAATGCCCAATTTAAATAACATATTATAATGGATAAGGATTAACATGATACCGGTCAAAATAGCTTCGGAAATAACAATGAAAATATTATAAAATTTTAAGGGATAAAATGGTTACTGTGGGTCATCCTTAGAAGATAGATATATGCCATCCCGGACTTTTTGTTGATGTTTTGGTATACAATACTCTAGAACATAAATTTGATTTATCTCTCATGGCTTACGCGGCGCACGCCAGTACAGCTCCCAGTCGACATGATTTTTTCCGACATCTTCAATAATAATTGTTATATTTCAGCTAATTTACACAAAAACTTAATGAATTATATTATACTAAAACCTTCCGCATAATCACTCCGTCCAATGGTGATAACCGTTTGAAAATCTGTTCAGTAGTTTTTGAGTTTATCGCGTTCAGACAGACAGACGCGGCGGGGGACTTTGTTTTATAATATTTAAGGATAAATCGAATTTTACCTTCCGGAAAAATAATGAAGTTCCAGTTCCTGATAACATAAAATACTTGTCTTGGTTTGGTCCTTTTCCCATATTTTTGTGGGTAAAAGCCTGGTAATGGTATCACTGAAAGCTATATTTGTGTGCGTTTGCGGAACGTAGACACATTCGGCTCACGCACACAAACAAAATGAACTGGACACACGATATCGCTCGTGTTTTGTACTAGAAGCGGCTTCTATGCGTTATTATTCTAAGCCTATTAAGCCTTTTGATTTTTTATACTAATCCCCTAAATACCCGAAAAATAGTATCTAGGTGTCTTCGACACAGTCGAGTAGGTAAATATACACGAAGAAACTTTTTTTGAACTCTATAGAATGGTTAGATATCACCTGTTACGACACGGGACGGGAACCATGACAGCGGAAGGGCAATCGCGTCCACCTACTTACTTTTCCTAAAGCTCATGCCATACATATTGCTAGTGGACCCTTTAAGAGGGTCACTGGCATTACGTTTGTGCTTGAATATGAATTTGCGTTTGAATTTATTGGATTTCCAAATAAGGCGAAAGCGTCAGGGTAGCCCGCGAAATTCAAATTTTCTTAAGTTTTTCGCAATTTGCAGGTCAGTATTAGGTTGTACGTTGAGTTAAATATGATTTGCGACCGTATCAAAAGTTTATTTATAGAATTATAATCATAGAAATCATCAACACAAATCTGTAAGTTCATGTAATCGCCAAATGTCATGATTTCATGAAATCATGACATTTGGGGGTTATTCTATCATACGGAATTGTATTGCTGATTCTAATGATTATAATTCTGTAAAGCCATTTTTGTTACGCTCGCAAATCATATTTTAATCAAGATACAACCTGACACTGACCTGCAAATTGCAAAAAACGTTAGAAAATTTGAATTTCGCGGGCTACCTTGGCGCATCCCCCTTAATATGATACAAGGAAAGCGATGAACTTGGAAGTAGCGCTCGCTGGCCGCTACCGCGGCACCGCTGGGTTCGCGATGGAAATGCAACAGAGCACTTAAAATTAGTTTTTGACGAACAAAGGAAATTTTTCACGTGCCATTACGTTCATTTAAATTTTTCTTCTTTGACATGACATGTGTTGATGTAAAAAGTTAGTTCCATTTAATAACACGACAGGATATGAGTTTTCATAATAATTTATTTGGCTGCTAAATACGACAGACAGATAAGGATTTAAGATTGCCGGCCGGGCATTCGCTTGTTTTTGACTAGTAGGTAGGTACAGCAATTTTGATTTATCTCGAAGAAGGTTGTCAAAATAAGGTTCGAATTTCCAAGCATGTTTGAGAAATGAAATTGTTAGGCAATTGTTTTGGTCGAATAAAATAAATTGGCACTCAAATTTTGTGGGAATACACCCTGGTTTTATGCGGACCTGCGACACTGACCCCATCACATGATACTCCATAAAATTGTCCATGTCATTTGGCAACTGGAAAATGAATGAAGTACCAATAAAATTATGATAAAAAGTGGTGTATATTCAAAAGACGAAATCTAACCTCAAAAAAGGATGAATGAAATTTTGTTAAATAAAAATGATAGCTATGTAGAAAACGTATAATAATAATAATAAAGTAAAATAAAATGTAAAAATAGTTAGAATAGTAAAAAAAAAAAAATTATCTTAAATCCCACAGTCTTCGTATGAGCTCATTACGGGCATTTCGTCCCATCCCGAGAGGATCCTCCGCTGCTGGCTCATCTGGTAACTCTGTAGGGCTATCGTTGCCGCGGCCGCTTATCACAGGGGCCGGCAATCCAGCACGATTGCAAAGATTGTGAAGCACGCAACATGCTATCACAATCTTTCCAACCGTGTCTGGATTATAATGCAGCACCCTGTGAACCAGCAAACATCTGAAGCGACCCTTCAACAACCCGATTGCACGCTCTACGCTGTTGCGAGCCGTGCCGTGGAGTTTGTTGAAGTACGCTTCAGGTGTTCGCTCTTCGGCATCTGCTACAGGCGTCATAAGATATGCCCGCTGAGCGTATCCAGAATCACCTGTAATTATTCAGAGAATTGTGTAAATAATTTGACTGGCACTAAGTGGGTATTAAAAGTCTTTTACTAATCAAACATACTTACCAAGCAAGAAGATCCTTTCATCGGACTGTCCCAGTCCCTCCAAGTGTTCCCGTAATTCCGAATGGTTAAAAATAAAACTATCATGAGATGCCCCACCATAGGAGGCATCCACATGAAGAATGTTTAGGTCAGCGTCTGTGACCTGTAAAAATATATTTTAAAATTAAACTTATGTAAACACATAAAAGCCATCAACCACTACGCGGGACCAATTCGGGTTGGTGGATGACACATTAAATAGGTATGTACCTAAATATTCGAATCTTTGGTTCTAGGACATGCCTGTTTACTCTCAATGTTTTCTTTCACCGTTTTGAGAGCAGTGGTTAGGAAATAAAGTGATTCATACCCACGACCTACAACTTGGTAAATCACCCTAATTACGTAATGCACGATCAATTTTATTTTAAATTGAAACCAATTGAAAAAGATTGCCAGTCCATTGCTTCCTATGTTCGACAAAAAAAATCTGTTCAATTTTTTTTTGCGTAATTGGGGGGCGGGGTCGACAGCATTGGACCACCACTGCTCTTATTGGTGCATGTAATAAAAAGAGACTTACCAGCTGAACATTTCGAGCACAGAGTACATTATAACATACTGAAAATTTCGAGCATGGTAACCCTTTCGGCAAAAATACCGTTCCTCGTTCTCCGTGGGGCGAATCATTGCTACATAGGTACCATCTATGCAGCCTAGTGTGTCGGGTATGTTAAATTTTTCGTTAAATCTGCAAAAGTAGATTTCTTGTTGTAGGTAAGTAGGTAGGTATTTATTTTAGCATATAACGTGACCGTGGCGGAACAATAAAATATTGCAGCAACATAACTTGCTGATAAATAAATCAAACTTATCTATGTTACCTGAGAGCTGCATAATATTATGCAAGCAAAAAATATTATGAACACCAATATTATTCTCACCGTGTTTTTAAAATATTTCTTTCCTCTCTATTTTGCGGAAAACGTATGTACTTTTGTACAATAATCGGTTGAGTAATGGCATTTAAAAACTCGTGTAATGCCCGCGATACCGAAGGCTGTGACAGACAAGTAGTACCTTGTAGTCCCACAGCCCTCTGATAAGTACCGTGGGCCAAAAAAGATAGTGCGGATAATATCTGCAAAGAAAAAATGTTAATAAGTATCATGTTGCGAGTTATAAATAAAATATTTTAATTAAGTTGAAAATCAAAATGCTATTTTCCCTACCTTCATCCGCCTTGAAACACCTCTTGACGAGTTCTTTATATACGGACTTAAATCACATTCAAGTTGTCCTATCAGCTCTTCCGAAAGCCGATAGGACAAAATGAAATTGTCTTCTCCCATGTCGAAAACATTTGTTCGTAAATATTGAGCCTGCCGACGGCTTGCTTCATGGTCGGCATTATTTGCCTCTATTAACGCCGTGAGCAAAACGTAAGACCGAGCCATTTTTTAGTCAGTAGCTATCGAGGTTTTGCGACTCGAATAAAATTAAATTGAACTTTTGTGTTTGGGTTTTATAAGACGTGGGAAATTCGAATTTTGAAAAAAGAATGATTTTATAAGAATAACCATAGATATTGCATTAATTAGAAACGGCCAGTATGCGGCCAGGTATTTGATGTTTTATATAAACAATAACAATAAGTAGTCAAATTATCAATACAATATACAAACGTAAGAAAATGTGAATTCATTATCACGGGCTACCTTTGATGTAGTACTCGGTAGAAATAGTAATTTTTTGAACCAAATTTGAATTTCGCGCGCTGCATTTTTGCATTCCTACAGCGACGACCCATGTTAGTGCTGGTTATAGATTTATGAAAGAAGGAGATTATGCCTGTTAGCTGAAAATGTATCGAAATCTAATGTCTCCTGTTGATCCCCACTAAGCTACGTTGCGTTGCCACAATAAAGGCCGAAACACACTTATAACATCCGACGCCATCACACGCTTGCTTATTGGCCAAATGACGAAAAATTGCTCAACAAGATGAAATGTAGCCAACGAGAAAGCGTGTGATGGCGTCGGGTGTTACAAGTGTGTTTCGGCCTTTATACACAGATACGAAGTCGCGCTCACATTTGGAATTCATATAACACAAAGTACTACACAATCAATTATAAACCTTATCTCATCAAACACAACGTGCATTTACCATGCACCGTACAACTCACTCACACGAAAACATCGATCGCGGCTTGCGCGATTGTTTTGAGTCCCACTGCACCCACCCGCCGCAGTGGCAGGCGCAACTGAAAACCACTCCGTGAGTTCTTAGCCTGAATAAGCGAGCCCGAGCGGCTTGCATTAATTGCATTTATTTGACATGTTATTGTTTTGAGGGAGTCAAAATAGGTAAAGTAAAATATTCATTCAATGCCCATATAAAACTATGATTAAAATTCCCGGATTAAAAGAGCCGCCTTGTGAAATTTCTGATGATTGAGGGGTCAAAGGCTGTGTATGCCCATGGGCAACCGCGTAGTAGGTACTTTGCACTACAAGTGGGTGTAAACAATAATTTTATTTTATTGCTACATCGAAATAGAACCACGCAATCATAGTCGTGCGTAAGTTTTAACTAATCTGAAACGGCTCATAGACGTGCGATTAAGTACGCGGTCTGTCATACGGCTTGACCACCTTACTCGCCCGTGTATCCCTAACCGCCGAGTAAGATCGCCGGCGATCCAACAGGTTTGAAATTGCCCACCTTGGTTTGTAGTTTCGTACGTCCGTCATCGCCGCGAGTCGTGACACTCGTGACTAGCCAGCATTTTGTTTCGTCTGAAACAAAATGCTTCAAAAGTAGGTTGGCGTAAGTAAGTTGGCGAGTTTAAAAACCGCGATCTACGTACATAAGTCTATCCGCCACTTGAGTAATAAGAACAAAACTAATCTATTGTCAAAGAAATATACAATAAATTATTGTTGGCTGGTGGCTCGCACCGCCCGCAACGTTCCAAGTTTTAAAAATAACAGCAGCTTTAAAATAAACAAATGTATTTTTCTATTAAGTGCATAAATACTTTGAATTAGTTTGTTAGATACAATAAAATTATTTAGTAATTAATTATTTTTATATGATCAAGATTACTAAACTTCATCAAATCTTAATCATCTGTGGTGGAAATGTCTACCTACTATGGTTCGGTCCGCAACTTTTTAGCAATTTTTATTGTGTTTGCACTTTGTTGATCCAAAAGTCCAAAATTATCTACAAAATAAACAAATGAAAGTTTGAATTTAGTACTTATTTTGAATTAGTTTGTCAGTGACAATAATTACGAGTTTGTAATCGTGAATGTGCTAAGTAGTAATACGACAGAATGTTGACATGTTGGTAAAAGTTTTTCTAAAAAATTTGCCGCGGATTTTGGCGCCTATGTCTGGCAGTCACAGAGCACTATTATGAATATGATACACAGAGCACAATTATTTAACTGCTGGCAGTGAACGAGGACGTCTTTCGTCTGAAATGATGATGCTGATGATGAAGCAATGGGTTCCTCAACTCCAGAATTCCTGGGTTGCAGTTCATAAATAAGTTAACTAGAACATCAGTATGATGTTAGCTTTGCAAGAACGTAGCCAGTCAGGTAAGTATGGCAAGTATCTTGGTGATAATAAGTAATAGTTAAAAGTGTAGGCCTCGATCGCCACACAGTGAGAGCCCAAAGACCGGCGCCGTCAGTCGCCGAGTAACCGAGGCAGGCCTAAGAAACGCTTTCGTTACGATTCGGACTCGTTCCTGACCGAATGGAGAGCGAAAAAACAACGTAGGGAATTTTGTATGGGCGAGACATTTGCCCAGCAGTAGGACTAAAAAAGTAAACTAAAAAAAAAGAATAGGCATACATTGAATATTATTAATCTGATAAATATTCTATCTCTTAGCAGATCTAAGACAATCCACTGACCGGGGCTCATCCCATTTGGCCCTGCAGTTGCTAAGTAATGCCTTATGAACTGAAGACAAGAAACAGCGTTGATTTGATGACATCAATCGTGGTAAGTTCACAAACTTTGATATGTATACATATTACGGACCAAATAAATTGGAGCATGGAATTAAGAAATGCTGCAACTCATTGTACTCAAAACAACTAATTTTAATAATTATTATAAATAAATCACACCGGTATATATACTTATTGAAAGTACTAAATTACTATACTGATGATAATCACAATTTTATTTTAAGTAAATATTATACTCGGATGAGTGTAGGAATTAAATAAATCAAATAGTAATAAATGCTTACCATTATTTCCAGCGGTGGTGGCGTCCAGTTAAAACACATCCGACTCAGCTCCGTTCCCCGGCATCAAGAAAATTGTATTAGCAAAATAGTTTGATGTGATAAAAATGAATAAATTCTATTTATTTATTTATTTATGTACACACTATACACTGAATAAAGTAAAATACAAAAAGATTTATCATTACAATTTTTTTCCAGTAGACCTGCATCAGGAGAGTTGGATGTTTGGATGACAGACATTCTTAGTATTGATTTACATCTATGCTACATAGCGTGTAAAACAGTAAACAGGAAAACTTAAAATTAGACTACGGCAACCTAACAACCTAAATAATTGTACAATATCAGCTTAGAATAAATGTACATACATTTTAATCATTTTCATTTTTCTTGTTTGCAAGAGTGGTTCGCAATAAAAGGTTTTGAATTTGTACTGTGGTTTTCTGCCTATCTAGATGATGGGATATTACTACCTACACACATCAAAAAAGTTTGTGATCACTAGCAAAAGTTGATATATTTGTAAAAATTTACTTTATCAAGACAAAGTGTTTACGTTATATTTTTTTTTATAGAAATTCACTGCCTGAAAGAATCTAAAAAGAAGAAATCATAATGTTGTCTACTGTACCAAAAAAAAATTCAAATTTTCAAACTGATCGCAAACTTTTTTTGATGTGTGTATGATCTTTTTACTTATTATGTATTTAGGTAAATTCAATAAATTAATCAAATAGGTACTATGCTGGGTGACACTACTTTCCGGCTCGCTACTAGTCTGCGTTTGGGCGCACCTTGCGGGGCTCCGCATCGCTGTCAGTGCGGTGAAGCAGTCGAGCGCCTCTGACACCATGGCGTTTCCTGCAGCAAGAGCGCTGGTCGTTTGGCACGGCACGCAAGCTTTAATGACATCATCCGTCGGGCTCTTGTCACCGCCGTGGTGCCAGCTGTGTTAGAACCCAAAGGCTTGGCACGCGACGATGCACGCGATGGAAAGAGGCCAGACGGAATGACCATAATGCCTTGGAAGATGGGCAGGCCGTTGGTGTGGTATGCAACCTGTGACGACACCCTCGCGCCATCCCATCATCGCAGCACGGCGGGCTGTGCTGGGGCGGCTGCTGCAGGTGCAGAAAGCCTCACGGCGCAAATATAACCAAACGGCTCAAAAATATAGCCACCAATAAGGTTTTATTGGTGGCTATATTTTTGAGCCGTTTTGGGTTGAAACATTAGGGCCGAATACTCCGAATGCCTATCGAGTATTTCGGGACATCGCCAAGCGGTTGGTCGACTGTTGCCTTTTGGGCACTTTTCCTGTTGATAGCGATGCGGACGAATTTTTTGATGCCGTAAGATCGTTACCTCCACTTTTTTGTATACATGTACTGTATATTATTATTATTTTAATTCCGTTAGTTTTAAAATTAGGTAAATACGTTGTGTGTACAAATAAAAAGTCCTTAGCCCGAAAATTTTTGTTGAAAACAAAATGTAGGCAATAAACTGACTTTTTAATTATCTAAAAGCGGTTGGATTTAGACATTGAAGTAACTAAAAGCATTGAAATAAATAGATACTAATTATTGTCTGTGAACACGAATAGGCAGGCATGATGGGGAAAAAAGAAAAACCTTAGTGTGATATCTATGCAGCGCCTCGCGCACGCGCGGTGTACGCGTGATAAAGAACACTTCATGCGATTCACTCACCTCACGCCTTGCTCTGATTGGTCTGATTTCTTCAGCGCCTCTGCCGCGCAAGCGCGGCGTGATAAAGCCACGGTAGACGGTAGGCCAACTTCATAGAAACGGACGAAGCGCGAGCTATACCTACGCGCCTCGATTGAGGTATGCGCGAGGTACGCAGACAGTCGCGTCTGTGCCGCAGTGACGAACGAACGATGTGTTGTTTTTTTAACAATAACCGCGCGATTTTTACACTAAAAATAAATTCAAGTACATAAATTTAATATGACGAGTAGGATATATTGTTGCTGTTTTTGGTTGCATGAATTTTGCAATAACGCATCCAGAGATAACTTTTTTTAGATTACCTGGAAACTTTGAAAGGTATTATTATTAACAAACAACAACAACAAAATTATTTTATAGTCTTACTATAAAATAATTTTACTTACTGGTAGGTAGGTACATATTGTGTGTCTAAGTATTTCCTAATGGATAAGTATTTCCTTTTACCTCCCGAAAAAAAGATGTCTGGATTAATAAATAAAGTGAATAGAGTAAAGGAAAGTGATAACACGAGTGAAATAGGTAGTTATAGGAGGTTCATGAATTAATACGGTAGGTACGCTTGTTTTAAAACCTCGGGCATTTGTGTTTTGTTTTGTTATTCAATTCACAAAGTATTTTATTTATTTGTGTAGATAAAAAAAGTATATTTACAATCACAAAACTAAATGGAAACACAAAGTAGGCAAATGTAATTAAAATACTGGAGGCGGGCAGCCCTATCGCATGTTTACGTACCGCGCGGCTGTAGGCACTTATTTCTAAGATATGGCTTAGTTATTCTACCGTCTACCGTGATAAAGCTCACTTCACCCAATTCTGGTAGCCATGGCAACACCACTTCACGTCGGCAAGGTGCAGTGCAGTGCCTTATGCGCGCGCATGTGTCAGTTACTATTGAACTTAGTAACAATAGAGGATGATGATTAATGAAGATTATGATTTGTTGAATATTATTTCTATTGACTGTATGGATCGGAATTTTGGGCCGTGAAGAAAACAGATTGCATGTAGTGGAGATGATAATGTTGAGATGGCTGTGTGGAGTGACGAAAATGGATAATGAGTACCTATTATATTATTATAATAAGGGGAAGTTTAAAAGTGGCGCCAGTGACAGAAAAGTAGAAAGGAAATCGTTCGGCCTGGTATAGGCATGATATTATTATGAGGAGAGAGGAAATTCATGTGACTAAAAGAGTGATGAATATACCTAAATGTTGATGGATGGAGCAGGAGAGGAAGGCCAAAGAAAAGATGGATGGATTGTGTGAGAAATGATGTGAAAGAGAAGAGAGTGATGACTATTGCACGAATGTTGACAGGGGAGAGTGGAAAAGGAAAACGTGTTGCGCCGACCCCAAGTAACATGGGACAAGGGCAGTAAGATGATGATTGGCAACGTTTAGCGCACATCTTAATTTTTTTCTATATGATTTGATAAATAAACAAATTGTAAGTATAGATAGGTAGACGCGCATAAGTATCTACATAAAATTAATTTTGCATTCAATTCATCAGCTGACAATCATAAAACAAACAATGTAAGTACGTAGGTACCTATGCGCAAACTACGAAGAGGCTTTGTAGGTAGTAGCTGTAGGTACCTACATAATGGACATTGGCATTGCATTTTATTAGGGCGCCTTCAAATTTGCCGCATAAAATAAGGAAATGTAGAGTGCCGCAAGAATTCTTGCGTCACTAGTGGCGCTGCCTCGGCCCGGCCGCGGCCGTAAAAATTGCATTGTCAGTGGTATTTTGTTATTTTGTTTGATTGTTGAGGTTAGTTTCTTTCATCTATAGCCGGCTAAACTTAAGTGCTATATTCCCTTGGCTTAGCAAGTGAAAATGGCTGAAAGGTAGGTTAGGTTAGAGTGCCAGGGTCCGGTTAGGCACAAGAGAATGTAATGTTTTGGGAATGTGGTGTTTTACAGCGATCTAGCCTCAACAATCAAACAAAATAGGTAGGTACCAAGTGACGTGACTTAGTGACAATGACAATGCAATGCTTACGGCACTTTAGCCGGGCCGAGGCGGTATTAATAAAGTGCCGGTAGTGGCACTTTATCCAGTAGGGATAGAGTGCCACAGTGGCACTCTATACACTGCCTAAATAAAATCAATGAAATGATGCGCGGGTGTAGCGCTGCAGTCGCGTGTTTTATAATAGATGGATTTACGCTGCCTCCGCGCGGCACTTTGCGGCAAATTTGAAGGCGCCCTTAATGTTTTGAGTATGTGATAACTCGTTATATATCTACTTACAGATTAAATTTAGTAGTAGGTAGGTACCTAGTTAATTTAAAAAAACCGTATAATTATTGAAAACAAAATTTATGCAATAAACTGACTGACGTTTTAAATGTACAAAAATGGTATAGTTTACACCTTTTTGTTGTAAACCATACCATTTAATTTATTTAATACTTATATTTAATATTTACAAATTATTTAATGTTGACATAGGTACAATTAGTACATTGAAATAAATAGGTACTAATTATTGTCTCTGAATACGAATAGGCTTATGGACATGGCCGTCAATGAGGGAAAATTAAAAAAAAAAACTCATGTGGTTTCCATGGTGACCACCCGGGTGGTTACCTAGGCAACAGCACTTCGGCGAGGCGAAGTGAGCGCAGTGTTTCCACTTAGGGATTTTTCCCTTTTTTAGGAATAAATTACCAATATTACGCATGATCAAGGGATATTTTATTTTGACAGGGATTTAGGGAATTTTGGGGAAAAATTGAACTTGAGTTGATGTATATTGTATAGAAGTAGGTGGGCAACACCCAATGTATTTCTTTACACTGTAGCATCACCGATTTAGATGATTCCCTCAAACTCGTAATGAATGTAGGTACCTAATCGGTCTAATTTTAGTTTACTATGTTAATTTTATTGTACCTACTATTACCGTGGCTATTGACGACATCGGAAGTAAGTCGCATTATATCTAGAGTTGGTTTGTTTCATCTCACTCGGTTAATGATTTTTTAGTAATCTCGAAAGTTTTGTAGGTATTTAATGCTATTAAATATGTGGAATGATTTGTTATTATTTATTTAAGCTTTACGCATTCAAAAAAGGTACAAAGGCGGACTATTATCAATAAAATTATCACCATGATCACCAAGTCAAGTTTTTTTTTTTTTGGGAAAATTCATGAAACTGGGGAAAATCAAAAACGTAATTGGAAACACTGAGTGAGCGCCTGTGCGCGCCTTACAAGTGTCAGTTTTACCTAATATTAATGAGATGATGATACTATTGCAATTGGCAACGTTTTGAAGGTAGGTACCTAGGTATCCAGCGCGGGCTTGCGGACGGAGAGTTATGGGTAGCTCTCCGTCCGATCAGGACCAAGCCCGGGTCTAGACTTGTTCTTGCTCGGTCTTTGAACGGAGCGCTCCGATCTAGTACAATCTGTGAAATGTACTAGTTCGGACTTCTAGTACTATTAGTACACTGAGTCACACTGACGAATGAAGAGTTTTACGAGTGCTTATGGATGGTGTCACAGGCTCATATGGTGTTTACACCGAAAACCAAAAACAAATCTTTAAATAAACAATTAAATCGTTTCTAATATCAGTAACAGAGAATAATAACAGTGTACAAAATTCAAAATGTATTATTTTAATTACATCGAAAATAATGTAAAAAAATCGACACCTCGCATACCCATTAGTTTCGAGAGATATAAAGCAAAATTCCTAAATTAATAGAATAATAAAGATCTAATAATAATATCTAAACACCTTGGCAAATCAGAGATAAAGAAGTTGTAAATTAGAGTAGTCGGAGTGTAACAAAACTGAAGAGTGCGTCTCGTTCAGTATTATAATAGTGCTCTGTGGTCTCGTTCTTAGTCTGTGGATCCAAGTCCGAGCAACCGATCGGACTGAACGTGATCGAATCGAAGTACTAAATGACCGAAGTACTATTAAGCTTACGGAATAGTTCATTCTAGTACACTGTCATGAATGAATTCTTAATAGTTCATAGTACATGTACTACACAAGCCTACCCGGGTCGACGGCACGTAGTGTTCCACGCGCGCCTCAAAGAGTTGTCAGCGAAGCTGAAGGGGTCCGACAGGGCCGATGCCTACCACTGGGGTTGCGGATAAGTCCTTAGGGGAAACCGTGGCCCCGGTCTAGGCAAGGGAAGGAACACGGGTGGGTTTTAGTCAGTAAAAGTCTGACACGCCCTTCCGCTCCGCCCAGAGCGGGAGAAGTCATTTGATGATTTCCCACTCAAAAAAAAAAAAACCTAGGTATCCAACTACAATAAAACATTGTACCTAGGTCCTTATTGGACGTTGGTATTTAGTGCGCATACGTGACGCGTTACAAACTTGCAAGTTAAATAAGTAGTTGGTATGTACCTACATAGTAAGTTATAAAAACCACAATGTGATAGTGTCCGCTTAGCGCGCAAGCGCGATTCTTACCTTTTCAGCGTGGGGTGAAGTGATTCGATGCGCCCGTTGCAAGAGTGTCAGCTGTTGAACTAAAGAATTTTGTAATGATTTGATGAATATATTATTATTTTATTATAGGCAACGCGTAGGTCTCCAATAAAATATATGTATTTTTATTTAAATGACTAAGTAGGTACCTACCTGCAACGTTAAGGTAGGTACGTTGCCAACTTGCCACATAGGTAGTTTGTGTGGGGTTAAATTACACACTATTATCACTCAATTGCGTTATAAATAAATAATCAGTCAACAATGGGTTCATAATAACGAACTATGTCGTTGCGCATTTTCAACGTCCAGATAGTATACCTACCTTTGTTTTATTTTATTTATTGTAGGCACCTGCGTGCGCCTCGAGACTACATATTTATATTATGGACTAGTCTAGGAACAAAATAGAATAAAACAAAATTGAGTTTCTGACTGAATATCTGTTTTGCTAGTATTTTATTTAAAACCCCATAAATAGTACCTAATGTTTAGACACTTAAGTATTAGCTTTGAAATAATATATGAATTAGCATAAAAATATGTACTTTAAAATCTCGATTATGATTGTAAATGTAATGCTTGGGCATCCCTAGCACCAGTGAGATGACATTGACAGCTCACTCCACCATCACTTCGCCTAAGTTTTCACCGTGAGATTTTTGGTACAGAATCGACTTGCTGTTCAATGAATGGTTGGTACCAATAAGTAAGGCAATAACTCATAAATTCTGTTTTTTTATAAAGAACAAAATACTTCTAACAATATAATAATATGAAGATTATACCATCGAGCGCATAAAACAATGTTTCTTTGGTATGTTCGGTCTACCTTCCAAATAATATTATTTCATTGTTCATATAAGAAAAAAATAACTATTAAATAGTCTATATTCTTTTACTATTTACAGTTACCTACCATACACATAAAAATATATTTTGGTGGTAGTAACTGTAATTTTGATGTTCTGTTTGAAATTAAACAATTATATTTAGTTATGTTAGTCATAACAAATGAGTTATTGTTAAAGTGGTAGGAATTCAGTTATTTCTGAAAGGTACCAGATAAATGGAAAAACATGTAAGTAGATAATATACATGTTAGTAAAGGAATTAATTCATGCAAATGCACAAATGACTAGATAAAGAAAAAAAAAGAAAGCACTCGGGCTAAGTAAACTTATAATTTATGTATTGAATTATTGGATACTAATTATAACCAGATGTATGAACGTAAACGAGGCAAAAGGAGTATATAAGGATCGTAGCAAGTGGCGTTCTTTAGTTTCTGCCTACCCCCATGGGAAAAAGGCTTGAGTATATGTATGTAATTATAACACTCATTCCCTTTAAAAAAAAATAGACCTTACTGAAGATTCTTTAATGAAACATAATAAAAAAAAAAAAAAAAATGGAATACATTTTAGGAATGGAACAGGAAAACACGTGTTTTGCCAATAAATAAAACAAATGCCTACTAAAAATAGTTTATTAATTTGAAGACAGTAAGTACATTTATGAGATTGACACTCAACGCTTACAGTCTGAAATTCAGGTATTAGAAGAGTCAATACATTCACTTTATACTAGGACGTATGTGAGGTCTGAAAAACAAATTCAAGACATGTGCCACTCTAACTGTAGACAAAGGAGACCCGCTGACTCTCAGCAGCTCTCGATGTTCTTTGCGAAGGAAATCCAATCTTGCCACTCTTCGAACTGAGGTAACGGAAGACCCGTCCCAGTCAGGAAGTTCTCGGGTCTGCATCCCCAATCAAGATATACCAGAAATTGAACAAGGTTCTTTTGCAAGTACTTAAAAAAGAAACTAGTTCTCTTCCTTGTAGTGATAAAGGTTGTTACTGCTCCATTGTTTCCTGATAGTTTGGAAAAGGGTTAGAAAAAAAATACTTAGCAACAAACTGAGTCATTCTGCTCAAAACTATTGTATGCCTCAGACTTTCTAAAAACAGATAATTTCATAAATAACTAGGAATGAATATGATCCTAATGACATTATTACTATAAAAAATAGGCATGACTGAACAACAACAGTGTGTGCCTCAGGGTTGCAGCTGTGCCAAGAAGGCCCATCACACGCATAGGACATTGGTCACATATAATTGATACCTAGTGTCACCGAACTATTGAAGTTAAATTGTAAGAAAATAATGTTGTTTGCTGGTTCACTAAGTCCATTATAAAATCGTAATATACCCAAAAAGGCGTAAAGACATAATTGAACTATCCGTTGAACTTGAACTGTCCTGTGTTGAACTAGATAAGCATGTCATAGTTTTTGAGTCGATAATGGACAAAACAAAACTGGAAAACTTGCAACTGGTAATAACTCGGTAAAGATTGATTGCGTCGTTGAATGGTCGCAAGCGCTAATGCTAAACATGAAGTCCCGGGTCGAGCAAAGTGTCATTGGATTTTCCATCTTGAATTTCACAGTGGCGTCCCGTTGTTTGGATTTGTGGTCGATTGATGGGTCTCCCACCATCTCATTGGACCGAAACATAACATAACATAAATGGCTAAATGTGGGTGTACATTGGGTACACCTAAGCCTGACCCTTTGGGGAATACAGATGTGATGTTATGTCATGTTACAACATACGAAAAAAAATACATTGTGCAGATACAAACCAGACCACATAATTGTTAATTTTGCCCTTTAATTTGTAAGTTAACTGATCTTACAATAAACGATGTTAATATTTTGTAGAATTATTAACAAACTGAGTTAATATTTTAAATTAAGAATTCAGTGAGTTCAATAATTTTTTTTAGAAGAAAGCTAAAACTATCAGGTCTTAGTTTTATTTAGTGTTTGGGCAAATAAAGAACTAAAGAAAAGTAGACTCAAAGAACTCAAAGGACTCAAGACTCAGAGGTCTCATAATAATAATTAAAAAAATGGTACGTAAATCAATATTTTTTGATAAATAAACAATTACGTCGTCCTAAGTTTTTGATAGAATAATAGATAAAAATATTATAATATTAGAAACTAGCATAGTAATTAAGAACATATTTGTTATAAAATTGATTATTTCTGATAAAATATCAAACTTTTGATTGGAAGACAAATATGCTAAATATATTATATCAATAATTAATTTCCTCATCAATAAATAGTAATGAAAAGGAATAAAACAACATCTACAAAATGACAATATCAAGCTGCTGCTTGAAAACCAAAATGATGTTTTCTTAAAAATGCTTGTTTAGATGACGAATTAAGCAAATAAAAAGAAATAATGTAAAATACTGGAAGCCGCTCCGAACATGTTGGGAAAAGGCTAGGTAGATTGAATAGTAAAAGAGCTCCAAAATATTCATTAACTTATAAAATTCTGAAATAAATTCCTAAAATGATTGTAATACCTTGAGTTATTTGAGACTTTGTATTTTCTGTAATAGTATGATGAACTCGTGTAACAGATACTCCTGAACTTATTCAAATAATTGTATTTAATAAGGGAAATTGAAAAGGATTAAATGGAATAATACTAGTTACAGGTCAAATGTACTGAAACTTTTAATAAGTGGGTATGAGCTACTTACTCTAAAACTTTTGGTACAGTAGTAGTACTAGTAAGACAGATATAGCTTTATATAAGGTTATATCAGCAGACAATGTCGTAGCCAATAGTCTATAATTGTAACATTACCGCTATAATTAGCCAAAAAATTTAATAAATGTATAGATCAAGGAGTCTTCCCGAATTTAATTAATTAAATCCGGGAAGACTCGATTAAGTATGATAATACCATTAAATATGGTAATACTACTTGTATGGTAATACCACTACCAGAATTAAGTATGGTAATACCACTTTTCAAATCCTGGGATACAAAAGTCACCTATATTATAGACCCATATCCGTGTTGCCGGTTTTCGGCAAGCTGTTTCAAATGATAGTGCTAAATGAAAAACTTAATCATTTAACACGAATAAAATTATTCGCGATTAACAGTATGGTTTCACCAAAGGACGTTTTATGATAGACGTCGGTGTAACCCTATTTAATTAAACGCATTTTAACGCGTTGGAAGCAGGGATTGAATAACCGAAAAAATTAAGGTATCAAAAGTAAGCGGTATGACGTCATACCTTTAAATTTCGATACCTTAAAATAAAGGTACCTTTATATTTCGATATTGTAATATTGCGGTATCGTTACTTTTTCCAGTATCTAAATTATAAAATAAAGGTTGTCTTTGTACCCTGCCGCCCGCGCCGCGCCGAGGCGTCACGCGTTGTGTCGGCCGCAATGGTAAGGGAGTAGGTACTTGATCGAAAATTTACTGATTTTCGTGCCTCGGCAGCCAGACAAAGCAGGTTGTTTTGCCATTTTTCCGCCATTTATGTTTCCGCGTCTACTTTGTTTGTCAACTTAATCACAAATGTGCTCACGTCAAAAACAGTGAAATTAAAAAGGCACGAAAATTGCAAATAAAAATAATACAACTGACGCGTCGCCGTTCGTTCAAGCACATATTACGTTCAAGTTTCGACACAATAGCACCACAGTATAAAAAGATACAGTAGGACGACACCTTTGATCTCGTGGTAAATGCCGACAACGTGTAGACAGTCGCGACAAATATCAATTTCCGCGCACGGATGAAAGGTCAACAAATCAATTTTGTTTATTTAATAGGGAAGGTGCGTATTTACGCGACTAAGTTTTTAAATTTTTATACCAGATTTTTACTTGCAAGTACTAACTGCCGACCCGAAATACATGCAAGACTTCAAAGTATTTTACTCGGCTACTCATTTCGTTGACGCTCGCTCGACACGATTGTGCTCCTTATTTATGTTTAGTTACGGATCAATGTTCTATTCAAGCATTTTGTCTTCCAACAAGGCTTGGAAACTTCATCAAAGTATTTTACTTAGCTACACGCTCTGTTGACCTCGACGCGATTCTGGTCCTTATTTATATTTAGTTAGGGATCAATCTTCTATGCAGGAATTTTTCTTTTAACAACGCTTGGATAATGGAATATATTTTTTTACATACGCGTTTATAGTCCTTATTTGTATGAGATTACGGATCAATTTTTGATGCAGAAAGAAAATACTTTAAAGTATATCGAACCCTGGTTTTTGGTTCTGGTGGCGCCAAAAGCGGTTGGGTCATGCCGGTCCTGAAGTATTCTTTCGGCATACTCAAATGGACTCAGACCGAACTCGACGCCTTGGACAGGAGGGTCCTTACACTCTTGACCGCAAACCGGATGCATCACCCACGTTCATCGGTGATGAGACTGTACATCCCGCGGAAGAGCGGGGGTCGAGGGTTTTGAAATGCGAAAACCCTCCACAACCGCGAGGTGTGGAGCCTCAGGGAATTTTTTTTTAAAGCCGAAGTGGGTATGCACCGTGATGTGGTCGCAGTGGACAAGGGACTCACCCTGCAGCTCTCCATGGCTAAAGAGAACTGGCGCAAACCTGTAGTACTTACTACAGATGACCGCAAGGAGGTATGGCAAAGCAAGGAACTTCACGGGCGCTTCTATCGGACTCTTCATGAGCCCGGTGTAGATTTCTTTGCGTTCGTATCCTGACTACGTTTCGGTAACCTTTTCGGGGAAACTGAAGGTTTCGTCTGTGCAATTATGGACGAAGTTATCTTGACGAATAACTACCGGAGACATATTATGAAGGACGGTACGGTTGACGTGTGTCGGGCATGCCATCGTCCGGGTGAGTCCATCAGACATATTATCTCTGGTTGTTCGTGTCTGGCTAACGGCGAGTACTTGCACTGGCATAACCAAGTGGCTAGGATTATTCACCAGCAACTTGCTTTGAAATATAAACTTGTGCACTCTGAGGTACCGTATTACAAAAATGTGCCCGACCCAGTTCTTGAAAATGACCAAGTCACGTTGTACTGGAAACGGTCTATCATTACTGACAGGACTATTGTAGCAAATAAGCCTGATATAGTGGTGATAGATCGATCAACACGCCGCCAATGATATATAGTTGATGTTACCATCCCACATGACGAGAACCTCGTGAAAGCTGAGAAAGAGAAACAAATAAAATATCTCGACTTAGCACACGTGACACGAGGTTGTTGACATGTGGAATGTAAGCTTGGCTATCATTGTACCGATTGTCGTAACGGCCAACGGCCTGATGGCCGAAAGCCTCGACCAACATCTCTCTAGACTATCGTTAGACGGTTGGATCAAGAGCCTGATTCAGAAGGCAGTACTCCTCGATACGGCTCGCATTGTGAAGAGGTTCCTGTCTCTGTAGCCCTAACCACCGGTAGCTTGGACCCTGCTCCCGACACCGCCGGACCTCTATTTTTTTTATTTTTAAATGCGTTTTTTATATCTTTTTAATGTAAGAAATATTTTAAAATGTAATTAAGAAAGAAAATAAATAAACGACATAATAATGTTGAATTGAATTTTAAACTAATGGAGCTACTGAAGGTAACTGAAACTTTCAGTAGCGCCATCAGGATGGAATTTAGTGTGGACAAATTTGCGGTCATGCATGTAAAGCGAGGGGGTTTGTGGAATCCGTGGGAACTCAACTCTCGGGTTCCATACACCTAAGATCCCTCTCCTCAATTAATACCTGGTCTACAAGTATTTGGGTATTTCGGAAGCGTTAGGTATCAACGCTGCTGACATGACGCAATCGCTGAGGGAGCGCTTTTTTAGCCGCCTGAATAAAGTCCTAAATAGTCTTTTATCAGGCGGAAACAAGGTGCGCGCCTTCAACGGTTGGGTCATGCCAGTTTTGATGAACTCTTTCGGCATGCTCAAATGGACTCTGACGGAACTTGACGCCCTGGATCGGAGGGTCCGCACACTGCTCGGTCCGCTATCCCGCGGAAGTGCGGCGGTCGAGTCTTCTTAAATGCTAAGACCCTGCCAGCCATGAGGTATGCAGTGTCAGGGAATACTTCCTTGAAGCCGATGTGGGGATGCACCGAGATGTGGGCTCAGTGGACAAGGGCCTTACCCCGCTACCCTTGGCTAACGAGAACTGGCGCAAACCTATAGTATTAGAAACTAATGACCGCAGGGAGGTATGGCAGAGCAAAGAGCTTCACGGGCGCTTTTACCGGGCCTTACATGGGCCCGATGTAGACCTGTTAGCGTCCGTATCCTGGTTGCGATTCGGTGATCTCTTTGGGGAAACCGAAGGTTTTGTTTTTGCGATTTTGGACGAAGTTATGGTGACGAACAACTACCGGAAATATATTGTGAAGGACGACACGGTTGACATCTGTCGGGCATGCCACCGTCCGGGGGAATCACTCCGACACATTATTTCTGACTGTTCTCGTCTGACTAACGGAGACTACTTGCATAGTAGCCAAGAGCCTCGACTAATATGCGGAGGCTCTCGTTAGGCAGCTGGATCACGAGTTTGATCCAGAAAGCAGTACTTCTGGACACGGCGCGTCTCGTTAGGAGATTCCTTTCTCAGGAGCCCTGACCACTGGTAGCTTGGACCCTGTTCCCGATACCGGTGGGCTACTATTTTTAAATGTTTTTGGTTTTATAAAAATATTTAAAAATGTAAATTATATGTACATAATTTAAATAAAGGAAATAATAATGTTGATAACGATGTTGCTTTAAAATAAACGAATTAATTAATATTGTTTACTTGGGACAACCCTAGCTGTCGCGACAATGCCGACACGTTGTCGGCATTAACCACGAGATCAAAGGCGTCATCCTACTGTATATTTTTATACTGTGATGATAGTGCTCTGTGTCTCGACACGATCGCGTTCACAACGGGCTGGCAACTCAAGCAACGTCGGTCGCCGCACGCACCGCTCCCCCTCGCCCAGCGGCGCTGCCACCGCGTCGCGCTCGCTCTTCGTCGCATCATTTTTTTCGGTACCGAAATGATTTCGGTAAAGGTATTAGTAATAGCGGTACCACAACCGTAATTCTCAACCGTTTTGGTTCTACCTTTAAATCGAAGCTGTATCGTAATTCTATACCGGTACCATACCCTTATACCTCTACCGCTTTCAACCCCTGGTTGGAAGAGGCCCAAAATGGCATAGATTTGCGACCTGTCTAAGGTTTTTGATTGCGAAAATCACGATACATTTACCTGAAACTTGAGCACACGGACTAGACAATTTAATGCTCAGCTTAGTAAAATCATATTTGAATGAAAAATTATGTAAAAAAAAAATATGACAAAAAGAAACAAATTGTAATTAAAATAAAAAATATGATGTGGAAGTACAGGGCAGATATCACGTAGAAACATTATTCATTTTATGAAAGTAGAAGGTAAATCAATCGGGAACTGTGATTCCCAGTAATGAATTTGATTCACATACTAACTGTTTACAGAAATGTTGACAATAGATTAGATCATAAAGAATGTATGAATGTAACAGATTTCTATATGTGAGAAATTAACTTGATGATTAGTAAATGTGTTAATATTGTCAGCCATTGATTCTTAAAGCAAATAATTGTATTATTGTTTATTTTATATTTTGTAAAGAAGAGATGTGACGTCTAATAAATAAGTTATGCGTGCTATGGTGGGGGCTGCGCAGTAGAGGGAGTGCAGAGCGTTGTAGCGTGCTCGGCAGTCTACTCTGAGCAGTCATTGCGATAGCACGTCTAGCGCAGTGATATTGGAAACAGTGTTTTATTGTACATACCTAACCTAAACCAAGACACCACATCGGGCAAGTTATCATTCGGACAAATGATGATTAGGACAAAAAAACTTATAGCAATTTAGATTATGGATAAAAAAGTTAGGTAATACAATAGAGAACCCTTACAACATTTACAAAAACTCTTCTTTGCTTGGAAGTGAGGAACATCTTTACGACTATTATACCTACTACGTCATGAAATAACACATCATTTCTAGAAAAGCTTACCTGAGGTTAAAAGTCGTCAGCAAACTTGAATCTGTAGGATTTTAAATAAAAAAAAAACTTAAATAACTTGTAATTATAATTACACTTCGTCGCTGAATCCTCGAGATTTACATGATTCACTAGGTAGTACACTCCTCAATGTACTATATAGGCATCGTACAATTTTTAGATAAATAACTAAAAAATAAAAATAAAATTAGATCTTACACGACTTCCGTAGTGCCTGCAGTGGTGGGGCGTCCGCCGCACCCGGCCATCTACGATCGTTCACTTGTCATTCGCTTCTTTTGTGCGGGCATCGCAACATTAAAATTATTGTTGGTGTTAAAAATTATTTCATCCATTATTCTATTTATTTATATTTATCCAATTCGCGTGTTTTTTCTTGTGAATATGGAACGAAGAAGACATGAAGATGATCCAGGGGCCATCAGACGAGAAATAAGGTGACTGGAAAAGCGTTTACAAAGACAACGTGAACACAAATCCAGTGATGAAGGTTAGTCAGATTTATCGTAATACCTACTAACGGTGTTATTTTAAAATCTTTTTCTAACCGGTACCTTATTACTATTAGTCACCGAGTTCGATAGTCATGATTCTTTCAAGTATCTTGTGGTACGCACGTGCGGTACGACTCATGACTTTGTATTGTTGTTGTTCCATTATAATGTTACTTATATTATAAAAAAGGAATTATTTTGCATCGATGCTACTTTATTTTTACAATCAATTGAACGATGTGTACTGTGACGAGATGGCAGTCGTTCTAGTTTTTTCCTGTAAGGAATATGTGGGTAAAGTCCCTACCTTCCTATGCATATTTTGCAAGTACCGTGATGAGATCCCGGTCAAGTTAAAGCAACTATTGTATAAATAGCTAAGTGTCGTGACGCGATTACGACCGTCTATATTAAGTGACTATTATTGTCAAGTGGTTTGATGCGATCAAATCCTTTTGTTGTCATTGTTTGAAGCCAAATTTGAGCCAATGCAATAGATCGAAATATCGTTCCAAATGTTGAGAGTCTGGGCACTCATGACTTGCCTCCTTACCTCTCGACTACGAACCATCTGAGCATTTGCAATCAGATAGAACTCGAACTTTCGGGCTGTGGTAACAATTCCAGAACACACTATCTCGGATACCGTTAATGGTGGCGCTGGCAGCAGTAACGCTGCACCAGAAAGTGTTGAGGCCCTCCCGCCTGATATTTTAGAGATTCTTGGAGTACTTATCTAAGGAAAAAGATGAGGTGTTCGGGCCAAAAAATCAGAGAAGAGATCTCCAAACGTTGGGGAAAGATTACTATGGAAGGGCTAGCTATAGAATAAAAACAAAAGCTGTTTAAAATATTTTAATACCGGAGAACTTTCAATTTATTAAGGCACCAAAACTTAATCGAGAAATATCATCTGTTTTTACGGAATCCTCCAGAAACAGGGATATAAGCGTCTTGAATGAGACAAAACCATCTTGGCATTTGTATAGTGAGTATCACGGTCAGTGGGTCGTCTTATGGGCGGATTTAACTACCACTAACCGACTCTCATCTGTAACTGATGAAATTAATTTTTTTTTAAACCTGAGTTTATAAAAAAGCTCTCACAAACAGCCCAAATATTGTTAGATTTACCTTGCCAAAATACTGCTAACCGAATGTAGTTAGTTACATTCAGGTTTGATCGTTTTTTTTAATAGTGTTCAAGTAGTTAAAAGAGATACTTTTCCCTTCGGAGAGCATTTGGTTGATAAAATCAAAGCATCTAAGATGGCTGAAAAGTCTAGATCACAGATATAAGGAGGGCAGAGCCTTGAACCATCTACCTCCGACAGATGGACACGCCCTTATAATTATCATCAGGGAAACTTGAGGGGCACCTCGAGTTTTACAGAGGCAGGGCCTGTTTAGGGCCTGTTTTACAGAGGCAGGTCAAGTGAGCCCAAGACCTAAGCCTCTAACCTGAACACGGGAGATATCCAGCGTCAACAGAACGGTACAGCTCGTCGAAGACAGACCCGGAGGCATCTCCGAAGCCCGAATAGAGGTAAACATGTTGGTCGGTTACGACACTTACGACAGTTTTTAACAGCTTGGAAAAGCTTATTATAAATCTTGTTATCTTACAGTGTATACATAATTATCATGGTTACAAAATACGTTTTAATCGACCCGATTCAATATGCAGAACGAGTTAACAAATCGCTATCTTTACAAGAAGCTAATTAAATCTTAATATTAAAATTTCAAAGCTTTTATTATCAGTACGATAGTAAAATGTGAAGACATTCATGGTCAATTCATTTCGATTTTTTTATACCTACCTCATAGCGACGGTACCCATAGATTTATTTTTAATCTAAAAATAGAACAATTAGGTATATAATTGACACAAAACATTTTACAATGGAAAATGTTAGAACGACTTCTAAATAATTATCAAAGTCATATCAAATGACCCATATTGACCTTATGCAAGCGTATTTTTTAATCCCAATTTATGAAAATAGTACAAAATATCTACGGTTTAGGTTTTTCAATCAGACTTATGAATTTCAGTGTTTACGCCTTTGTTCCAAGAGATAGCCGTACTCTTAGTAACTGATCACAAGGAAGGCTGATACTTATATAGGTAGTATTAAAGTATGCAGAATACCTATATGAACAGTGTAAACTGTCGATATTTTTCGGCCAGTTCAAGACCATGTATAAATATTAAGTAGGTACCTACTAGCTTCCGCCAGCGGCTTCGCCTGCGTGATATGTTTATAAATTATAGCCTATGCCACTAACTAATAATATAGCATTTTTTCGGTCCAGTAGTTTTTTGAGTTTATTCATTACAAATAAACAAACAAACATACAAAAAATCAAACCTATTTCTATATTAGTTTAGACTAAATGACATATTTTGTGATTTACTTCCGTCTCATGTCTAGAATTGACATTAATTAATTTATTTAAGTCAGATACGGTGATCCATATTTATGTTAGTATACCTACTTAAAAACTATGTTAGTAATCAAAGATTAAAATAAATGCCTACATTAGGTAGGTAGGTATATATTATGGAAGAAACATTGAAACTGAGATATACATAATCCAACCAACACACTGGTGGAAATTACAGCATATTTTATAACTTTAAATTGTATAATAGCGAGTTAAGAGTTCAAGAAGCAATTTTAAGTTGCATATTGCTTCCGATAACGTCTGTAGCTACAAAAGTAACTAAGAGTTGCAGTAATGGAACCAAATACTACTATTGCCTTTATAATAGTTCATTCTTCAGCCCATTTATTACTTACGACTGTAACAGAGAGTTTAAAAGAGCATTTCGTCACTGAAACCTGCTTACGGGATTCTCTTACACCGCTTAACTGCTTAGAAGAGTTAATTGTAGCCTAATTAAAGCAGCTGTGTAAAAGTTGAAATAACTACTGTTATTCTACCGTTATTCCGTTAATCTGATATTTAAAGTTCTGGTAATAGAGGTAATAAGAACTTTTATACATACCCAAGTTGCAGAAAGTCAATAAATATTACTAAAGCATATTTGGAACTTTAGAAATGGGAGCAATGCTCCCTTGAGTGTATAATAGAGTAAACTTGCAGCGTTTAAAATCCTGAATTGAATCGCTTTTTGGTCGCCGTCTCTGCGTAACCATATTTTATAGAAGCCCAAATGATAAGTCAAGTTTCATATATACGGGTGAGGGTTCCGCTGGCAGATTTTATTCAACTAATAATGGTGATGACTCCGTTATTGATAAGAGAACGCAGCATCCCCTTTGCATCACACTCACCCTGGTATCCATGCCTGTTATTAGGGAAGCATTTTCTCGAAAGTCATTGACTCCAGAAACTATGTAAATTATCACTTCTGCGTTATTTAGTAATACATTGAAACAATATAGGTAATATCGCATAAACAAAATGGTGACAGTTTTGTCAAACCCATAAGGTAGACTGCTACACCGCATCTATACAACCGGTACTGCAATTTTTTGTCCAGAGGATTTGAAACAGGAGCCAGGTATACTACAACGAACACGTTTCGTTCGGCGCTCGGTTTAAAATTATAGGTAGACAATTAAGTACAAATGATATTGTCAGCCGATTTATGAAAGGCGTTTTTAGACCAAAATCAGTTTTTCCCTCGATATCAGTCTACTCACACTAATGTAGTTTTAGATTTCTGGTTCAATTATTTTTCTAATAAAAATCTGTGTCGCGTTGTCGACTGAACAACGCGTGCAGACGTTCTTTATTCGTTTGTCTAATATAAATATTTGTGATTCAAATCTTATAATAACAATTAACGATTTGCTAAAAACCTCTGCACCTGGCAGACAAACACCTCGTTTGATTATCCCATTATTTCCTAATAAAATAGATATATTTCCAGGAAGCGTAATTACAAAAGGGGATGCAACACAGACAGGAGCTGCTCTGTAACGCAGCCGCGTCCGTATGAATAAAGCATTACAAACACGACTACACCACAGACATTTGAAGACTGTCTGCAATGTGATCGGTTCCGCAAGACTTTGTTATAACAAAAGCGGCTGCAATACAGCATAAAAGTAGGTAAGTACTCGCTCTGTCTACACTGCAGATCGCTAGGTAACTAGTGTCTGTACTATGATCGCGTTCGGAATGGTAACGTCGCACAAATGCGGCGGCTTTACAGACCGATCGCGGAAGACACAATTATTTATGACTTTTGAATTTTTTGATGTTAGTTTGCCCTTGACCTAGCGACGAGTCGGTGCAGTGCGTGCGTGCGTGAATTACCTATCTTATTGTAAAATGTTGAATAAAGACAAATTAATGACTTTTTAAAATAAATACTGTGTGGAGTAAACTGGAGTACACGATATTAAATTTCGAAGCCACAAAAGAAGAATCTTTTAACGCCAAAATTCAATGTGAATTGCCAGCACTCGGTACGCGGCAAGAAGAGTGTAATACGTTATAACGAAAATTTTCATTTTCATTTTCATCCCCGTTAACTTGGCTGCCATATTCTCGTTTATGCGACCTATATGTGTGACCTATGTATTGTGTGCGCTTATGTGTTCCTAAAACTACTAGTAGAGTAAGGGTCTATTTCACGATGTCCGAATAGCCACTACTTACCGAATAAATTCAAAAATAGAACAGAATTTGTATGAAATGATCTGCCAAGTAAGTTAATAGGAACTTAACCGTAGGTGGTGAAACAGGCCCTAAGTATACTTAGTACATGAAAAATAAAACGTAATTTTACCGTATTTGTCTTTTTTATTATATTCTTCAAATAAATTATACTACTATACAGATTACTGTATTGAAGCAGCATTCGAACGTACTAATAACGCTTCAAGTGGTTCGTAACATAATGCAACTATGGGTGTCACAAAAACACAACAAATGCGTTGCGCTGTGTTGCAGCTGGATTCGGACGGACTATTACTGCTTTAAGCCATTCACAAGATAATGCAGCACAGACTATGGGTGTCTGTGTTGCATCCCCTTTTGTAATTACGCGTCCAGGAAGGACTTTATGTTCTTAATGTTACAGATACAATATCTGCAACATGTGTATGTAGAACTGAACTAAATACCGAAAGGTTACTAATTAACTATTAAAAGAATAGTCCACAACGCCAGCTCCTCTGCATCAGCGCCTGATCGAAGGGGTATTTCTATAGATTTAAATACTAATACTGCCGGTTGGTCCGGTTGGCTATTTAATATTATTCGGCGAATTTTGTAACAGACCTGTTACAGACCGCTTACAGAGGAAACCGATGATTATTTGCTTGCGTTGTTTATAAAAATAACGTTTAAATATTGCTAAAATTAAAAAAAAAATTATTATTATTTTGCTATAATAAGTAATCACTGGGTTGATATAATTTAATAATATAAAACAATATCATGAGATGCATTTATTTTCTTCGCCACTAATGTATTGGCTATTTATCTCAAAACTCTGAACATCTACCTAGTGAATCATGTAAATCTCGAGGATGCAGCGACGAAGTGTAATTAATGGTTAAACAAACTTACCTGAAGTGAAGTTTGACCGCAATTACACGAGTCGCTGCATCCGAAGAGATTTACAAACCCGCCCAACCCTTCTTTGCAAGATATCCCGATATTAAAATGTATAGTTTAAGATAAATAGCCCTCTTAAATGAATGACAAGTGAACGATCGTAGATGGCCGGGTGCGGCGGACGCCCCACCACTGCAGGCACTACGGAAGTCGTGTAAGATCTAATTTTATTTTTATTTTTTAGTTATTTATCTAAAAATTGTGCGATGCCTAGTACATTGAGGAGTGTACTACCTAGTGAATTATGTAAATCTCTTCGGATGCAGCGACTCGTGTAATTGCGGTCAAACTTCACTTCAGGTAAGTTTGTTTAACCATTAATTATACCTACATTAATTCGGTCGTAAAGATTTGCAATGTGAACTAAGCTTTATGCATTCCGACCTGTTGTGACTTGCCGTTCCGTTAAATGTGACCGTAGAATAAGTCACAAAACGGAGGTCACATAATACTACCTTCTCGTAGTTTTAAATTGTTTAAAAATTACCCATCGTACTTAGCACTATTAACTTTTTGGAATCAAATACTATACGACTTTTGCAATGTGTCAACAATAACAATAATTAATGAAAAGTGCTTTATAATAGTAAAACTTGGTGACATACCTGAGCAAAGGAATTGAAACACGGAATACTTCAACAATACGTCCGCGCTGGTCACAAATTAGTGTGAAACTGAAAGCAAAACGGCGTTTCTCGATGAAGGACGTATGTTATGTTGACATTTCGTGCCGAATACTTTCCATGATTAGAAGAATTTTTGCAAGAACGAGCGGTCACAAAACGGAATGTTCCGGTTAGCTAAAACATATTATTGATACTTCTAACTGATAAATTCGACTTTTAAGAATTCAAATTATATTTTTAAACCACTCCCAATACACGAAAATTTTAGGAAATCAAAGGTTTTCTGACCCTAGTTGGGAAGGGGACAGGTAAAATCGATGGTCTTCAATATTTTAAAATCTTTCTAAGTTTTATATTTAGTAAAGTAACAACAAAACGACAATTTATAAATATATTTATAAATATGTTTTTTTCACTAAAATTAATATATAAAAACCACTTTTCAGTCAAAACAAAATTAAAGTAACTACTAAAATTAAAATATAATAAATCCTACCCTAACTAAAACTATTAAGAAATCAATATTGAGGCATCAAAAAACCCCTCCGCATCGCTATCGGTTTGTACCCAAGAGACGGCATTGGTACGTTGTATGGCAATGCTTAGGCTCTGGACAAGGTAAAAGGGTCAGATTGGATTGGACTTGTATTATTGACGTCTACAATCCGCCATTCTCAAACTCAAACTCAAACTCAAACTCAAATCATTTATTTCAATTAAACCATATACAGGCACTTTTGAATTGTCAAGGAGTCAGTCAGTCAGAAATATGAAGCTAGTTGCCCATTCCAAAGCGTAGTAGGTACCTATGGAGAAGAACGGGCAAGAAACTCCACGGACACTCTTTTAAAGAAATAATTGTTACAAAATAGTGGTTACATAATTCATGTTTTAAAAATTATACATGTGAGAACAATGTAAAAAAGATGCGCACATTAAAAGCGTCCGTAATAAAAAGATAAAAAATTAAAAATAAAACAATTCAAGGATTAAAATAAATTAAAATAAGCCACGGCAGCCAAGAGATGACCAGTCCCAACTGACGGCGCCCGTTCACGAACATGACGCATGTATTAGCACCATTCAGCTCAACCATTTTGAAGGGAACTAAATGATCCAACACACACATTTTGTTTTGTAACCATCGCGTGATACCTCATGTACTCATGTAGTATCCCTCCAGCCGTTAGGATGCTTCGAGGGTATATTAATCATACATACAAAGATACTCAGATACATACGAGTAAATGCGAGTGAAAACCATGACCGTGTGTTTGCCGATACGCAGTCGGGTTAAAATGGCTGTCCCTAATTAAAAATATTAAAATTATTTTCACTTTGTAAAAACAATATAAGGGTGTATTCACGTAGAAAGCTCGTAACCGGTGCCAGCGTTAGTCGCCGCTGACAAACGCTGGTTGGCAACGCTGGTCGGCGCAGGCAGTTTAAATTATGTTTGCCGAATCAGCGCGAACCGTCGTCGCATATAAGACTATGAAAACTGCCTACACCGACCACTCGACCAGCGCTTGTCAGCGCTGACAAAATATGCTGGCATATCGGTGCCAGTTACCAGCTGTCTACGTGAATATAACCTGGGTTTTATTCAGTACCAGATCGACGGCTTACGGACCTACCTGAGGCCAGCCACTAACGAGATGTTCCAATCCTACTTCTATGCCTTGAAACTTCACTCTGGCGCTTTCCAAGATACTCGTCTGGGATTCTTCGCTCATGTCAATTAGACTATTTTTTTCGTCGTGTACAATAATATTATCTGTTGTTGCCAAATATTTCTGTAATATTTGAACTGACGAATGATTTGTAATTATTATAGTTTTTTTGTTTCGAACTGCTTCTGCAACGTTTTCAAACGCTTCTTTTTCTATTTGTGTCTTTTGTATTCTATTGCATACAAAAATTAAAACTTTTTGTTTATTTGTATTCGTCAATTCTCTACATATTGCATTACGTTCAAGTTCCGTTGGTAGGTTTACAATATCTCCAAGATCTAACACAACATGGTCTTTATTCTTCAAATGTTGCAACACTTTAACAACAGTCAGTACGCTGTTCTCTGTAACGATGACAGTGCTGGAGTGCTGATCCTGCAAGTTTAAGGACCTCACCGCGTCTTCAGTGAATGTGGTATTCATATTTTTTAATTTGTTCATAAATGTTATGTTTATTGAATTCATCTGAGGGTCTTTAATAATGTCTTCTATTGCATTTTGGAATAAGTCGCTTTTCCGTGTAAGATACGATACTTGTTTTGTTGCCATCCACCATTTCTGTATTTCATAGTGATATTTTATAAATATCATGTCTGTTTTAACTTGAAGTTTTTTTGGGTGAAAACGCTGGTAAACTTCTATATCGTTTTTTAAACGTTCCTCCACGCCGTTCTCATCAGCTTGACCACAAAAAAATAGCAGTTTGTTTAAGAAATCTCTTGCTAAATTTTCTTCATGTTCACTAAAGTCCAATAAAAGTTTAGGAAACTTGTTACCTTTAAAACAAAATTTATATTCGCACAAATCGGGGATTTTATCATTCGATCTGTTTTCATTCATCAATCGGATTTCTTTATTCAAATTTTTATATAGATTTCTAGCATTCGTTCCTAATGTATCTTCATTATCTGTAATCTTCATCAGTTTGGTGTTATCGTCAAGCACAAATATATTTCCGATAGCACCAGCTATACCTCCATTGAGCCGCAGGAATCCTTTTTCCAAAGATTCATCTATAGTTACAATCTTACTGGATTTATACTTGTCTAGTAAACCGATCATTTTTAACGTTAGATGTTCTATTCTGCTCTTTTTACTTATCGTTATATCTTTATTCCCGAAAGCAGCCGGGACTTTCAGCTTCCACTCTGGAGATAATAATATTTCTTTTGCAGCCAGTTCCACTGCTTTGTCTACAGTCAATCGAGAAACATAGGCTTGATTCAATTCTGGCCTGAAATATTCTGCGTATTGTTTATTAATTTCTAACATACCATTGTTGTATGTTACAACGGTGCCTATCAGTTTGCTGAGTTTCTCAGCATCATTGGGCTCGGCTATGACTGCAGACAGTAAATTATTTATATCATTGGATTTACTCGTAATTTTTCTATTTTTTAGAATCTCTTTGAATAGTCTATCTCTGAATAGAGTGATGTATTCTTCATTGGTGTCAAAGAAGTCGTGACGAAAGGAAGCGATTCGATATCCATTAGGTTGAATTTCTGAAATTTCGAGAACTTTTTGCCCCAGAAAGACGTGGTATCGAAGCATAATATTTTCATTTTCATCATTCAGCATCTGTTGGAAATCCACTTTATTTGTTCTAAACTTAACTATTAGCTCAGGCAGTGAGGTTATTTGGTATTTTATAGCAGTTTTGCAGAAAAACTCTATTTTTTGTTTTTGGTTGTAAGGTTGCTTGGCCGTACCGCCTGTACCAATTAGATCAATCAGAATGGAGCAAACATTACTCTCGGCTTTTGAGTCATTACTAAATTCATCTCTCGCAGTCGTGTATATAACGAATAAACTTTCTGTTTCATCAAACGTGCTACCGAAGAGCAAGTCGTTATTACTCTGAATGAAATGTTGTCTGATTTTCAAGTAACTGATAAAGTAAGTGATCAAATCGATTTTAAGTGTCTGTTTCTTGTTTTCCCTATGTTTAGCTTGTATGAAGACCAAGACAGGCTTACTGGACCCTTCCACTGCGGCTTTGAAACAAATGTCGTCGAATGCCCCTATGTCGTCGACATTTGAAGCCAACTGAAACTCTGCAATCCTTTTGTCGTGGATGGCTCTAAAGTATAACAAGCTAAGTAACTTCGTTTCATAGAGGTGTCCGCAAATTCCTGCCGTTCCTTCGCGCCTTTTAAACATGGTGCAGCTCCTCGTTAGTACCGGGGGCACTTCTCTTGGCGCACGGCACCAGCACAGAGGCAGGCGGCACTCACAGCCACGGGGAGCACTCAGCAGCACCAAACTATCACCTGCAAACAACGAAAACATGTTGATGTGACTGAAATATCCGAAGTAAAAGCCAGAGAGATGCCGGAGAAGCCAGATTCATTTGTTTCGGGATAAATAAATTGTAAGCCAGGGTAGAACAAATTATCGGACGCGTCCGCGGACGTCCACGACTGACAGACTGTCGGGTCTTTAAATTCCCTACGATCACGTCAATAAACGTCCGCGACTTACGACTTATACGACGGTAAGTCGCGAACGTTAAAGAGTAGAACAAACTATCGGACGCGTCCGCGGACGTCCACGACTGACAGACTGTCAGGTCTTTCAGTTCCCTACGATCACGTCAATATACGTCCGCGACTTACGACTTACGACGGTAAGTCGCGAACGTTAACTGTCAGTTCGAATGTGAATTGACGTGATTGTTGGGAAGTGACAGTTAACGTCCGCGGAAGCGACCGATAATTTGATCCCAGCTTAACTGTCAGTTTGAATGTGAATTGACGTGATCGTAGGGAACTGACAGTTAACGTCCGCGGACGCGACCGATAATTTGATCCCAGCTTCAGAACCACCAGAACCACTGGACCCATAGAGATAATATTGATGTTTAGAAAGTACCAAAATGCACTACCTTTTTGCTAGTATTTGGTAACTTCAAATATTTAGTAAGTACTTCGATTGACAGCGAAAAAAAGCGCAAAGAAAGTGGTCAGACATGCTGACGTCAGAATGTCTGGACCACTTTTTTTTTTCATGGAGACAATTATGTTTAATTTTGTTGGATAGCGTACCTATTAAAATATTTTATTAGGTAATTTAATGCAAAAAAACCGTTGTTTATATTTTTTAAGAAAAAATCGTTTATTTTTATTTTCCGTGGACGAATATGTTTAATTCTGTAAAACTAAAAATATATTGGTTTTACCAATTCTTTTTTTATTGTAACCTGTTAACTATTTTGCCTCAATTTTTATTCACAAAAACGTGTTTTTTTTTTTTTTACCTTGATGCAGTCCTGGAAAATGGGAACACCCAAATACTCCGAATTTCGATGTTCTGATGTTCAAAAGTCCGAATTTCATAATATCTAAGATTTATAATGTCTATTATTAAAAATCACGAAATTTATATTACCGAAAGTCGTAAATGCGATTTGTTTGTTTTCCGATTTTCATACGTCCGAAGAATCAAATGCTCGATTGGTTATTGGTCCGAAAAACGGCATTCCGAATTTCAATACTTCTAAAAAACTGGTAAAATTTATTAGGATTCTGATTCAATTATTATAATATTCAGTTACGCATAAAAATTCAAAATCTATAAGTAGATACTTTAATTTGAAAACGTCTACTTTGTTATTAATATGTGTTTTTTTTTTGTGTTTTCTTCTTCTTATAAATACCTGCATCGGGTACCATCTACTGTTATTGAATCCTTTGGGTTAGGTTTTTTTTTTTTTTGGGTGGGAAATCATCAAATGACTTCTCCCGCTCTGGGCGGAGCGGAAGGGCATGTCAGACTCTTACTGACTAAAACCCACCCGTGTTCCTTCCCTTGCCTAGACGGGGGCCACGGTTTCCCCTTAGGACTATCCGTAACCCCGGTGGTAGGCATCGGCCCTAACGGACCCCTTCAGCTTCGCTGACAACTCTTTGAGGCGCGCGTGGAACACGACGCGCCGTCGACCCGGGCTTGGTCCTGATCGGACGGCGAGCTACCCATCACTCTCCGTCCGCAAGCCCGCGCCTACGGTGGCCGGAAATCGGCGATCAATTCCCGACGCCCGGGGCGTCTACTACGGCGGCGGCTAGGGGCTCGAGGGAGTGACCTTTGTCTCTGCTTCACGCGCCCCGCCTCCTCCTTCACGAGCATTACTGCTTCGCAGAAGGAAGTGACAGCCTGCCATGCCCTCTCGCTCCGCACCATGGCCTGGAGGTTAGAACAGTGGCATTAACGCCTCTATTGTTGGTGAGTCACTTGGGTTAGGTTAGGTTAAAACTCTGCCAACCATTAAGGTGTATAGTAGGCTCATTGACCTTGTGCATGTGGGCGGAGCTAAACGCCCTACTCTCCAATACGTAAAACGTGCAACGGTGGCGCACTACACTAAAACGACGATCAAAGACTAGACAAAGGCGCAGACATGCGCACGTATGTCGCATTTTTTGCCTAAGATTCCTAATCCTAAGAGAAGGAATCGTAGGCAAATCTGAAATTGTACGCCGACTACCATATTTTGACCCGCATATTATTTTAAATACTTTGTTTGTTTTTTAAGAACATTCCTGGCAATAAATAAAATATCGGTGTGCGTGTGTTTGTAATTCTTCTAATGCTAAATGGCTTGACTGATTTAGATGTTTTTTTTTCAATTCTTTTTGTGTCACTTGGATGGTTCTTAGCTATAGTTGGACGCGCTGTTGGGAGGCGCTGTTGTCGCATGACAACGTCTGCCTACCGGGTCTGCTAGTTATATTTTGGTGCCGATTCTCTTGTCACAAATGCCTCTAAACTAGACTAAAAATAGATTGCACTGAGTTATTAGTTTAGTGAAAATGGCAATTTTGCTATTCTGAGTTTGACGTTTTTCATCTAAAAATTTGGTGTATCCAACTAAATCTGACTATTTTTAAACGCGATTAAAAACGTGTGGAATAAAGTAAGTTGGCATGAACTAAAACCCCAACACTTCGACCTCAGTCCAAAAACAGTATTGTATTTTTTTTTTCTTTTGCTTATATCTCGAAAATGGTGATCGCAAAAATAATGAAATTTTCGACCCCCTTTAGGAAACCCTTAAACCCCTATATCCCAACATGTTGGTAATAATTTTTCATATTTTCCATACAAAAAGTGAAAAATTCCATATAAAACACGTCGAGGCTGCCAACCCCTGCGCGCCTCCGGCTCTAAAAAAATTCACGGGGTAGAGCAAACAAGTACGTGGAGTCGTCACGCGATTGTCAAATTCGATTTTAGATGTGTCAAAATATTTTTTTCATTTAGAGATTTTTTTTGTCAGAATGGCTTTAAGATTCTCTCAGCCAAATGTAAGGAATTTTAGTGATTGTAGTTAGTTTAGTTCGGTGTACAAGAGAATCGGCCTTTGACTGTAGAAATTTTTTGTAGGTTTCATAGTTTTTTTTTTTAGGAAAAACTTCTTTAAGCGCGTTGAGTGATATTTGGTAGGGGCAGCCCCGGATCTAGAACGGAACGGATCTTTCGAGGCGGGGCAAAACCTATCGCCTGCCCCCCGAATCGTTTTTTTTTTCTTAAATTTTTTTTTTCTTCGTTTTTTTTTTCTTAAAAAAAAACCGTTTTTTTTTAAATATACTAGTACGTGTCAGACATTTATTTTGATTAGCCTTATTCACTCTGCCTGAGATAAGTTGGATTTTTGCTTTAGGAGTTACTTTACTAGGTTGCAAGAGCGAGCGAAGCGAGCTCGAAAATTTAGGCATAATAAACATATTAATCAAAAATCGACCGAAAATGCGCCAATCCAACAGGGGCGCCAAAACTGTGGTAAAAGTTAAAGTAAGTCGTGTCACAGGCGTCGTCGGCGTTGAAGCAAGACGCCCGGCACCGCAAAACTTAAAAAATAGACCACAGAAACGCTCATCGAGTTCCTGGTAGAATACAACTGCGCCCGCTCACAAGTACTCACAACCCGCTCAGACCGTTTGACGACCTAAACCTACGCTAATCAGTAATTTCCTCAGTGCACCACCCTCAGAGAAAGATTATAATTGTTGCGCTTCTCATTTGTTGCAAAGTTGCGGTGCGCTGGGTGGTGCACTTGTCTGTCATGCTCGAATTTGGCGCCCCCTAACGGTGTCGCCCGGGGCACGTGCCCCGTACCCTAATTACGTAATACACAATCAATCAATTGATAACACGAAAATAACTAAAAAAATACAAGAATAAATTATAATTAATAAATACATACTATACATAATAAACAGAATAAACTTTGTCAGGAGAAATAACGATCGGTAGAGGAGAAATAACGATCAGAAGAGGAGAAAACGAAACATGCAGAATGCAGTTATTAAGAAGGCGGTCTAGTTATTGAGTTCTAGTAACACACATCATCATAGTCAATTATGGGAAATATTAGGGACTGTACAAGCATTGCCTTTATGTGTGATGGGAGAAGGTTTTTCTTATCGCAAAATGGTGCGTCCTATCGCAAAAATAATGTGAATTTCGTCCCCCTTTATGAAATCCATAAACCCCTATAACTTAGCATATCATCATTATCATCATCATATCAGCCGCAAGACGCCCACTGCTGGACATAGGCCTCCCTCAAGCACCGCCACTTCGACCGATTCTGTGCTTCCCGCATCCAGCGAATTCCTGCGGCCTTTACTAGGTCATCGGTCCATCTTGTGGGAGGCCTTCCAACGCTACGTCTTCCGGTACGTGGTCGCCACTCCAGAACCTTTGGGCCCCATCGGCCATCTGTTCTGCGAGCAATATGTCCTGCCCATTGCCACTTAAGTTTGGCAATTGTTCGGGCTATGTCGGTTACCTTGGTTCTCCTGCGGATCTCTTCATTTCTGATTCGATCACGTAGGGAAACTCCAAGCATAGCCCTCTCCATTGCTCTTTGGGTGACTTTTAGCCTTCTGATAAGACCCATTGTGAGCGACCACGTTTCAGTGCCATAAGTCATCATTGGCAACACGCACTGGTCAAAGACTTTCGTCTTGAAACACTGTGGTATGTGGGACGAGAAGATATTGCATAGTTTCCCGAACGCTCCCAGCAGAGTCGGATTCGACGATTGACCTCTTTCTCGAAGTTGGACCTACCTAGCTGGACAGTTTGTCCTAGGTAAACATACTCGTCTACAACTTCGAGCGTAGCGTCTCCGATCTTTATGAGGGCGGGTGTTACATGGGCATTTGACATGACCTTTGTCTTGTCCATGTTCATTTTAAGACCCACTCGTTTGGAGGCTCTACTGCGGTCATCGAGCATTATACTGAGGTCCTCCATGGTCTCAGCCATGATAACTATATCGTCGGCAAACCGAAGGTTAGTGATATACTCGCCATTGATGTTGATGCCTAGCCCTTTCCAGTCCAGAACCTTGAAGACGTCCTCCAGTGCAGCGGTAAACAGTTTCGGAGAGATAATGTCTCCTTGCCTCACACCTCGCTGCAGAAGGATAGGTTTCGAGAAGTAGTTAGGAATATTAGCCAAAAATAGCGTTATGGGAAATATTTTTTTAAGGCAAAAGTATTAGTCATACGAAAAAATCCTGTTTCAATAATGTTGTACAGTGGGCAGCACATCAAGCTACACCACTTTGACCTTGAGCGCGTTTGAGTAACAACAGCGAGAATCGTGCGAAAGAGATAAATAGCTTTTTGTTAATACTACTTAAACCGTTCCGTGATGCATCGCTCAAGGTCGGCGTGCGTGAGCGTGTGTGCGTTATGCGTCTTAGTGTAGAATAAGTAAAAAGAAGTAATCAGTGTGAAAGAAATTGTTTGCGTCCCTATGGTCGCGCATATTGGGATGCGAACGCAATGCAGAGCGCCAAATTCAAAATCTAAATTGCGACGCTATTATCTATACTAATATTATAAAGAGGTAAGATTTTACTGTTTATTTGTTTGAATTGAATAGGCTCCGAAACTATTAGACCGATTTAAAAATTCTTTCACCAGTAGAAAGCTACATGATTCCTGAGTAGCATAGGCTATGTAAAATCACGCTACGACCAATAGGAGCCGAGCAGCGGGTGAAACCGCGCAGGAGCATCTAGTAGTCAAATAAGTAAATAGGTATTATAAGTAAGTAGGTATTATACAATTCTTTTCTAATTTCTCACTTCTTGAAAATACCTATAGGCTTCCTATAGATTGGACTATCCAACACAAAAAGATTTTTTTAATTCGGACCAGTAGATCCAGAGATTAGCGCGTTCAAACAAACAAACTCTTCAGCTTTATATTATTATTATATATTATATTATATAGTATAGATTTTTTATTGACGTATTAAGGGTTCAATTCGTTTTTTTTATCAGTGAAATAATTTTGAATTGTAGATATTCCATCTCTACAAATGATCGTAATTCGTAAATTACAAATAAGTTTGGAAAATCCAAAAGTGCACGCCTCATATCACTCATTCATAAACGAAACAGAAATTCAATACATAGAAAATTTACAATTTATCACTTTTCATGAAGTATGTTTTGACTGCTGTTTTACCCATCAATATGGGTAAAATTGCTAACCTCGCAATCCTTACGTAATGTCAAAGACTATTATTTCGATATTTACGTTGTGGGTTGCTAGGCAACAACGTCACATCAAGGTTGAAAATATTTAGTTACAGATATTATATTTTAGTTAGTATTTTATTAATTATAATTAAACTACCTTGAATAAAAGAGCCATTTTCAATAGGGTTCTTTTTATGGCTGAAACGAATGTATAAATAAATATTTGACTCAATTAATTGATTTTATCGCAAGCTACAATGTTTTCAGGGTTCATAAATTGACGGACAGGAATTTTTTTTCAACTATTTTGATGCTTTTTCCATTTCTGCTGCATTAAATCAATTGTTAAAAAGTACAGTATTAATCTCCATTTAATCATCTATACAATGGTATATAAATTAAGTACGTTCTGTGTACTAGCAGGAGTGTAACAATAAAAACAGTTGCAGAAATGGGGCAAAAAATATTTTTCGATCGTAGAGCACACTCTAATGCTTTGCATTACGAGTCGTGCAATAGGTATTTTCAGTACTTACGTAATTTTGCAATCTCAGCTCGCTATTGTCGGCTCGGTGGTCGTTGAAAGTAAACTTCCTCAAAATGGAAGCGCCAACCATGCCCGCGAAATTTAATTTCTTTTACGTTTTTTGCATTTAAGTCAGTCTCAGATTACATGCTGATGATTGATTCATCTTTAGGCCCGGTTGCTCGAAAAGTTAACGTTCGTTAAGTTATGGTTAAAGTAAAATTTTGTGATGAAATCCCATAAGGAAGTTAATGGTTCAAAGTTACGACGGGTTTTTTTTTGGATTTCTAAATTGGTGTGTAGCTGCGCTTAAAATGTGATGTGTCAGGACTCAGGAGACCATGCATAGAACTAGAGATTGTGTGCTTGCAATGGTGTTTTTACTTGTCTGTGTGTGTGTTGTGTCATTTACCAAGTTTACGCGGTTGCGTCAGGCGTTTAGTAGATTGCCAGATTAAGTTTGCAATAAAAATGCGGAAATAAATAATAATCCTTTTATTTTTTAAATATTAATAACAATACGAATGAAAACTTAAAATTAAACACTAAAATATGACCTATTTAAAAATATTAACAATGCTTACCTATAATAACCTATTTAATATATAAAAACTTTTTTTGCAAAAAATAACCTACTTCAAAAACAAACCACAAAAACCCATAAAATAACCTAATTACTGAAGTCGGTGACTTATTTTGGAATTTTTGATAGGTTGTTGCCACCGACACCGTTGTTGTTTTTGTTGTAATTGAGTTATTTTGTGGTTTTTTTTTTAAGTCAGTTATTTTTTGCAATTTTTTATTTTTTATTTTATCACATTTTTGTTTGTAAATATTCATAGTATCACATGACCAAACGCCCTTTCCAACATAAAAAGAATTTACAAAATTACTCGATGCCTATTCGAGTAACTCCGTACTGTTAGGCTGCCTGTCCACTGGAGCGGAGCGGAGAGGAGAGGAACGGAGATGTGGCATTATTAACCAATCAAATCTAAACTTAGGGGCGGAGTCAAGATTCTATTGGTTAATATTGGCACATCTCCGCTCCGCTGCTCTCCTCTCCGCTTCAGTGGACAGGCAGCCTTAAGCTTCCATCATCAGTTACATAAATTGAGAACCTCCTCCTTTTTTGAAGTCGGTGAAAAACTAAACTAGTACGCTTATTTTATAAGACTAAACTATATACTATACAGGATGTCCTTAGATAAAGTGCACAAACGAAAATTGGTAAAACTAGACCATTATTCACAGATAAAAAAAAATGGAAAATAAATAAATAAAAGAACCCTTAAATAACAGTCATCGAGTGAAAAACACGTTTTATCGAAGAAATGTTGAAATTTTTGTCTGATTTTTTCGATTAATTTAGATTTTTACAGAATTTTTTAAAGTTCCGAATATTTTTTTTGATTAAATTTTCTAAAACCCCATCTCATTTACTCTTTAACAAAAAAAAAAATGACTTTCTATCTTTATCACAAGTTTTATTAAATAATTCAACATTTGGTTTTTTTATTCCAATTTTTTATCGATGACTAATGGTCCAGCTGTACCCATTTTCGTTTGTGCACTTTATCTAGGGGCACACTGTAGGTATAAAAAAGTTGTATACAATAAAAAACCAGTTAACGTTTCATTAGCAAGGGAATTATACAGTTGCAAAGTAAGCTTTTACCTAGATTACTATAACTTGACTGGGTAAGCGATATATGTTGTATTAGTAAACACACGCATTTCGTAGAAGGTTCGCACAAACTTATGACATATCGCGACACGCGATATCCTATCAGTTTTGCCGTGCCTTGATACGTCAGGCTCACAAATGCATCAGCGCCGAAATGTGAACGCTAAAAATGACGAAATAAGATCTTAAACTATTTGTGCTTACAAAAATCCCTGCGTGCGTTCTGAGCACGGAGGAGAGAAAAAATTTCCGACCCAAACTTAAATTCATGAAAACATGTTTGAAATTTCAATTTACAGGTTTAAAATATTATGACATCATCGATGTCACGGGTCAAAGTAACCTTTGTTCATTCCCAGGCTTTAAGCTCTCTTCATATCAAATTTTATCCATATTGTGAATGTTACGCTTTCAAACCGCTGGGCTCAATTTTCATATGGAGAAATAAAAGCATGAGAATTGGGAAATGACTTAAAGCTCTTACACACGAGTGGCATGTTGCCCACGGCACAGATAACTGCAGCCGTCGGCAACCTGCCGCTCATGTGTAAGAGCTCTTAGGCGAACTTTGATCGAGATACCGCGCAGATTGAAGCATTTTTTTTCATAAATTTCTTTACAATGATACAACGTCAACGAAAGATATAATGGGCAACTTTTCCAAATCGAGCAATGGGAGAATTGGTGGTTAGAAATATACTCAAATCTGTCAAAACTGATTTAAGTTGTATCTTCAGTTAAATACATATTTAACCGAAAGATAAAGTCTTTAATTAATTTTATAAATACCTGAAATAAAGGCTACTATTACTATTAAATATATCTAAGGAAACCAACACTGCATCAAATTCTGTTATGTTAGGTAGAGCACTGTTAAATTTTCAATTTAAAGTTATTTATAATATAGGTAGCACTTGGAATACTTGGAGCAGAGCAAGCGTTGAAATATTTAATATTGGAAACACAATACTTATAAGAAAGAACAACAAGAAATATAATAACCCTTTGTTCAATATTATCTTCATAATATCATAATAAAATTACTTACCGTTATGCCAGTTTGTCTGCAAATGTCTATTACTCTGCAACCACTCTGTCGCAGCGCAATAATCCTTTCCCTTTCAATTTGGGATAACTGAGGCGCCATTTTTAACAAATTCACTCAATTCCGCACAAAAAAACAAAATACGCACGTATTCACGGCAACGCTTTGTTTTTGTGACTAACTTCCTTCCGACACTTTCCGAGCGGCTTTTCGTTCGTTTTGTTCGCTTCGGTGAAATTCGGTAATATTCGGGAATACCGGAACCGGCGCAAAGGCAGGGAAGTGGGGTTTATTCATAATGACGTTTGTGTCAATTGGCTTTTCACTGTTAGAGCGCGTAACCATTGGCCATTTATAAGAACGATGAAAATTCCACCAATCACGACAATGATACTTTCTTTCTAACGCTCTATACTGTATGGTAGCTATAGTTATGTATAGAGTGTAACTTGATGTGCTGCCCACTGTACATGAATCTATAACAAACATATATTTTTTTCAAATCTTTAAACCAAGCCGTTAATGAGAAGATAGCTTTTTAAAGTGACCGTTTTACGGTACTAAACGAGAGTAAGGCCCTTAAAAATAATCAAAACAGTGTCCACGGAGCGGTAACGTCGCGTCCGCCTCTCGTCTCGCGTTCGTCATGTCATGCGGTGCGTGCGTGCGGCAGCGTGTCAAAGTGTTGCGTCTCGCGAGTCGGTCGAGTACGACCGACTCGCGAGACGCAACACTTTTTTGTGTTACGAAATGGCTCAGCGGTGAATTTTTGTATTTTTAGTCATTCAGTAAAATGATTGAAATACAGAATCATCTTCTAATAACTCTCTGGCAGCAACAAACAATCTACAATTTATATTTCTTTCAATGTATGGATGACTCTAGTACATTCTTCGCCTGTTTCGTCGTCTTCTAATAAAGTTGTATGCTTTATTCACATCATCATCATCACTTGACATTTTCCCAACGAAAAGACGTGCTTTTGCAATGCTACTTAACACTTTTGACTCCACCCATTTTCGTCAATCTCATACGCCATGCCACCATACACATTGCAAGTAGACCCTCCGGGAGGGTTCCCGGCATTACGTTTGCGCTAAAGTTAACCACCGCGGATGGTCAACGGCATTACGTTTAAACCCGTGTTATAAAACACTGTAAAACGAAGTAAAATAGTGTTTTCTGGGGGTCTTGTCGCTATATGTAGCTTCCAACCTTTTAAAATTTTTTGTGAATATTTGTAACCGTGAACAAAAAATTAAAAAAAAAATCGTTGTTTTTTATTTGAAAACCAACGCATACGCTAACAAATCTTGTTAAAATATACATCAGATTTTATTTTCACGGTTTATAATGCTGTATTCGCTAAGAAAAACCTAATTTTAAAATGAGCTCCCGGCATCCCATATGCGACAAGGTGAACCCTCCAGGAGGGCTCCTGGCACTGAACGTGTTAAAAGAAAACTGAGAAGTTTTGTAGCGTGATTGACGATTGCATGAAGATAGCGTGGACATAACAAATCGCACCTTTAAAGTAAAACCGTTACTAAACGAAATTATACAATTTTACAGGAGAGCCAAAATTAGAAAAATGTCACTGTTTTTTGTCAATAAAATCTGAGTGCAGGGTTCTATAAGACATTTAATGAGGTCATATTATAGATCTCAGTTTACATTATGACACGTGATTTAGGAAAGTTATTTTTTTTTATTAACAGTACTATTTATTTTGATTTATATTATTATAGTAACACTTTACCATTAATAATTTGTTCATTATGGTATATTACTATGAAATTACAGTGTAATTGATGTTACTAAATAGAAAACTATTAAAATTTCATAAATACAATAATATTATTCAACATTTAAATTAAAAATCATAAAGTTGGCATTCGTTATGGTGTTATAATATTACCAAATAAAAAAAACATTCGAAATTAATAATGTTTTATTACAAATTAAAGAGAGATTCATACAATCATTTTGCATATTTAATATGCAAAATACGCCTGTCGCCATCTGTAGGTTGCGTGCATTCGTCAAATGACGCGACCGTGGACAGTAAGTCCTGTCAAACGAGGATTTCCCATTCGGAAATAGACTAAAGTGACACAACTTAACTACATTTTAGTTTGACAGCACTTTTTTTTTTTTGGTTGTGAAATCATCCAATGACTTCTCCCGCTCTAGGCGGAGCGGAAGGGCGTGTCAGACTCTTACTGACTAAAACCCACCCGTGTTCCTTCCAGGGGCCACGGTTTCCCCTTGGGACTACCCGCAACCCCGGCAGGCATCGGCCCTAGCGGACCCCGGTAGTTTTGCTGACATCTCTTTGAGGCGCGCGTGGAACACGACGCGCCGTCGACCCGGGCCTGGTCCTTATCGGACGGCGAGCTGCCCGTTGCTCTCCGTCCGCAGGCCCGCGCCTACGGTGGCCGGAAATCGGCTATCAATTCCCGACGCCCGGGACGTCTCCTACGGCGGCGGCGGCTAGGGCTGGTAGGGCGCGGCCTTTGCCACTCCCTCGCGCACTCCGCCTCCTCTTTCGCGAGCATTACTGCTTCGCAGAAGGAGGTGACGGCTTGCCATACCCTCTCGCTCCGCACCATGGCCTGGACCAGGGCCGGACGCGAGAGGTCACTGCCACCGAAGTTTGACAGCACTAAGATTGCAATGAGTTATTAACTTAGTAGTTTAGTGAAACAGAGAATTTTGTTATTCTGAATTTGACGATTTTCACCTAAAAATTTTGATTATATTCAAACTAAATTTGACTATTTTTTTTTATGCGATTAAAAAGGAATGGAATATAAAAATTAGTTGTCATGAACTAAACTTCACACCAACACTTCATGTGCAAAAACAGTACTGTATCTTTTTTTTTATTTTGCTTATAACTCGAAAACGGTGCGTCCTATCGCAAAAATAATGAAAATTTCGACCCCCTTTAAGGAACCCTTTAACCCCTTTACCCCAACACAAAGGTAACAAATTTTCGTATTTTCCATACAAAAAGTTAAAAATTCCATACAAAACACGTCAACGCTGCCCCCCTGCGCGCCTCTGGACCTAAAAAAATTCACAGAGTAGAGCAAACAAATACCACGTGGAGTCGCGAGTTCGCGACGCAAATTCGATTTTAGATGTGTCAAAGTTATTTTTTAATTTAGAGAATTTTTTTTGCAGAATCTCAGATTCTCATAGCCAAAAGCAAGTAATTTTAGTGATAGTTTAGTTCGGTGCACAAGAGAATCGGCACCAATCAAGATTTATTTCTTAACCTTACCTACGTAACTTAAGAAAATATTTGGTGCCGATTCTCTTGTACACCGAACTAAACTACGACTAAAATTCCTTACTTTTGGCTATGAGAATCTAAAAGCTATTCTGCGGAAAAATATCTCTAAATTAAAAAATAATTTTGACACATCTAAAATTGAATTTGACAGTCACGTCGCGAGCGACGTGGTACTTGTTTGCTCTAACCCGTGAATTTTTTTAGAGACACAGACGCGCGGGGGGGGCAGCCTTGACGTGTTTTGTATGGAATTTTAAACTTTTTGTTTAGAAAATATAATTAAATATTACCTATGAGTAGGGGCATATGGGTTTACGGGCGGCAAAGGGGGTCGAAATTTCCATTATTTTTGCGCTAGGACGCACCGTTTTCGAGATATAAGCAAAATAAAAAAAAGATACAGTTTTGGCAGCTGAAGTGTGTGAAGTGTGTGTTCATGCCAACTAATTTTATTCCACTCCTTTTTAATCGCGTTTAAAAATAGACTGATTTAGTTGGATAATCTAAATTTTTTGGTGAAAAACGTCAAATTCAGAATAGCAAAATTGCCATTTTCACTAAACTAATAACTCAGTGCAATCTTAGTGCTGTCAAACTAAAATATAGTTAAGTTGTGTCACCTTAGTCTATTTCAGAATGGGAAATGCTCGTTAGACAGGACTAAACAAATTTTAGTGATTTAAAAAAAATTCACTTTAGAAACTTTAAGAGGTGCTTTAGACCATCAAACTGAATAACTTTTACTTTAACTTTGAAATCGCGAAAAAAAAAATAGCTGTCCCATACAGTTTAGAACAGTAGGTATTAAACTTTACTATGGAACAACAGATTTTTTTTTTCGCGATATCAATGTATGTCCCAAAGTAAAAGTTATTCAGTTCGATGGTCTAAAACACCTCTTAAAGTTTCTCAAGTAAATTTTTTAACACCTTATATAGTACACCTCTGCCTAACCCTTCGGGGAATACAGTCGTGATGTTATGTTATATTTTACATTTACATTTTTTTAGTTTATATTGTAAATTGTTAATTTGTATGTAATTGTCAATGTAAAAAAGTATTAATAATTGTACATCAAAGAACAACTCAACAATAAAGCGCCTACGCGCACAATCGATTTGGACTCTCTGCAGCAAGCTCGTCTATAAACGCACACTAATACAATAAGTTCATAAATATTCGCACTAACACATACGTATGCGCCTACTCGGTCGATAGCCGGAGCGGACTAGCGAGCGACACAGCCATCGCCCATCCCGTCTCAATGCTCACGGGCGACTGCCGCCCGCGTCCCGCGCAGAGCCCCTCTGAACCTCTATCTCTAAATGGGGACATTTTGTTTAACAAATATTGATTGATTTACAAATGCAGTTTCAAATTTGTAGTACCTTTAATCAACAATTTTTCAGTGTAATTTTTTTTCCAATCGCCAAAGCCGTTTAGAAGTAGTTAGGAATATTAGCCAAAACTAGCGTTATGGTAAATATTTTTTTAAGGCAAAAGTATTAGTCATACGAAAAAACCCGGTTTCAGATATGTTGTAGATGAATCTATAGCAAACATATATTTTTTTCAAATCATTTAACTAAACCGTTAAGGAGAAGATAGCTTTTTAAAGTGACCGTTTTACGGTACTAAACGAGACGTAGGCCCTTAAAGCGTGAAGGCGAGTGAGTGAAGGGAGCGTGCCGCGGAAGCGGGCGCCGAGCGCTAGATCCCCTCTATTGTTGGTGCACGTAAAATTTTATCGGAGAGGCAACCGGATGGCGAGTGGTAATCTGGGTCTTGAAGTGATACCGAACCCCTTCGTACCATCCGAATGGACCCCAAATCGGGGGGCAAAGCATAAAAATTTTTGGAGAGGCAACCGGATGACAATGCGGTGTTTGTAGTTTGAAGTTTATACCCTATTTTATAGTAAAAAATTTTTGCCATCCGAAACACGCGGGCCGTTTTAGCAACCACGAATTTTGAAAAATAAATAAAAAAGTTACGAAGCAACAGCTTCAAAATTGGTGAGCTTATTAATTGGTACCACTTTATGTTGTAAAAAAAATGCCATCCGATCCTGCTGGGCAGTTTCTGAGAAACAACCCTTTAAACTCGCTAAAAAAAACTTTATTCCCACGTTTTAAACAAAAATTGTAGAAATAGTTTAAAAATCGGATGGCATTCGAAAGTTAAGCTCTAATAAGTGCAAGGAATTGTGTGTATCAATGCCATCCGGTTTTGATAAGGTTCACCCCCATTTTCGCCACCTCAAACATCGTTATAATTGAAATAATGTATTTTCATGAAACTCCTTACCAATGACTTATTACCGTAAATGGAGTAGGTAAATTTTATAGAAACCGGATGGTATTGATACACAGAATTCCTTGCACTTGTTAGACCTCCGGTAAAGCCCCACCGTAAACGAATATTAGCGTAGAGCCCCGCCGTTACCAATTGGTAACGCTGTTTAGATCACTATTCTTATAAGAAATAAAGTTTATTTTGGTCTGTGGGCAGTTTTACTCTATGGCCTGACGGATATATTCTCGTCAACTAAATCATTTAAATTCAAACTTAACAATATACAACATTAGAAAAAAATATTGAAATTGACAGTTCTCGTACATACCTACGTCAAGCGCGTGTGAAATGTCATGGTCACGCGCGCGCGCTTCGCATTATACTTCTGGCTTCGTTCTCGATATAATATTTACAATAAACTAAACTAAACTATTATTTTGCACGTCACGTAGTGGCAAACATGTTTGCACCTAATTTAATATAACATCTTGTATGCACTTTCTATGTATGTACACACACATGTTTAAGCAAATAAAAATCTTATCTTATCTTATCTTATCTTAATGCAGCTTCCTTAACGCAGTCCGACAACCATCGCATATTTAGAACTGAAAGCAAAAACTAAACGTACAAGTGTAGTATATCTGTTCTATACGTCATCTGTCATTCTTTACGTTTGCGCGGCAACCAGTACGCTGTTATTCCCAAAGAATATTAATTAAAGTGTTTAAAACTAGTTTAAAGTGTGATTAAAGTTGGCATATTTTTATGTTATCATGCCGAAATGAAAACATGAAAAGGAATATTATCTTCAAAAAATTCGAAGATTAAGTACGTGTTTTTAAAGGGTATCTGTGAAGTTGTACTGTTTGCAGATGATACCTCTCTTATTTTTAAAGTAGACAGGAACAGACAAGATTTTGACGATGTAAACAGTGCACTCTCAATGGTTACGGATTGGTTTACAACAAATAACTTAGTTCTCAACTCCAAGAAAACGAATAGTCCGGGAGGTACCGTTGCATTTTAGGTAGTGTTTTTACGCCGGTCCATTGCCACCTTTTTCAATAGATTTCGGCTCACTAATACGTGAACCAATCGTCAGCTGACGCACCCGCGGTGGGTGTGGGTGTGGGAGGGTCCCAAAGTGGTAAAAAAAAAAAAAAAAAAAGTGATAGTACGCCGGCTGAAACTTTTTTCATAAATAGTTGATATCATACTGAGTTGAAAAAAAATGGTCAGCTGCATAGTGGAGGGTGGAATATGCGTCAACTGCTCGCATGAACTTGTAAAAAAACAAGTAAAATCAAGTACGCCGGATGATTTTTAACTAGGTGATTGTTTAAATAATTACATAATCAGCCTATTAATGTTCCCACTGCTGTGACACAGGCTTCCTCTCTGTTAGCCCTCTAACAGAGAGGAGTCCCAGCAGTGGGCTGTAATCTACCACGCGGGCCCAGTGCGGGTTGGTACGAGTAGATGTCACATGTCTTTGAATTTTTGTTTCTAAGACATGCCGGTTTCATCACGATGTTTTTCCAACCCACGACCTGCAACTCGTAAGTCAGGGCCGTTACCACTGAGCCACCACTGCTCAAGCCACTGCTTAAATAATTAAAAGTACGAAAACAACAATCAGCTGCATGGGTAGTGGTGGAAAGACCGTCGTCAGCTAACCCAGTAAATATAAAAAAAATATTGGAGCATTGCTACTTCGCTCTTTTCTTATTTCGAGATAGATTCTGGAGCTGCGTAAGACCATAACACGACCTTCGGGCTAAGTAAGCCTGTCCCCTCAAAATTCGAAAGGATCATTTGCATGTGCGTGTCTCTTTGTTAGCGCGCTTATCTATATTTATAATAGAATTATTAGATGATTTCAGAACTATCTATACTAGCTTTTATTAGTAGCTGCCCGCCCCGGCTTTGTACGGGTAGCACTAAGTACTAATCTACAGCGTACCTACATAACTATCTAATTACCTACCCCCCACAAACACCTACATACTTACATACCTATCTTTCTTTCATACAATCCTTAACGAACACAACTAGAAAAAAATATTCAATTTCGTGCAGTCGTTCGGAAGTTTAAATGCGCTTATGTACATTCATTTTTATATTCCGGGCCATTTTTCCAAATTTTCTCTTCATAAGAACCTTTCTCGTAATCGAAGAAAAATTAAAAAAAAAATTGCTATTTTGGTCCAGCCCTTCTCGAGTTTTGCGCTTAGCACAACTCGAGAACACATTTAGCGATTCAATTTTATTTTAAAGATAGATTACTTCCCATCCCTAAACAATATTCAATGATTTTAACATAGCCCATAGTTTTTTAGTTTTAGAATAGTTGTATTCAATATAAATAGATAATTGGGTTAGTTCGTATGAAACAACAAAAACAAGTGCAAACCGTATCGACGGAGCAATCTTCCCACCATGTAAATATCCGAGCTACGCCAGCATTTACTGCGCACGTCGTACCTTTGGAGACATGCTCACCTTCAAGACCCTTCTCAATTATCTCCCACTGACTGGGGATGACAAGCAAAGGAAGAGAAATATATCTTCAAATGGTTCGAGGGTGATCAAGTAGCCATCAAGCCTCCAGTATAACGGATAGCAGCGAATACATTGCCTGTATGGAATTTTTGTCGGTGACACTTTCTTAGAGCGTGTATATTTCTGGTAGCCTAGTTTTGATGATCAACACGTTAATTTACAGATGATGGTGAAGAAATCGAAAATGATTTCTAACCATTGAGTTAAATTTACTATGTTTCTAACAAAGTAATATGATATTATTATATATAGCATAATGTGTTTTACATAAAAACTAACAGACTTAAAATAATAATAATAATATGTATAAATATATAAAAGAGGGGGGGGGGAACAATCATAGGGCATCAAAAAATTTGTCCGCATCGCTGTCAACAGGAAAAGTGCCCAAAAGGCTGGCAGCATTGCCTTGTTGTATGCATCCTTTGGCCATTCTATATTTATATATAATAATATTATAAATGTGAAAGTTTGTATGTTTGTTACTCAATCATGCAAAAAGGGCTAAACTGATTGGAATGAAATTTGGTACACAGATAGTTCACAACCTGGATTAACGTATAGGATACTTTTATAACGGTAGTACGTTCCCGTGGGATAATTTCCGACATCCACGCGGGCGAAGCTTGTGTGTGTGTTTGTGTTTTATAAACAAAATGTTTCGTACGATATTGTTTTACGCATGTTTTATACTTCCCGAGATTATCATTTAATTACCACTATTCCGATTAAAATTTGACAATATTATGATAGTTTTTTTGTTACGTTTGCGAAAAGTATCTGTCAACTGGGTGCGGGCAGAGGAGTTCTATCAAGTAGAACCTGAAAGATACTGTGCATCGCTCGATTAATCTGTATCTTGACTGCGTCAGCTGACGGTCTTTCCACCGTTACCCATGCAGCTGATTGTTGTTTTCGTACTTTTAATTATTTAAGCAGTGGCAGTGGTTTGAGCAGTGGTAGCTCAGTGGTAACAGCCCTGACTTACGAGTTGTAGGTCGTGGGTTCGAAAAACGGTGATGTGACATCTACTCGTACCGTAGATTACAGCCTGCTACTGCTGGGACTCCTCTCTGTTAGAGGGCTAACAGAGAGGAGGCCTGTGTCCCAGCAGTGGGAACATTAATAGGCTGATTATGTAATTATTTAAACAATCACCTAGTTAAAAATCATCCGGCGTACTTGATTTTACTTGTTTTTTTACAAGTTCATGCGAGCAGTTGACGCATATTCCACCCTCCACTATGCAGCTGACCATTTTTTTTCAACTCAGTATGATGTCAACTATTTATGAAAAAAGTTTCAGCCGGCGTACTATCACTTTTTTTTTTTTTTTTTTTTACCACTTTCGGGCCCTCCCACGCCCACACCCACCGCTACTTGAGCAGCTGACCATCGGTAAACTTATTAGTCTTATAAGATCAACTATCTATGTCAACCTCAGCCGGCTTACTATGACTTTTGTATTTGCAACGGTACCTCCCGGACTAGAAATGTATAAAGTTCGCTTTACCGAATGTTAGAAATCTAGGACCCAACATCGTCTTAGATAAAGAAGTGCTTGAAACTGTGGGCTCGGCAGTTTTTCTGGGCATAACAGTAGATGCCAAACTTCAGTGGGGCCCACATATTTCAAGTCTAGCGGGAAGGCTCAGCTCGGCCGCCTACGCTGTCAGGAAAGTAAGACAATACACTGACGTTGATACAGCTCGATTAGTCTATTTTAGTTATTTCCATAGCGTTATGTCCTATGGTATTCTGCTGTGGGGCAAAGCCGCTGACATCTTCTATCTATATCTATTCTATATCTATTCTATACATATAATAAAATTGTAGAAAAGTGGTGTCTGTACAATGGAAATATATGAAAAAAAAATAGCAGGGGTTGTTATTATATCGATGCTGAACCCGAGATTGTAATTAAATTTTTTTTTGTCTGTTTGTCTGTTTGTCGGTTTGTCTGTTTGTCTGTTTGTCTGTGTGTTTGTGCACGCTAATATCAGAAACGGCTTATTCGATTTAGATGCGGTTTTCACTAATATTTTGTAGTAAGCTTCACTTAACATTTAGTGTTTATTTCATGTCAATCGGTTCATAAATAAAAAAGTTATGTCAATTTAAAGAATCACATCGAACATTTGTTATAGGTTAGGCATTTCTTTCCTTGATTTTCGGTATACTTATCTTAATTTTTATTTAGGGTTTGTATATAAATATTATAAGTATTTGGTATAGGTTAGGCATTTCTTTTCTTGATTTTCTTTATTAAGTATAAGTTTATTAGCTCAGGTTAGTAATTAATTTTTCTAGCAATTCTTTTGTTTTATAAAGTTAGTACGTTTGGTTTACACGTCTTAACACTTATTACTTAAACTGTGACAATTTTAGACTGTATAATAATCTGTAAGTATTTATATAATACGTGTTTACTAAATAACTGTGTGTTAAGTAGTAAGTACTATTTTATTGTAAGAATGCCTCGAAGAAGATCCAACCTCTCCCAATGTAGCAGAAATGCTAAAAGGATGAGATTAGTTCGATCACAGGAATCTGAGGAAGGTCGTGAGGCAAGGCTCTCTGCAACTCGGGAACATCAGGCTAGGTTTCGTGCTGCAGAAACTTCGACTCAGCGGGAATCTCGACTGAGTTCAAATCGTTCTCGAATAGTCGAGGTCGCGAAAAATTTTTTTCATACTAATGGGGTCAAGTCATGAAAAAGGTTGAAAAACACTGGCCTACATTAATCCTACTAATATTATAAATGCGAAAGTTTGTGAGGATGGATAGATGGATGGATGGATGGATGGATGTTTGTTACTCTTTCACACAAAAACTATTGAACGGATTTTGATGAAACTTTACAATAATGTAGCTTATACATTAGAATAACACATAGGCTACAATTTATAAAGATTTTATGTGATTTGGCCATAATATAACGATAAGTATCAAGTAAGTCGGAAAAATTCCTGCCCTCTGAGATCTATCTTTGCGTGCGCTGCCTTTTTTTTTTTTGGGCGGTTAATCATCCAATGACTTCTCCCGCTCTGGGCGGAGCGGAAGGGCGTGTCAGACTCTTACTGACTAAAAGCCACACGTGTTCCTTCGATCCTTGATATCTCTTTGAGGCGCGCGTGGAATACGATGCGCCGTCGACCCGAGCCTGGTCCTTATCGGACGGCGAGCTGCCCGTTGCTCTCCGTCCGCAGGCCCGCGCCTACGGTGGCCGGAAATCGGCTATCAATTCCCGACGCCCGGGACGTCTCCTACGGCGGCGGCGGCTAGGGCTGGTAGGGCGCGGCCTTTGCCACTCCCTCGCGCGCTCCACCTTCTCCTTCGCGAGCATTACTGCTTTGCAGAAGGAGGTGACGGCTTGCCATGCCCTCTCGCTCCGCACCATGGCCTGAACCAGGGCCGTACGCGAGAGGTCACCGCCGCCGATCGCCTCCACGAGGACACGGCGGTGGTCCACCCAAGCCGGGCAGACCTCCACCGTATGCTGCGTGCGCTGCCTAAACCGTTAGAGTTACATGAAGAAAATGTATTGTGGGATTGTTTGTCTTAAAGAGTTCTAAATAAAAGCCTTTATAACCAAAATAGTGAGCAATAAATACAGTTAAATTGAATACTTTTTTTACATTGTATATTTTAGAGTATTTAGTTAATTCTTATCAAAATAAATACCTTCATCGCTTTTGGTATTTAATGTAGATAAAGTTTGTCTTTTACACTAAGTAATTTGGACAAATAGTTTAAAAGTTAGAACGATAAGAATGACCTGCGATATTGAGTCGACGGCGCACAGAACGAGGGTGGAGGGGCGGGCCAGCCAGGGGATGACGCGCCAGAGCGCCAAGTAGAAGCTATTGCTTAATAATTATGTTCGAGAAATAACGTAAATAACGCAATTAATTGTTAAACTGTCAAAATGAAACCCATTGCTATTGTAAGTGCTACGCAATTACCCCGCTGATTTAGGACATGTTACACGTTCCTGTGGGATAATTTCCGACATCCACGCGGGCGAAGCCGCGGGCAGAAGCTAGTAGCTAATAAAGCTGTAACTCGAAGTCACATAATTAGATATGATAAACTAGGACCATTGAAGTAAAAATAAATCAAAAATAGATCAACAGTTAGGCAAGAATAATATATAATCTACTGTCGAGGTCGCTAGCTAATCACATATTGCAATACAACTCATACGAAAACATTGTAATGAGTAGATCATGTCAACAATAAATAAAAATAAAATAAATTGTATAATAAAGTCAAATAAATTAAACATTCTATAAACTCATATAACCTGTCAGTAGGTAAGCTAATTCTGGAGAAAGAACATAAACATTGTCTTGAGTTAATCACAGCGACCAACTATTTTTATCGCTTAAGTAGTCATTGATAGAATAGTATGCCTTTCTAAGATGCCTTTGAACAAAGGTTGGATTTTACTTTAGCTTTAAACGCATTAAAAGGCAAATCTAGCAGAGAAGTGGGTAGCTTGTTATAAAAGGTTATACCAAGCCCAACAAATGAGTTATGAACCTTATGAAGCCGGTGAAAAGGAGCTCGTAATTTGTCTTTATTTCTGGTGTTGATATTGTGGATATCACTGTTTTTAGTGTATACGTGTATCAATCAATCTTCCTAGCCTTTTTCCCAACTATCTTGGGGTCGGCTTCCAGTCTAACCGGATGCAGCTGAATACCAGTATTTTACATGGAGCGACTGCCTATCTGACCTCCACAACCCAGTAACTGGGTAATACGATACCCCTTGGTAAGACTGATGTCAGACTTTCGGGCTTCTGACGACTCGTAACGACTGTCAAAGATCCACAAATGACAGCCGGGACCAACGGCTTAACGTGCTTTCCGAGGCACGGAGGAGTCTCAGTATGTAAAGATGGTCACCCATCCACTGACCAACCCCGGCAAGCGTAGCTTAACCTGATGGATCGACCCGTGCGGCTTGTTATTACTTAGCCACGAGCTCCTCTACCTCTCTCTCTTTAGTGTATACGTGTATATTTTGCCTAATATATAAGATATTGGCGAAGATGAATTGTGATGCCACTGTAAGAATACCAATATCTTTAAAAAAATCTCTCAGAGAGACTCTGGTACCTAGTTGATAAATTGCTCGGACAGCTCGTTTTTGAAGAACAAATATATTTTGAACTAGCTTCTGCCCGCGGCTTCGCCCGCGTGGATGTCGGAAATTATCCCACAGGAACGTGTAACATGTCCTAAATCAGCGGGGTAATTGCGTAGCACTTACAATAGCAATGGGTTTCATTTTGACAGTTTAACAATTAATTGCGTTATTTACGTTATTTCTCGAACATAATTATTAAGCAATAGCTTCTACTTGGCGCTCTGGCGCGTCATCCCCTGGCTGGCCCGCCCCTCCACCCTCGTTCTGTGCGCCGTCGACTCAATATCGCAGGTCATTCTTATCGTTCTAACTTTTAAACTATTTGTCCAAATTACTTAGTGTAAAAGACAAACTTTATCTACATTAAATACCAAAAGCGATGAAGGTATTTATTTTGATAAGAATTAACTAAATACTCTAAAATATGCAATGTAAAAAAAGTATTCAATTTAACTGTATTTATTGCTCACTATTTTGGTTATAAAGGCTTTTATTTAGAACTCTTTAAGACAAACAATCCCACAATACATTTTCTTCATGTAACTCTAACGGTTTAGGCAGCGCACGCAGCATACGGTGGAGGTCTGCCCGGCTTGGGTGGACCACCGCCGTGTCCTCGTGGAGGCGATCGGCGGCGGTGACCTCTCGCGTACGGCCCTGGTTCAGGCCATGGTGCGGAGCGAGAGGGCATGGCAAGCCGTCACCTCCTTCTGCAAAGCAGTAATGCTCGCGAAGGAGAAGGTGGAGCGCGCGAGGGAGTGGCAAAGGCCGCGCCCTACCAGCCCTAGCCGCCGCCGCCGTAGGAGACGTCCCGGGCGTCGGGAATTGATAGCCGATTTCCGGCCACCGTAGGCGCGGGCCTGCGGACGGAGAGCAACGGGCAGCTCGCCGTCCGATAAGGACCAGGCTCGGGTCGACGGCGCATCGTGTTCCACGCGCGCCTCAAAGAGATATCAAGGATCGAAGGAACACGTGTGGCTTTTAGTCAGTAAGAGTCTGACACGCCCTTCCGCTCCGCCCAGAGCGGGAGAAGTCATTGGATGATTAACCGCCCAAAAAAAAAAAAGGCAGCGCACGCAAAGATAGATCTCAGAGGGCAGGAATTTTTCCGACTTACTTGATACTTATCGTTATATTATGGCCAAATCACATAAAATCTTTATAAATTGTAGCCTATGTGTTATTCTAATGTATAAGCTACATTATTGTAAAGTTTCATCAAAATCCGTTCAATAGTTTTTGTGTGAAAGAGTAACAAACATCCATCCATCCATCCATCCATCTATCCATCCTCACAAACTTTCGCATTTATAATATTAGTAGGATTAATGTAGGCCAGTGTTTTTCAACCTTTTTCATGACTTGACCCCATTAGTATGAAAAAAATTTTTCGCGACCTCGACTATTCGAGAACGATTTGAACTCAGTCGAGATTCCCGCTGAGTCGAAGTTTCTGCAGCACGAAACCTAGCCTGATGTTCCCGAGTTGCAGAGAGCCTTGCCTCACGACCTTCCTCAGATTCCTGTGATCGAACTAATCTCATCCTTTTAGCATTTCTGCTACATTGGGAGAGGTTGGATCTTCTTCGAGGCATTCTTACAATAAAATAGTACTTACTACTTAACACACAGTTATTTAGTAAACACGTATTATATAAATACTTACAGATTATTATACAGTCTAAAATTGTCACAGTTTAAGTAATAAGTGTTAAGACGTGTAAACCAAACGTACTAACTTTATAAAACAAAAGAATTGCTAGAAAAATTAATTACTAACCTGAGCTAATAAACTTATACTTAATAAAGAAAATCAAGAAAAGAAATGCCTAACCTATACCAAATACTTATAATATTTATATACAAACCCTAAATAAAAATTAAGATAAGTATACCGAAAATCAAGGAAAGAAATGCCTAACCTATAACAAATGTTCGATGTGATTCTTTAAATTGACATAACTTTTTTATTTATGAACCGATTGACATGAAATAAACACTAAATGTTAAGTGAAGCTTACTACAAAATATTAGTGAAAACCGCATCTAAATCGAATAAGCCGTTTCTGATATTAGCGTGCACAAACACACAGACAAACAGACAAACAGACAAACCGACAAACAGACAAACAGACAAAAAAAAATTTAATTACAATCTCGGGTTCAGCATCGATATAATAACAACCCCTGCTATTTTTTTTTCATATATTTCCATTGTACAGACACCACTTTTCTACAATTTTATTATATGTATAGATATAGATATAGATATGTAAGCGGGCACGCCCTTTATGCCTGGAGGCTTTATATATAATTCGGGTATTAAGTTCTGTTTACGTTTTTAGTTTTTATTTTTGCTTGAGTTTAGATTTCGATTTTTTTTTTGTTGGTACATTGGCGCGTGCTAGCTGTCATTATGGCATATATTTTTATTGAATGTTTTGTGTTGAGTAATGTAAGTTATTTGCATACTATTGTATAGAATCAAGTTATTTTTTCTAACTGAACAGACAGCTGTGCTGCTGGGGAGTCTGTTGCGCCACTTCTTCTCTCCAGCAAAAGCACTAGGAAGTGCTGAAGGGCGGGCGTTTTTGGGGGACTGTCTTATGTAATTTTGACATTCGAAAAGTGCTGATTCTCAGCCTAATTTGAATAAATGACTTTTGAATTTTGAAACGACACCGGTACAACACCGATTCATCAGAGTCATCAGACTCATCCATTTTTTCTTCACCAGATAAAACAATTGTTTTAAACGTTTTATACAGTAAAACGTGTTTCACACGCGGGTAATGCACGAGATGCATTGACGCGAACAAATAATTCGGGTCGTTTAAGAGATAAACGGACGAATTTTATCAGTGTTTTAAACGTTTTATACAGTAAAACGTGTTTCAGAAGACTTTTATACAATTATTATTGTACCACGCGGGTGGTGCACGAGATGCATTGACGCGAACAAATAATTCGGGTCGTTTACGAGATAAACGGACGAATTTTATCATTGTTTTAAACGTTTTATACAGTAAAACGTGTTTCAGAAGACTTATATACAATTATTATTGTACCACGCGGGTGATGCACGAGATGCATTGACGCGAACAAATAATTCGGGGCGTTTACGAGATAAACGCACGAGTTTTATAATTTACTTATTTCAAGGTGAAGGCCGAGAGGCTACGCTTAGGTAAGTATAATTATTATGGTACATTATCAGGGTCAATTCTATATTTTTTGCAGACCGCAAAAATTATGAACCAATGAACTAGTTATGGAACTAGGTAGGTACTTGATGTCAGTGTCGAACCATCGGTTCCATTTGACACAAACCCGGATAACACTAATACAGCCATAACTGTAACTGACGCTCTACCTGAGCATGACCCATCACATGTGCTAGACACTGGGCCTACTTATATTTTATCCCTGGAAGTGCTGCAAGGATTATGGGATTTGATGCATTAATAATTATGCATATAAAAGAGCACTAAACAACTACTTAGCCCGTATTTGAAATACAATTTAGAAGAAGGGACATTATCAATGTTAATCAATATCAACAATAATGATAGAGATCTCCCCGCTCAGTGATGCTGGAAGAATGTTAACACTAACAATCAATTTATATTTTCCCTGTCCGGCACAAAAAATGCTTAAATATTGTCAAAGAATTAGAAAGAGATGATCATATCTATGGTAACAACACTCTATCATACCTTTATGGTAACAACCTATCTAAAAAGATAGAGAGTCTTACAAGCTTGCCAAAGAACAGGCCAATCCCAATCTATAAAAAAGACAACTACTTTTACCACAACCCGTCAGGGAAACTTGAGTGGTTCACTTCGTTACAACCAACAGAGGGCAAATTCGAGGCCGGGACACAAGGAACCACAGTTCTCATATCAAGCAAGGAAATAAAGATAAAGTTGAAATATCAAACAAAAATTCAACCAGTACCAGCCCAAGCCCCACCACCACAGGACAAGACTCCTGCTCGCTACTAGAGGTTAGTCATGCTGGAAGATTAAATCATATTTTACCTTGTTGGGAAAGCATCTGTGATGATGTTTCAATATTGAACATGTCAATGGATACTCAATACTTTAAAACCGTTTTACTGACACCTTTTCAGTCATAATCTGAACAGTCATTATAAAATGATATTTTAAATGATCCTGTTATGCGAATAGCCATTAATAATTTGCTGGCATTAGGTGCAATTACTCCTTGCACACCATGGCCAATTCATACCTTAAGTGTTTTGTTTCCAACACTGAATGGTCACAAAAGATTTATTCTAAACCTTAAGCCTCGTAACAAATTTGTTAACACATACCATTTTAAAATGAAAGATCACTGAACTACAGTAGCTCTAATTTCTCCAGGAGAATTTATTAAGAGTTCTATTTATTGGTAAATATTAATCCAGCTCACAGGAAGTATTGATGGTTTCTGTATGAAAAATTATATTAATTTAATGCATTCTTGTATTATGTCTTGTGTTCTGCACCATGTTGTTCTCTAATTATGAGAGCGGTGATTGCATAATTTAAAAATCTATAGGTCACCAATTAGTACAATACTTTAATGACCTTTTGTGCATTGGTTCTTGTTGTAAATAAAAGACAAGTTGACCAAGACTATTTTTTTTTAAGTACAGATAATACTATTTCTAATTACCTATACTATTATTCCAATGACAAGAGATATCTGTCAGCACCTACATATGTAGTATACAACAGGTTCTGATTATAAGATATGGTTGAAAAATGTTAATGAAACAATTCCTAAGTATTTACAAAAATTCCAGATTAGTAATAAATTATCAAAATAGTATAATTGAGTACTTAGACCATCACAGTGCTGTCAATTCTTAGGTTTTGTAAAACAAAAATCCATTGAAAAATATTTGAAAAAACAGAGTTGTAGTATTAGAGACCAATCTTCCTAGCCTTTTCCCAACTATCTTGGGGTCGGCTTCCAGTCTAACCGGATGCAGCTGAATATCTGTATTTTACATGGAGCGACTGCCTATCTGACCTCCACAACCCAGTAACTGGGTAATACGATACCCCTTGGTAAGACTGGTGTCAGACTTTCGGGCTTCTGACGACTCGTAACGACTGTCAAAGATCCACAAATGACAGCCGGGACCAACGGCTTAACGTGCTTTCCGAGGCACGGAGGAGTCTCGTTATGTAAAGATGGTCACCCATCCACTGACCAACCCCGGCAAGCGTAGCTTAACCTGATGGATCGACCCGTGCGGCTTGTTATTACTTAGTGTAGCCACACACGTTACGATTTGCTTGCGCAAACTTAGGCTTGCGCAAATTTGCTTGACGTCGGTATTGACCACACACGTTACGATTTGCTTGCGCAAATTTGCTTGACCACACACGGCTCAAATTTGCTTGTGATATCATTTCTGTTTAGAGACCGTCCAGGTGTGTTACGCGGTAATGGCATCAATTGATGACGCTTTGGCAATAGTTGGAGGAGGCGGAGCGCACGAGGGAGAGACAAATGTTGCGACCTCGCGCCCCTAGCCGCCGCCGTAGGAGACGCCCTGGGCGTCGGGAATCGCGAGCCGATTTCCGGCCAACGTAGGCGCGGACTTGCGGACCGAGAGCAATAGGTAGCTCGATTGTTGATAAAAAAAAACATGAGGGGCAGTCTTTGGGGACTGCCGATGGAAGTGAAAACAGTATCCTATAATATTATGTTAATCCAGGTAATAAACTATCTATCTGCCTCATCCAAATCCTATTAGTAGCATAACATAATGATTGAATACTATCGTGAATTCATGCATGCCTAGTACTTTTTGTTAGGTTTCTGCTCAGATATTGTGCACAACGTCTAATGATTGAAATACTATCTTGAATTCATGCAAGCCTAGTACTTTTTGTTAGGTTACTAACAAATTCTACTCTCCCTCCGTCTTACGGATTTTCGATCAGGTTACGTGTCCTGACGCAAGTTTAACATTTTTTACCCATCCCAAAAAAAGTGCACAACGCCGCCAAAGAAGTTTTTGCTTCAAAAAACTACTGAAATTGGAACACATGCCCCACACACGCTCAAGCAAATTTGCGCAAACTCAAATTTGCACAAGCTTGGAATCGAAAATTGAAAATCACACAAGCCTAGAAATTTGCGCAAACCTCGAACACACGTAACGATTTGCTTGCGCAAGCCTAAGTTTGCGCAAGCAAATCGTTACGTGTGTGGTCAACAAAAATCGCTACAAAAAAAAATATACGTAGGTACAATAAACCGAACCATGTGCGCCGCGACACGACTGATTTCAATGAATTTCTATGAAGTACCTTCCGATGCTAGCGACACGTCGGCACGTCGCCTTCTTAAAAATACATAGAAACCAGTCCTGTCGCGGCGACACGTCGCCTGCAGTTGCAAACTCAAACTCAAACTCAAACTCAAAGCATTTATTTCAATTAAACCTTATACAGGCACTTTTGAATTGTCAAGGAGTCGGTCAGTCAGAAATATGAAGCTAGTTGCCCATTCCAAAGCGTAGGTACCTATGGAGAAGAACGGGCAAGAAACTCCACGGACACTCTTTTAAATAAATAATTGTTACAAAATAGTGGTTACATCATTCATGTTTAAATTATACATGTGAGAACAATGTAAAAAGATGCGCACGTTAAAAGCGTCCGTAATAAAAAGATAAAACAAAAACAATTCAAAGATTAAAATAAATTAAAATAAGCCACGGCAGCTAAGAGATGACCAGTCCCAACTGACGGCGCCCGTTCACGAACATGACGCATGTATTAGCACCATTCAGCTCAACCATTTTGAAGGGAGCTAAATGATCCAACACACACGCCACCATCAGCGAGACATCTGAGTGAGCATGACATACTCTCAGCCGCCAGGGCACATTCAAGTCAATGAAAGACATATTACCCGGTAAATGGTAGCTCTGTAGTACATAGTACTCACACATGTGCTATGCAATTATATAATACAAAGGAGATTGAGTTTACACAATGCAAAGATGGTCTTACAATCTTCAGCAGCTCCCAACAGTATTTTCAAATGTTAATCAATTAGTTGTGGTTGTGGAGCAGGACCAGCATTGACCCAAGCATTTTTATCAGCGATGTAATCAGCCAACTTATAATATGCCTGCCTGCATAGTGTGCGTTTTATACAAGATTTAAATTTCGTCTCATTCAGTTGAAGTATGTGGAGAGGAATTTTATTGTAACATTTTAAACAGTACCCCATGAAAGATGAGTCTACTTTAGCCAGTCTGAAACCCGGTTGAACTAATAGGTCCCTGTTTCTTGTACTATAATTATGTCTATCACCTCTTTTGCTAAAAAGATGTAAATTTTTTCTTACGTACATGATGTTTTCATAGATATATTGACAAGGTACCGTCATGATGTTAATATCCTTAAACCGTTCCCTTAGAGAATCGCGCCTGCGCAGATGATATATGGCTCTGATCGCTCTTTTCTGCAGAATAAAAATAGACTCGATGTCTGCAGCCCGTCCCCACAGTAAAATACCGTAAGACATGATACTATGAAAATAGCTAAAATAGACTAGCCTCGCGGTATCTACATCAGTAAATTGACGGATTTTTCTGACAGCGTATGCTGCTGAACTTAGCCGTCCTGCAAGAGATGTTAAATGAGGACCCCATTGTAGCCTTGAGTCGAGCGTGATCCCCAGGAAAACAGTTTTATCGACGAATTCTAGCTTCTCTTGATTCAATTCTATCTCACAATCTCTGCTTTTGACATTTGGTAAAGAAAATTTTATGCACTTAGTTTTTTTTCCGTTCAAAACTAAATTATTAGCAGTGAACCAATTTTGGACCTGCAGTAGGGCGTTATTTACGTCGTCAAAATTTTTAGCACGTCTATCTACCTTAAAAATTAAGGAAGTATCGTCAGCAAATAACACCATTTGTGGTTGATTTTTTAATAAAAGGAGTAGATCATTAATATACACTAAAAAGAGGAATGGACCTAATATCGAGCCTTGTGGCACACCCATTTTTACTGTTGAACCTAGTGAATTGATACCGTTTATTTGGACTTGCTGTTGTCTATCATTTAAATAAGATTTTACTAAATTGAGCGCAAGTTTTCCAAGTCCGTAATGCTCAAGTTTCAAGAGTAAGGTTTCGTGATCAACGCAATCAAATGCCTTAGAGAGGTCACAAAAGATCCCTATAGCGTCTTGGGCCTCTTCCCACGCGTTAAAAATGTGTCTTAATAAGGTTACACCGGCGTCGAATAAGGTTACACCGGCGTCGGTGATCAACTACGGAATTGTACCCGGCACACGCCAGTAAATCTCCCAGTCGACAAGATTTTTTCCGACACCTTCAATCGTCTTCATCGTCATATTTCAGCCAATAAAACTTCCTCATGAATCACTCCGTCCATAGGTGAAAACCGTATGAAAATCCGTTCGGTAGGTTAAAGAAATCTACTGAAATTTGAACACATGCCCCACACACGCTCAAGCAAATTTGCGCAAACTCAAATTTGCACAAGCTTGGAATCGAAAATTTAAAATCACACAAGCCTAGAAATTTGCGCAAATTTCTTCCCACACACGTAACGATTTGCTTGCGCAAACACAAATTTGCGCAAGCAAATCGAAACGTGTGTGGCTACCATTAGCCACGAGCTCCTTTGTAGTATTAGAGACCATGCTCATTTAATAGGAACATTGACTGCCAAATGCCTGGCAAGTACATTATGTTTGACTTTACACAAAACTATTAGAACATTAAATATACCATACTTAGAACAATAACGATACCATATAACCATAAATATGGTTTACTTTAAAGTAAAAGCAATTATGATATCATTTACCCCAGATATATACTAGACCTACAGCGGTGAGTTGACAATATCAATAGTTTACACAAAAGTATAGCATACTCCAAATATGATTTGGAAATATTTATAGATGTGTCAAGAAGTGGGTGGGGGACCATTTGTAATGATAATAGGGTTCATGGGTTCTAGAAAACTTATAAATATCACATACTTAAATTATCTAGAACTACCCATATTTCTAGCGTTAAAAAATGTTTGTTAAAAATTGGTATATTGTTACATGCTGATAATAAGAATGCCTCATAATATAATTATTAACCAAATGGGAGGTATTCAGTACCCACATTTAAATATCTTTGCCAGAAGTATATTGGCAATGGTGTGAAGATAGACAAACTCTTACATAAAATCAAGGGAAAACAATGAAGCAGATGAAGAATCACATAATGTACAGCCAATCCTGACATAAAGTGGGAAATCAATACCTCCACATTCCAGTACATTGTGACTCAGTTTGGTCAACCTTTTGCTTCAAGAATTAATGCAAAAATGTGAATATTACATTTCCTGGAAGCCGGCCGGATGCATAAAAAATAGATGATTCTTTTTTCGTTTCTAAGACTAACTACTTTTTTCCCTTTTTATGCCCATTTAGTCTATTATTAAGATGTTTACAAAAAATTAAGAATTATAAAGCGACAGGCATTATGGTTATGCCATACTAGGTAGTCATAAGCCTGATAGAATCACCCCCTACATCTCCACTGGAATATTATCAGGAAGGCATGGGTAAGCCTAGCCATCAGCAATAAATGTTATGTTAAGTTCAGTTTCAAATAATACCTTGAAACAATACAATTTCACCTTTAAATTATGGTGGGATATTTGTCAAAAACAAAGTAAGTACCCTTACATATAGATTCATTTACACCATCTCATCTATACCAATAATTATTATGTATTTTTTTTCTAACCAAGCATTTCAAGATAAGGGCCTTGTATGGGGTCTTTAAATTTACATACGTAAAAAAAAAAAAAAATGGTACAGTAAGTACAAGCCCAAAGAGCATGGACTTTGTCTCTTATTAAAATACCTAATGACACAGTAAATTATGCAATGTACTCATTTCTATTTGCTATTAAAACATCAGCACTCTAAAAAAAATCTACTCAATTTTTTTGTCGAACTTATGAAGCAATGGACTGGCAATCTTTTTCAATTGGTTTCAATTTAAAATTGATAGTGCATTACGTAATTGGGGGGCTGGTCCCGGTTACAACCAACTGAACCTGTTTTTACCTATCTTTGAAAAGGCCGAAATTTGTCCAGCTAGTACATTTCGTGATTAAATTAACTATACTCAGTTTTTAAGCGAAATAATATTCACTTAATACTTTCATTGTATAAGCCCCATAAACCAGTTTATGCCTCTTCCATCTCTATAATATAGGTAAATATACCTACTCTCTGTTTGCATCATAGATATTAGTATGACGGCGTCGCTATTGTAAACAGCACGTGCAACGGGCCGAGCGGCGCAGCTGCGCAGTGGAATGCGTAAACAAGGCCTCGCCTACTTTCCCTACTACTCGAGCCGCTCTACATAAACGAGCGCGCAGCAAGGAGGGGATCATTCTTGTCGCAGGCTCGGCCCGGTGCATATGTTGTAGCGTTTAGATACTGAATTAATGTAGTCTGAATTAGAATAAAATCGTTGGAAATATAATTTGAATTAGTGTGTTAATAAGCTATGGGAATAAAAGATGATTTCTGCTATATTCTTTACTTTCATTTAAGATGTCGGACCCTCTGCCTTCATCAGAAGTGGGATCGGATTCACCGTCCACTAATGATAGCAACAGTAATTTAATGTAAAACTTTTCATTGTTCTCTGCTGGCAAGATCGATACATTTAAAAAAAATTGCGGATGTCTGTTACTCAAAGTAAAGCTGTGCTCGTTGTTTTTGATCCTGATAAACCAGAATCTGATATTGTTAATTGGCGTGCACTCAGTGAAACGATAGTTATTGAGAAAAAGAAATTAGAGGGTGTAGACTTCATTGTGACGTAGGAGCTCGTGGCTAAGTGATAACGGGCGTACGGGTCGAGCCATCACGTTGGGCTGCGCTTGCCGGGATTGGTCCGTGGATGGGTGACCATCATTACGTGCCGGTACTCCTCCGTGCCTCGGAAAGCAAGTTATGCTGTTGGTGTCGATACACTCGTGGATCTTTGACGGTCGTTGCGGGTCTTCGGAAGCCTGAAGGTCTGACAACCAGTCTTACAAGGGGTGTCGTACTGCCCGGTTGCTGGGTTGTGGAGATTGGATGCAGTCGCTCCGTGTGAGTGAGCAGGGCATAAGTGGCCAACGCCTGCCCCGAGCGCTGGATGAAAGAAGGACTCCACACCGAGCGCCAGCACCGACCACCAAGCAAGCGGAATTGTACTTCAGAGCAGCTTGTGGAATATAAGTGTGACAGATAAGTGATACAGATTAGCTTATTATATTTGACTCTGGATCAGAATGTAGCTTTTAAAACATAGTAATAAATTGAAATTTCGTTAAAGGTTAGCAATTTCATGAACAAAATTAAATGATCCTAAAGAGTACAGTTGACACCTATAAATAATACCATAACTATACCAAGTAAAGAAGCGTGCCCATTACAACTTAAACGTCCAACCATGGTACAAAACCTTGTGCTTGAGATAATTGACGTTGTATTCCCGGATGAATTTGGAATTTGGTCGTGATATTTTAGAACACGGAATTTCAGTAATTATAAGTTACAGAATTGAATGATTTAGCTACATACGTTCGTAAAATTATACCCAGTCATGGGGTCTTAATTCGAACAAATTATAATTAGTCTTGGAAAAAGATCATAGATGGCAGCATAGGTAACAATTATGAAATTAACAGTCACTAAAAAGCGATAAACGGAAGATTTTGGCTGAAGTAAGATTAGAAAAATCAAAACTTCCTTGTTTAATGCTGATTTATCTTTTGTAACTCATAAATCTCGTATTTTCAACAAAAAAAAAAAGATAAAACCTATGTGTTTCTAGGGCTCTTTGCAATAGATGGCGTTTTACTCAATTTGTCAGAACTCTACCACATTTACGCTGTAGCCAGTCAATAGCCCGACTTAGAGAGGTGTCATTTCTTTGTATGGGATTGGGTATCTGTACGTAGTAATATATTATCTGTGACCCAGTTCAAAAAAAACCAATGATACCATTATTACTTGGCACCACAGGTAATCAGGCTGGCTAAAGTCATGTTAGTGGTGGCGTTAGTACGCTGTGCCCGTTTAAATTTAACGCATTTCTAATGTAAGGGATGTCATTCTTACAATTTTTTTGATAAAATCGATATTCTTCTTAGCGTGTCAATGGCAAATGTAATTTAAATTTCCGGTTTGGTCGAGAACTTGGCAATGCTAACACCATTCTTTGATGCAGATATAAGGAGCGCAAGATGAAAGGTGGGCCATGGTATGCGGGGAGACGCCGCTTACATTGAGGATTGGAACCATCCGAGAAACCCCATCTAAGGAGCATCGACCATTTATGGTTTTTACTGCGGTCGACCCGAGTGCGGAAACTGTGCGGAACGTTTTCCAGGACGGCCACGGCAACGTGTGACCAGGCCAAGGCTCAATCTCCTAAGTCAATGACGCTGTACAAATTTCGTTTCTGCTAAAAACAGTTAAAATCCAGTTCATTTGTTTGGCGCGTCGAAACGAATAATTTTTAATCGTGGGAGTTCTTATAATAATTCAGCTTTTAAGATTTTTTTTACATTTCATTCGAGACCACCGTTTAAAAAACTTACCGGAACGAGTTGCGATATATTGATGGAACTAATAAGGTCTATAAATATTCTCACATAAAATTACGTAAAGTACCTCATGGTCCAAATGTACTGGTAGATAAATATCATGAAAAATTATGATGACGTGACGGCGGGTAGTAATGATGATGATATCCATGTTCACGAAAAAAACCACAAAATAATACCAAATCAGAAAAATTAAAAAAAAACACAATCCTAACAGTAATGTAACTTTGGCAAACAGTGATACCATTGCCTGTGAATAGTGATACTATATCAATTAAAAGTGGTACAATGTCTGCTGATTCATGTACCTTAATAACTATCAGTGAAAATACGAAACATCTTAAGTCACGTTCTGTATCGACAGTCTCTCAACTCAGATTCAAATGTTATTTTTACTAAAGCAATCACAATAATTAGCAAAAGAAGTGACCCTGTAAAGTCGGTAATGACTGGTCCAGGAGATAATAGTTTTGCAGGGTTTTTAAGTGATAAATGAAAAAGAAATAAAAAGATAAGATAAGTTCTGAAGGCTCAATAACGAGCGGTCCAGAATTAGTAGCCCATTCTGAAGGGGTAAACCGGACCAGATGGCTAAAGTCCTGAAGGCTCAATAACGAGCGGTCCAATATTAGTAGCAAACTCTGAAAGGGTGAACTGGACCAGATTGCTAAAGCCATGAAGGCTCAATTACGAGCGGTCCAGAATAATAAGCAAACTCTCAAGGGATGAATTGTTAGTCAGGATGAACGAACATTAATAATATCGTTCTGTCCTTTTAGATACTGTTTGATGAGACTCCGCGCACGAGGACGTCCGCACGTCAGAATGGCCGTGACGGCGTCGCTATTGTAAACAGCACGTGCAACGGGCCGAGCGGCGCAGCTGCGCAGTGGAATGCGTAAACAAGGCCTCGCCTACTTTCCCTACTACTCAAGCCGCTCTACATAAACGAGCGCGCAGCAAGGAGGGGATCATTCTTGTCGCAGGCTCGGCCCGGTGCATATGTTGTAGCGTTTAGATACTGAATTAATGTAGTCTGAATTAGAATAAAATCGTTGGAAATATAATTTGAATTAGTGTGTTAATAAGCTATGGGAATAAAAGATGATTTCTGCTATATTCTTTACTTTCATTTAAGATGTCGGACCCTCTGCCTTCAAGTATAATATTTTTTTTTTCAGAAAATAGTACTAGACATAGTTGACATCCACTACTAAGGTGTAGAGCGTTAGTGTCATTAGATGTAATACGGCAAACTGGACAAATAGCTCTTCAACCTTTTGCTTCATCTTATAATAGGCCAATTGTGAATAATTCAAATGAATTTGCTCATGCTGTGCTTAATGCGGAACAAAATACTTGATTAAGTATTATGAATATTACGTATAATTATTATGTGCCTAACTAAATTAGACAAGAACTTCAATTAAGATGAATAAATTGATTTTTAAGTTGTTTATAAGTTGAACAAGAAGTCCAATATTAAGATGAACGAGACTGGTCATCTATTATAGCCAGTTTATTATGTCATTTGTGTCTAAAAACTAAAAGATTTTAATTTGTTATTTAAATACTATTTATTTATAATTTCATCTTTGGAATCTCAATTTTCCTCATAAACTCTTAACATCTGCATTGTAAATATTATATCGAGAACGAAGCCAGAAGTATAATAAGTGATCAAACGAACTTACCTGTTGTGAAGTTCGATCATTATTATACGAAGGGCTTCGTTCGAAGTTATAGGGACCCTCCCTACCCTACCCCAGAAAAATAGAGATTCTCTTACTCTAAAATAATGACAGATGACGTATAGAACAGATATACTACACTTGTGCGTTTAGTTTTTGCTTTCAGTTCTAATTATAGCGATGGTTGTCGGACTGCGTTAAGGAAGCTGCATTGTAAATATTATATCTTCGAACGAAGCCCTTCGTATAATAATGATCGAACTTCACAACAGGTAAGTTCGTTTGTTCACTTATTATATTTCGTTATTTTTATTGTTTTTTGTATTTCTTCAATTTATACCCTAATTTAGATATTTGGATAAAAATTCTACAAAAATAGACCGTCCAAACATTTTTTTTAACCACATAATGTTACGTAATTATGCGAATACCTAGTTCTTCGCGTCGGTCCAGTGGTCAAGTAGCCAATCTGCCATTTTGGCGTTTTTGAGTACCGGTAAAGACCCGCGCGCGCAGCGCGCGCGCGTGCGAAAATCGCCGCGGGGGCCCGCTGACCACCTACGGCGCGGCGGAGATAAGAGCTCGCTAACATAAACAAATACTGAGATCTTTTTGTTACGTAAATAGTCTTATCGTTAATGGTTTTGGGTTCCTGATTAGACAAAGGATTTTTTATAATACTTAGAATCTTTGTAAGCGAACGCTAGTATTGATAAATAAACATTCTTATCAGATTCTTATAAGAAATTCCTTTGTTCATTGTCTTGATGATCTATACAAATAAATAAAATTGAAGTGTCTGTTTGTAATTTCAAAATAACAGTTTTTTACTAAATGCATATGAAAGTATATACGACCCATACAACAAAAACACAATTTAATTTTTTTTTGTCTGTCTGTCTGTTTGTTCCGGCTAATCTCCGAAACGGCTGAACCGATTTCGACGGGACTTTCACTAATAGATAGCTGAGGCCACTGCGCGTAAAATAAGCTACTTTTTATCCCGATATTCCCACGGGAACATTTACGGGAAATCTCCAAAATGGCTGGACCGATTTTGACGGGACTTTCTCTGGAAGATACATAGCTTATTTCAATAGGATTAAAATATGCTACTTTTGTTTCAGAAAAAGACTTAGGGTTTCGCGCAAAATACTAAAACCCATGAAATCTGTATCTATCTACACAATATTTTCTTATCTTACATCTTAAATATTCTATATATACATATCTATACAAATAAATAAAATCGAAGTGTCTGTTTGTAATTTCAAAATAACAGCTTTTTACTAAATGCATATGAAAGTATATACGACCCATACAACAAAAATACAAATTAATTTTTTTTGTCTGTCTGTCTGTATGTTTGTTCCGGCTAATCTCCGAAACGGCTGAACCGATTTGGACGGGACTTTCACTAATAGATAGTTGAGGCCACTGGGCGTAAAATAGGCTACTTTTTATTCCGATATTCCCACGGGAACATTTAAGGGAAATCTCCAAAACGGCTGGACCGATTTTGACGGGACTTTCACTGGAAGATAGCTTATTTCATAAGGATTAAAATATGCTACTTTTGTTTCAGAAAAAGACTTAGGGTTTCGCGCAAAATACTAAAACCCATGAAATCTGTATCTTACATCTATATCTTATCTTACATCTATATCTTATCTTACATCTATATCTTATCTTACATCTATAACTTATCTTACATCTATATCTTATCTTACATCTATACAAATAAATAAAATTGAAGTGTCTGTTTGTAATTTCAAAATAACAGCATTTTACTAAATGACAACAAAGACATGACGTCACACAATTCTTGCATCGCGCAGTTAGAGTTTGCCGAGCGAAAAACATAGATTAGACTATCCGAAATCAACTTACGGGCAGTTACCCGCCAGACATAACACCCGTCTGGTCGGAGGATCCTCCCTTTTCTATGGTGGATGAGTGAACTTTACACCCTGTTCCTCATACCTCTAAATTAGTGACCCCGAGTATGAATGTCAACGCAGCCTTCGTGCAACTACTTCAGCGTGACGTCATCATCATCATCACTCCCGCAAGCTTTCGTGAGGCGAGTCACACAGCCAGCCAGCACCCACGGCTTCAACGGGTATCCTGACCACCAGCATGCAGCGAACGCGCATTCCTGGTCATCACCCTCAGCCACATCAGCAACCTTGCTTGGCACAGCACCCGCACTTCCAGCCGGTCTCACAAGCAGTGCCTATTCTACCCTCTCCTGGTCGACGCAAGCAGTCAGCCACAACCTGGCGCTGTACCACATCCGACTCACTTTTTTTTTTTTTTTTTTTTTGGGTGGGAAATCATCAAATGACTTCTCCCGCTCTGGGCGGAGCGGAAGGGCGTGTCAGACTTTTACTGACTAAAACCCACCCGTGTTCCTTCCCTTGCCTAGACCGGGGCCACGGTTTCCCCTAAGGACTTATCCGCAACCCCAGTGGTAGGCATCGGCCCTGACGGACCCCTTCAGCTTCGCTGACAACTCTTTGAGGCGCGCGTGGAACACTACGCGCCGTCGACCCGGGCTTGGTCCTGATCGGACGGAGTGCTACCCATCACTCTCCGTCCGCAAGCCCGCGCCTACGGTGGCCGGAAATCGGCGATCGATTCCCGACGCCCGGGGCGTCTACTACCGCGGCGGCTAGGGGCTCGAGGGAGAGACCTTTGTCTCTGCCTCTTGCGCCCCGCCTCCTCCTTCACGAGCATAACTGCTTCGCAGAAGGAGGTGACAGCCTGCCATGCCCTCTCGCTCCGCACCATGGCCTGGACCAGGGCCGGACGTGAGAGGTCACTGCCGCCGATCGCCTGCACGAGGACACGGCGGTGCTCCACCCAAGCCGGGCAGACCTCCACCGTATGCTCCACCGTGTCCTCCGGGCGATCCACGCAGTGGTGACACCCGGGCGTTTCCTCCTGCCTGATCTGAAACAGGAACCTCCCGAAACTACCGTGTCCGGTGAGGACCTGCGTCAGGCGGTAGGTGAGGGCGCCGTGGCGCCTCTCTAGCCACTCCTCAAAGAGGGGACTTATCGCCGCAATTGTGGCGTGCCCAGATCTAGGTTGCGACAATCGCACTCTCCAAGCCGCCATGAGATCCTGCCGGAGCTCTGTCCGCTGTGCCGTGATTTGTCGCGGCAGCGGAGTTACACCCCGGCGCTTCATCTCCTCGCGCCACTCCCAGATGTGGGCGAGGACTTTCGCCTCCAGATCCCATGGCGGCGTTCCGGCAAGGAGGCTCGCCGCCTCGCCGGAGATCGTACGGTATCCCCGGACTATCCGGGTGGCCATGACCCTTTGGGCCGCGTGCAACCGGCGGGTTGGCTGCAGCCTCAAGGTTGGCGCCCACACCGGCGCCCCGTAAAGGGCCATGGACCGCACGACCCCCGCGTAGAGCCTCCGGCAGAAGGCGTTTGGACCCCTTAGATTGGGCAGAAGCCGCTTCAAAGCAGCCCCGGCCCGCTCCAGTTTGGGAGCCAAACGTCGGAAATGCTCCACGAAGTTCCATCGACTGTCGAGGACGAGTCCCAGGTACCTCATCGTCACCTCGACGTCGATGTGAACCCCTCCTACCGTTATTTCGGAACCCGACGGTGGCGCGTTCCGAGGGCCATGAAAGCACATGACCTCGGACTTGTGCAGCGCCACCTCGAGTCCCAACTGCCGGATCCTGTCGACGATTGTCGCAACCCCGCGTGTCGCCAATTCGGCCGCCGCCTCGTGCGACCTCCCCTGCGCCAGGACCAGTGTGTCGTCAGCGTAGCACACTACGCTGACGCCGCTAGGGAGGTCGGCGCGCAGCACCCAGTCGTAACCGATGTCCCACAGATATGGCCCCAGGACCGATCCCTGTGGGACACCGCACGACATCTCTCGCCGGTTCCATTCCCCCTGGTGACCGGGGTAGATGACGGCCCTGTCCGTCAGATAGGCCTCGACCAAACGACAGAGGTAGGTCGGCATCCGGTGATACCGGAGTGCCTCCCTGATGCAACTCCAGGGCAGGGTGTTGAAGGCGTTGGCGATGTCTAGAGACACCGCCAAGACGACCCCACCCCGGGCCACAGCATCCCCCGTCGTGAGGGCCCGCACGCGCATGATGGCGTCCACCGTAGAGCGCCCTTGGCGGAAGCCAAACTGGCCATCCGCCAAATCCGGACCCACCCGCACCAGCTGCCCGACGAGTCGGTTTGCAATTACTCTTTCAAAGAGCTTGCCCACCTCGTCGAGCAGCACGATGGGCCGGTAAGCGGACGGAGAGTCCGCAGGGCGCCCCGGCTTCTTGATGAGGACCAGTTTCCCGGTCTTCCAACGAAGTGGGAACTGGCCCCTCTCCATGCATGCGCTAAGGAGCCCCCTTAGTCGAGGCCCGAGAGCCTCCATGGCCAGGACCCAGGCTTTCCCTGGTAAGCCGTCGGGTCCTGGGGCGGTATTCTTGGCACTCAGCCTACGTACCGCCACTCTCATTTCTGCCTCGGTCACCTCTGGGGCATCGTCGTCGTCGTCGGCGGTGTGGTCCGCATCGGGCACCGCAGCAGGCAGAGCCATAGGCGGGGCGGGATGTTCCCCTCTCGAGGGGAACAGAGCGCTCACCACGTCCTCCACAAGCTCGGGTCGGAGACTCTGCGTCAGCGGGGGAGCCCATGGGCGGAGTTTCTCCCGCACCATCTTATATGGGCGTCCCCACGGGTCCCCGTCCAGAGTCCCCAGAAACTCCTCGCGAGCCAGTCCCCTGGCCCGCAGGATCCCTGCTTGGAGGGCGTTCTTCGCCTCTCTGTACCTCTCGTACAGCTCCGCCTGAATGGCCTCCGTATCCGGAGGGCGGATACGAAGCCTGCGGTGCCTGGCGTACCGGCGTCGCGCCGCAACGCACGCGGTGCGCAGAGTCGTCAGCTCTGGCGACCACCAGTACACCTGGCGCCTAGCACGTCCGGGCTGGACCCGGGGCATTGCCACGTCACAAATTGCGGACATGGCCTCCCGGAACCACTCTGTCTCATCGTTGATGTCGGCAGGCCTGTCCGGTGATGACACCCAGGCCTGCACGATCGAGGCTTCCAGGAGGAGCTCCCGGTCCAGCTGCTTCAGCGCCCATCGCGGACCACTCCGGGCCTGTCGGACCGGCGCGCTCGAGGTCTGGGCGGAGACATAAAACCGGATGTACCGGTGGTCGGAATACGTCTCCACCCCCTCCATGACGCGCCAGTCGACGACACGTGGCGACAGAGCAGGGCTGGCGAACGAGATGTCCACCACTGTCCGTAAGCCGGGAACCCCAAGCCACATTCTTGGCATTGAAGTCCCCGAGAACGAGCACAGGGAGGGAACCGTATCCGACGACGACGTCTCTCAACTCCGCAAGGGAGTTGTGGAACTCGGCGAGAGTTCGGTTCGGGGAGAAGTAGGGTAGTGGCACCAATAAATGAACGATTAAGCTTTTTTGTCAACTTTGAATAGCTGTAACTCAGTTATTTCATGATATTCATGCATTTTAGATTTTTTTAAATTAGGCCATAATCCTCAGGATGTGACTGATTAAAAAAAGAACCGTCTAGATATACAATTTATTTTTATAAGTTGCTTTTTGTAGAAAAAAATGGGATTTACCCCTATAGTTGAACACTGAGCCCTAATTATGAACATTTTGGACCCATTACTTGAACTAGCATTTTAATATTACCGACATCGGTCCACCTTGTGGGGGCGAGCTTCCAACGCTATGTCTTCCAGTATGCGGTCGCAAATCCAGAACCTTTCGGCCCCATTGGCCATCTATTCAGCGAACAATGTGCCCTGCCCACTGCTGCTTAAGTTTGGCAATTCTTCAGGCTATGTCGGTTACCTTGGTTCTCCTACAGATCTTTTCATTTCTGATTCGATCACATAAATAAACTCCAAACATAGCCCTCTCCATTGCCCTTTGGGTGACTTTCAGCCTGCTTATGAGACCCATTGTGAGCGACTACGTTTCAGTGCCATAATAGGTCTTCACTGGCAACACGCGAAAATTTTCGTCTTGAGATATTGTAGTAAGTATATGATATGAGAAGCAGATTCTCGAACGCCGCCCGGCTGGGCTGCGTTCGGGAATCTGCTCGAATCCGACTCGGCTGAGTCGGATTCGAGCTCGTCTCTTTCTCGAAGTTGGACTGACCTAGCTGAACAGTTTGCCCTAGGTAAACATAATCGTCCACAACTTGTGAGAGTGTAGAGTCTCCGATTTCTATGAGGGTGCTACAATGGGCTTGTGAGGATTCGTGATGACTCTTGAAAGCAGCTTGTAGTCAACAACTTCTGGAGGGCCTTAAGAATGGGTTTTCTATCGGCCTTCAGGAGTTCGGCCGTAATTCCGTCATCACCTGGCGCCTTGTTCTTAAGCTGCTTCAGAGACATCCTAATCTCGTACTAGCTGACGTCCGGGATGTCTTCGGTATAGAACCTCTCGATCTCTCTCAGTAGTTCAGGTTGACGGATAGGATTCTGCCATCTTCGGTCTTCTGTTTTGCAAACTGGCTCTGCCCAATAGACAGGTCTTTGCCACTCGCTGCAGGTCTTGATAAGTGACCTTCGCCACAATACAGACTGTGTTAAGGAATAAGGTCCGTCTATTTAGCTGAAGGTATTTGAGTGCATCATCTGAAGACGATTAACAACAATTCAATTCGTTCATTTTTTGGATTAGGTAAAGAACCACAAAATGAACGAATAAAATCACTTCAGCGTTCAGCTTATGGCACGAAACCCAAAATTTGAACGAATAAAATATGAACATATTCCTTGGTTCAAATTTTGGGTATGAATCCTAAAGATGAACAGTACAAGATTTCATACTAAAATAAAGCCTTAAAAATAATCAAAAACACTAAAATAATGTGTTCAACTTTTGGTAACTAAGTTCATACATTTATTAAAATTCATTAGAGTTGATTTGTTTTGGTCTATAAGCGTGAGTTTATAAGTAATGATAGCTGTAAAAATATGCCTTTACTCCATTACCTGAACGCCGTTCATCTATTGGATCAAGCAAACAAAATTAAATCCATTACTTGAACACTAAATTTCTCTAAAAATACGGTAAATAATGTTTAAAACTATCAATATAATCAAAGCCAGATATAACAAGATTTTATTCTATCCAAATCCATTGAAATCTATAATTAATTCTTTCTTTAAGCTGATAAAATCCTTAAATTAGAAGGGCACTTTCCTTAAGTAGGTTTCCATATAACACTGATTTTTGGTGGGAAGCGCTCACACAATAGCAGATTACGAGCGCGTCTGAGTGGTCACTGTCAAAGTTGTTATGATATCGGGAAGAAAATATGTTACCCTAACTTGAAAAAAATATTGCAGACATGTATCTAGCGGGGTATTTTATATTTTTTAATTTTTCGGTCAATCGTTCATCTATTGGGGGTCGTTCATCTTTTGGTGCCACTACCCTATACCCCTACGACGACAATCTCCCCGAAACGTGCTGCCACGCAACCCCGTCCTCTCTTGACAGCCTCGAGGGACGGGGTACCGGCGGCGGCCGACGAAATTATGGTCACTGAGCCGTTCAGGTCCTCCACCCGGTCATCCCTGGGCGGGACAAAGTACGGCTCAGCGACCACGGCGATGTTGATCGACCACTGCACCATGCTCTGGAACAATAGGTCCTGAGCTGCGGCGCAGTGGTTGATGTTCGCCTGGAGGAGGCGTAATGGGGCCATTATTGGCAGTCCATTCCCTGTCCCTCCTCCCGAGCCCCCTGTGAGGGCCCTGCCGCGGCGACAACGGCGGCGACGACGACGGTGGAAGCGGCAGCGGCGGCGCCAGTAGTGGCGGCGGTGGCTGCGGCGGTGGCGACGGTGGCGACGGTGGCGGCAGTGGCGGAGGGCTTGCCCCTGCCTCCGGCTTTGGCGGGTTTGGCGCAGGCCTTGCCCCCAATCCGGTGGTCGGCCGGCTTGCCAGCAGCCGCACATACGACGCAGTGCGGCGCGGCAGTGCACGAGCCAGCCTCGTGACCGGACTGACCACAGCGGTAGCAGTTACCGCTGCGGTCCACCTCCGAAGTGCACTTCACTCCCACGTGGTGACCCACGTGGCAGCGGAAGCACCTCAGAGGTCTGGGCTCCAGCAGTTTGACCTGCGCGGACACCCAGCCCACCAACAACCTTTGGCCCTCCTCGGCAATCTTCTTGGCCGCCGACACGGGGCAGCTCACCGTAACGGCTCGCATCCCCGCGTAGTCGGGACGGATGGTGCCCGCCTTGACTTGCTCGGCAGAGCACCCCCCCGTCCTAGCGACAGCGGCCACGATTGTTGCCTCCGTCACCGAGTCGTCCAGGCCCGAGATGCGCATGTCAGCGCACATGGTCGGCCTGGACACTCGGGCCTCGTCCGCATGTATCGACGCCCTTATCTTGTCGGCCAGAGCGTCAGCGGCCGGGCCACTGGCCGCGCCGGGGACCTCCAGCATCCGGGCCCCAGTCGCGGTGACTTTAAATTTCAGGCCATTTTTGGCCCCGAGCGCCTCCAGGTTGTCTTTGACAACCTGCCCCACCTTGGCGAGCACGCTCTGATAGGTCGCGCCCTTCTTCTCCGCCTCCGGCTGTAGTGTAATTACTACAGCTGCGGACTTCGGGGCGCGGAGCCTAGCCGCGACGCTTCTCTCCTTGCGCCGCTGCCGTCTCGCCTTTCTCTTGGCCGCCCTTGCGGCCTTACCCGCCTTCTTCTTTTCCCCGACTATTTGCCATTCTGCGTCTGTCGGAGAAGAATTAAGAGGCGGGGGCGGCTGTTGGGCCGGGGCCCTCGCCGCCTGGGCCGGTGCTCTAGCAGCCTGGGCCGGTGCCCTCGCCGCCTGGGCCGGTGCCCTCGCCGCCTGGGCTGGTGCCCTCGCCGCCTGGGCCGGTGCCTTCGCCGCCTGGGCCGGTGTCTTCGCCACCTGGGCCGGTGCCCTTGCCACCTGCGAAGCCGCCCGTGTAGCCGCCCCGCCCTTGGTCTGCCCCGACGACCCTGGTTTGGCCGGAGCAGCTGCGGTAGTGGCATATGATGCCGGCTGGCTCGCCGCTAACGGGGGGCGCAAAACAATGGCCTCTAGGGCAGAAAACCGCGCCCGAAAGGCACCCAACTCGTGCCGCACCAAGGACAGGACCGGGTCCTCAGCAGGCACGGGCCGTTCCTGCCCCTTCTGCTGTCCGCCCTGCAGTACCTCGCGAGGGCCGGCTCCTCGGAGCCTGGCCAGGTCCGCTCGGAGCTCCTCGTTCTCCTTTCGGAGAAGCTCCATGGCGGCTACCAAGCGGGCGACCTCCGCCCGCATTTTGGACATTTCGTCCGGCGGAGGCCTGAGGAAACAGGCCCTCGCTGCCGCCAAGATAGAGGCCGTGGCCTCAGGTATGGCCCCTTCCCTGGAGGCCTTCAGTTTCTTTAAGGCCGCTCCCTTGAAAGCGGCCTCCACGGCTTCCTCAAATTTTGCCGCTGCGGCGTCCGGCTCGCCACAGGGAGACCCTGAGAGGACCGCGCTGGTCCCTTCAGGGTGGTGTTCCACTGTGGCGAGCCTCGTCAGTTCGACAGAGTAGGGCTGGCTCGGCTCACCGACCTCCTTGGCGAGCCCCCTACCCGCGCCCTTCTTCCGGGCCCCACCTCGCCGACTGGTGTGGATCTTTCTCCGTTGCCACTCGTCGCCGGACGACCCCTGGCCATCCGATTTGGAGCGTTTCCGGAGAAATTCCCGGCTCCTGTCGGTGGTATTCACCACCTCGCGCTCCGAGCTCTGAGAAGAGCTCTCCGCGCCCGATGCAGCGTCGGAGTCCGACCCCGCATCGCTCTCCACCATCTCTCTACTTTTTTCTTTATTTTTTCGGTATTTCATAGTAAATCCCACGAGTATAAACAATATCCAACCATCCAACCAATAAACTAGTGGTTCGCACTAGCGACTAATTAAGCTACCCATTAGTCAAGCTATCAACCTCCCTCACGGTGCGCCGCCGCTTGGAGGTTTGGGGTGATTTTTTATAGAGGTTTTCTTCCTCGCGGCCCGGGCAATTAAGCCAAGACCCTCGACCCCCGTCAAATGCCAGAGACATGACCTACACACTCTTCGGGGCTACGAGACCAACGGTGGCAGAAGAAAAGGCTTCCTTCTGCCTACCCGACGGCAGGGTTAGTGCACGCCGAGCCCGTTCCTACCCGAACGCTGCTTAACGTGTACTCTCTCCGAGTACATGTTAGAGCGTTCCTGTGACAGGATATTAGCATACGGACAACGAGACCCCATTAGGCAGAAAGTACCTAATGGCGAGTCATTGTCCGCATCCCAGGGTGCACCGACCCGTAGACTGATCTTCCCCCCGGACGGATCCGTAAGGGAACTCCAGTCCACAGGCACACGGGGAGGTTTCCTGTCAACGCACCCCACATCCGACTCACTGGATGACGACGCAGCGCCACCCCGACTCATTCGGGAATCACCGCAAACAGTTCCGACTCACCGTGAACTTTGCGACACCCGGTTCCGACTCACTGGAACCACAGCTGGCACTGTGCAGGCATCTCAAGATCCAAGACTCAGCCCACTATCGACCTCCGGTCTCCGGAGGGGAGTGATGTAGCGGTTACGCCGCCACATACGAACTACGCAACAAAGACATGACGTCACACAATTCCAGCATCGCGCAGTTAGAGTTTGCCGAGCGAAAAACATAGATAAGACTATCCGAAATTAACTTACGGGCAGTTGCCCGCCAGACCAAAACACCCGTCTGGTTGGAGGATCCTCCCTTTTCTAATGAGGACTAGCTGTTACCCGCGACTTGATGTCTATACATCAACTTTATTTGCATACCTGCCAGTGAGACTCCAGTCGAAAAGTCGTTTCGGAGATACATACACAAAACACACACAAAACTCAAAATTTCACAACAACACGTTTCTTCATTACCGAGTTTGTTTACATTTTTTGATGGGTCCGTAATAGGTAATTACGATTATAACGCGCATTTTTGGGTTGAAACATGTACGGTGCGCTGCCGCAGGGTTAAGCCAACATCAGCCGAGCGCCGCGCATGCGCGCTCCCCGCGCGCCTCCAGCGGCGCCCCTCCTGGCTCGCCAGAGAGACGTACGACGCCCGCTCCGACGCGCGCACGTAATAATATCGTTCTGTCCGCGGCTCTCGCTCGTTCCCGCCAAAACTTGTAAAAAGCTAAACTGTAAAGACTGTGTTGCTACAAGCTGTGACGTATTAATAAACTGTTGTTGATTCAAGTATCGTATTTCTGTTCACTGATTCACCCACGCCATCCCCCGGTGCTTACAGTGACGCCCAACTCGCGGCCATGTTTTAGATAACAGTGGCAAAACGAACCCAGTGAAGTGCAGTGAATAGATCTTCAGTGACGACAGAGACATTATCATGCCACGAACGACACGGGCAACCCGAGCAGCGATGGTCGGCAAGGCGGAGGAACAAGGAAGTGACGGCTACTCCGACGCGGACTGCGACTCGGTGGTAGAGGAGCCGCGCGCCGGTACTGATGCACGCGTCTCAACCGACGCGGCCGAGGAGATGCGCGCCCAGGCAGGCGCCGCCCTCGCGCACACGCTCGGCGGGGCCCACACCGGCGCGCCCGCCGCAGCACTCAACACCGAGCGGCTGCTGTCCACCATGATGGAGTCCTTCGCGAGGATGCAGGCGGAGACCAACCGCACACTAGCGGAAACGTTACGATCTCTACATCATGGCAACCAGTGGAATCCAGTCGCGTCGACACCGGCGGCATCGCCCACGGCGAACGCGCCCGCGACCTCCGGCGGTAACTTTTCAAAGTGCACCGCGAGGTTCGACGGGCAGGCACGCGACACCGAGGTACTGGAGGCGTTCATCGATGCAGTGGAGGTTTACAAGGAGTGCGCCGACGTGACCGACGACCACGCGCTACGCGGCCTCTCCATGTTGCTGAGCGGCGACGCGGCGGTGTGGTGGCGCGGCGCCCGGGCCTGCGTCGGCTCGTGGCCAGACGCGCTCGCGCGCCTGCGCGCTGCCTACGGCGTGCAAAAGCCCGCGTACAGGGTACTGCGCGAGGTATTTACGCGGGAACAAAGTGAGTGTGAACGCGCCGAAGTTTTTATATCAAAGGTACGATCTTTATTAGTTCAGTTACCCTATGTTGTACCAAGCGTGATGATAGTGGATATTGTGTACGGCTTATTACATCGTCGAATACGTAAACGTTTGTCACGAGACACTATTAGCGATATTGATAATTTGTTAGAGAGAGCGAGACTCGTGGAAGATTCGATAACGGAATTAAAAAACTCGATCGTTTCCGGGAATAACCCGAATGTACCTACCGCTCCCGACCGCGGTACTACGAGTCCGAGCGCAACCACAGGTTCCAAACTCGCCACTAACTCGAACGAAACCTCGAAACGCAATCGCAATAGATGTTCGTTTTGCAAAGCGTTCGGTCACGCGGCTAACGAATGTCGTAAGGCCAATAAAGTCGATAGCAATAGTGACAATAAAACTAATAAAGTAGGTACTAGCGATGGTAAATGTATTAACCCGATACGTTGTTATGGATGCGGCCAACCAGGGGTGGTCAAATCGAAGTGTGAAACTTGTTCGATTAAACCCGCGCCCACCAAACCGTCCGATTTTAATGTCGTAAAAGGTGACTTCTATGCGACATCGACGCCACATCCTTTGATACCAATAAGCGTAGTAGGTAAGGAAGGGGTAGCGATAGTCGATACCGGGGCTACGCACAGTGTTGCTAGCCCATTATTGTATTCGTTGTTAGTGAATAACGGCGTTCAATTCCAAGAAACGGAGCGTTATATCGGGCTCGCCGATGGCTCGTGTCATAGGAAAATGGTGAAGACCGCTACCGTACCTGTCACTCTGGATAGTCGAAGAGTCGACACCGAGTTTATGGTACTTCCTGGTGATGACACCAGAACACTTTTAGGTCGTGATTTTATTGCTAACGCGGCTATTGTTTTAGACATAGCCCAGGAGTCATGGCATTTTGCAGATAGTCCAGGAGACCGGTTCCCGTTTTTGCGATCTTATGTATTGAACAGCGCGGCCGTGATGCGAGCAGAGATCTGCGACGTATCACTGCGCCAAGATGAAGGTACGAGCTTGTCACCGGAGCACAGGGCCGCACTCAACGAGTTCTTGCAAAGCAGAGTCGCTCAGTTCGCTTCGGCTGGACCTCCTACAGACTTCGCTGTCCATAAGATTAAGGTAAGCGAAACACAGGAACCTTTGGCTTCTCCTCCCTATAGATTGTCGCCGCCTAAGAGAGAGGCACTCGAGAAGGAGCTGCACAAACTCGTCAACGCTGACGTCATTGAGGAATGCGAGTCGCCGTGGGCATCAAACGTCGTCCTTGTAAAGAAGAAGGACGGCAGCTTCAGACTGTGTGTTGACTATCGCAAGCTCAACGCTGTCACCGAGCCTGATCGGTACCCTCTCCCAAGGATCGAGGACATTCTTCACGACGCAAAAACGGCTAAGTACATGACTACACTTGACCTCCGAGCTGGCTACTTTCAAGTGAACGTCGACCCTAATGATAAGGACAAGACAGCATTCACGACACCGCTCGGCACTTACAGATTCAAACGCATGCCAATGGGTTTGCGCAACTCAGGCGCTACGTTCCAGAGGCTGATTGACAGATTCAAGTCGAATTTATCAGGTACCACTCTTCTAGCATATTTAGACGACTTGTTGATAATGTCCGATGAGTCCTTCGAGAAGCACCTCGCCGACCTCACCTCCACGTTTGATCGACTCGCCTTGTTCAACCTGCGAGTTAACCGCGAGAAGAGCCACTTCGCGAGGGAATCGGTAAAGTTCTTAGGGCACGTTATCTTACCAGGTGGTATTCACGTCGATCCAGGGAAGACCGCAGCAATCGTGGACATGCCGACGCCTCGGAACGTAAAACATCTGAAATGTTTCCTGCAGACCTCCAGCTGGTTCAGGCGCTTCATCCCTGACTACGCAGAGGTCGCCAAACCGTTGACAACGCTGCTGAAAAAGGTAAGTATTTGGAAATGGGGCCCGGACCAGCAGGCAGCTTTCGAGACGATCAAGCAACTGCTAGTATCGGCGCCGATCCTGCGTCAGGCTGACGCGACGTTGCCTTTCGTCCTCAGAACCGATAGCAGTGGGTATGCTCTCGGGGCGGTTCTCCTCCAGGGGGAGGGGACCGACGAGCGCCCAATAGAATACGCCAGTCGACTATTAACCCCGGCTGAAAGAAACTACAGCACGACGGAGAGGGAGGCTCTAGCCGTTGTCTGGGCAGTTTCCAAGTTTAGGGGATATATAGATGGCGCTGAAGTCGTCATCAAGTCAGACCATCAGCCGCTTAGATGGCTGATGAGTATGAAGTCTCCGAGCGGCCGCCTAGCAAGGTGGGCCCTGAGCCTTCAGGAGTATAACCTGAAAATAGAGTACACACCAGGTAAGGCCAATGTTATAGCCGACACTCTGTCACGTCCGGCATGCGCCGATGTCGCCGAAGACGCCGATTGTGACCTGTGCTGCGCTGCGGTTGACGTGCCCTCTCGCAGTCTGAAGGACCTGCGCGAGAACCAAATAAAGGACCCGGAGGTAAGTAAGATCGTCGAGGCTCTGGAATCCGACGATCCCTCTAGGGGGAGGGTATGGGCAAACAAAGGGTATGTACTCGCCGAAGGTGTGTTGTATAGATATTGTCCTGACAACGAGGAGCATGACGACGCTAGTCTGGTGGTCCCAGAACAGGAACGCGCCAAAGTATTGGCCGAATACCATGATGCACCCACTGCTGGTCACATGGGCGCGGAACGTACGCTGCAACGCTTAGTCGGTAAGTACTACTGGCCGGGAATGCGTTCCTACGTTACGCAGTACGTTAAAAATTGTGTACCTTGCCAGCGTTATAAGGCAGACACTAGGAAACCGACTGGGTTGTTGCAGACGCCCGCTTCTACACGCCGATTTGAGGTGTTAGCCGTGGACCTGTTCGGTCCTCTACCTGAAACAGCGAAGGGACACAAATGGATCCTGATAGTCGAGGACACCTGCACGCGCTGGGTGGAGCTGTTCGCCCTTTCTTCAGCTACCAGTGAGGAATGCGCGAAGGTACTTGTATCAGAAGTATTCTTACGGTTCGGAGTCCCCAGGCGCCTTGTTAGTGACAACGGTGTCCAATTTATAAGTGAGGTAATGCAGCAGACCTGCCACGCGATGGGAATTACACAATCACTTACCTCATTTTACCACCCTGAGGCGAACCCGGTAGAACGTAAGAACCGGGACCTCAAACCGCAGCTGGCGATTTTGGTAGGTAAAGACCATGATACGTGGGATATCCACTTACCTGCAGTCCGCTTCGCCATGAACTCGGCAGTCACATCTGGAACGGGCTACTCGCCTGCCTATTTGAACTTCGCGCGAGATATGCGCGCGCCAGCAGATGTCATGTCAGAGATGCGCACCATTATCGAGAACGATAACTATGTAGGTGACATTACAAATTTTCTTAAGAAGATTTCGTCGGTACTCGTAGACGCTCGTGACGTCTATGAGAGTGCCCAGGCGGCACATAAGAAGTACACCGATGAACATCGTCGACCAGCTCCGGATTATAAGGTTGGTGATCTAGTGCTATTGAAAACCCAGGGGGCTAATGACACCGCCAGAGGGCAGACGTCAAAGTTTATCCCTCGCCGTGACGGACCATACAAGATTCAGGCTGTGGTCAGTCCCACTACATACATCCTAGAGCGCCTCAGCGACGGTACGGTGCTAGGTAAATACCATGCCTCTGTTCTGACTCCCTTCGTTGGTCGTATTCAAGCTCCAGTACAGGAGAAACGTAAGAGGGGAAGGCCTCGTAAACGCTAACCCAAACACGAGGGCGTTCGTTCGGGTTAGAGGGGGAGACTATAACGCGCATTTTTGGGTTGAAACATGTACGGTGCGCTGCCGCAGGGTTAAGCCAACATCAGCCGAGCGCCGCGCATGCGCGCTCCCCGCGCGCCTCCAGCGGCGCCCCTCCTGGCTCGCCAGAGAGACGTACGACGCCCGCTCCGACGCGCGCACGTAATAATATCGTTCTGTCCGCGGCTCTCGCTCGTTCCCGCCAAAACTTGTAAAAAGCTAAACTGTAAAGACTGTGTTGCTACAAGCTGTGACGTATTAATAAACTGTTGTTGATTCAAGTATCGTATTTCTGTTCACTGATTCACCCACGCCATCCCCCGGTGCTTACACGATGTTATTTAGTGCAAATATTAACTATATACGATGACGAAACTACTTAATTATTGAATAACACCATTTCCCGTCGATTTACACTTAAAAAACAATAGAAAATGAATAAATAGAACGCGGAGTGCAGTGCACGCCACGCATGCGCGGACGCCATTTTGCCGTACCAAAAATGTCCAATTTTTCCTTTTTTTTAGAGTTGTTCCTGCATATTTTGACGTTTTAGTCGATTTATTTGACAGGTATATTATCCTACCATAAATTAAAGCCAAGAACAGACTAGATCTGCCCATAAATAGAGTAAAATCGGCCGTTGCATCGATGCCTATAGACTGACGCAGTGCTGCCTCATCGGGGCTTTACGGTTTTGGTACAGTGTGCCAGATCTGCGTTACAAACACTTCACCAACATTAGAAAAAAATATTGAAACTGACAGTTCTCGTACCTACGTCAAGCGCGTGTGAAATGTCATGGTCACGCGCGCGCGTTTCGCATTATATTTCGTTATTTTTATTGTTTTTTGTATTTCTTCAATTTATACCCTAATTTAGATATTTGGATAAAAATTCTACAAAAATAGACCGTCCAAACATTTTTTTGAACCACATAATGTTACGTAATTATGCGAATACCTAGTTCTTCGCGTCGGTCCAGTGGTCAAGTAGCCAATCTGCCATTTTGGCGTTTTTGAGTTAAATATGTCAATAATAATGTATTTTATTAATGCATATTGTGGCAAAATATGGTAAACGCAACGTTAAAATTGTGCAAGATATGGACAATCTTCCTTCTGCCAAAGTGCAAATCCATACAATGTGTGCAATAGTAAACTATCCTATGAGACGATGGGTTAGTTGACCAAGTCAGGCAATTTTCGTTTTTCAAAAATATCACAATGCTCGACTAGCCTAAGTGGCAGATTGAATACTTTACCTTTGTACAAAATTGTAATGCTAAAATTCACAGTGATCACCCAGCCGAAGTGGCAGATTGAATACTTTACCTTTGTACAAATTCATTGTAATGCAAAAATTCACAGTGATCAACTAACCTAAGTGGCAGATTGAATACTTTACCTTTGTACAAATTTATTGTAATGCTAAAATTAACAGTGATCAACCAGCCTAAGTGGCAGATTGAATACTTTACCTTTGTACAAATTCATTGTAATGCAAAAATTCACAGTGATCAACTAGCCTAAGTGGCAGATTGAATACTTTACCTTTGTACAAATTTATTGTAATGCTAAAATTAACAGTGATCAACCAGCCTAAGTGGCAGATTGAATACTTTACCTTTGTACAAATTTATTGTAATGCTAAAATTCACAGTGATCAACCAGCCTAAGTGGCAGATTGAATACTTTACCTTTGTACAAATTCATTGTAATGCTAAAATTCACATTGATCAACTAGCCTAAGTGGCAGATTGGATACTTTACCTTTGTACAAATTTGTAATGCTAAAATTCACAGTGATCAACCAGCCTAAGTGGCAGATTGAATACTTTACTTTTGTTCGTTAAACAGTTAGTAATTTTTTCTCACTCTGATCTAGTAATATTACTGACCCACTAAATACATACTTAAATATGTTTTAAATACATACATATATAGATAATAAAAAAATAAATTGAAATTGATAGTACAAGTAATATAACGTAAATATAATAAATATAAAAACAAAAACCTAATATAAATATAAAATTTAACTAAATCGGATAAAATATTGCATGATAATGCTCATTTTTGAAGGACTTGATATATTTTTTGTATTTTAAATGCTGCAAGCCTGACCTGGATATTCTTAGCTCAAACTCAGATACGCCATTGCATTACAGATATAATAGAAAATACACCAGTTGTAAGTCCAGAAAATTGTCCTGAACAAGCAGCCCGATCAAGTAAGTGTTGTTTTATATTATTTTTTTAAGTTAATTTATGTTAAATAATAGAATTAAACATGCAAGTTTTCTTTCAACAGCTCATTTGAAATGTGATAGTCAGGCAATTGAAAATTATACAACTTTAAATACGCACGTAATGAAGCAAACTGTGGTAATGCAATAAGTACAACAATAACAAGTGAGCACGTTTATGAGGTTGGTGAAATAAGTATCGAAGCACCCGCATTTTCACCTTTGGCACCTAAAGTAATACACCATACAAAAGGAACACCCAATGATATTGAACCCTATTTACACAATGTTTATAAAGAACCTTTTGAAGTAGGTGAAACAACTATTAAATCCCCAGCTATTTCTCAATTATCCCCTATGCAAGCGTCTCAGTTAGTAATAGCCGAAAGAATTGTTGAAGGATCCGATTTTTTATCTCCGCCGCTTGAAAACTTTTATGCTACTGAAAACAGAACTGACTACGAACAAGCTTCTCCATTATCATCCCCTGTGCCTGATATGTCTCCTGCAACTACTAAAGTATTTAACATGTTAATTGGAATAGAACAAGATAGCGACGACTCCGTAGTTGATCCCAATTATGTAACAGATTCTGATAACAGTACTACCGATGACGACTCAGATGCGCGTGAAAATAGCCAAAGAAGTAAATTAAATAACCCTCCTGTTAAAAATAAACGTAGCAATTCTCCGTCGATATTAACTGAAATTTCCGGCAACTTGATTGCGGAAAATGAATACATTCTAGTTTTAGTGCCGTCGGGTAATTTAGAAGAAGCTACCGTTAATTAAAATAAAAACTTTTTATAAAAAACGAACAACCGACTTCCACAAAAGACACTACAAAGTCAAAAATAACTTTAATTTCGGAAGTCGGTGTATTTGGTTTTGAACTTTCGTTTTTTGCCACCGACTTCCGAAATTAAAGTTATTTTTGACTTTGTAGTGTCTTTTTTGGAAGTCGGTTGTTCTTTTTTTTAACCGCCTTCCAAAAGGAGGAGGTTCTCAATTCGTCTGTGTTTTTTTTTTTTTTTGTATGTTTGTTACGCGATTTCTCCGTCAATTGTGGACCGATTTTAAAATTTTTTTTTTGTTTGAAAGGGTATGCTCCCGAGGTGGTCCCATATTAATTTTATTACCTTTACTTGGATAGTTTTTTAGTTAGCTTCAATAATACGTATTTTTCCCACTTAGTTTATATGGATGATATAATGATAACTTCCAATCACTGTTATTTACATAGCAGGTTAGTGGTATTCGAATTTGTATGGGGTAGGTACCACAACTAAAAAGTGCAAAATAAAAACTTCTACCACTAACCTGCTAAAATAACAGTGATTGGAAGTTATCATTATATCATCCATATAAACTAAGTGGGAAAAATACGTATTATTGAAGCTAACTCAAAAACTATCCAAGTAAAGTTAATCAAATTAATATGGGACCACCTCGGGAGCATACACTTTCAAACAAAAAAAATCTATTTTCAAAATCGGTCCATAATTGACGGAGAAATCGCGTAACAAACATAAAAAAAAAAAAAAAAAAACAGACGAATTGAGAACCTCCTCCTTTTGGAAGTCGGTTAAAAACGAAAGCGATTGAGGGGTGAACAGTATTTGACTAAAAAAGGTAAAGTGATTCAAGCCAGACCCCTTAAACCAGCTAAGTGTTTACTTCTACCTAAACATAAATGTATATCTTTAGTTCCCGAAGATGAGCGACTTAAAATCTACACTAAATTTCGAAACCTATCAAGTCTACAAGAACAACGAAATTTTGTCGTAAATCACGTGATAAAGAGTAAAAAAAAACGGGAAACCATCCAAACACCTTCACAGAGAGAATTCACTCTCAGTTACTCACTGACTGTAGCCAACGAAAAATATTACGGGTGCATTTGTAAAAGGTGCTTTAAACATAGCAGATTAGTGGTATTCGAATTTGTATGGGGTAGGTACCACAAGTCCACAACTAAAAACTGCAAAATAAAAACTTCTACCACTAACCTGCTAAAATAACAGTGATTGGAAGTTATCATTATATCATCCATATAAACTAAGTGGGAAAAATACGTATTATTGAAGCTAACTCAAAAACTATCCAAGTAAAGTTAATCAAATTAATATGGGACCACCTCGGGAGCATACACTTTCAAACAAAAAAACAATTTTCAAAATCGGTCCATAATTGACGGAGAAATCGCGTAACAAACATAAAAAAAAAAAAAAAAAAAAAATACAGACGAATTGAGAACCTCCTCCTTTTGGAAGTCGGTTAAAAACGAAAGCGATTGAGGGGTGAACAGTATTTGACTTAAAAAGGTAAAGTGATTCAAGCCAGACCCCTTATACCAGCTAAGTGTTTACTTCTACCTAAACATAAATGTATATCTTTAGTTCCCGAAGATGAGCGACTTAAAATCTACACTAAATTTCGAAACCTATCAAGTCTACAAGAACAACGAAATTTTGTCGTAAATCACGTGATAAAGAGTAAAAAAAAACGGGAAACCATCCAAACACCTTCACAGAGAGAATTCACTCTCAGTTACTCACTGACTGTAGCCAACGAAAAATATTACGGGTGCATTTGTAAAAGGTGCTTTAAAAAAAATGAATCCTCAAGGTCTTTTACTACCAGAAAATAGAGGCAAAAAAGCTCCGCCTAATAAATTAATACCTACCATCTGAAGAGCAATTTATTCACGACCAGATTCAGTCTTTCCCAGCCATTGAATCGCATTATTGCCGTCGTGATAGTTCTGTAAGATATTTAGATCCATCTCTTAATATAACAATAATGCGTAGAGAATACCAGAGTTAAACTGTCCACAGTCGCAGGTTTGGGTACAGGTTTCGGTTTCCCTATCGGTTGCTCCGTCGTAAACTTAACAGATTTACGCAGTGCTTTAGTAAAAGGGCGCTTAATTTTTTTTATCAAAACCATGATAGATTTCACAGAAAATTCACATTCCCCTACGAATAAGCTATAAGACTAACAATTTGACAAAAATAAGATTTTGTTTTTCTACTAAGGTTGACATTAATAAATTCTGATTCATATAAATACTCAAGATGTTAAAAATATTTTTTTACAGAGCACAACAAGCGATACACTTACTTTTTAGGGGGTATGTGGAACAGGGTGTAAAGTTCACTCATCCCCCATAGAAAAGGGAGGATCCTCCAACCAGACGGTTGTTATATCTGGCGGGCAACTGCCCATATGTTGATTTCGGATAGTCTTATCTATGTTATTCGCTCAGTAAACTCTAACTGCGAGATGTAGGAATTGTGTGACGTCATGTCTTTTTGTTTCGTAGTTTTTGTATGTGGCGGTCTAACCGCTACATCACTCCCCTCCGGAGACCGGAGGTCGATAGTGGGCTGAGTCTTGGATCTTGGGATGCTTCACAGTGCCAGCTGTGGTTCCAGTGAGTCGGAACCGGGTGCCGCTCAGTTCACAGTGGGTCGGAACTGTCTGCAGTGATTGCGGCGATGGTGATTGTGGTTCCAGTGAGTCGGAACCGGGTACCGCACAGTTCACGGTGGGTCGGAACTGTTTGCGGTGATTGCGGCGATTGTGGTGATTGCGGTGATTGCGGTGATTGAGGTGATTGCGGTGATTCCCCAGTGAGTCGGGGTGATGTGGCTGAGGGTGATGACCAGGAATGCGCGTTCGCTGCATGCTGGTGGTCAGGATACCCGTTGAAGCCGTGGGTGCTGGCTGGCTGTGTGACTCGCCTCACGAAAGCTTGCGGGAGTGATGATTATGACGTCACGCTGAAGTAGTTGCACGAAGGCTGCGTTGACGTTCATTCTCGGGGTCACCAATTTAGGGGGTATGTGGAACAGGGTGTAAAGTTCACTCATCCCCCATAGAAAAGGGAGGATCCTCCAACCAGACAGTTGTTATATCTGGCGGGCAACTGCCCATATGTTGATTTCGGATAGTCTTATCTATGTTATTCGCTCAGTAAACTCTAACTGCGAGATGTAGGAATTGTGTGACGTCATGTCTTTTTGTTTCGTAGTTTTTGTTATGTGGCGGTCTAACCGCTACAACTTTAACTGTTCACAATATATTATAGAAGCATTTCTAGGCGCGTATTAATCTATTTTTTTATTATAACTTACTTATATTGAGATTTACAAGAGTAATTGCATTGACGTAACTCAATTATAGGAGCAATTTAACGTCAGATCCAAACGTCTAAACTGGAAAGCCACATACTTACAGAGGAATTAAATAAAAAAGTCTGTTCTTCTGCCTACGCACTCTACAAACTAAAACCCATCGTAAGTACCACTGCGCTTATCACGGTTTACCACGGAATTGTCGGCTCTATATTAAGGTTCAGCGTTATATTTTGGGGAAATTCGACTAATAAGGAAATAATTTTAGATCTCAAAAAAGGTGCATTAGGACTATGTTCAGTTTAAATAAAACGGATAGTTGCAAACCGTATTTTGTTAAATATAATATTTTAAATCTGCCTTCCTTGTTTATTTTTGAAGTAGCTAATTTCGTACAAACCAATCCTAAACTATTTAAATAAATCGGTCAAGTGCGAGTCGGACTCGCACACGAAGGGTTCCATACCATGTCGTACAAGATTTAACACTATGCATTTTTGTAATACGAAAGTATAAAGGTAACAACAGAGGCGCTATAAAAAAACATAAAGATTTGTAAAGAAATTGTCTAATTTTAATGAAAAAATGTTGTTGTGTTAAATTATAGGTGTAGAAGTTTATTTCATTTATTTTAGTAACATGCATACCGGTCAGGCCGGACCGAAGCCCCAGGCGCACGAAAACTCCCAATACCGTCAAGCCTCGTTGTGTCCCCGGGAACACGGTACGTTCATGCAGATTGCAGCTCTATTTATATGTAATATACGGGCTGATATGGTCTGTGGTTGGTTTTGATTTATGGTAGGATAATATACCTGTCGAATAAATCGACCATAACGTCAAAATATGCAGAAACAACTCAAAAAAAAAGTAAAAATTGAACATTTTTGGTACGGCAAAATGGCGTCCGCGCATGCGTGACGTGCACTGCACTCCGCGTTCTATTTATTCATTTTCTATTGTTTTTTAAGTGTAAATCGACGGGAAATGGTGTTATTTCAATAATTAAGTAGTGTCGTCATCGTATATAGATAAAATTTGCACAAAATAACATCGTAATTACCTATTACGGACCCATCAAAAAATGTAAACAAACTCGGTAGTGAAAAAAGGTGTTGATGTGAAATTTTGAGTTTTGTGTGTGTTTTGTGTATGTAATCGCTGGTAAGTCATTTATTTTATATTCTTGAATAACTAATAAATAATAAAAATGCATAATACAGAAAGAAAAAGAGTTCAATATTTTTTTGTCAACTAAATAATGTTACGTAATGATATGGTTAACGATTTATTGAACTTTTTTATTTATATGTGTTTTTATTTATTATTATTGTCCGTAAATAATGGTTTTGACCGATAGTATATGTATTCATAATGTATCCTGCGAAGTTTCATGTGAATCGAACCAGTAGTTTTATTATAAATAATCAAAACAATGAACAAAGGAATTTCTTATAAGAATCTGATAAGAATGTTTATTTATTCCAACTAGCGTTCGCTTACAAAGATTCTAAGTATTATAAAAAATCCTTTGTCTAATCAGGAACCAAAAACCATTAACGATAAGACTATTTACGTAACAAAAAGCTCTCAGTTTTTGTTTATATTAGCGAGCTCTTATCTCTGACGCGCCGCGGGCGTGCCGCGCGGCTTGAGGGGTGTCGCAGAATCGCGTCGCGCGGCTTAACCGGTTAACTAAATTCAAAGTTATTTATTTGCTACTAACATAGTATTAGTAGGTATAAATAGGTATATGTGTTGTAACAGTAACTGGGTTGTGGAGGTCAGATAGGCAGTCGCTCCATGTAAAATACTGGTATTCAGCTGCAACCGGTAAGACTGGAAGCCGACTCCAAGATAGTTGGGAAAAAGGCTAGGAAGATTGATTGATTGAAATAGGTATATGTAGTAGGTAAGCAGGTAGATATGTAGGGTAGGTAGGTTAGGTTAGGTAGCAGTTAGGGTAGGTAGGTATGGTAGGTAATTAGGTAGAAATATGTAATTAGGAAAGGTAGGTGCGCCGTAGATAAGTACTTAGTGCTAACCGTGCGAAGCCGGGTCGGGTAGAGCTAGTTACTTATAAATAAAAGGATTTCTCTTGCTACATCAGACTATATTGTACAAAATAGAATGTAAGTAGTACGCCAAATTTTAATTACAACATTCCGTCAATACAGGTATTACGTTATTTTTGATAGTCATAATTCAAATTCAAAAGTCATTTATTCAAACTAGGCTGAGAATCAGCACTTTTCGAACGTCAAAATTACATAAGACAGTCCCCCAAAAACGCCCGCCCTTCACCACTTCCTAGTGCTTTTGCTGGGAAGAAGAAGTGGCGCAACAAACTCCCCAGCAGCACAGCTGTCTGTTCAGTTACGAAAAAAAACTTGATTCTATACAATAGTATGCAAATATTTTACATTACTCAACACGAAACATTAAATAAAATATATTTGCCATAATGACAGCTAGCACACGCCAATGTACCAACAAAAAAAAAATCGAAATCTAAACTCAAGCGAAAATAAAAATTATTTTTACACATCCCATCGGATTATGAGAGTGAGGGAAGAGAGAGTGCACTCGTGTCTGCGCATACACTTGTGCACTATAATATCTCCCACGCCGAAGGCTAGTCTCCATTGAGATTGGCCGCCGTGGCTGAATATTTTTACACAAATAAGTTTTCTCAATATGAAATTGTATCCACAACGGTTTAAGGTAACTGAATAGTACCCTGTGTGTACCACCATTCATTTCAATGTTACTGAATATTATTGTCTATTGAAGTGTAGTTTTAACATGAGGTACGAGTACACACATCAATACCGTCTAGGGATACTTTGAAAAAAGTCGATAAAGTTCTTAAACTCAAAAAATACTGGCCGGTTTTAAAATCTTTTGAAGAGAGCTTATTTTGTAGACCTTTTTGGATGATCGAAATTTAAATGATCGAAATAGTATATGCTGCCATGATAGTAGGTACTTACTAATTCCATGTCATTACTCCGACTAGTAAATAGTTATCTGTGGAATTTATATCGCATAATATTAGCATGAAATACAAAATATTATTTTTAAGTTGCAGTAAATCGCCCATATTATATAAAATACGTTATTAATCGACGTTTTTAGTATTTGTTGATTATAAACAGTATATGGTACATGATACACACAAGTTTCAAATTCCTAATTTGTTTAGTTGTTGAGATAGAGCTCGTACAAAAATGGTCTAAAACAGACAACTTCTACGGCCCCCTAATTCATCATTTTTGAAGATAAAAACAAATAAAAATTATATTTATTTTCTACTTGATGAGCTCTAGACAATGATACCCCACATGCCAGGGACAGATAATTTTTTTTTCAAAATTTAATTTTATTGTATGGCGACCCCCCTTTATTTTTTAATTTTATTATTTGTTGCTCTTGCGGCAATAGAAATGCTCAATCTGTGAAATTTTCAACTGCCTACCTATTACGGTTCATGAGATAGAGCTCGCTGACAGACAGACGGACAGCAGAGGCTTATGAATAGGGTTCCGTTTGTCACCCTTCGGGTACGGAACCCTAAAAACTATCAGATGTTTCAATCCGCAATCGACGGGATAACAATTTATTACGAGTACCAAGACCAACCACGGCGCTGATGCGTAAAAGCATCTTCTCTTTAGCACCAGTTTTTACAATAAAATCTCTAAAACTATTAGGCAAATGCCCACAACTCTATTTAAACTACAACTTAAAAAATACCTGATAGCCAAATGTTATTATAGCCTAACAGAATTTTTAAATGATCGTACTTAGATCAAATATTTTTTTTACTTGTGTTTTATCTGTATAAGCACCGGCGCGCGTCATTTTACTAATATTTTTTTTTTTTGTTATGTTTAGGTAAATTCAAATTAATGGTTAAATTGACCAACAAAATTTGTACGCTACCAATGGCAAAACATGTAGATCCTGTTCCCGAATGTTATTTTATGTAAGTACTCATGTTTTACAGAAATAAATATCTTATCTTATCTTATCCCTGGCAAATGAAATAAGAATTACAGAACTAGAACATGCGCTATCAACAATCAATTGGGACATCCAAGGCATTATGTGAAACAAGGGTAGGTACATCGTGGAAGACAGAGATAAATACCGGCCTACTTGGAGAAAGAATTACGAAACTAGAATATGCGCTATCAACAATCAATTGGGACATCCAAGGCATTATGTGAAACAACGGTAGGTACATCGTGGAAGACAGAGATAAATACCGGCCTACTTGGAGAAAGAATTACGAAACTAGAATATGCGCTATCAACAATCAATTGGGACATCCAAGGCATTATGTGAAACAACGGTAGGTACATCGTGGAAGACAGAGATAAATACCGACCTACTTGGAGAAAGAATTACGAAACTAGAATATGCGCTATCAACAATCAATTGGGACATCCAAGGCATTATGTGAAACAAGGGTAGGTACATCGTGGAAGACAGAGATAAATACCGACCTACTTGGAGAAAGAATTACGAAACTAGAATATGCGCTATCAACAATCAATTGGGACTATTTGGGACTTTGGGACATCCAAGGCATTATGTGAAACCCGTAAACAAGGGTACATCGTGGAAGACAGAGATGAATACCGACCTACTTGGAGAAAGAATTACGAAACTAGAATATGCGCTATCAACAATCAATTACTTTGGGACATCCTAGGCATTATGTGAAACCCGTAAACAAGGGTACATCGTGGAAGACAGAGATGAATACCGACTATACGAGTACCTACTTGAGAAAGCAAGGGACGAAATGGAGTAAGTTTTCTTGTCAAAAAACAAAAACTTTATATTATAATACATAGTACAAGATTTCATAGGTACTTATATCAGAAAAAGCAGAATTGATTTTTTTAAACATCCACGACGAAAATTTCACGATAATCCAAACTTAGGCACCTACATCCAGTTCTGAAGAAAAGGAAATGGAATACTTTTACGAATCAAAATGTATGCACATGACAGTTTTCCAGTAGCTACGATTTATTCCCTTGACGCCGCCACGTCTACTCTGAAAACTCCCCGCTTTTATTCACGCCACGTCGAATCGTTGAAAAAGTCTATTTTATTACCGCCACGTCTACTAACTATTTTGATTTGTACAGTCGTAAAAAAATGCTCATAGTTGGTTACTTGGAATAAATAGATAGGATCCTACATACATATACAAGATGTTTTGTTTTATATCCCTTAGCCATAGACCATATCAAACAATCATCTGTCATGTTTCTTTTTTTTTACGGAGGGAGAGTACAATTTGTTAGTAACCTAACAAAAAGTACTAGGCTTGCATGAATTCAAGATGTATTTCAATCATTAGACGTTGTGCACAATATCTGAGCAGTAACCTTATAAAAAGTACTAGGCTTGCATGAATTCACGATAGTATTTCAATCATTACACGGTGTGCATAATTTCTGAGCAGTAACCTAACAAAAAGTACTAGGCATGCATGAATTCATGATTGTATTCAATCATTACGTTAGGCCACTAATAGGATTTGGATGAGGCAGACAGATATTTTATTACCTGGATTATCATAATATTATAGGCTACTGTTTTCACTTCATGCAAGCCTAGTACTTTTTCTTAGGTTAGGTACTGCTCAGAAATTGTACACGTCTAATGATTGCAATAGGTACTATCTTAAATTCATGCAAGCCTAGTACTTTTTATGGGAAGTTTCAAATTTATTAACTCAAGGAATAAGATTTTTCATACAAACAAAATCCCGACTTTTCTCCCCCAGTGGAGTTTTCAAAAACCCTTCTTAGTGCTCCCCTAGATTATAAAAGGAAGCTGTGTGCAAAATTTCACGTTCCTAGTCCCAGTAGTTTCGGCTCTGCGTTGATATGTCAGTCAGTCAGTCAGTTTCTCATTTATACATCATATGTATAGATAGATAACCAACTATGAGTATTTTTTTTACGACTGTACAAATAAAAATGGTTAGTAGACGTGGCGGTAATAAAATTGACTTTTTCAACGATTCGACGTGGCGGGAATAAAAGCGAGAGTTTTCAGAGTAAACGTGGCGGCGACTCGGCGTGGCGGGACTCGACATCACGGGAATAAATCGACGGTTTTAAGGAAGATTTTATAATGCTCGACAAACCTTATCCTTGCGCGGCTCGTGCTGAGTATATGTTCTGTGCTCGTGCTGCGATTTGGGTCCACTTAACAATACACTGGTCACACTCACAACACTGGTCAGAGGTCGTCTTAGGGCCGTACAAATCGTACAATACACTAGGTCTACTGCCGTCGTCGTTGTTCGCAACAACCAATTCAATAGCGAATACCTATTCCAGTTATCTGTGAGTGTGACGCACTGACGCTATGACGGTCTGACGACGCCCAGTACAAGTAGTGTAGTACCTACACGAATCTCGAAATCGAAAGGAGTTCGATTTATTTCAGAACGAGCTATTATCGATATCGATTTCACGATGCGGTGGCGACTTAGTAAATAAGCGTAACAGGCAATAGGTATTTAATATTCAATTAAATTATTATAATAAATTAATAATGTGTCTTTGTTTGCATGTTTGTTGCGTACCTCTACTGCTCGAAGCTAACCTGGTAATTCAAATTCTTTGAGTCAACCACTGATAAAATATTCTATAGCCTACTCCGTGTCTATGATTTGCATAATATGGTTGTCACATGAGTTACTTTTTACCCGACTGCCCCAGAAGGAGGGTAATGTTTTTCGAGAGTATGTATGTATGTATGTATGTATGTCTATTTCTTTGGCACGCTCTGTAGCCTAAACGGCTTGATGGATTTTAACATAGGAGGTGTCGTTAGATTCGTCTTAATCGTAGAAGTGACATATGTAGGCTATACAATGTCGCCCATGCGCATGTGACCGCCCGTAATTTTCTGAATATTCATGAAAAAATATCGAAAATAAACTTCAAAAGGGGGGGTCTATCTATAACATTTTTCATGTTATTAAATTTTTAATTTTTTAAAGATTTGCTTTCTGTTTTTTGACACATCTCCGAAGTTTATGGGTCGATTTGGATTCTGTTTATTATTTCCAAAAGCTGAGTTATTTTAACAGGTTAATTAAAATTTTTACAAAAAATTATCGACTACGAAAGAAAAAAACGGAATCGAAGTCATTTTTTCGGTAAAAAATTGTGTATTTATTTTTTCAACACAGTTGCTCGTAAAGTGGCTCTTATTTAACCGCTTTTAGGTTCATAATGCAGTGTATTATAGACACGTGCTTTTTTCTTTACATAATCGCACTAGTGCGGTAATGTGCGCCATAGATAACTATTTACTAGTCGGAGTAATGACATGGCAGTCTGGCAGTATGGAATTAGTAAGTACTATCAAGGCATGACATGTCTTTCTTATTGCGACTTAATATAGTGTGACAAAGTAAACAGGTTTTTGGAACGAAGTTCTTTAACGCGGCTTCATTCTTGCGTCTGTCTTTTTCTAATTCGATAGAGAGAGAAAGAGAAAGTGTGAATTTCGTCATAATGGAAATCTAAGATGGCGGCTGCGAAAATTTTCTCATTTTTCGTCATGGGTATCGTTTTCGTAGTTTTCGATGGTTCTAAAGCCGATAGTGAGGTCAAAATGGAAATCCAAGATGGCGGCTCCGAAATTTTTCTCATTTTTCGTCATGGGTGTCGTTTTCGTAGGTTTCGATGGTTCTAAAGCCGATAGTGAGGTTAAAATGGAAATCCAAGATGGCGGCTCCGAAAATTTTCTCATTTTTCGTCATGGGTATCGTTTTCGTAGTTTTCAATGGTTCTAAGGCTGATAGTGAGATCAAAATGGAAATGCAAGATGGCGGCTGCAAAGTTTTTCTTATTTTCGTCTTGGGTGTCGTTTTCGTAGTTTTCGATGGTTCTAAAGCCGATAGTGATGTCAAAATGTAAATCAAAGATGGCGGCTGTGAAAATTTTCTCATATTTCGTCATGGGTGTCGTTTTCGTAGGTTTCGATGGTTCTAAAGCCGATAGTGACGTTAAAATGTAAATCTAAGATGGCGGCTGTAATTTTTTTTTTCATTTCTCGTCATGGGTGTCGTTTTCGTAGTTTTCGATGGTTCTAAAGCCGACAGTGGGGTCAAATGTAAATTCAAGATGGCGGCTGCAAAATTTTTTCTCATTTTTCGTCATGGGTGAGAAAAATGCGAAATGAGAAATTTTTACAGCCGCCATCTTGGATTTAAATTTTGACCTCACTGTTGGCTTTAGAACCATCAAAAACTACGAAAACGAAACCCATGATGAACATGACAAAACTTTCGCAGCCGCCATCTTAGATTTTGATTTTGACCTCACTATCAGCTTTAGAACAGTCGAAAACTACGAAAACGAGACCAATGACGAAAATTTTTACAGCCGCCATCTTGGATTAACATTTTGACCTCACTATCGGTTTTAGCATGATCGAAAATTACGAAAACGCCACCCATGACGAAAAATGAGAAAATTTTCACAATCGCCATACTTACTGTATTTTCCATTTGACCAAATTCGCATTTTCTCTCTCACTCTCTCTCGATAGAGAATAATTAGTAATAATTAGCAGCGAAATCGAATTTTATCAAGTTTCAATATTTGTCTCCACCTCCGACCGAACGTGATGGTAGGCTGTTCAGCGGTTTTGTCAGTGCCTTGCGCGCGCATCGCTACCCGAAAAAAAATCCAGCGCGCCATTTTTCATAAATATTTGTTAGCATAAATGTTGTGTGGTTACTGCAGGTTACATATTAAGAAAAATACGAACCGACGTACAAACGTTTTTACAGGAAGTGGATAGTCAGTACCTGGTAACAAAGGTCAGTTGAACTTTATAAATCTAAATGTATCATTTCTCTAAAGTTACGTTATTGTAGCATAAGTTCTTACAACAAGACGGTTTCTTTCCTCGCAAATGTGTTGAAAAACGTCGTATGAAACGCGTGCGCATTGTTACCAATACAGACACTCGTATCATAATGTACTATAAAAAAACTAGTGAAAAATGTTATAGATAGTGAAGTTTATTTTCGATATTTTTTCATGAATATTCAGAAAATTACGGGCGGTCACATGCGCATGGGCGACATTGTATAATATTTATGTATTGCATATGCAAGTACAAAAAAAAGGGAAGGGTTTTTTTTTTTAATAATTTTCAACAATATTGGTATCAAATAAAAGCTGGTAATAAGTCAATTCCAAATTAAGATATATTAATAAAACTAAAAAACTTGAAATAAAGAAAATGATTAAAAAAACAAAAAACCCGACTGCAAAAACACATAACTGAAAAGAGAAAAACAAGCATTATAATCTATAGAATTTTGGTATCGCAGGCGGGGACAATAATAATATAACAATAATAACCGGAAATATGGTGTAAGTACCTAACTTTTGTTTGTCCCCGCCTGCGATAGCAAAATTCTATAGATTATAATGCTTGTTTTTCTCTTTTCAGTTATGTGTTTTTGCAGTCGGGTTTTTTGTTTTTTTTATAATTTTTGTTTAAATTAGTTTGCTGTTAGAAATTAGTTTGCGTCATCGCTCGGCACCGGATTTACATCACCTGTTTGGCTCGTTTTAACCAGGTGTCAACCCATTGTCAGCAAGCGGCTTAGCACCTCCGTGGCACGCGTGTCCGTGGCGTCGCGTGTACGGCTGGGCGACCAGTCGACGACCCTGCGGTGTACCGTGTACGCGAGGTGCAGGTGACGATCTGACGACTCGACGCTAGTGAGTAATATATTAGCACAAGGTCAAGGTCAATGTAGGTACTGATGAGGCGGCATGTCACAAACTCACAACATCGAGATTTCTGTGTTCTAAGCTAAATATTAATGTATTATACCTTCCGGATTGAATTCTGTAACTAAATAATGGTGAAAACCGCATCAGAATCCCTTGTGTAGTTTAGCAGAACAACGCGGTCCTACCTACTATTAATAATAATTATTAATAGTAGGTAGGACATAATTATTATGTCCTTAGATATATCTAGTGAGCCATAAAATAGATAAACTGACAGACGTGTGACGTAAGCTATACTTAGCAATGATATTTAAACTACGTCATTGATACTTAGTGTACTTTATTTTTTTATTTTTTATTTATTTATTAAAAGAACACCAACAGCGTATTATACATTCAACAATTGTTATTTATTTTATTTTTTTACATAAGGTATTACTACTAATGTATACACCAATTATAGGTATACATAACATTTGAGGAATAAAAACTTACTTCACATTAGTTCACATAATATATATTATGTCATCTCTGCCTAGCCATTACATTACCCAACTATGTTAGTCAGGTATTAATATTAAATTAACTTGTTACGCTTCGTTACTGAAAAACGTATCGATTATAATCTTGTTCTGAAAAAGAATCGATTAATCGAGTTTCGATTTAAGAACATGTAGCACTCTCTGACTACACTATTATAGGTAGTCTGTGGCGTGTCAGTCGAGTCCGAGTTCTAAAACAGTGAACAGGCTTTGTTATTGTGTCGCGTAGGTTTGCAACTGCCTCCTTGCAGAACAGACTGCAGCAGGTACAATATCGTGAGCAGTGTTATATTGAGTGCACCCAAGCCACGAGTTGCTAGGTACGTATACATACCCTAACTGATTTTTTTGGGAGATTTTTTTGGTTTGGTTACATATACCTACTAAAAGTTAATCGCAACACAACGCACACACGCATGTATGTCACAACATTTTATTAATTTTGTATGAGTCTATTTTTAATTTTATATATATATATATATATATATATATTTTGTATACTACCTTGTTATTTATTTATTATAGCGGACAGACACTTCCCTATGTTTATTATTCTAGCGTATGGCACTCGTGGGTTGCAGCTGAAAATCAGCGTCAGGTGGTACACTTTGTGTTGTCATCTGACATTATGCTGAGCTGAGGCCCTTTTGGCATTACAATAATTTGTTTTCTGTTTTTTTATAGTTTTTAAGGTGTATTTTTTTGTAATGCCAATAAACGCATTTTTCTTTCTTTCTTTCTTTCTTTCAACTGTAAAGTGTAACGATTACAAAAATAGCACTCCAGCCAGCCGCACCCGGCCCCGCGCCCGATAAGCGCTGTGTGGGCGCGCCGTCGCTATCTGGCGCGCACGCGCACACTAGGCGCGTCGCCGCGTCGCACGTACGTCCTTTTCATCAATTTATGCGCTCAATATTATTTTACATGATATTTCGCGCAAAAAACATTCCATTATTGTATTTAAGAAACCTTATAGTATCAGCAATATAATTTAAGCCAAATGAAAGTTTAGACATGCACGTGGGGGTTCCGTCTTCTGTATTTTCCATCTAAAAATTCTAATTTTCCTAAGATGTGTCCATTTATTTTTAGTATATTTTTCACAATTATTTACATGACGAAGTAGGTGCATAGAATGCAATTATTTAGTCTGCATTTATCTCAGGCAGATGTCGAACAGCTCACTCCGCTTTACTCCTTTCGCCAGGTCTAAAAGACACATAAAAATAGTTACTGCAAGTTGCTGCAGCCAAAACGTAATTTGCCAGAATATCACTTAGTTACACTACACATACATAATAATTTCAAGACCAACAACTACCAACAAAAATAGTTGCGGTCCAATAATCATGAAATAATAACTTTTTTTTTACTAAATTACTAGTTGGTTCTATAGTTCCTTTATGTAACTTTAAATGCAAAAATCGAATTAAAAGTTGAATACTGTTGATGCACATACCTTTACGCGTTTGTTCCATGGCACCAGTTGATCACTTCACATTCGAAAGAACCGTTTGGTCGCCTCGAAACAAGTGGACCGACTGACTGACGACGCGCGTAGCGCTGTGTGCGCGCAAACATGTCGCGATTTGTTTGTTCTTTCGTTCAGTAGCGCGCGAAATGTCAAAACAAGGCGTGTTGTGAGTTGCCTGACTATCTGGGTGTTTGAAAAAAAATACTGTAAATAGATCGCATCAACTAAAATTAAAACTTTTTGCGCACGTAGATTGCCAAAAAGGACGTACGTGCGTCGTGATTACTCGTGATAGTTATATCGTCGATGAAGTTACAATAACGCCTATAATCTGTCATTTTTCACGTAATTCACTTTTTATGGGTTTGAATTTAAAGGTTAAACTCGCATGTTCATGTGTGTACATCGTCTTCACATGTAATAATATATTTAATGTTTAAGTTTAGGTACCTAAACTATTGTACAAAATATTGTAAAACATTTTTAAAAGAGTAACGGTGGATTTTCTAGCCCATTCTTCTCCATACGAGAACTACCTTTTGGAAGGGGCGACTACAATTTTTTTTTTTTTTTTTGTATGTTTTGACGTTCAAAAGTGCCTTTTAAGTATGTGCCTAATTGAAATAAATTATTTGACTTTGACTTTGACTTTGTTCTAGTAAAATCTCTTATGAGGTTGAGGTTTTGACAGTTCGAGCACCCGCTTTTGTTTATTTTGGTACCTATATGGACCAAATTGCCAGTAACATTAAGTGTGTTCATCCAGAAATTCATCACTTGGGTCTATCTGATCACGAAACAGCACAATCAGTTACTGTAAAAACGAATATACACAAAAGAATAACTTGTTGGTCAGAATTAAAACGTGACTATTGTGTAGAAAACCTTGATAAATTTCGGGACTGTATGTCTGCTCTTTCATTTTCGGAAACACTTAACTCAGACACTCTAACTGAAGCCTTTAATAATTTTTATGAAACTTTTACATTATTCTACGATCTGTGTTTTCCGGTTATTAAGGCTAAGGTTAATAATAAACCAGTTACGCAAAACTAGATAACGAAAGGCATTGAAAAATCTAGCAAAACAAAACGTCAACTTTATCTAAAATTTAAAACAAGTAAAATGAATAAAAAGCAAAATGAGAAATCCTACAAACTTTATAATCATAATTATATGTTTAGGCGATGTGCACAGCGAGCGCAAAAACTTATAAATACAAGACGTATACAAAGGCATAAAAATAAATGTAAAGCTACATGGAATGCGATCTCCTCAACAATAAATGCGAATGATTTGTATAAAAATGACATTGACGAAATAAATTTTAATAATGTAACATATAATAATCCATCTGACATTTGCAATATATTTAATAACTACTTTATAAATTTGACATCGAATCGGCCTTTAAATTCTAATAATTCCATTAATTCCAATAATTCCAATAATTCCAATAATTCCAATAATTCCAATAATTCCAATAATTCCAATAATTCCAATAATTCCAATAATTCCAATAATTCCAATAATTCCAATAATTCCAATAATTCCAATAATTCCAATAACTCCAATAATTCCAATAATTCCAACAATTCTAACCAAAAAAACAAAAATCTACATACTATATTCTTGAATCCTGTAGATCCAATGGAAGTGTATCAATTAGTATGCCCTCAACAATAGCAAAACTAGTGGGCATGACGGCATCGCCACAAAGGTCTTGAAAGCTTGTAGTGGTTGGATATGTCATCCACTAGCACATGTTCAGTGGCGTGCACAGAGATTTCAGACAGGGTATGCACGGCTGAAATTAAAATAAAACGTACCAGTTTCTGCTTGTTCGGTCGGTGGCCCACCGAGTACCTACCCTACCCAACACTTACCGCACGACGCAATTGCCTTCGCATCTGAATAATAATCTTATCCGTTATACCTAGATCCAAACATTCTCTTTATCTCGATTTGTAAACCAAATGCAAGGGAAACAATACAATGTCATGTGTTTGTGTGTACACAACCTGTTAGCCAGTAGGTAATAATAATCGTAAAACTTTTTATGAAATTATCAAGTAGCATCACCTATTTTTTTAATTCAATCCAACCCGGGTGCACACCTTCCCTTTGCAATCAATTGAACTTTTTTCTCAAAAGATAACGTCGAAAATACGGCAGATTTTAATTTATTGAAATACTTACGTTTCAATGAATTAAAATCAGCCGCCAGCACAGGTTTCAAAGGTCTAATTTTCAATTTTTTACAAATAACTTACTAAATATTTGCTTAGACAATCAATATCTTGCGCCAAGAAAAACAATCGGAACAATAGGTTAAAAAAACTTTGTACCTAATAATTACGAACTAATACGAACGAATAAAATTGGTTAATCCGACTAAAAAAGTCGACCCTCTACCATCAACAAATAAGAGGTGCTTCTATGGCTTCTCAATTTGGACGGGTTGCAATGTAAGCTGTGCTTCCAAAACACAAACACACGCTCACATTTTCACGCACACAGTCACACTTTTGCTGTGTACTACACGAGAATTCACGAGATGCGTTGTAAGAAAAATAAGCAACGTGTAGTACTGCTTTTGCTCACGGGACTACGGGAGGGCTGCCTGCGGCGGCGGATGTTCCAAAAAAAAGTAATAGATGGCGCGTAATTAACACGGGAAGCAAAACGCTATGCGATGAGATGTAGAATTCGATACCATGTTTTTTTTTGTTAGTAGTTATTTATCATTTTGGGGATATGTCTGTATGGGACTACAGGGTATGCAGAGCTTATTTGCATGTATGGAGTGCACGCCACTGCACATGTTATAAACTTATCTTTTTTGGAAGGTGTATTTCCTGACCAGCTTAAGATGTATGTTGTCAAACCACTATTTAAAAATGGAAATAAGTCAGATCCAAATAATTATCGGCCTATCACGATTGTACCCGTTTTATCAAAAATCTTTGAGAGGGCAATGCTTATTCGGTTAAATAATTTTCTCTGTACACATGACATACTATGTAAAGAACAGTTTGGTTTCCGTAAAGGTAGTTCAACTGCTCTTGCAATCTTTAACTTTATTAAACTTGTAACAGAAAGTATTAACAATGGCAATCCAGCGGTGTCTCTCTTCTTAGATATGAGTAAGGCTTTTGATTTTGTTGACCATGATAAGCTGCTGAATAAATTAGACTTCTACGGTATTAGAGGAAAAGCTTATGAATGGATATCTAGTTATCTAGGAAACAGGTATCAGTGTACCGAGATATCCAAAGTTGTAAAGAAAAGTAACAGAATATATTCCAAGGAGAATTTCAAATCAATAGCAGTACTGTTAAGGGTGTGGATCGATGGTAAAAACAACGCTAGTTGAGCCAAGGATTTGTATTCAAAAACTGTGGGGTTGGATTACAAAGTTTTTTGAGGTTAGGAAGCGCGCGCTGTCCGTGGCGTTAGAATTGGCACTTGTCATCGTAAAATTAAAATGGCGGTTCGGGACTCGCCCCTTTACCCGCTCTGACCCCGCGCACTCCCTTTTACATTTTTTAGATATTAATGCGTTTTTGTTGCGTCGCTAACACGCCCCACCCCAGTGCTGCCTCAGCAGCACCACGGTAGACGGTAGAATAACTAAGCCATATCTTAGAAATAAATGCCTACAGCCGCGCGGTACGTAAACATGCGATAGGGCTGCCCGCCTCCAGTATTTTAATTACATTTGCCTACTTTGTGTTTCCATTTAGTTTTGTGATTGTAAATATACTTTTTTTATCTACACAAATAAATAAAATACTTTGTGAATTGAATAACAAAACAAAACACAAATGCCCGAGGTTTTAAAACAAGCGTACCTACCGTATTTATTCATGAACCTCCTATATCTACCTATTTCACTCGTGTTATCACTTTCCTTTACTCTATTCACTTTATTTATTAATCCAGACATCTTTTTTTCGGGAGATAAAAGGAAATACTTATCCATTAAAAATACACACAATATGTACCTACATATCAGTAAGTAAAATTATTTTATAGTAAGACTATAAAATAATTTTGTTGTTGTTGTTTGTTAATAATAATACCTTTCAAAGTTTCCAGGTAATCTAAAAAAAGTTATCTCTGGATGCGTTATTGCCAAATTCATGCAACCAAAAACAGCAACAATATATCCTACTCGTCATATTAAATATGTACTTGAATTTATTTTTAGTGTAAAAATCGCGCGGTTATTGTTAAAAAAACAACACACCGTTCGTTCGTCACTGCGGCACAGACGCAACTGTCTGCGTACCTCGCGCATACCTCGATCGAGGCGCGTAGGTATAGCTCGCGCTTCGTCCGTTTCTATGAAGTTGGCCTACCGTCTACCGTGGCAGCACTCACCATCATTTGGTATACGAGCGACACGCGTGACCGGTTTCGTCAACATTCCAGACTTGGTCTTTAGCCTAATCATCCGGACTCGGTCATCCTTTCCAGGTATCACTTCTTGGATTATTCCCTTGGGCCAAGAGTTGCGGGGACTGTCAGGGTCCACTATGAGTACAAAGTCGCCCACTTTTAAATTTGTGTGTTCTTCTTGCCATTTCTTGCAAGTCTGGCAGTACTTCTTTGACCCATCTGCGCCAGTACTTGTCAGCTAAACTTTGCGAAATTCGCCATTGTTTCCTTAGATAGCCATCTGAATCATCAAATTTTCCGATGTGAGGTAAGCCAGACGAGGAGCCCAGCAAGAAATGGTTAGGAGTTAATGTTTCAGGATCATTTGGGTTCACAGATACGTGAGTTAACGGTCGGCTGTTCACCATATTCTCTACTTCAGTCAACAGCGTGTTAAGAGTCTCATCCCTGGGAGCGCGTTCTTTCAAAGTAATTTTGAGGTTGAATGCCAGGAGCAGCTCCGATGCGGCCACCGACGTGCATGACTCCGTGTTCGTCCAGGTAAGGAGATAAGGTAAGTATTTTACTTGTTTTTGGTACACATCTGTTCTTTTTTATTTCAGCTAACTCCTTGCTAAACGATTCAGATTGTGATTTCTTCAGTAATAATATTTCAGCCTTCTTCATGGTGTCGTCGAACTCCCAAGTAAGCTTCTTGCATTTATTTATGAATTTGAATACCAAAGAAGCCGATCGACGTAAGCGAAGCCAGGAACTAAAGCGAGTAGCATCAGGTACAGGTAAGTCAATCTCTTTTTCATCTATTGTTATCAAATTAATGCACTCCAATAGTGTTTCTTTTCTTTCAACAGATATGACGTCACGCGGCCAATCGTCTTCTTTGCAGCGTAAGAATGTAGGTCCGTACATCCATTCGTCTTGCAGGATGGGCCAGACGTAGTTTTCTCTCGTAGCAATATCAGCTACGTTTAATTTTGTAGGTACGTAACGCCATTCATTCATCTGCGTTAACTCATCAATTTCACCTAAACGGTTTGCTACGTATACTTTATAGTCGCGAGTATCATTTCTTATCCAGTGTAGCACTGTTGTCGAGTCGCTCCAGAATATTCGTTGCTCAGGCTTTATAGTGTGTTCTCTAGCAACTGAGTCTGCTAGTCTAGCCGCTAGGACAGCAGCTTGAAGTTCCAAGCGTGGAATAGTTATCGGTTTGTTTCCTACAACTCGACATTTACTCGCGATGAATGCTACGCGTGTATTATTCTTGTCGTCATTCCATCGCCAGTAAGCGACGGCGCAGTATGCCTTGCTAGACGCATCACAAAATACGTGCATCTGTAGGTGTCTATAACTATTTTGAGTAACAATCTTGAGGTCATTGATATTGCAACAGCTGTGCGTCGTAGCACTCGTAGCCGATGTCGCGTCTGCTACGTTCGTAGCAATATTCGTAGCACTCGTAGCCGTGCCGCTTGAGGTGGATGGCGGGGAGATTTTATTTTTCTTCTCGCTCACTCCTGTGGTAGCTGCCGCATAGTGCCTAGGCAAGCTAACATCTTGTAATGATTTCAATAAACAAATCCATTTTGACCATTTCTCGAACACTGTATCAGTTATATAATCATCCCAACTGATCTTTAATTTCCATGTTTCTTGTAATATAATTTTTCCAATAATGGTGTACGGTGCTAGGATGCCATAGACGTCAAAAATGGACATTATCACACGTAACATTTCCCTCTTGGTAGGCTTTTGTGTCCCATTTATAATACTTTCTGGTATCCGCTTGAAAGATACGTCGAATCTCAAAGTATCATCACTTGGATGCCAAATCAATCCAAGCGTGCGTTCACCTTCATATTGTTGCCCTATTTTGAATTTGACGGCTGCGTTGCCTAGTAAATCTTTAGGTAGGGTCGCAAGTACTTGTTTACTGTTACTCGTCCAATTCCGCATCTCGAACCCGCCTTTCTGGTGGATGGACATGACGTCATGAATCAGTTGTATCGCGGTTTCTTCGTTAGGTAGGCTGTCTATATAATCATCCATATAGTGACTCTTATGTATAGCAGAAGCCGCAGCAGGCATTGATGACTCATACTGCTTTGCATTTTTGTTTTTTACGAATTGGGCTATAAAGGGCGAGCAATTAGCACCAAAAATTAGAGACGACATCACGTAGGTGTTTATAGGTCCTTCTTGTTCTTCTCTATATAGAAATCGGAAGGCATCTTGGTCTTCTGGTCGAATTTTTACTCTGAGGAACATATCTTTAATATCTCCAGATACGGCAACTCGATTTTCTCTAAATCGCAGCATAATGCCGAATAACGACATAAGTAGATCAGGGCCTTTTAATAGGTAATCGTTTAGTGATAACCCATTTGTTTTAGCTGCTGCGTCAAACACTAAACGCAGTTTCTTTTTGTTGGGGTTATCGACCCCAAAGTGAGGTAAGTACCAAGTTCTGGGCGGTGTAACATTTAAGTTGTTACATCTTTTTGCATAGTCGTTATCAAATAGATGTCGTATGCGTTCTTCGTATCTTTTCGCATATTCTTCGCTTCTTTTTAATTTGAGTTCTACTCCTTTCAGTCTACACAGAGCCGTCGGGTACGAGTCCGGCATCACACATTTCTCGTCTCGCCAAGGTAAGCCAACATGCCACTGACCATTGATAAGTACAGAAGTTCGTTCTAAACTTTCTTCAGCGCGTAAGTCTTCAGAGTTCTGTCTTGGCTTGCCTGACACGCCCATGGACTCGATTGAGAACGACCTTCGTACCTCCTCCTGGATCTCTCGCAGTATACATTCAGTTTCTATGACGTCACTATTGACAAACAATGAGGAGTGACGTATAGCAGAATCGGGTAAGTAAACATTAGGTACCCTTCCATGCAGGCACCAGCCCAGAGGAGTCCGGGTGGCACAGGGTTCATCGGGTCTACCCACCCTCATTTCCAAAGGTAGGAGAAGGTGACAGTTATCTTGTCCTATTAAGACTTGTGGTTGTAGTTGTGTTTTTGTGCATAAATTATCGGTGACGTCACATAGGTGCTTGTAGTTTTTGGTATTTACTGTAGACAAACTATGTGGTAGATTTAATTCCTTAACAATTCGCGCATCGATTGTAAACATCTTGTTATCAACACCACACAAACTCATCTTTGCGCGCTGTGCATTGCACACTAATTCGGTATCGTTCCACGCGCCACACACACGAAGGCATTCCCGGCGGCCGCGCAGCCCCACTCTCTCCGCCAGCGAAGCGCTAACCAACGACACAGTGGAGCCGTCGTCTAGCAGCGCGGTCGTGCTCACACTTCCGTTCGGTCCGTGAATGTTTATAGGTACAATCTTTAACATTACGGAACAGCTGACATTTATGTTTGTTATTGTTTCGGATGGAACTTCAGTATCGGGTGGAACTTCGGGTTGTACCGCTGGCACGGATTCACTGTTGTCTTGACGCGGCACATAATGTAATAATCGGTGATGAGACTGTCCACAATTGTTTACGTCACAGCTGGGAGCGGTGCACGTCTCCCTACGATGATGCGCTAGTAAACACTTATAACAAATACCGTTACGCTTTACATGCAGCCATCTGTCCTTTCGTAGTGATTTTTTAAACTTCTTACACTCAGTTAATTTGTGACTAGCAGTACGACAATAACGACACTTTTCTTCACTTTGTCCATCTTGTACTAGAACAGTTTGTATATTGTTCACTTTATCGCTTTGTCTACGTTTGAAATTGTCTGTTTTAGGTTGTAATAAGGTAGCACTACAGGTTGATATTTTGACAGCTTCTTCGGTGAGGAAATCTGAAGGCACATTTAGTCTAGGTTTTGGTGATTCGGCAGTGATATATGGGTAACTATAGTCTGTCCACTTCGCGAGTAGGGTAGTAGGTAGCTTGAATAAGATGATGTTAGCTACTTCCATGCCTTGTAGGTATTCATGGCGACCAAGGGCTCGTACTGCTGCGACGTAGTTCTTTATTTTGACAGAAAAGGGTACTATTTCTCGATGGTAATCTGAAGACAGGTTGTTCATCCTTTTAATGTCTGACACGATGCGGGAAAGAATTACGTCGACGTTTCCGAATTGTAGTTTCAACGTAGAAATTACGTCTGCAGATGAAACACCACTGATAAGCAGGCCTGCGACAGCTTCTTGAGCGGCGCCGCGTAAACATTTACGTAACCGCCATAGGTTTTCTTTATCGGTGAAATTACAGATTTCTGTGGATTCCATATAAGCTTGCTCGAAATGGAGCCACTCTTTTGGGTCACCGCTGAAACTAGGAAGTTCTTTCGGTGTGCTGAGACGACTTATTAGTTTAGTATTTTGCTGGATGGCGGAGGACGTGACGAGTTCTTTGATTGCGCTCGCAAGCTGTTGAACTGCTCCTTCTGTGTCGGTCGGATTCATGTGCGACTTCTGTTTATCACTGTCAAGCTGTTGTAGTTCTTGTTGACTACGCTCTAACCACTTTTCAATATCACCGTTATTTTGCTCCGATGTTTCTGATGATGGACTGTATTCTTCTTCAAGTTCGGCTAGGTCTGCCGCTAATTTTCTATCGATGAGTTCCATTTCAATACGCGCCTTCGCCTGGGCTGCTTCTAGTTCCAGTTTCTTTTTCTGTGCTTGTAAAGATGGTGATGATGACGGTTTCTTGACCGACTGACGTGATGTATGTGAAGGCGGGTTTTGTTTTCCGGTTCGTTCCGATTTCACAACACTCGCGGCACAAGCACTTTTTACTTTAAGTTCATCATCCTTCTTTTTTACTGGTGTAGGCGGTGGCATTTCCTGTGCTCCGGTTACCGATTGTAACTTTGCCTCCAACTCCTCCTTTTCTCTCAGTTTGCTAGCGGTACTGCGGGTGTTTACCATGGTTCTTTTCGACGGCGGAGTATTAAACATTCGCGATCCGGCTCGAAGGACCACTGTTAAGGGTGTGGATCGATGGTAAAAACAACGCTAGTTGAGCCAAGGATTTGTATTCAAAAACTGTGGGGTTGGATTACAAAGTTTTTTGAGGTTAGGAAGCGCGCGCTGTCCGTGGCGTTAGAATTGGCACTTGTCATCGTAAAATTAAAATGGCGGTTCGGGACTCGCCCCTTTACCCGCTCTGACCCCGCGCACTCCCTTTTACATTTTTTAGATATTAATGCGTTTTTGTTGCGTCGCTAACAAGTACTAAATAAGTGTGGCGTGCCTCAGGGAACCATTCTCGGTCCTTTGCTTTTCTTACTTTATATAAATGATCTTCCAGAGGCCACCTTGCAGAAATGTGTACTTTTTGCAGATGATACTACAGTTGTCATAAAATGTCAGGACAAAAGCGACTACAAATCAGCCTCGGAAAAGACCCTAAAAGATATAATAAGTTGAATGCATAATAATAATTTAAATTAACGCTAAGACCCTCCACAATCGCGAGATATGCAGTCTCAGGGAATATTTCCTAGAAGCCGACGTGGGGATGCATCGAGATGTGGCCGCGGTGGACAAGGGTCTCACCCCGCTCTCCTTGGCTAAAGAGAACTGGCGCAAGCCTGTAGTGCTTGACACTAACGATCGCAAGGAGGTATGGCAGAGTAAGGAGCTTCACGGACGCTACTTCCGGGCCCTACATGGACCCGATGTAGATTTACTAGCGTCCGTAGCCTGGCTGCGTTTTGGTGACCTCTTTGGGGAAACCGAAGGTTTTGTCTGTGCAATTATGGACGAAGTTATGATGACGAACAATTACCGGAGATTCATTGTGAAGGATGAGACGGTTGACATCTGTCGGGCATGCCACCGTCCGGGAGAATCAATCCGACACATTATCTCCGGGTGTTCTCGTCTAGCTAACGAAGAGTACTTGCATAGACATAACCTTGTAGCCAGGATTATCCATCAGCAACTTGCTCTGAAATACAACCTTGTAGAATCGGAAGTGCCGTACTACAGGTATGTGCCCGACCCAGTTCTCGAAAATGGACATATCACATTGTACTGGGATCGATCCATCATCACTGACAGGACTATTGTTGCCAATAAGCCTGATATAGTGGTGGTGGATCGAGGAGAACGGCGCGCAATGATTATTGACATAACGGTCCCGCATGACGGGAACCTCGTGAAAGCAGAGAAAGATAAACAAATCAAGTATCTTGACTTGGCTCACGAGGTTGTCGACATGTGGGATGTGAACTCAGCGATCATTGTGCCGATAGTCGTATCAGCCAATGGCTTAATTGCCAAGAGCCTCGACCAACACCTAAGGAGGCTCTCGTTGGGCAGCTGGATTAAGGGCTTGATTCAAAAAGCAGTACTCCTGGACACGGCTCGCATTGTCAGAAGGTTCCTCTCTCTGGAGCCCTGACCGCCGGTAGCTTGGACCCTGTTCCCGATACCGGTGGGCTACTATTTTTTATATTTTTAAATGTTTTTATAATTTTTATTTTAATATTTAAAAATGTAATTAATATGTTTAATACTGAATAAAGGAAATAATAATTTAAATATAAATGTTAGTAAGACAAAATTAATTGAATTTAATTCTTATAATAGCAAACCTTTAGCATTGGATGTTATGTATAATGGTGAAAAGGTAGAACAAGTGGATCAATTAAAATTTTTAGGAATACATGTTGACAAAAACCTGAATTGGAAAAGCCATGTCGAGCATATAGGTCAGAAATTAGATCGGTTCGTGTTTGCTTTAAAAAAGCTGAGACAAAATGTGTCTGTAGAAGCTGCTCTTACAGCTTACCATGGTTACGTGTCATCTGTTTTAAGCTATGGATTAATCATGTGGGGTAACTCGACTGATGCCGACAGAGTTTTTAAGCTCCAAAAACGCTGCATCCGGGTATTAAACAGAGCATGGTTCTTAGATAGCTGTAAGCCCCTCTTTCAAAAATTGAAAATTCTTCCACTTCCCTGTATGTATATTAGAGATATCTGTATTTTTACTAAGACTCACATGCATTATTTTAAGCAACATACCGAGGCTATACCAAGACAGAATAGGGCAAAATTTCGCAACCTCTTATATCATCCAGCTGGTCGTAAAGATATTTATAAGAAAAATGTGTTCATTATGTGTATATTAATTTATAATACCCTACCAAATGACTTTAAACTGTTGCAGGGTAATGTTTTTAAAACAAAATTGTCAGACTGGTTACAAAAAAAGTGTTTCTACAGCATAAAATAATTTTTAGAACATAAAATTAAGTGTTAGAGTATTAGTTAGTGAGTTTATTGTAAATTTGGTTTTTTGTATGTAATAATAATAATGTAATAATGTGATAATAATAATATAATAATGACCGCCCTGATGCCGATGGGCGACTATTTTTTATATTTTTAAATTTTTTATATCTGTTTTTTTAAGAAATATTAAAAAATGTAAATAATAGGTATTTAAATGGAATAAAGGAATATAATAATAATGTGATATGATAATATGTGATATGATAATACAAAATAATATGATAATCCCCACCGTCGTATCTCTACGTTGACGTCGTGGTGGGGCTGGCGCGCTCCAAACTCTAGGTCTGTGCCGGTAGAGTTTACTTTGCCGGAACGGGTCTAGAATGAGGAGCCAGACCAAGAGAGATACAGAAAACCGCAGGGCAGCATGTGGCGAGCTGTTGGGCAGTAGCGACCCCACGGACCCTATCTCCCGGGAGAAATATTGTTCTTCATCTCTGGCTTGCCTTTATTGGCCGGCTGGAGTGAACACTGACGAGGAACAGAGCTCCCACCTCATTCTTGCCTTAATTGGCTGGCTTGAGTGGAGATTCGCAAGAGCAGACGTGCTCGGAGGAAGGAAGTATTCCAGTAAGATGCTGGTAGGGATCTTGACCGTACTTCCGGGATTGTCCTAATAGCCGTGGAATACCGCTCCACTCTTCATAAGCATCTCAGGACATGTTGCCCATAACTGCACTAATACGACATTCCACAAACTGAGAGTATTGAGAGAGAGATTCCGTTATTAATTGTTCACCTTATATAATCTTATAATTATATACTAATTGGGCGCCAACTGTAACCCACGCGAAATTGTGTGGCCGTGCTAAAGTTAATTTATCAGGTATTGGGAAAGAAACAATTAAACAATTACCTTATTACACATTACAAAGTTTATTGTATTATCAACAAAGGTACACATTACAAAGTTTATTGTATTAACAACAAAGGTAGCTTTCCCAATCTTAATTTAAAATGGCATCTGGTCTGACACGCTCTGTCTCCGTAACAAGGCGTGTCAGAGGAGATACAAACATGAGACTAATAATTATACAAACTCAAGGTCGCTTGTTAGGATCCGTGAGATGAACGTTTAGTAACCTTTAGCTCAATCGTATGTAAATGACCTATATGGTTGTGCTCCTATAAGAAATATAACACTTGGGGCAAAGCACCCAGAGACACAACCAAACACATTGACTTTACAACAACTGGTCTTATAAACTAATATTCTGAAAAGACCTTATCAAAATGGTCACATGTATATTCTCTCTCTAAGGTTCTACTACAATTAAACGTTAGGTAGTAGTATGACTTCAGTTTATAACTCCCTCTCAGTTTGTGGAATCAAGACCCTTGGCATGGAACCACAGAGAAAACTCTGTGTTCCCACGAACGCGTGGCCTACGGGTCGACCGTATAAGATGACGCTGAATCGTACCTGGATGCGGCGAGACTTTCCTGCACGAGATACCGGGTAGGTAAGGACTTCCAATAGAAGGATGGCCACACGGCCAGCACTCGAGCTCGTTGGGTCAAACCTCTGAACTGCCAACTGCTCGTGGTCAAACCGTCACACGGCCCAACAGTAGTCGGGACTCGGGACGGACTGCTAATTCATCAGGCCACGGGACAGCACCAGGCGTCACGTCTCCACACGATTCGTACCAGTTTCAGGCTAGCCTAAACAGCCAGACAGGTTCAGCTACAGCTGAAACAACGACACAGATATATTTCCAATTAGATTATTGATCGGACACATCAGACGATCATCACTGAACCGGTGCCCGTCCAATAACCTACCTGTTCTATCACCATCATCGCGTAGCTTCACCAGGATCCGAAGATCAACCTCGTCGTTGCAGATGCAGTATCAAAGCCCTCACTATTGTTTAGGAAGCTTCGAGAAGTTTCCAACCACAGACTAAACAGAATGTTTGACATCAATGACTGTCCACTTTTGTTAATCTATGATTTATTTATTTTCAGTTTATAAAACCTTGCATGACTATAAAATGTTGTTGATTAACATAAGTATGTCAATAAATGTGGAAAGCTCGAGTGACATAAATGTAATTATTAAAACCAGCCACAGCGCCATATATCTGCATTATTCATTAAACTCTTGAGCTTCAAGGTTTCACCGCTAGATGTCGTTTTGTAATGTCACATGCCCCCTTGTCGCTACGACACTTTGTGCAAGCGACCGTTTTCGGGGGCCCATTATTGAGTATGCAAGTCACCCCCCGCCATTTCATCCGTGTACATTTAGACATTGATCAGGCAGGGGCCATAGTCCTTCCATAGTTCCAGGTCACCAATCAACTTTAGCCACCCAAACCTATAGTCAAATCCCCGGTTGGTGTAGGGCTAGTGCAAACATATCCTGCAATAGCCCTACACCAACCGGGGGTTGTCCTTGGGTGCACTTGCATAGTGCACACAGGGATAATCGTCGGTTGGTGCCTCATTTCATTTAAAACATCTAACGGGCCTCTGCGAGTTGGCTTCGGCCCCTCGTATGCCTTCCAAAGGTCCGGGACCCCAGGCTCCCGAGAATAGTTAAAAGCTAAAAAAAAATTATAATAATGTAATTATAATGTAATAATAATGTATGTACTAATAATAGAACCCACATATAATTTTTGACATTTAAACATGAATAATTTGCACGCTTGCTTGCAGGCAGAATACCATGACTTTAAGGCTGTAAGACCTTGTAAACCTTGTATTTTCTTGCAAATAAACAATTTGAATTTGAATTTGAATAAGTCGGTAGATGGCGCTGTACAGCTTGACACCTCGATAAATAAGCTCCGTGTTTACATTTTATTTTAAAATATTTAAAATCGTACTTTCGTGTTAAAAACTATTAAAATACATGTATACAAGTCTAATTTACTAGTGTAAACGTTATCAAAGTGACTGATTCAACAGTGACTGAAATAATTAGTGGTAAAATATGCAGCCGTGTCTATTCGCATTTTCGCAATAAACCACAAAAGTGACAATTAAAAGTTACAATAACAGTGATATTAACAGAATCAAACAATCAATAAACCAAACTATTAAAAGTGAACATTTATTCAACATAAAAAGTGTTTACATCAGTGTCGTAAACAAAGGTGTACGTCACACGTACTACGTCAAGTGGAAAAAAAATCCTGACACATTAGTCGGCTTTGCAAAATTCAAAGGACCATGACCAAAGCAGCATACATGCATACCCTAACCAAAACAATCATGTCCAAAAGTTACACATCGTGCATTTAAAAGCACATGAGACCTAGATTTTGAAACAATTACTATATTTTAATTTAATGGTAATTTTTTTGGATATTTCGTAATAAAAAAAATACTTATCCTGCCAAACGGCTCATTCGATAGACTTCAAAAAACGATTGATTGCTAATCATTTTCTGTCAGGCGTTTTCATAAACAATTAGTTCAATATCGAATTTCAATTTAAATAAGAATTGGTGTACATAATCTAGTAGTGCTCGACTAGATTTAGCAACATAAATAACTAAATGTTGTAGCACAACTCGTCACTAGGTCCGGCAGCAGCTGGAGCCAGCTTAAAATGTACCAAGACTGTGGTGAGAACGATGTACTTACCCATATTTTTAAACCTGAGAATTGGGCAGTCTTTCCATGAAGTATATGCGAGGTCGCTAAGTAATCTAGGCTTCCAAACTATGTGTAGGTACTTTGTTTCATTTAACCCTTTTCAAGCAGAATTAAACCATAAGTACTAGATTATGAAAATCAAATAATCCTATTGGATCGATCGCTAAGCTGCTTAGCACATCTCTGGTGAAAAGGATGCTTTAGGATAGTTTGAAATATCAGGAGTGGGCCTACCAGATGCTTATAACTTATGGGAGTATTTCACATACGGTACTAATAAAGTAGATCATATAGTGTAGAGGAAAATAAAACAAATCTCTCAAAAAGAAAGTAGGTACCCCTTTTTTATTCAATGTTAAGGCATTTATTTCAAAACTTTAATAAATATAAGCCAAGGCAGTGAAGAGATAGCCAGTCCCAACAACCTAGTCCCACCACCATTTAGCTTAACCACTTTGAAGGGAACTGAATTCTTTTCAACACGTCATGTTGTTTTGTACTCTCTCAAGATGCTTTGCAGTAGCACGGATAATTCACTGATCCACGCGCAAAACACATTTGTAGTACCGAAACATTGATGCATGATTTCAATCAACTCAGCACTGCAACATCATATTTCACCTTTAAACTGACACGTATCGTAAGTCCAGTAGAAAAACCAAAATCGACAATGAGATATCGCTTTCAAGAATATGTATATCGAGCTAAAATGTGCAAAAAACGTACGGGTAAGTGTTAAATAAACAATAAATTAACAAACAAACAATACCACACGTACAGAGCACCAGTTTGAATGTAACAGTAGGTTTCTATGGCGACGAGTGACAATCGAGTGAATGTGAGAGAGTGACACCTACAATCAGTGTTTCCAGTTAATTGTATTTTTTTACCCAAAACCTTTTCAAGAATCTGCTTCGGATAAAATACTACTTACACCAACCTACCTACTATTATCTACCTACAAAAGAACTTATAAATCCAAATATATTTTAATTAATAAAATATCTTGGTAGCATCATTCATATTCATCACACACACGGGCTTGAGCTACGACGAGTGACACCGAGTGACGTCATCGTAGATAACTGCTCGTTTGAACTGGTTTGTGCGACAGTGCATGTTAATGATAGGTTCATGTTTTTATGTTGTGTTGTTTATTTACCCCCAAATACTAATGAAAATGAGTATATGATATTTTTTAGAATTCTAGAACAAATGTGTGTAAAATATAAAAATGTTATATTGTTAGGGGATTTTAATTTATACTCTTGTAATGAGAACATTGTAATTTATTTTGAATTCTTTCTGTCCTGTTGTGGATTTGCTCAAATAAATACAGTACCTAACCGTGACGGGAGACAATTGGATTTGGTGTTGTGCTCGCTATCGTTGGACGGGAGAGTATGCGAGGCAGACGATTCTCTGGTACCGGTAGACGCGTATCACCCGCCACTCACGATAACCATACAGGTTACCGTGAGCGCGATGCATTCCTCAGCGCAGACAGCAGCCGTGTCAATGGCGGTGGACAGTCGGGTACCCGTACGTCAAATCGAACAGCAATGGAACTTCAATAAAGCGGATTTCCATTTACTTTATTCATCTTTAGCGGCTGCCGATTGGAGCCCTCTTTATAGTATTCAGCAACCGAAGGAAGCTTTGGAATATTTTTACAAGATATTTAATACAGTTTTAGATAGTTGCGTTCCTAAAAAACGAAGTATATCTATAAACAGCAAGTATTGCTATCCTGAGTGGTATACTGGGGAGATCGTTTCTGATATTCGATTGAAAGCAAGTTATCATAAGCGATATAAATCTACAAAATCGCGGGCTGATTATGATAGGTTTTCTATATGTAGGGCGCGAATTAAGGAATGTATTTCTCGGGAGTACCAAAAGTATCAGGAGCGGTTACAGAGTAACTTGGCGAAGGATCCTAAGGCTTTTTGGGACTATATTAGAACAAAAGAGAAAGCTAGAAACCGTCGCAAAATCATAAAAGAGGGCTCAGTGTTGACCGATCCTGAATGTGCGATGGAATTTACGAGATATTTTTATAGTGTGTACAGTAAGGCGCCGGCAAGGCTCGAGGTGCAAGAAGCGGTGGAGGCAGGAGGCGTGCACAGCGCGCGTGTGCAGGTCGCGCGACTCTCAGTTGATCAGGTTCAAGCGGCAATGGCGCGACTCAAACCAAAGCGGTCAGCAGGTCCGGATGGTATTCCAGTGTTTGTCGTGCGAGATTGTCGATCGGTACTGGCGGAACCACTCGCGCGTATATTTAACTTGTGTTTGGACACATCGTATTTTCCAGAACAATGGAAGATCACCCGCGTAATTCCTATACCAAAGGGCGGGGATGGTACAGCGGTTGAGGATTTTAGACCTGTGGCGATTCTGTCAACACCAGCGAAGGTGTTTGAGTCGGCCATTCAGCGTGACGTCCAGGAGCAAGTTGTATCACAACTATCGGATGCACAGCATGGCTTCCGACCGGAGCGTAGCACGACCAGCAATCTACTGAATGCTATGACGTACTTGGTTCCTCATATTGACTCCGGGGTGCAGGTAGATGCCGCCTACTTTGATTTTAAGAAAGCGTTTGACCTGGTGGATAATGATATCTTATTATCAAAGTTGGCTAAGGTGGGCTGCACACCCAAGTTGCTCCAACTTTTTGTGAGCTATATGAGGGACAGGAAACAGTACGTTGAATACAGTGGATATCGGTCTGAGTCTTATTTTACGAGGTCGGGAGTGAGCCAGGGCAGCAATTTGGGGCCTTTAGAATTCATTATCATGATAAATGACCTGCCGGATGTAGTAAAACATGCCAAGTGTCTGCTATTCGCAGACGACCTTAAGTTGCTCCTGGCTATCGAAAGCGAGGATGACTGTCACCGCCTGCAACAAGACATTGATCGCGTAGTTCAGTGGAGTCAAAACAACAAGTTACAATTCAATGTCACTAAGTGTTCGGTTCTAACGTTCAGTCGGGCTAGGGCACCACTCCATTTTAGCTACAAAGTGGACAACGCGCCATTGAAACGGGTGGAGACAGTGCGAGATCTTGGCGTTCTTATGGACACCCAATTAAGTTTCCGTGAACATATAAAAAATGTCTGCAAAAAGGCGTACAAACGTTTGGGTTTTGTACTTCGTAGAGCGGCATCATTCACAAGCATGAAAACCATATCGGTATTGTATGACGCCCTTATAAGAAGTCAGCTGGAGTGTAATCCACGTACGCAACGTATGCAACGCACTATCATATCTCATACACCACACACTCACTCACTCTCTCTCTTATATATGACTCTTGATTTGTGTTTCGTATTTATGTATTAAACAATACAGTCACGAGCACCGATATGTAGGTATCCACTTAACAAAATGCAAAAGCGATTTTCTCGTATAATATTGACTGCAACTTTGAGATAAGACCTATTTCATATTAACATGGGTTCCAAAATACTATATTCGTAACAACATAAAATGACAATCAACACAGTAGGAGCAAATCACTTTTAAAAATTGCTAAGTGTATACATATTGGTGCTCGTGACTGTACCCCATGCCACCATATTGGAAGTAAACCCTCTGGGAGGGTTGCTCATTAGGTTTAAAAACCGTGTTATAAAACACTGTAAATACAATGAGGTTCCGAACTCCCGACACTTTTGCATTAAAATGCCATGTTACTAGAAATAATTAAACCATTTTAATTGAGAATATTTTTTAGATTTTTCGATATTTACCTCTATAATTGGGACTTTGTAGTTTAATAACCTGTAGAAGTAAGACAACTTATAAAATTTTATAGATTTTTAATATTGGTCGGACAGAGGTCGCGAGTGTCGCGACACGTTTGTCCTCTCCCCTATAAATAAAAAATGGTAGGTACATGGTAGGTACTTACATACTCTCTGTAAATAAGAAATCTGTCATTCGAAACCTATTTGAGAAACTGGGTACTCAAATGAAAAGCCTCTTTATGATATATTATGTCGATAAGGTCGGTGGTTTTTACTACTTCCATCGCTTTATAACAAGCTCCTTAGTACATCGCAGGATTGACTATTAGGCCCACTAAAATAATAAAGAACAATAATAATTAATAATACCTATACTTATAAATTGTAATCTTACTCGTTTAACGATTTGACTAAAAAAAGAAAGCATGGTCGTCGTTCGCCAACGCCATGGCTTTTGCAAATGGCCGCCCGCCATACCATCGCAATTCCCATGGTGCAAACTGTGCAAGGTGAAATTATGATTACCTACTAAAATTTCAGGAAAAAACACCACAATAATTAATTTGCATTTTATTTTTATTTATTTAGTTAGTATATCTCAGTTTAAGTATTTTTATTTATTGTTATGTTACGCTTATATACAGATGCACATAATTATATTTTTACTTCTTTTGTATCTATTATTTTGATGGAAATACTTACTATGTTCTGATATATTCACACTCATTTTCGTAAGAATTTTCGCTTACCGTGATTAATTATTATCGCACGGGGGGACGTCATTTCGTCATTCGTGAGGTTTTTGCTGAAAATCAGCGCTGTTGACAATAGGTTCGTCCGAAGTCACGGCATTTAGCTGAGCATTGACCGATTCTTGCACAGAAACGACGCACAGATTAATTGCTCATGATATTGTTGTATATTTGTTGCAAAAATTGTATTTTTCCACTGTGGAAGCGGCACTTGGTTGTTTTGATTGTTTGAATTTGTTTGTTTGTTTTCATTTGCAAGTGTCGCAACACAATTACGCAATGTAAATTCGTATTGTCTTTGGCCTCATAGACAAAATTTGTCAAACTTTTAATTTATTTGTAATTTTAATGTTATGAATATGAGGCTTTTGGCTAATCTATCAAATAGTTCTAAATGTTATGTTTTTTTTGTAATGTGCGTTTAGTTTGTGCAGAATAAATAATTTTTCTTTCTTTCTTTCTTTTTCTTTCTATATAAATAATCCCACTTATCCAGGTTACACTGTATTATGTTTTTGTTTATTATTTTGTTGAGCGTTGAAATGGCCGCAGATACGAATTGCAGAGCCGTGGTAGCCTGCTGCAACTGCTGTCAAAACGGTGACGGAAAACCTAGTAACAACATTCTAGGATCTGTGATCCACCAACCCGGACTAGGCCCGCGTGCTGGATTACGGCCCGCTTCCTCTCCCAGAGCGGAGGCTCCCAGCGGAGGGAACGCTGTAGGCTGATTAAGCTACGGTATATACGTCATCTTGAACGACCCCGTCTCCTTTTCTGTCTTATGCTTCGAAGATTTCAGACACAGAACACGATCTCTTTGTTTGCAGGTACAGGTCGTCGGCCAGACATTTGCTTCAGTTCGGTGCCGCTGAGTGCTCCCCGTGACCGCTCCGTCTGTGCGGGTGCGGCGTGAGCCAAGTGAAGCGCCCCGGGACTGACGCGGAGCACCATGTACACCATGGGCAGCAGCAGGCCTGTGTACAGAAAGCGAGCAGGTCCATATATGTTCGGTCAGCTGTATGAAACAAAGTTACTTAGCTTGTTATATTTTAGAGCGATTCATGACGATAGTATTGAAGAGTTTCAATTAGCGTCAAGTGTCGACAAGATAGGAGTGTTCGATGACATTCGTTTCAAAGCAAAGGTGAAGGGATTCGCTAAGCCCGTCGCTTTGTTCATACAGACTAAGCACAGAAGAGAAAAGAAAAATCACCTTAAAATCGATTTGGCAACTTACTTTAATAGTTACATGAAAATCAGAAAATATTTCGATTCGAGTGACAGTGACTTATTTTTTAGAGGTACATTTAATGAAACAGAATGTTTATTCGTTGTGTACACAAACACGCAAGTAGACTTTACTGATGACTCGGTTGGAAGTCGCTTTTCCGACAAACTGCATTATCTAATCGATACGGGAGGTACGGTCAAGCAACCGCACAAAGACGAAAACAATATAGAATATCTTACCAAAATAGCTGTGAAAGATCAAGTTACCTCATTGGCTGAACGGATGGCTAAGTTTATAACGGAAAAAAAATATTTTCCAATGATGCTGACTGATGAGTACGTGCTACTGTATCACGTTGTACTGGCGCGACAAGTATTCGACCTGTCAGAAATTCAACCCGATGGATATCGAATCGCTTCCTTTCGTAACGACTTCTTTGACAACAATGAAGAACATATCATTATATTCAAAGATACATTGTTCAAAGAAGTTCTTAAAAAGCGAAGGATTGAACCCGCTGATGTAAATAATTTACTACTCGATTACTTTGCCGAGCCCACTGATATTACAAAACTGAGTAAACTCATAGGGACCGTTATAAATAACAACAATGGCCGGTTAGAATATGATGAACAATCCATAAAAGATTTCGAGCTAGTTATAAACCCAATGAACATTTCTCTTTCGACAGTGGATGAAGCAGTTAAACTGGCTGCACGAGAAATATTATCATTTCAGAAGTTTATAGTACCGGCTGCATTCGGAAACAAAGATTTAACAATAAGAGGCAGTGATGCTAAAATAAAGAATACAATTAATTATTTAACGTCGAAAATGAAGTCATTATTACACAACTTGACATACGGCGAGATAGTAACCATCGATGCAACTTTGGACAGTGGGTTCCTGCGGCTCAATGGAGGTATAGCTGGTGCCATCGGAAACATATTCGTGCTGGACGACAATACCAAACTAATGAAGATCACAGACAACTGGGAATCACTAGGAACTCTTGCAAAAAGGCTGTATACAGAATTAAATAGTGAAATCCACAATTTGCACGAATACAAATTCAGCGTTAAAGTAGACAAATTTCCAAAACTTTCATTCGGCTGTAGTCAATACGAAGAGAATTTAGTAAGACATTTCCTGGACAACTTACTATTTTACTGTAACCAAGCTAATGAGCAGCACGTAGGGGAAATATTAAAATGTGAAATAGCACAACATTACCAGCATAATCAACCACACTACTATCAAGTTGAAACTGACGCGATATTTTCAAAATATCATTCTGCGGTACAACAATGGTGGACGCAAACACAAGAATCGTACAGTCTTACACGAGAACCTAACTTATTTCGGCAGTCACTACACGACATTATTGAAGACCCACTGATGACCTCAATAAACTTAATATATAGGAGCAAAATACAACAATACAATTACACGTTCACTGAAGACGCGGTGAGGTCCTTGAACTTGCAGGATCAGCACTCGAGCACTGTCATCGTGGCACAGAACAGCGTACTGACTGTTGCTAAGGTGCTGCAATATCTGAAGAATAAAATATACCATGTTGTGTTGGATCTTGAATATATTACTAATCTGCCGATTAACGACCGGAACGCATTACGTTCAGAGTTGAACTATACGAACGAAGCTAAAGTTCTCATTTTAGTTTGCGATAAAATAGATTCTACGAACGAAATTAAAACTTTGGAAGACATTGCAGAAGCAGTTCGATACAAAAGAACTATTATTATTACGAATCAGACGTCGTTACCAGTAATAAATAAATATTTCCCTAAAGCAGATGGCATTTTACACGACAAAAATCTTAGTCTGATTGACATGAGCAAAATATCACAGAAGAGAATACTTGAGACTGCCACAGTGATATTTCAAAGTGTCGAAATAAGATTGGACCTGCTTTTAAAGGGCTGGCGCATGTCCGTCCCTAGGTAAGTCGAGTTAGCTACCTAATAAGAATCTTTTAAAGGGCTGGCGCATGTCCGCCCCTAGGTAAGTCGAGTTAGCTACCTAATAAGAATCTTTTAAAGGGCTGGCCCATGTCCGCCCCTAAGTAAGTCGAGTTAGCTACCTAATAAGAATCTTTTAAAGGGCTGGCGCATGTCCGCCCCTAGGTAAGTCGAGTTAGCTACCTAATAAGAATCTTTTAAAGGGCTGGCCCATGTCTGCCCCTAAGTAAGTCGAGTTAGCTACCTAATAAGAATCTTTTAAAGGGCTGGCGCATGTCCGCCCCTAGGTAAGTCGAGTTAGCTACCTAATAAGAATCTTTATTTTTCACTGACAACACACAGCCTAAACCACTGGGTGTAGAAGAGCACAGGAGTTCCTTACGAGTGTATTATGTATAACAAAACTAAGCACTGACCATCGATCACTAATAAAGAACTAGATACACAATCCCAAACAAAAGTTCTCTTAAAACTGGCACCAAATTGTGTTTAAGTAATAATAGTTGAAATAAATATAAATTAATGTAAATTCAACCTTAAACGAAATGCTTAAAGTTTATTTCACAAAGATATGTTTAAAAAGCAATAAATTTTTACGACCGATACTATGTCGCGTGTTTACCGTCGGAGCGTTCGAATGGTATGGTCTTGTTTTCCATAAAATTATTTGTACTATTATTGTTTTCCATAATCGTTACTTGCCCCTCTCATAATATTTACTTGCACTATTATCATTTGTACTAATAACGCTTGCCATATCAACTTATTTGTCATAAGTTTTATTTGCCATAATATTAGTTTCCATAATAACATGTGTCATAATCATTAGATTCTATAAGTAACACATTACGTAATCGATACTTGACCAATGCAACATTTAACATAATTTAGAAACGTTTATTGTTTTGTATAAAAAATAATGTCATTCAGGCATTTGGTCTGTAATCAAATGATTTATCAAACAATCTTTAGACAATAAACAGTTTGTCAAATTTGAAACGCGTAGGTTAGGTTAGGTTAGAACTGTGACCACACAACGCGTGAAGGCGAGCGAGCGTAGCGAGCGTGCCGCGGCAGCGGCCGCCGAGTGCTAGATTTTCTCTTTTGCAAAGCAAGCATGCATGGCAGATTAGGTTTATTTTTAGGTTTTCTTGGTTAGACAATAGTTTGTCAAATTCGAAAAGGATAGGTTAGGTTATGTTAGAACTGTGACCACACAACGTGCGAAGGCGAGCGAGCGTAGTGAGCGTGCCGTGGCAGCGGCCGCCGAGTGCTAGATTTCCTCTTTTGCAAAGCAAGCATGTGTTAGATAGTTTATTTTGAGGTTATTATAATATTAAAATATTGGTTGTTGTATAGTGACATCTGTCACACTTACGAAGCTTGAGACCAATGTAGAAGTAGCTCATTTGACTACGTATTGTGTTTACCTAAAAATTAACTTATCTTGTAAAATTCATTTAGATATTATGTCTATTAATTACCGAGTAATATTTAATGAGACATTTAGTATATCTTAGATTTTATATTGTTATTTTAATATAACAAACTGTTTCAAACGATTGTTACGTTTCAAACAAGGTGGGGTGACCTTGTTTACAAGAATCGATGTTATAAAAGACCCGCTTTCGGTGGGGAGTCAGTTTTTATTTGGCTTTTGAGCTGTGCGGACCGAATCAAGTGATGGAATAGTCAGTTACTCAGTAAATGTTCAGTTGGTTGGTTATAGTGCTGTTAGTGTGTGGAATATACCGATCAGATGTCACGTAAGTTAAGTAATTTGATATTATACTGTAATTATTGCTTATTATGATTATGTTGGTGTATTATTGCCAATATTGCTATATTTATAATGTTGCTATTATTCTGAATCCAAGAAATAGAATAAACTGTTAACAATAAACGATAATTTATGGAAATATAAGAATTGTGTTGATAGAATACTGTAATATTGTTTCAATGGAGTTTCTTGTCCTTCTTCTCCGTGAAGACCTAGATTTGGAACGGACAACTAGCTTTCTGATTAAATACTGACAACTCTAATTGAATAAATATCTAGTCTTGTCTTTCTGTGCTTTATTTTATGAAAACCATTCCCTACACAACTTATTCATAAGAACATTCATAAGTAATTAATAATCAGTAGTCATTCTAACATTCATATGTTGCTATTTGGGTATTATATATACATATACTTATAGTGCCCACCGTATTTTCTAACACATGCATGGCAGATTAGGTTTATTTTTAGGTTTTCTTGTTCAGACAATAAACAGTTTGTCAAATTCGAAACGGGTAGGTTAGGTTAGGTTAGAACTGTGACCAAACAACGCGCGAAGGCGAGCGAGCGTAGCGAGCGTGCCGTGGCAGTGGCCGCCGCTAGATTTCCTCTTTTGCAATGCAAGCATGGTACATACTGAACTAGCATTGTTGTGCTAGTATGGGCAAATGAATATTAATAATGTTATGGAAAACGACATTATTGAAAATGAAAAATATAGCAAATGAATTTATGGATTAAAATTATTATGACACTTGATCGATTATGACCAATGAAGTTAGTGAAAATGATTTTATGTCATTTCACGATTATGGCAACTGAAGCGTTATTTCTAATGAAATTATGGCAAATAAAAGTTTGGCATATAAAATTATGGCATTTTAAATTATGGCAAACATTAGTAAACCGCCGCTGATTGTGTATCTAGTTCTTTATTAGTGATCGATGGCACTGACAAAAGACTTTTGAAAATTCATAAAGGAGTTTAATAGAGGATGAAAATTTGGATGGGAATAGAGGCGGCATGGCCTGGACTGAATTCAACCTGAGTTAGTTTCAGGTATACAATTATAATGTTCTCGTACATAAAGTTAGTTGTGCAGTCATCGGATGCTTGCATAAACAGCAAGTTCCGGCTCCGGTCAAGTTGATACCTATTGGAGCTAATTCGACCTACGCAGCTACGTAGGCCGTGCACGTTCATTTGTTTGCCACCACGCATTCACCGCAGGTCGCAGAGTGTATTATCTATGGGTCGCAGGTCGCAGTGCACGATCCCGAACACATTTCATACGAAGCGTAGATCAGTCCAAGTTCATAGCTGAGCCGCAGGCCGCGCCCTTGTTGTATCGGTTCTTCGTGTAGCCTGCGCCTGCTCGTGCCAAGAGCTTGAGAAGTAGGAGCTTGCTTCTTTATGCAAGCACCACTTCACGTCTTATTTTGATATTGGCGGCGCCATTATGTAACAGCAGTTTAGGGTTGTTAAAATGATCCGTGTGTACAGGTCGGTAGGAACAGCGGCAGCGGTCGCAGCATCTGCTGTTGCCGACCAGGAGGCAGGTGGCTCTCTTCGAATAGGTACGTATTTAGTCTACCCTGAATGACTTAGTCTTTATTATTCTAAGGACTTAGTATTTTGCCTATAATTTTATTTCACTTTGGAATAAAACGAAACCCACGTTAGCCCTGCCGGCGGTGACTTTTTTCGCGCATTGGAATTTCAACCCTCAACTTTAGCGCCGACAGTTGAAAATCCAACAGTGTGTTTTCTTGACGCGCTGGGATGCTTTCTAATGGATTCTCAACGCTCGGCTTAATACTAAGAGTTGGAAATCCAGTGCATGAAAAAAATCGCAGCAATAAAATAACGCCCGTGCAAACCTGGGTAAAAAACCGCACGGACTTAAAAAATCGCGACAGGAAAAATCGTGCTTTGAATGGAAAAAACAAAGCAGTAAGTACCTAACTACTAACGATTTTTTCCCAACGAAATTTTTTATCGCGCAGCTCGTAGTGTTGGATTTTCAACGGTCGGCGTTGAATGAATGTGACTGTATTCGAAGTTCTGTACGTGGTGCCGCATGCTCAAGGCCGCGGCGCAACGCGATGCCGACCCGAAATTATAATTCGGTCGGTAATAAAAGTAGGTAGGTAATTAATTACCGATTTAAGTATTTGAAGTTAGTTATTATAGGACGTCATTGGGCGATATTGGTTGGAGTAGGTACCTATGTACGCACGCACTCACTTCATTTTTGGTTCGATTGGGCAAGTTTGGCCAACGACGCGGCGACGCACGTACAGGGGGCCAAGTCTACTAATAATTACTAAATTAAACGAACTTACCTAAGTGAAGTTCTATTGTAATTATACGTAGTGCTTAGTCCTCGATAATTATTGATTAACTATGTAGTCTCACTACATTCCATATCGTGTTGACGCGTATTCAGAGAATAAAATCCTGAAAAAAATACTTTTACGCTGGCAACTCCAGCCTACCGTGGCAACTCCAGCCTACCATGCCTACGTCATTCTATTTAGAGTAATCTGCAATGAGAGAATTAAAATTAAATTAAATAAATAAATAAAATATATTTATTTTCTCTCACAATGGTTTTGTAGCACTTAACAGTTTTGACTAATATGAATGCACATTGTGAGAGCTGGTGCCTGATGTAGGTTTAGGAAAACCGGTGTTACAGGTCACCAGGCCCCACTTGGTGGACTCATACAATTTAACAAGCAGGTAACATGTATTTCTACTAAACAAAACAAAAAGTTAAATAAATGAAAATAAAAATAAAAGTAACAAACAAAAGCAGTCAAAGTGTGTGGGGTGAATGTGTATTGAATTGTGAAGTGTAGGTAAATGGTGATAAGTGTGTAGGTGAATGGTGGTGACCATGAAGCTGAATAGTGGTGAATGTGAAGGTGAATGGTAGTTATTCGAATACAAGGGTCTGCGTGAACATTGGAAATTTGAATTATGGAGCCATAAGAGCATATAATATAGAAAATCGTAACAAAGATGTGGAAGGGGAATGGGATTTATTTAATTATGTGGAACAGTTTCTCTGTGTCATCATAGCAAAGGGTTTTCAAGTATTCTGTCACTTTTTGCTTACAACTGGGTTTACGTAATGGATAAATATTTTTACTCTTGTTAATAATATTATAAAGAAAATCTCCTAGGTAACCAAAAAACTTGCGGGCCAGACCTGAACGGAAATATTCTGTTCGGCACACAGAACCCTTTCTGCGTTTATCCTTCAACAGATCCGAGTCATAAGCCAGCTGCGAGTGCTTTTTGAGGACTGTGTGCAGAACGAAAGTTTGTCTTATAGACAGTACATCCCACTTTTTGTACAAGTCGACCGTAGGAAAGCGGAAGGGAAGGCCCGCAGCAACCTTAAGTATAGCACGTTGACTTTAACAGACAGTAACTCTCCAACTTCAATGCCAGGGTCAAAAAACAAACTATGTTCTTGTTTAGGGCTTGGGAGGGAACATAGTATCGAGGACTAAGCACTACGTATAATTACAATAGAACTTCACTTAGGTAAGTTCGTTTAATTTAGTAATTATACTCCATGCTTAGTCCTCGATAATTATTGATTAACTATGTAGATGTTTAGAGAGATGAAGTTGGAAATTACAAATATGTTTGACACTATTAAATAATAAAACATTCAGATGTCATACAATCAAGTTTATGATGTAACTGAAAACTTTTCAACATTTAAACTTAATTCTCGTCCAATTCTAATTATAAACTATGTATTCAGTAGGTATACTTCTTTGGCTTTTCATTAATTTATGACAAATAACACATCAGTCTCAACGTTACCAACAGTCTTGCCAAAGAGATATTTATTATCTTCTCTAATCAAAGGTCTATTATTATAATGGTTTGCAAGACCCTTTGATCCTGTGTACCAACCAACTGTTTTAAAGATACTTAATATCTACTGACACACCTCTACTCCCATTGGAGCATGACGTGTTGAATGAGAAATAAATTTCTTGATGTCTACGCCACTGTCCATCATTGTATGTGTAATCCAACGGCATTATGATTGTCACAATTTGTGTGTATGTAATATTGTAATGTAATCACAGGACAAATGACTGGTTTCATATGAAAATAGAGTAACATAATATTTGTTTGCTGTTTTCCTGTCTTATTATAGATCATGTTTTTAACAAATCAGTGATTTTTGAGTTAATATCTGAATCAATCAATTGGATGTTATTAAGTCTAATTACAGATAAGGTTTCTTTGACCGCTAGTAAGGGCTAAAAGAATTACCTACTTTTTGGTTACTTTGTCAAGTGATAATTTATTGTTGTATTGAGTACCATCTTCTTATAAAATTCAGTAGGTACCATTGATGGACCCCACATATCATCAGTATTCAGGATGACTTGGTCGTAATTTAAAGATTTAAATAACCTCTTACTTTGATGAACTGTCCCTACAACAGAATTTATGATCAATAACATTGCACTGTTGAGTGATGTATATGAAATGCCATTGGCCCTTGTTGGCTTGCCACTTGTTATGTACGAACACTCTAATATTATAGTGATTGAAAAAACATGATCATTACCACATATCCACCAGTTATGTAGTGCTACTGAATACTTTTTGACAGTGTTATCTGATACAGAAGATATCCTGATCATTCATCATCATTATTTGTCATCTGGCATCATTTGCTTCTGACACCCTTCCCTGACAATATGCAGGCCCCTAGGGAAAAAAGGGCTGCTGTGCAGAAGATGCACTATTCCGTAAGGTTACGACAATAATTGGTTTGATGGTTAAAATCCAATAAGTAGGTACTTTAATCTGTGAAATGACCATGATAAATGGGTACCAAGGTTGTGGTCACATAGGAAAAAACTAAGATACCAAAAAATCTGATCATCTTAAATTGTCTGAATAGTTTATTAATCAATGCAGATGGTGGAAATGCATAAAATACTGGGTAATTTACCAAAATTAATGTAAGTCTTATATTTTCTGCAAATGGATCTCTACGCCAAGATGGATATCTGTCACATATTATTAGCTCTAGTAGCAAATACATCAATGGAATGATCTCGAAAAGATCTCACTATGTCCTGAAATGCTGCTGGAGCCAGTTCCCAGTCACAATCAATGTTTTTATTTCTAGACTCAAGATCAGCTTTTATGCTGTCTTTGGATCATATAAAAATGTAAAAATCCCTATTTTTCGGAGTGCCACATATGCCTAGCCAGGAGATTAAGATGATTAAATTGGTTTCCACCCCTTTAATGATATAATCTATGTTAGTAGTATTGTTTCTACATAATAAAATTTGGCATAATTTTAAGTCCTCAGTAAATATTGTACACCAAGAAAAGCAGCTTTAAATATGATTTGCCTTGTCTTCTTCTGTCTAAACCCCATTTGCTATCTGACCATCAAAACAAATATTCCGCAACAACTGTGAGATGCATCTGAGTAAATTTCAATCTCAAATTGACAATATTTACAGGGTTTTCATACATTTATGGCACCACTGTAGATCTTCTTTACTTACACTTGATATTGTTCATAATTAAATCAAAGTAATAACAATACTAACTACCGTTTTTGTAACTGTGGTAAACTAACTCTGTACATCTTTGTTTTCCAAAATGTTAGCATACTTATTAGTAAACCATAACGCATACCTACATGGACAACAAGTTGCTAGGTTACGGTGTAAATAATGGATGAATAGAACATCTCTTTCATCTTTTACTGACAAGGTCATACTCTTTGTATCAATCACAAATCTAAGTACCTACTCAGCAACTCGATTGGATTTGAGATTACTTTTATCCTTTTATGTAACAACCAAGACTGCAAAATTTTGATAGTTTTACAAAAAACAATAATATTCCAAACATAAAATCCTGAAGATAAATCACAGATTTTTATCCCCCACTACATAGATAAGATGTTACTACTGTGGGCCTGTGTAGGGGCAATACATAAACCAAAGCACAAACTACTGAATTCATGAACATTGGTTTTACAATAAACCCTCAAATATGTTTTGTCATCAGCTGAACATCTACGTTCAGTGTTCACTGATATTAAAAAATATACATATTTTAAATCAATTGTGCACATGTAATCATTTTATAAAATGAGTTTACATGAAGTCCGTATGTCTTTCATTAGAAACTGTTTTGTATGGATACAATTAATCCGACATTTTAGATTTAACATAATTAACACTGGTATATCCAATTCGTTTGTGTACAGTAAATATTTTTGATTAAACAAAAAACTGTCCACTGATAGACGCACACTGTACGCCTATTAATAACACTCAAATTCAAGAACCTATTTATATCTTTTGGTATAAGTATATTTTCAGACTCTGAAAAGGCACAATTTTAAGGTGATATAGGTATTATCTTGTGTAGGAATTTCCATAAATGGAATTTTATATCCCTTCAACCATGACCAGATAACTTTATCTTGTGTGAGCTTTTGCCAATAAGAGCTCAACCGTCCAACAGATGGCTGCAGTTGAATAACAATTAAAATTTAATTGTGTCTCATTAGTGACAGTCAAGCGGGAGTAAAAATATTTAAAACGACATACAAATGTCTTTACCTCTTTGTTTGACACACAGGTTTGTGCTGGTACATCTTGCCTGATGAAATCCTCTGCTGTAGGTTCCACCCCGTGGTCCTACAAGGCTGCTACCTGCCCCCCCCCCCCTTCCCTGTTTGGTTCGACTCGAACGTGAAGGGGTCATTTGAGATTTCTCTCTCTCAAGGGGCTGCCTTTTTTATTTTTATTGACAAGTTCATTAAACTTTTCACTAAACAGAAAACTTTTCCATTTCAGTGTAACTGTTGTTCTAATAATGTTTCTATCTAGCTTAACTGGTCTTGAGACATCTGCGAGAATTTCTTTAGATATTTATATTCTTTGTTTTTATCAAATTACCAATCCTGTTAACGTTCCGGTAAAGCAATTCCCAATTGCTATAGTGGTCCTCCACTCTTGGTCCCTTTCCTTGATTGGGTTACTCATCAGACATTCTAATTCTATGATAAATTTTGAAGCATCCAGTAGTAGTAAATACAACAGTAATGGTATCAAATATATTATACATAGGTCATTCTTCTTTTAATACTTTATAATTACATTAAAATACTTTTTAAGTAAATATTTAGGTTTGGAGCTGGACGGGATTCCCAAGGCCATTATGATTTCTTCATGCAATTCCATAAAACCATTATTCTTTAGTTCTTGGGTACTTACAAAGCACATTATCATCATTGGACTAACTTAGTCTGATGACACAAGTGTAAAGCACTGATAATTCTTTATCAATATTGTAATACTTACTCAATAGTTTCTCACGAGAGAAAACAATGAAATGAAATGAAATGAAATGAAATGAAATTGTTTATTCTGTAAATAGGATATCGGAATCACTTTTACACGTCATATTAAAAAAATGTTTAAAATAAGCTAGATGAGGTCGGCGTTTCCTAACTGACTACTCTGAGAAGAAAGGCCGAAACAAACTCAGAGGTCACAGTCTCTTTTAAAGTCCAGACATAATCTTGGTCAAGCCATATGAGAACCATGTAGATTAGTGTCTGAAATGGTCTTTTGAGGAAAGAACCACACAGATTTGAGTGGACCTGTCCAGTCAGTGCAAGCATTTGTCAGTAATCGTGGAGCTCAACTCAGAACTTAAGGAGCTCAAATCGACGAACAATACCAAAGAAAGGACATTTGGGTAGGCCGTATCAACTACTCAAACTGCCAGACCATCATTAAAACTACCTGAGAAATAAAATTTAAAGAGGAAAAAAAACCCACATAGTCCTCACATTCACAATAATTAAAAATAATTTAATACTTTACAAAGTAATCATGTCATTTTGTATATAATTTTAAATAGTTTGGAAAATCCAAAAGTGCACGCCTCATACTTATCACTCATTCATAAAAGAAAAAGAAATTCAAAACATAGTTTAAAAATGAACAATTTATCACTTTTCATGAAGTCGTAATGTCAACGACTGACAAAGATATTTACATTGGCAGTTGCTAGGCAACGGCACCGGATCAAGGTTGAAAATATTTAGATATTGATATTATATTTTAGTTAGTATTTTATTAATTATAATTAAACTACTATGAATAAAAGAGCCATTTTCAATAGGGTTCCTTCTACGGCTGAAACGAATGTATAAAAAAAAAATTGACTCAATTAATTGATTTTATCGCAAGCTACAATGTTTTCAGGGATCATAAATTGACGGACAGGAAATTTTTTTCAACTATTTTGATGCTTTTTCCATTTCTGCTGCATTAAATCAATTGTTAAAAAATACAATATTAATCTCCATTTAATCATCTATACAATGGTATATAAATTAAGTAGGTTCTGTGTACTAGCAGGAGTGAAACAATAAAAACAGTTGCAGAAATGGGGCAAAAAATATTTTTCGATCGTAGAGCACACTCTAAGGCTGCCTGTCCATTGAAGCGGAGCGAGGCTGCGGAGCGGGGCGAGGCAGCGGAGAGGAGCGGAGTTAAGGACAGTGTCTGTCCATTGATGCGGAGCGAGTTAGCGGAGCGGAGTTACGGACTGTGCGGAGCAAGGTAGCGGAGCCAGATAGCGGAGCGGAGTTGCGGACTGTGCGGAGTACTTTGAGCGGGCAGATAAGGCTGCCTGTCACTGTCAGTGACATATGACAGTGACAAAAAGGATAACATGACATAAAGAATAAAGAAATAAATGTAGGGGAGACCGGGAACACAAGTAACGGCGGGTCGGAAGTAACAAACGCTCTGCAGTTTATCAAATCGTCGAAAAGCCGCGCCGCCCGCGCCGCCGGCGCTGCCCCTCTACCGCCAGGAGATAACCGGCGACGCTCCACCCGCTTGCATTTAATCGCCGCGCACCTTCTGCACCGTGAGTTGGTGCTAGAAGACGCCACATGAATTTACGAACCAAAAGTACGTTTTTTGACATTTAGAGGTTACGTAGTATTGAAATAAAATAACGATATCAATGTGTCCATTTGCATAGTATTTCTTGATTAGATTGTTTACACAATTCAATTCAATAAAAAATTCAAAACTCATTTATTCAAACTTTCGAAAAATGCTGATTCTCAGCCTGAGAATCAGCATTTTTCGAACGTTTAAATAACATAAGACAAAAACCCAAAAACGCCCACCCTGCACACAGTGTTCTTAGTGCCCGTTTGCGAAGATGCGGGGAGTTGCGCGTAGCGTTGGGCGACGCGGGCCGCACTAAATTCAAACATATGGGTGTTGTATGAGAGCGTTTACGGAGAAGCGTTATTACACGCGTTTGCTTGAAATCCAAGCGGAGCCTGCGGATGGCATCGCCGCGTCCCACGCGACGCTAAACGCGGCGGCGCGGGCGCACGCAGCGCTGCGGCTAGCTATTCTTGCAATTCTCCGTTCACGGTAAAAACGCAGCTACAGCGGCAGCGGCAGTGGGGCACGCAAAATCGAACTTGCTATTTAAAAATCAATAAGGAAGTGCTCGTTTACGGAGAGCGAGCGGCGTGGCGTTCTGCGGTGCGTCTGACGTTTTTTGAGCTTACAGACAGGTGGCGTATGCACCGGCCCGCGTCATCACACGTGCAAACGCAAACATAATTATGGCAATTTACGATGTTTAGATTATAATGAAAACTGTCCATACGGTCAGAGACCGACGGGTCTTGAAGTACAAATCGAAACAAGAAGCTCTCTGATGCTACTTTACAGCTCAGGGAGGAGAGGCGCGAGATGATTTTGCAGCTTTCAGACGATGCGCTCAAATACCAGTGGCTCAATAGACGGATCTCTAAGTTCTTGAAAAGAGACCTTCGCTACTATAATACAGACCGTATAAAGGACGCGATAGAGCGAAACAACGACTCAAAGGCTTTTGCAAGAGATCTGTCTATTGGTATTGCATTTCATATAATGAGCAAATAATGAGCAAATAATGAGGTCAATTTAGATACAAAGTAGAACATAATCGAAGTTTATATGTGGCTATATTCATATAATCAAAAATATATGATAACTAACTAGAAACCAATGTCAAAGTATTAGTTTTGTACCCGGTCTCCCGTAAATCGAAACAAAGAGGCCACATATATAATTATATACGATCTCCCGCCCGGGGCACGCACTGGCCAAAAATCGGTGGCACACTACTCCCCCTCCCCCTGGCCCCGCGGCTGCAATTCTCCGCGGCTGGTTTTTTTCCACATCCCATCTCCGTTTCCCTGCTCCGCTTCTCCGCTCCGCTTCCCTGCTCCGCTTCCCTACTCGGCTTCTCCGCTCCGCTTCCCCGCTCCGCTTCCCGGTTTTGTATGAATTTTTAAACTAGTTCGCAAATCCCTGTCCACTGAAGCGGAGCGGAGATTTCATGCAATTCCATTGGTTAATTTTGGCACGTCTCCGCTCCTCTCCTCTCCTCTCCGCTTCAGTGGACAGGCAGCCTAATGCGAAGCATTACGAGTCGTGCAATAATGTCAATGTGAATATAAATCTGGTTTATTTTGATGTTTATAAGTAATAATTTAAATTTCAAGTATTATGGTTTTATCACAAGGCTTAGCAGAGCGAGCAGCTCAATCCCAAGCTTATTTATCTTCTAAATAATCTGAAATTTTATAGTACCCTTTTTTACAAAGTTTGGTTTTAATACAGCTTTTAAATCGTTTAATAGGTAAGTTTCGAATGTCAATGGGAAGTTTGTTGTAAAAGCGTATACATTGACCCATGAACGAGTTGCCTACTCTATGGAGACGTGTGCGATGTACAGCAAGGTTGTGTTTGTTCCTGGTATTTAAACTATGAATATCGGACATTTTCTTAAAATTTGATATATTTTTGTGTACATACAATAGGTTTTCAAAAATATATTGTGAGGCTACAGTCAGAATATTTATTTCTCTGAATTTCTCTCGAAGGGACTCTCTTGGACCTAGGTTGTAAATGGCTCGGACAGCCCTTTTCTGTAGAACAAAGATAGAATTAATGTCCGCACAGGTTCCCCAGAGAAGAATCCCATAAGACATCAGACTATGAAAATAACTAAAATAAACAATTCTGGCTGTATCTACGTCAGTTATCTGTCTAATTTTTTTAACAGCATAGGCTGCCGAACTTAGCCTTCCTGACAATTTTTCTATGTGTGGGCCCCATTGTAATCTACCGTCAATAGTTATTCCAAGAAAAACTGTTGACTCAACAGGGTTCAACTCTATTCCGTTAACTTGAACATTGGTAGTTAGTTGCCTGACATTTGGCGTTGAAAATTTAATGAGTTTAGTCTTTTTTTCGTTCAGGAGAAGATTATTTACATTAAATCAATGCACAACTTTAGAGAGTGCATCGTTAACTTGTTCAAAGTTGACTAACTGACGTTTGATTTTAAAAATGAGGGATGTATCATCTGCGAATAATACGATCTTGTGATTATCCCTTATGTGGTAAGGTAAGTCATTAATATAAATTAGAAATAAGAAAGGACCTAGAATTGAACCCTGCGGAACGCCCATGGTGACCGCGGATCCTGCAGATCTCTTGCCATTAACATCGACCCTCTGAATTCTGTTGTTCAAATAAGAAGTCAGAAGGTCAAGAGCCTTGTCCCTCATACCATAGTGGTGCAGTTTCCTGATGAGTGTATCATGATGTACGCAATCGAAGGCCTTGGACAAGTCACAGAAAATGCCAAGAGCATCTTGCGACTCCTCCCAGGCCTCGAATATGCTCTTCAGTAATTCCACGCCCGCGTCTGTAGTTGAACGACCCTTTGTAAAGCCAAACTGTTTCAGATGCAGTAAATTATGTGCATTGAAATGTCCTAACATTTGGTTTAAAATTAATTTTTCAAAGATTTTGCTCAAAGTAGGTAATATCGAAATAGGCCGAAAATGTGTGTGATCAGTTGTGCTGCCAGATTTGAACAGTGGAATCACTTTGCTAAGTTTCATCAAATCAGGAAATACACCAGATGCAATACAAGAGTTAAAAACGATTGCTAAAAAGGGTGAAATAACATCAATTATTGAAGACATGGTATGTACTGATAATCCCCAAAGGTCAGCAGTTTTTTTTACATCAAGATTTTTAAAAGATTCTATTATGTCTTTAGCAGTAATAATTGTGAATTCAAAAGTCTTGTCACATTCTGGTACACATTCTTTAAGTATTGAGTAAGCAGAAGTGGAGGACGACGATGACAGAGTTTTGGTTGTTAAAATGGGAATATTAGTGAAGAAATTTTCAAACTCAGTTGCCACCTCCACGTCCGTCTTAATATCTACATCATTGATTTTTAGATGGAAGTCACGATTCCGTACTGTCGTTCTTCCCGTTTCTGAATTAATAATATTCCAAGTTGTTTTAATTTTATTTCCAGAAGATTTTATTTTATTTTTAATATGTATGGCTTTTGCTGAGGAACAGGCTCTTTTAAAAGTTTTAGAATAATTCTTAACAAACTCTTTGAAAGTTTCATCATGGTTATATGTTTTTTCATGATACAATTCAAATAACCTCTGCCTACTTTTATAAATACCTGGTGTTGCCCAATCACTAAATATAACGCGGTCACAAACAGGCAATGTTTTTGAGGTGAAAACCTTCCTAAACTCACAATTGATGACGTTAAATAGGGAAGCATAATCTTGATCCGGGTCGTTATGATAAGGCAAACCCGGTAGTTTTTCCATTAAATTATTTTAAATTGTCCCAAGCGACTTTTATTTACAGGAACAAAACTCACAAGTTTTCTTTGAGCTCTGATTGTTTTCTGAGGGAAAGTGACTAACTGGCCACAGTGATCAGAGTCCAACTCATTTATAATTAAATGGCATGAAGGTTTTAAGTTAGTAAAAATATTGTCAATACAGGTAGCACTAGTGGCAGTTATTCTAGTCGGCTCAAAGAATGTATTGTACAAATTATAAGACTTTAATAAACTTATGAATTTATTTACTACAGCAGATTTTTCCAATATATTAATGTTGAAATCTCCACAGACAACAACTGTTTTATTACTGTTACAAGTCTTTAACAATACTTCTTCCATATATTTCTCAAATATATCATATGAAGCACATGGGGGCCTGTACACGCTCAATACAATGAACTGCTCAAGCTCAATGCAAGCAATTTCAATAACTCGCTCAACAGAGAGGCTCACAATATCCTTACGTTCTTTAAACTTCATATTGTTGCGAACAATTATTAGAGAGCCACCACGTATCATATTAACTCTGCTGAACGAGCTGGCAACCTGGTGGTTGTTAACCCTTAGTTTACCTGGTGACCTCAAATCACTTAATTTACCCCATGGAGTCCATGGGACTCCTTGCATAAAAATCATTGATTTTGGTCAAAATAAAAGCAAAATGTGTACTCAAAAATGGTTTATTATATTTAGCAACATTATACATATGTGTTTTAATATCAAATTTCATTATTAGATTATAACAGTCTTGTTGACAATTTAAAAACCTAATAGACTAAAAAATAAGAAAACAATAATCAATGCCAACTTGTGGCTCAAAACTTAAATACAATAAATTATTATTTTAAACTATTTCCTTCAATAATAAGTCTTTATTATAATCAACTTTTAAAAACAAAAAAAAAATGGCACACGTTAATACAAAAAAAAAAACGTGCACCGCTTTTTACTCCTTATCTTTAGCTCAAAGATCTAGGAAATATTTCTATGCTTAGCTGCACCCCAAAAATAGATTTTCTTTGTAAATGCCAATCCCGTGTGGTCCCGGATTAAGAATATGGCCACCCCATTTCATCCTGTGGGTGTCGTAGGAGGCGACTAAGGGAACTGGAGACCTAGTGCATACCATCGTAGCACCTTGAGTCACCCGGGAGGTGGCGGGAAAACCACCAACAAAAGCATTCCCAAGGAGGGTTGGTGTCAGGCTGGCGGCCGACTGTAAAACTTTGCCAAAACCCTAAGCAACATGAGAGAAAATGTTATGATGCGCGATAGGGCTAGGGCGTACCCCACAGGTGACGCGCAGGGGCAGCACCCGGCTTCTGTGGGAAATGGACAAGGGTTGTCGCACCAGAACGGGCGGGTGCGACGTAAGACGCAAGCTCGGAGTGTGAGAGAAGCTAGACTGAGATGTGCGAGCTGGAATGTAGGTACGATGACTGGAAGAGGAAGGGAACTAGCAGATGTTTTAAAAAGGCGACGATTGAACATAGCGTGTCTGCAAGAGACAAAGTGGAAGGGCGCGAAAGCTAGAGAGATAGGAGAAGGATATAAGTTTTATTATTGTGGGAGCGATGGCAAGCGAAATGGTGTGGGTATAGTTTTGGATAGTCAGTTGAAAGAATGTGTGGTGGATGTTAAAAGAGTGAGTGATAGAGTGATAGCGGTTAAAGTAATTGTGGAGAGTTTAGTGGTTAATATAGTTAGTGTGTATGCACCCCAGTCAGGGTGTGAAGATAGTGTAAAAGAGAAGTTTTGGATGGATTTTGATCGGGTGATGATGGATGTGCAAGATAGTGAAGAAGTGTATGTGGGGGGTGATTTTAACGGGCATGTAGGAAGACCTAAGGATGGGTATGAGAGAGTGCATGGCGGTTGGGGATACGGAGACCGTAACACTGATGGCGAGACACTACTGCAAGCTGCTTCGGCCTTCGACCTGGCAATAACAAATACGTGGTTCCAAAAACAAAGAGAGCATCTTATAACTTACAAAAGTGGCCACCACGCGACACAAATTGACTACTTGCTAGTAAGACGGAACAGCCTTAAAAGTGTCAAAAACTGTAAAGTGCTCCCAGGTGAAGACTTAGTCCCACAACATAGACTCTTAATAATGGAGGTAAAAGTCAGTGTTTCGTCCAGTAGGAACAAGGAACGGCCCCCACCCAAAACCAGATGGCGTATGATAGAAAAAGAGGAATGCGCCAGTATGTTTAAGAGTCAAGTGGTAAATAAAATGATTGAAATGAAGGATATGGAAGGAAAGTCTGTGAATGAATGTTGGAAAGAGATGGCGGATTGTATAAGGAGAGTAGCTAAAGATGTGTTTGGAGAATCGAAAGGGAAAGGTATAATAGAAAGGGATACATGGTGGTGGAATGAAGACGTGCAAAAGATACTTAAGAGGGTGCATCCTAAAAGTTGGCAACGTCGTAAATAGCTGTCAAATATTTACCTGTTTCGATTAATTTGGGAATAATACTGTATGGAAATAAGAAATGTGGCTAACTAATTGACTAGAATATTAATAATGAATTGCAATTACAACATTGAATTTGATGTTGTACCCGTTTTAGGTGAAAAAAGGCATTTGGAAAGTTTCCAAATAGTTTTTTTACATCTAAAACTAACTATTCGGTGTTACGATATTATTTATTGCATTTCATAATCAATATTCTAGTTTGCTAGTTAGCCACATTTTTTATTTCCATACAGAAATATTATCAAATTAATCAAAACAGCGAAATATTTGACATCTATTTGCGACGTTGCCAACTTTCAGAATAAACCCTCTTAAAGAAAAGAAAATTGCATTTAAAGAATGGCAGGGTGTAGAAAACGGGAATGATAGATTAAAGGATGATAAGAAGAAGATTTATAAAGAATGGAAGAGAAAGGCAAAAAAGGCGGTAGCAGTTTCGAGGTCTAAGGCGCAGGAGAAGTTGTATGACTCACTGGAGAGCCCTAGAGGCCAGAAGGAGCTCTACCGGATCACAAAAGCAAGAGAAAGGAGAACGAGAGATATAATTCACATGAAATGTATAAAAGATGACGCCAGTAAGGTTTTGTGCAAAGATGACGAAATAAAAGAACGATGGAAGATTTATTTTGAAAAGTTAATGAACGAAGAGAATAAATGGAATGGTGTGCTTAAAGAGGTACATGTAAATATGGGTTTGATCAGGGAAATAAGCATGGATGAAGTGAGAAAGGCAGTTCAAAGTATGAAAAATGGTAAGGCTGTAGGCCCAGATGATATACCAGTAGAAGTATGGAAGTGTTTAAAAGAAGATGGATGTATGTGGCTGACTTTATTCTTTAATAAGTTGTTGCATGAAGGGGGGATCCCACAAGAATGGTGCAATAGTTCGCTAGTGCCCATCTTCAAGAATAAAGGTGATGTACAGGACTGCAACAACTATCGAGGGATAAAGCTCATGTCACATAGTATGAAGGTATGGGAGAAAGTAATAGAGAAAAGACTGAGAGAGGAGAGTGAGATTACCCCAAACCAGTTTGGGTTTATGCCAGGTCGAGGAACAATGGACGCCACCTTTGCACTCCGCCAATTGTGCGAGAAGTACAGACGTGCACACAAGAACTTGCACATGGTGTTCATTGATCTGGAGAAAGCGTATGATAGGGTACCTCGGGATGTGTTGTGGTGGGCCTTGAAAGAGAAAGGTTTGCCCGGGAAGTATGTAGAGTTAATTCGTGCCATGTACAGCCAATCTCGTACTTACGTTCGGTCGGCTGCTGGCAATACTGATGAGTTCAGTGTGGCTGTAGGCTTGCACCAAGGGTCGGCTTTAAGTTCTTACCTCTTCTTGTTGATTATGGACGCCCTGACGTCGGACTTACAGGAAGAGGCACCCTGGTGCATGCTGTTTGCCGATGACATTGTTCTTGTCGGTGAGGATGAACCTGAGATCCAGAGCAGATTGGAGAAATGGCAGCAGAAGCTGGAGAGTGTTGGCTTGAAAATCAGCAGAACCAAAACTGAACATATGTTCTGCGATTTCGGCGGTCTCTCTAGTTCTGGAGCCATAGCGCTTGATGGCACGCTTCTGCCAGTCTGCTCCGACTTTCGGTATCTCGGTTCACTCGTGCAAAGCGATGGCGAAATAGATCGGGCGGTTAAGCACAGAATTAACACTGGATGGATGAAATGGCAGCAGGTCACGGGAACAATCTGCGACTCCCGCATTCCCCTTAAACTTAAGGGGAAGATATATAAAACAATGGTTAGACCTGCTGTCTTGTATGGATCAGAATGTTGGGCCACCAAAGGGATGAATGAAAGGCAATTGCATGCAGCTGAGATGAGAATGCTAAGAGGGATGTGTGGTGTTACACGAATGGATAGAGTAAGAAATGAGTACATAAGAGGAAGTCTGAAAGTGGCACCGGTGACCGAAAAGTTGTGCGGTAATCGGTTGTCATGGTATGGGCATGTGATGAGGAGGAATGAGGAAAATGTCGTGAAGAAAGTTTTGAGTGTGAATGTCGATGGCTATAAGAGTAGGGGAAGACCAAAGAAACGATGGATGGACTGTGTGAAAGATGATATGGCTAGAAAGGGGGTAACTACTGAAATGACGATTAATAGAGAAGTATGGAAAAAAGGGACATGTTGCGCCGACCCCAAATAAAATTGGGATAAGGGCAGGAGAATGATGACTGGCCTCAAACAGCTATGGCATAAGTATACTGTCTTTCTATTCAGGCGGATGAAACATATTGTGACCGTATTTTCTTTGGTCTGTGGGCAACTTGTCATCTTGATCATTTTGTTCATCTGTGGGTATCTGGTACTACCGACTCAGCTTTTGGTTGAAGTAAATTGGCTGACCGACTGTGTGAAGCCATTTGGTAGCCTAAAACACAAAAATAAGACTGAATAAATGATAACATAAAAATCCAGCGAAATAATATACTTGTCACACAAATACCCCCATGGAGTCCAGCGGACTCCATGGGCACCATTACTTACCTCTATGGGTTGCGCAGGCACACGTCCTCTTCACCCCGCATCCGGGCCGTTCCTACAGGAAGGTACTGAGACGCGCAAAAACAAAAACGCGATAATAAAATTTTTAGACCAAAATGAAACTTCGCGCGGAGTCCCTGGGACCTAACAGATAAAAGGGTTAAAGCAGAACATGAACTGGTGGACTTTTAACCAATGTTCAGTTACACATAGGATATCAACATAACTACAGTTCATGAACAGCTCCAATTCTAATTCCTTACCTAACACACCCTGTATATTTTGATGAACTATTTTTAGAATATTATTATTACATTTATTTAGATTACTACAATTTGATGGGTGACATATTAAAGAACTTTTTGAAACCTTCTTATGATTTAAACCAGTATTTAAATTTTCTTCATTTATTGAGCAAGAGGTTTCCTCTATTGTCCTTATTTCTAATTTAAATTATAATTAATGTCAGTATTTGTTGCCAAAAGATTGGCAGAATTATTAAAAATGTCATTGCATTGCTCAAAAGAAGCAAGTTGTTTAGCCAAATTTTTGGCTGTAATAGAAAAAAAATATGATAGCGACACAGCTATCTGTCTTTTGCAGTAGTTTGAAAGATAGTACATAACAATATTATGTCTATCTCTTGTCAAATACAGATTTTTACCAACATAATTGTTAGTATCAACTAGATGGAAGATTATTATTGAATGTCCAATTATGCAATGTCATATTTAATTCAAATCTTAAGTTATTCTCTTCCTGTGGCAAACTGTTACTATAAGGGAATGTAAACAACACAATTGTTCTTAAACTAAGATTACACAACGTTCTATAATATTGGAGCAGTTCTCCTTTGTTCATACTTCCCCTATTACCCATAAAAATTAATAATGTAGTGTCCTGATTAAAGTTACATTTAATAATTTCTTTCATAATATGAAATAAAGAACAACCAGGCATACAGTAATTTAGTATGGAGTGACCTGGATATTCATCTGTTAACAAGTTGCCTAAGTCCTTTCCAATCTCATCGCAGAATAATACTACATCATTTTCTCCAATTTTTTTCAATTGTTTATTTGAACAATTGATAGCAGGAAATATCAAATCAACACAGGACTGCGGTAAGGTGGTATTGCATGTTGTCAATGAATGGTCCGGTGTAAGTACATTGGATGGTGTTTGACACTGCTCACAGTTGTTTGTTTGTGAGTTTACCAGCTCATTCATTGCCAACACATATTCCCTCATTAGATGTTCAGAGGTATTATATTTGTTAGTCATTGAACTAAGTTTCTCCTGTAAATGGTCAAGTTCAGATTGCAAGTACTCTGTGTCAATGTTGTACCTCCTAGTACTTTGTTCCAAATTAAAAGAATACATATCTAATTGTTTAAGCAAATTTAGCCTTTCTCTATTAAGTTTAACATTTTTAATAAAGAACTTTTGTCTTTTAATCATCTTTTGTGTTCTAACAATGTATTTATTAATTTTAATGTATTTTTTAAGTTTATTTTTACTGGTGACTACCCTCACTGAATTACATGACTTTGAATCCTCATCCGCTGTTAAATCAATAATGTGAGAGGGGTTTAGGGCAGAAACCATTGACGGGGCAATAGGCATCAACTCATTGAACAGACTTTGATTCAGCGAGGCGGTGATGTTATGGTTTGTAGTCTGAAGTTCTGTTATTTGACTTTGTGCCTCATGTAGCTGTTGTTGTAATAAATGTTTGTGACTAAGAGCTTGTTCATACTCTATGCTACACTGGCTGTGTTAAGGCATATAGCCTTATTACTAATATTATCTATGCCTATCATAGATTGGTACTGTCACTACTGTGCAAAACAACCGACGATTGTACGAAGTAAAAATATATTTAGCCCATTGCAAATATTCTGTTTTAATTCCATATTCACACTAAAGTAACCACAACTTTAATATGGTAGCAGAGCGTGGTTCCCTAAGTTGTTGAATAAAGACGGAAAAGTTTTAGTCTAGGAAAGAATTTTTTCTTCATTCTATTGTTTCGAGACATTTTCGAGAGAAGAAAATTTTCACACGGTGAACTCTAATACCTACCAGCTATCAACCGCTATGGATAGGGCGATTGTTGAAGCATCAAGGGTACAGATAGGACACCTAGATTCAAAGAACTTCAAGTCATGGAGATACAGAATAATGGTCGTAATGAAAGCCATCCCTGGAGCCTTAGACATTATCGAAGGTAGGCGATGTAGACCACAAGCACCCGCTGAAAAAGCAGCAGAAGCTGAGCTAGCTAAATATAAAATCGAATTGCAAGAATTCATGAATATTGACAGTGCAGCCTTAGTTCTAATTACGACAAATATGACAGATGAAACTCTGAATCACGTCATGCGTCTTACAAGTTCACAAGAGGTGTGGGAAGAACTAAAAAGATTATATGGAGAAAGTAGTGAAGATAAAAGCTATGATCTATGTCTTCGATTTTTCAGTTACAAGAAAGAACCTGAACATGGTATGGTGAATCATATTTCTGCATTAAAGAATATCTGGCATGAACTAAATGGTCAGTTAGATACAAAATTACCAGACATGCTACTGATCTGCAAGATTTTGGACACTTTACCAGCAGAATTCTTCGCTTTTAAATCAAGTTGGTTACTTATGACTAAGAAAGACAGAACTGTAGAAAATCTAACTACCCAAATCTGTGCCCATGAAAAAACCTTACTGAATAGAACCGAAAACGACAGCACCAATGAAGCACTATTCGTGAAAACTGCAAAAGGAAAAAAGAAGAAAGAAAAAGATATTAAATGTAACTATTGCGGACAAGCAGGACATCGAGTTAGACAGTTTAGGAAATGGATTGCTGACGGAAGGCCACCCAAAGAGACCACAGTCAACGCAACCCTACAAGTCTTGGCCATAGGAAACAGTCAAGTGACAGATAAAGAAAATTGGTTTGTAGACAATGGTGCAACAAGCCATGTCACAAATAAAGGTGATTTTTTCGAGACATTTGAATATTTCAAAGGCCAACACACAGTGACAGCAGCCAATGGTCAAACCATACAAGCATTAGGAAAGGGAAACATCCGTGCTGAGGCTGATATCTGTGGAAGACGACAACAAATTCTACTCAAGGATGTATGGTACGTCCCAAATATAAAAATGAATCTTTTTTCTGTTCTTGCTGCACACGATCACGCGTACAACACGATCTTTGAGTCGACGCCAGACAAGTGTACACTGAAAGTAGATGGAACCATTAAGTTAATAGGAACAAGGCAGAGAAATGGCGGACTTTACAAGCTGAAACTTGATTGCCTTTCGCCAAAACCTGAAGTTAACATTGCAATAACTAATCCTCTACAAGTTTATCACGAGAGGCTCGCTCATCAGAATAAAAGACACGTGAAACAGATCCTAGAGAAAGAGTTTGGATTAAAAGTGGAAGGCACTCAAACAGATCTGTGCGAAGGCTGTGTATACGGAAAGGCCCATAGGCAAAAGTTTGGTACAAGGATAAGAGCAACTCAACCAGGTGAGCTGATCCATACCGACATATGTGGACCCTTTGCGTATTCAATACAAAAGTTTAGATATTTCTTAATGTTCAAGGATGACTTTACTCGCTATCGTTACATATATTTCCTGAAACAGAAGTCTGAAGCATGGATAAAGCTCAAACAAATGCTAGCTGAAGTCAAAGCTGCAGGTCACAATGTAAAAGAAATTTTGAGCGATAACGGAGGGGAATTTGATAATGAACAATTTCGAGAGATCCTGAAAGAACATGGCATAAAACAGAGACTGACGATGCCCCACACTCACGAACAAGCTGGCTGCGTTGAAAGAGAGAATAGGACAGTAGTAGAAGCAGCGCGAGCAATGATGCATTCTCATGAAGAGATACCTCAAGGTCTTTGGGCAGAACTCATTAACACTGCAGCATACGTCCTAAATCGTACTGGCTCGTCAAGTGTACATGGAAAATCTCCCTATGAGTTATGGTTTGGAAAGAAAGCAGGTATCAAACACCTGAGAATCATTGGCTGTAAATGCTACGCCCACATTCCTAAATCAAACCGCAAGAAGCTAGACAAAAAAGCCCAAAAAGGAATATTAATTGGCTACGATGGAGATGAAGGATACAGGATTTGGGATAAAATAAATCACAAATTAATAAGATCAAGAGATGTGACGTTTGAAGAGATACCTTTACTTGGATACCCTAGCAAGAAAGACGCCCCGAATGATCCTCAACCTTCAACGTCAATAAACAAAATATATCAATACGGGCTACCAGATCTTCAACAAGAGAGATTATAGGAAATCAGTATACAGAATGATGCCCAAAAAAGTCCATACGATACGACTTCGACATCGCACTTTAATGGTATTAATGAGCAGGAAGTCAATGTAGAACGAGATGTACAAGAGGAGCATGATGTTCCAGCAGAGCAAAATCTGATCGACACAGAAGAGTCTGAACAATTTCATGACACTGTAGAATGTGAAGGTGAGGAAGTGGAAAATATTGAGGACCTTTCTCAAACTGAAATTGAACGCGAAAGTCAATTGACTCTTAGAGACAGGAGTAATCTCAGAATTCCAAGTCGATACAAAGATTATATCTGCAACATGACATCCAGTGTACCTACTGATGAACCTACAACTTTTAAAGCGGCTATGTCCAGCGTAGATCGGGAAAAATGGCAAGAGGCCATCAACAATGAAATAATTTCGTTAAAGGAGAATGAGACCTGGGAACTGGTTGAATTACCAAAAGGCAAAAAGCCGATTCCATGCAAATGGATATTCAAGATCAAAACTAACCCTGACGGTACTCTAGACAAGTATAAAGCCAGGTTAGTGATCAAGGGATATTCTCAAAAGGAAGGAGTAGACTTTTTTGAGACGTTTAGCCCTGTAGCAAAGAGCAGTACTATAAAAGCAGTTCTAAGTGTTGCTGCTAAGGAAAATATGTCTCTTGCCCAATTTGATGTATCAACTGCCTTCCTATATGGAAACTTAGACGAAGACATTTATATGAAGCTTCCAGAAGGCTACACAAACGCATGTGATCCAAAACTTGTTTTTAAACTAAAAAAGAGTCTTTATGGATTAAAACAGGCGCCACGCTGCTGGAATCGCTGTATTACAGACTACATAATAGAAATTGGTTTTAAACAGAGCAAAGCAGACCCTTGTCTGTTCATAAGAAGAAGAGGAAAAAGTAAGATTGTTTTAGCTCTTTATGTCGACGATGGACTTTTTGCGTCGACAAGCAACAAGGAAACGAAAACCTTCTTGGAAGAGCTGAAAAAACGTTTCAAAATAACTGTTAAATCAGCTAGCTATTTCTTGGGAATGGAAATAGAGAAGAAGCCAGATGGTTCTATTTTTCTTCATCAGAAAGCGTACACCAAACGCATTCTTGAAAGATTCGGCATGGAAAATTGTAAAGCTGTTACAACACCGATCCTAAAGTCGAATGCTAGTAGTAAGGAAGAAGAAGAGAGCCCTACGGCTTTCCCTTATCGTCAAGTAGTGGGAGCACTAGCTTACCTCATGACTGGGACAAGACCAGATATAGCTTACGCTATAAGTGTTGTGTCACGCAATCTTGATCATCCTACAAAAGAGGATATCTTAACTGCCAAGCGGATCTTGCGCTATCTGAAAGGCACAATAGACAGAGGAATAGCTTATACAAAAGATAAAACTCTTGGCTTAGAATGCTACAGCGATGCCGATCATGGTGGTGATCATAGCACAGGGCGCTCCACTACTGGAATGTTATGTTTGTATGCTGGAGGACCAATTTCATGGCAGAGCAAACGACAATCTACCGTTGCTATTTCATCGACCGAAGCAGAGATAGTCGCTGCCAGTGAAACTGCACGAGAGATCATATGGCTAAAGAGGATCTTGAAAGACATCACAGATGACGATTGTCCAACAAGCCTATGCATCGACAATGAGTCTGCAATCAGGCTAGCCAAGAATCCACCGTATGAATGCCATCAGCGGACAAAACATATACGCATAAGATCGTTCTTTATACGAGAATGTGTGACAGATGGCATGTTAGAAGTATGCAAAGTCTCTGCGACTCTTCAGCTTGCTGACATGCTAACGAAGCCCCTTTATGGACCCAGGATTCTGGAACTTTGCAAGATGGCAGGCATTCAAAACAGAGCCGGATGTTAAGGCATATAGCCTTATTACTAATATTATCTATGCCTATCATAGATTGGTACTGTCACTACTGTGCAAAACAACCGACGATTGTACGAAGTAAAAATATATTTAGCCCATTGCAAAAATTCTGTTTTAATTCCAAATTCACACTAAAGTAACCACAACTTTAATAGGCTGAACCCGTCCACAACAAGTTGAAGTCTGTCCCTTTCTTCTATGGCATCAGTGAATTGATTATATATCTGAGCCATATCAATTTTCAACTTCCTATTCTTTTCATGGGCATCAAAGAGCACCTTTTCATTGTCATCTATTTCCTTATTCAGTTGGTCACAGGACTCCTTTGAAGCCTTTAGTTCGCTCAAAGCCTGACTGAGTTTGGACTCTTCGAGGCGAGCACGGGCGCTGCGAGTCATAATCATGATTATAACTTAATAGGTAAGGAAGCGACAAGAAATAGGAAAAGAGAAGATAGTTGTGGCAGTAGTTTAAGAGATGATTAGTTTAAAAGGAAAAATGAAATTTAGATGTAATTAAGGAAGTTCTGTCACCAAACCAAACTAAGGTTATGTTTACTTTTAAAGGTCATTGGCATCAATAAGAAGCCTTATTAAAAATGAACTATCTAATTGCTGGTGAAATTATAGTACGTAAACAAACGAATAGCAAGTAAAATATAAAGAATTGTACCTGATATTACCAAGATGACAATGCAAAAATTCACTTGTGCCGGTAACTGTCACCGATTTAATTGAAATATTTACACTTTGCACTTGATAAGTGAAACTAATACAAAATACACATTATTAGCCTAATTACTTGATGAGTAATTGGAAATAGGCCTTAAAAACAAATTAATTGAATATTTAATAATAAAATTACAAGAGCAAATTCAAATCAGCTGTTAGCTGTAGTGTTGCCACAGGAGGAAAAAAAATAAGTAAGTATAACAACAATACAATAAGTCATAAGTCATTTATTCATTTGTTTAACGTAGGTGTACAATAATGGTATAATAAAATAATAAAGAGCTTGCTAAAAAAAACGCATAACAAAACAAATAAATGCATAACATAGAACTTCTATTGTATATACATTATATTTTGTGCTTTTTACCTCAACTTGAGGTTTCGAGATCAAGTCTCGAGGGCCTTATTGGTTTCCCAACAGAGAAAGCAATATGTCTTGCATAGGCGGTGCATAACCTAGAACTTCTAGGTATAGGTACACTATATTTTGTGCGTTTTTCCTCAACCTGAGGTTCGACATCAAGCCTCGAGCCCCTCGAGGTCCTGTCGTAACGCGAACTTCATGTTACAAGAACAGATAGACCAAATACCGGCATTATGGCGGGTAATAATAAGCCTCTTGCTACTTTGCAATCCAAATCAATCAATCGTAATCCACTGAAAACTTTCAACAAAATCACACATACATACCTGTGTTTTCTTCTTTGTTTATAACATTGTTAAGTCCTATATGTACTGATCAGCCTTTATTACTGATTCCAAAGAGGACGCCGGCTTTAGCCGAACTCGTCCTCGAGCTCGCCTACGCGATTTCTTTCCAATTTTCTTCCACATTTTCTCTAGTAGAATTGTTTGACTGTTTATTGTTGATAATATTCAAAAATAATATAAGTTTTTATAAGAAAATTCTATAATTTTCTTAAAAATGACGTGCGCTACACGACGCGAAAAAAGTGAATGACGTAGGTAGGCTGGAGTTGCCAGCGTAAAAGTATTTTTTTTTTCCAGGATTTTATTCTCTGAATACGCGTCAACACGATATGGAATGTAGTGAGACTACATAGTTAATCAATAATTATCGAAGACTAAGCATGGAGTATAATTTACAAACGTCATATGGTCTCTCGATGGTTTTCGACAGATTTTGTATGGCAAATCTGTCAAAAACTCACCATCGAGAGACCATTGTGACGTTTGTAAATTAGTAGACTTGGGCCCCAGGGCGCACTCATCAAGTTACTACAATCTGTCAAATTTCTTTAATATACAGTATGTTAACTAACAGAGGGCGTTCCCGTTAACCCGCAATCCCTCCCCCTCGAACTCGAACGCCCTCTGTTAGTTAACATACTGTATTTTCAGCTTTATCGTTAAAGAATAAGGTTCAATGTTGATTGGTAAAATTTGACAGATTGGAGTAGGTTGATGTGCTGGCGTCTGTACCGACCGAGCATAGTTCGGCCGATGACCGAGTTTATTCCACCGCGGTTTTTTTACACCCGTCGAACGTGGGCTAAATGATTGCGAAAGAGTTATATTTTTCATGTAATTTTTTACACATATTATATCCATTAGTTTTATTCATTCTGATCGATTTTTTTAAAATTTCTATTACCTACTTAGATGGGTCTTATTGGCTATTGCGTTTCAAAATTTTACCTATTTTTAGGTAAAAGTTTACCTATTTTTAGGTAAAATTTTGAAACGCAATAGCCAATAAGACCCATCTAAGATAGGTAATAGAAATTTTAAAAAAATCGATCAAAATTTTACCTATTGTTAGGTAAAATTTTGAAATGCAATAGCCAATAAGACCCATCTAAGTAGGTAATAGAAATTTTTTAAAAATCGATCAGAATGAATAAAACTAATGGATATAATATGTGTAAAAAATTACATGAAAAATATATTAAATATTTGGCTATTGCGTTTCAAAATTTTACCTATTTTTAGGTAAAATTTTGAAACGCAATAGCCAATATGACCCATCTAAGTAGGTAATAGAAATTTGAAAAAAATCGATCAGAATGAATAAAACTAATGGATAAGTATAATATGTGTAAAAAATTACATGAAAAATATATTTCCAATATTAAAATTCATACCTACGACTTGACATCTAGGCTTATCTAGGTAAAAAAGTCATGCATCAAAGTCGCTCGAGTCGCTCAAAATCCATTGAGCAGATTAGCAGTCACAAAAATAGAAAAATAAAATCGCTTTTCTTGTCTTTTCTGTTTGACCAGTTACCTAGATCTTGTAATCTGCACAATGATTTATTTACTCAGTTTATATTTATACAAAAAAATTGCCATTACAAAGCAAGAAGGTTCTTTACTGTGATTACGGGGTATCCTGTCCTGCGTGCGCGACGAATACGACGCGACACGACACGATGCAATGGTTCGTGGTGTCGCGTGTGGTCGCCCTCAAAACAAATACGTACAAATGCGTCGCAACTCGCATCGTATTCGTCGCTCACGCAGGACACCCCGTTATAAAAATATCGCACATCTCTAAATAGCATACAGTGTACCTATACATAGTTATCTGTGGGTCTGTGGCGTACCTACTTTCCAACAAGTGTGTTGAAATCAACATTTATAACGTTATTTCTATTTTTTTTTAGCCGATGCTGTAAAGCTTAAGTGGAAGGGTCTTCTTACTGAGAATGTGTCTGAAGAAACGACTCCACAGCAAGCAGCAGATGCCACGGATCTTATGTTTTTGGCATTCGCCAGGGATATTAAATCTTTTTCCCCTAGGCGACAGTCAGACATAAAGTTTAAAATTGCTCAATTAATAAGGGAGGAGGAGCTTGGTCATATAGGAGTAGGGTTGCCAACCGTACTATAATAAATTAGCTGAAATATGACGATTATTGTCGAAGATGTCGGAAAAATCATGCCGACTGGGAGCACTGACGTGCGCTGCGTAAGCCGTGAGCCCGTGAGAGATAAATGAAATTTATGTTCTAGAGTATTGTATAATATCTTAAAAAGTTCAACAAAAAAGTCCGCGATAGCATAATGTCTATCTTCTAAGGATGACCCACAGTAACCATTTTTATCTTTCAAAATTTTATATAATTATTATTTCTGAAGCTATTTTCACCGGTATCATATTAATCCTTATCCAATAAAATATATTATTTAAATTAGGCATTTAATTTCGATTAAAATATGCCTTTACATCACATCATTTTAATGAATAGTTTAAGAGATATTGTACGGTTCGTACACTTGCAGAGTTGTTGGTAAGGTTGTTGTTTAGGTTGAAGCGCGTAGAGAAAAGATCACTTGGTTCCCGTTAGGTTTATTACGTAAAATAGTGTTTACAAGTAATACTGTTGACGTTCCTTTCTCTAATGTTAGTCACCGCGTAGCAGTAATCGCACTCGTCGATATATTATAAGGTATGAATATTTATAGTAATTATTTAATGACGCATGTCTGGTGCAAACCACCGCGTCAGCAAAACATGTACAGTGTAAGACTGTACATCTTGGCAACCCCAAAAGGAGAAACAAATGAGAAGAGAAAGGAAAAGCCATCACAAAGTTAATAAAGTAAATTAATTAATCAAATTTAAACGCGATGTTCCTGTTCCCAAGTTGAGGCTCCAGCCGCACGTCCTCTGTTGTTTGTGATGTGACTGCTTCTTGCCGGTGCTCTGGTTTGCGTATAACTTGGAGTTCAATATCTTCAGGTGGTTGACGAGTAGTTTTGTTCTTAGCGTTGTTTGTGCAGTTGTGCGGACAACGATTCCTCCCAACCACAACAAGTATAGCTATGATGGCGGCCGTCAGCAACGAGTAACAGATGGCATATTGATGAATGTCGTGACTTGTTATTGTTGGTAGTGAAGCTTCACTTTTCTTTTGAGTTACAATTTTCTGTTCAATTGTTGCAATTTCTTGATTCGTTGCCTTTGACTGAAGAATATTTGGGGCATAGTGATATGTTAAGTTCACTATTTTGTTAATAGATGTATCGAATGTTGGAGCTGTTAGCTCATAATCCATCTTCGTTTGACTGCTATATTGGCGCGGAGCGTAGATGGTCATGTCGGTGGATTGTAATACGCATCCCTGAGATAATGTCACTATGCTCGATGACGAGATGGTTTGTGATGTGACGTCATTGCTACATATGATTCGTAACGAACATGTTTTGCAGCAAATCGCCAGCCAGCTGTTGTGTGTTTGTAACTCTATCCAAGTGTCCTTGCATGACGCGCGTTCGACGTCACAAGGTCCGCTGTTTTGATGTGATAGCAGTTTTGCCTCACACGGAGCGCTTTTGCTGTGTAGGTCAAATGATGGCAGGTTTTTCTTGCATAAGAAGTTCTGCGATTTTTGTTGTGTGTTGTGTTGTGTGCATGCAGTGTTTCAAATCATCTTCCGACATAGACACGTAAACGTTCTTCTTGAAGTTGACAGCGATGTACTTGTTTGATAACTGCACATATGTAGTTTCCTTACCAATGTTAACTGGTAAAGGTATAGATTTGTACAAATGTTGAAATCTTCGTTAGTTACAAGTGGAATATGTGCTTCGAACAGAAAGTAACTTTCAGTAACTCGTGCTTTCACATTTATCAGCTTGTAAATATCTTTAATGTTTTCTTTGTAGTTTTCAACTGGTAGCGTTAAAGATTTCGGAAGGCTTCCGGATATTTCCGTTAGTTTTTGCATCAGACGAACCGGAGTTATCAGATGAACGTCTACATGTCCTTGGTAGACGTTAGTTAATGTGTTGAACAGCATCTCCTGGAACGTCCACAAGCTGTTGATCAGTAGGTACGTTGTTAACGAAGCAGAATTGATGTAGGTTGTGGCCGAAAGTATTTCCGTTTCCGTTTCGATAGATTCTATGTTCATGTTGGTCTGATTGATGAAGTTATCAATGGAGTTGAACTGACGCTGAATATTGTCTTCACTTTGTTTCAGTACTTGATTCTCAAGCTCCACGATAGTTGTTTGATTTTTGATTAACTCAAGTAAGTAGTTCTCGTTGGTTTGCAGAGATTGTATATCGTTTTGATATTTCTTAGCAAATTGTTGGTCCAATATTCCAAAAAGACTATTGGCTAAGTAGCCGACTCCGTCGACTAGGCCCCGTTTCTTCCTGTTGCTCAGGTGTTTGTGGGGATTTATAAGTATGGAGTTGTAGTAGTTAAGAAGTTCTATTTCATGATTTAATTGTTCCATAGTTGATCTGCAGTGTTGTAGATTCGTTTTATGGCATAAGTTCATGATATTCTCGAAGTAAGTTTGAGTACGACGAGTTCCTTCCCAATAGTTTGTTAGATTGTAGTACATCATTAGTATCCACTCATCGTGCACTACTTGCATTTTGCCCACGGTGTCATAGTATACGGGCCGCTCGCGTTCCAAGCTTGTAATCTGAGCGGTCGACGCCGGCGCTCCGCGCGTGCCATCAATGGCGCTATAAGATCCCGTTACAAATGTAAACAATGATAACATTGTTATTAGTAACGTTGCTTTAGGATTCTTTGACCTCTTCCGCCGTTCAGTTTTCTGATTCTGTTGAGGCTTATGTTTCGTTTCGTTTTCTTCGGTATCCTCAATTTCAGAGTTCAATGGTAATGGCGATAGTTTTGTTATTGGGCGCTTTATTATTCCTGCTTGAGTTTTGACGGTAGTTACTCGAACATATCCATCAGATCCTGGGTGAGTCTCCAGTATACGACCCAAGGCCCATTTTCCCGGCGGTAGATTGTTTTCTTTCACAAGTACTACATCGCCTTGTTTGACGTTTCTAGTAGGCTTGGTCCACTTACTACGTGTTTGTAGAGTAGTAAGGTAATCGTTTGACCAGCTTTGCCAATATTGTTGAAACATATGCTCGATAAGCTGACACCTGCGACGTAAATCGATTTTATTTACGTCATTGTAATCCGAGAGTGGCAAGGACAGTATTGGGCTTCTTGTTAGGAAGTGTCCAGGAGTGAGACAGTTGTAAAACTCTTCTGGATCTTCAGTTAGCGGGCACAGAGGTTTTGAATTTAAGCAGGCTTCTATTTTTGCTAAAATCGTTATGAACTCCTCGTATGTTAGTTTTTGGTCCCCAAGTACTCGTCGCAGATGGTGCTTCATCGACTTGACGGCAGCTTCCCACAGACCGCCAGCAGTTGGCCAGGCGGGGGCATTGAAATGCCACTCCACCTCCAATTTGGCCAGTTCGTTGAAGAGATCTGGTTTCAGTAGTTGTTTGAACTCTTCGAATTCTTGACGAAGTACCTTTGCAGCGCCGATAAAGTTTGTGCCACAGTCAGAGTACATGTGGCTGGGGGTGCCGCGCCTCGCACACAGTCTTTGGAAGGCCGCCATAAACGTTTCTGTGCTAAGGTCTGACACGAGTTCAATATGTACGGCTTTCGTCACCATACATATAAATATGGCTATGTATCCCTTTGAAGTTTTTACGCCTCTACCCTTGTTGTGTTTGACATCCACATGACCGGTAAAGTCTACCCCTGTGTGCTTGAAAGGTCGGCACGGAGTAATCCTTTGCTGTGGTAGGTCGCCCATCAGTTGATAGCCATCTGTCTTGTTGAAGCGATGACAGCGTACACATCTTCGAAGTTGGTTCTTGACGGCCCGGTTACCGCCAACGATCCAGTAACGCTGTCTTATATAAGTCAACGTCAGCCGAGCTCCTCCATGTAACGTGGTTGAATGAGCTTGTTCTATAAGAACTTGTGTAAATCGTTCTCTATGTGGTATGATGATTGGATTCTTCATCTCCCCGGGTAAGCTTGAGTGCTTAAGACGACCTCCGACACAAATTATTCCCGTTTTGTTTATGTAAGGATTCAATTTGCAAATTGCGCTTTTCTTTGATACTGTTTCGTTGTTAACAAGTTGTTTGTATTCGGAATTGAACTGCAGTCGCAGCAAACCGAAACACATTCTAGTGAACTCGTACAAGCCAAAAGGAGTAATCACGGCTGTCTTCTTCACGTCATCTTCTCTGTTTTTAATTTGGTAGTATGCTTTCTGAAGGTCAATTTTTGAAAAAATCTGCTTGCCTTGTAGGTTATGTGTAAAGTCATGCAGTCGTGGTATCGGGTATCGATCGGGTGTGGTTACTGCATTGAGTCTACGGTAGTCGCCACAGGATCTGTAGGTACCATCCTTCTTCAAAACCATGTGTAATGGACTAGCCCATGGGCTGTTAGACGGTCGACAAATTCCCTGGTTCATCATGAGTTGGAATTCTTGTTTTGCAGCATTATATTTATGCGGGGGTAGTGGTCTCGCTTTTGTAAATATCGGCGGGCCGGTAGTTTCAATATAGTGTTCGACTTCACTATTTCCCAGTTTCGTTAAGTTTGGTCTCGTGATGTCTGGGAACTTGGCCAACAGGTCGTGGTAGGGAAGCGTGTTGTCGATGGTTTGGATGCTTCCTTCAGCTGGCGGTGCCAGGAAACCTCGTGCCGATAAATTGGTTCTTTTATCCACCAATCGTCGTCCCTGGAGATCCACCATAAGCGCGTGGTGGTGCAAAAAATCAGCGCCTAATATCGGCCGACTGACTGTTGCAACCATAAATCGCCAACTGTAGGCACGCCTCATCCCGATGTTGAGAACAATGGTTCGCTCGCCGTATGTGGGTATTTGTGAACCATTCGCTGCGTACAAGTAGTTGGTTGGTGTCCGCTGTTTATCTCGTGCAGTGGCGGGTAAAACCGAAACATTTGCACCGGTGTCGATTAGGAATGTTTTCCCGGTTGATTTGTCGTGTAAAAATAGGCGGTATGTGGATAAATCGTCGACTTCGGCCACCGCCTCGGCTTGAGTCTCCATTAGTTTTCCGACTTCTCCTCACTCGACGTACCTTTAAAATTGCACGGACTTCTGCATCGGTATGCTGCCTTTCCGAATTTCTTATGGAAATAGCACACAGCATTTTCTCTATCCCGAGATTTCGATCTGGAACGGCTCCTGAAATTGTGGTATCGGCGTTGAAATTTGCGGGATCGATTTGTTTTCAGCGCTGCGACTTCCTTGGTCAGGGCCTCAATCATGCTGTAGAGTTTCTTGTCTGCAGATTCAGATGTCGCCGCTATTTCAGCTGGCGCCGCTGTCGCTGGGGCCTTCGATGTGGTAGGTTGACACTGGCAGGAACACACGGCGTTCACCTCTTTCAGCTGCTCTTGCATCCTGTCTGCCATGGCAGCCAACGAGTCCAGCGTGGATTCTTCACTCACTGCCAAAACTGTGCGGGTAGAAGCGGGTAGGTGTCCTTGCCACAACATTTTCAGGGTGTCATCGGGCATCTTTTTCCCAGCAAGGTTTCTCATTCGGCGAAGCAACTGCGATGGTCGTTGATCGCCGAGCTCCATTTCATTCAGTCATTTTTGTAGCTGAATACCCTCGCTATCTTCATAAACCTCCAATAGCCTTCTTTTTGCAGCGTCGTATCGGCCGGAGTTGGCCGGTGACAAGATGATATCGCTGATTTGGTCGATGTCCTTGATCTCCAGCTGTGCCACAAGAAGTGCGAACTTGCTTTCATCGCCGAGCTTCCGGTTGTGGATAATAACCTCAAATTGGGCAAACCAAAGCTTGGGTCTGTTGCACCAGAATTTGGGTATGCGAGACTGGACGCTAATTGCTTCGACGTCTTCAGTTGTAGTAGTCTTGTCTTCTTCCGTTATGGGCATTTCGAACGCGGGGTCACCAATTTAGGGGAGGTCGTGTTAAATAAGAAGGCGAATAACGATCTGTGTCATGTATTAGAAAACGATGCTTATATACAGTTTTAGTTTAAAGAAATCAAAATAAATAAGGTACATGAATAAACTTAAGACTAACACATTTTGGCAATGTCGGTAGACTGTGCCGCGCTCCCTACGTTGTACGAGCGTGATGATACAGCCGACCGATTCGCATTCCTTTCACCTCGGCAACTTAGTATGTGCGGGCGCACGGTGGCGACCGGCCGGTTGCGCTCCTCTGATTGTATGTCTATACGTAAGTATGAGCTGCTACACTGCGCATGAATTATGATACTTTTACGCGCTGCGCTTGGTTCACTTGTTGTTAGGTACGTCGTTTCCGATTTCGTCTTATTGCGCATATTTGTAATGAAGCGTATTATCCATGCGATGACCCTGTTTACTTGTGTCAATGAACTGCATTTGTTCAGTAATTTTGTTATTATGTTATGTTCGTTATTCTCTTGTGAAGGTTTTTCGATTTGAACATGATTTATGCAGCCAAGATTCGTTTGGAAAGCGCAAGGAATATCTTCTGATTGATCTTGTTTTGTTAAAAGTTCGGGGCCTTGCCACCACAGGTTGAAGTTCATCAGTTTGCTTGGCAAAAGACCTCTTGATGCGCAGTCTGCGGGATTCTGCTCTGACTTGACGTAACGCCACTGAGCTGCAGGAATGATGCTTTTGATCTTTGTAACTCTGTTAGCTACGTACGTCTCCCATCTTGATGTTTCACCTTGAATCCACGCCAGTACAACTTGAGAATCCGACCAGGCCCGTAATGATACGTTATATCCACAGTATGTTTGCTTGGTTTTCTCCATCAAGTCAGCCAGTAGTTTAGCGCCACACAGTTCCAGTCTAGGTAATGTTGTTTTCTGTGTCAGCGGAGCCACCCTTGTTCGAGCAGCCAGTAAAGTTACGATGGGTTGGCCATGTTCGTTGAACACTTTGCTGTAAATAACACAAGCGTAAGCCTTTTCACTTGCGTCACAGAAGCCTAATAACTCGACACATTTTCGTGTATCGCCAATCCATCTGTTTATCGTTATTTTGTTAACGCACGGTAGTTCTGTTTTCAGGTTCAGCCACTCAGTTTCGATATTGCTGGGCACCACGTCATCCCAGCTAAGTTTAGTTATCCAGAGTTTCTGGAATAGTAGTTTGGCTTTGACCGTCACTGGGGAGAGCCAACCCAGTGGGTCGTAAAACCTCGATATGGCTGAGAGTAAGGATCTCTTTGTTAGCCGTTTAGAGTTTTCCACAGGCCAGTTAAAGTGGAAGGTGTCGCTGTTTGGATTCCAACCGAGTCCTAAAGTTTTTGTTGATTCTTCACCTTTAAAATCAAACATGTTTTGAGTCGAAATTTGATCCTTGTGTAAGTCTTCCAGTATAGCTCGGTCATTGGCTGTCCACTTTCGTAAATTCATACCTCCTCCTCTTAACAGTTGGATCAATGATTGTTGCAGTTTTTTCGCTTCTGTGAGATTGTTATGACCGCTAATGACGTCATCTACGTAGCATTCTTCTATGAGTATCTTGGCAGCTTCCGGATGTTTGTGACCATCGTCAATGGCCAGTTGCTTCAATGTTCGCATAGCGAGCCATGGTGCGCATTTGGTCCCGTAGGTTACGGTGCAGAGCTGGTATTCGCGAAGATGGTGATCTCGTGAATCCCGCCATACAATTCTCTGTAGATGTTGTTGTTCCTTTGAAATCCAAATGCAGCGATCTTTTCAATGTCAGCCGTAAATGAAAGAAAGAAAGAAAAGAAAGAAAAATATTTTATTTGGGACACGCACAGAAAATACAAACAGTAATTGTAAAAACATAATAAACAAGAAAATATAAACAAAACGGAGTATTTGTGAAAGGAGATGTTTCAAAATGTATGGAGCCTGGGCCAGGTCCTTGTACACTATACAAAAAAATAGGGAAATTCATTTAAAACAGTTCTTAATTGTCCAATTACTTTAAAATGGCTTGGTTTGCTGGTAAACACAAGAAATTACACTTGAAATTGCAACACAACAAAAACCCGTCATGGCGGTAAGCTGTCATTTTGATTGACGTTTGTCACGTTTGACATCGGTAAGCTGTCATTTTGATTGACGTTTGTCACGTTTGACATGTTTATTTCACACTGTTGTGACAGCTGACAGTTCTGTTTCTATGATCTATGGTTTACTGTCAATGTTTTTAAGCATAGAGTAACTAAATCCGTGAGACGCCATGTTGAAAGTCGATAAAAATTGATAATAAATATCAATTTACTACCACAACAGTAAACATTTAATTGAATTATCTGTATTTTTCCTGAATTCTACGGATTTTTCTCTTTTTTTTGAGATACTGTACATAGACCTGGCCCATTTTGAAACATCTCCTTTACAAAATATAATCACCTGTGCGAGGCCAAAAAGGCTCCTATCTCAGCATAATGCTGCGATATTTAAAGAAATAATAAATACCGCAGCGCTGGTATTCTGATAGGGCCCACTGTGATGTCACGGACACACCTACGGACTTAGATAGATCCCACTAGGGGGTAACAAAATAAATAAATAAAACAATACACAAGTTAATAATAAACAAAATTAAATCTATTACATACAGATAGAAAATAATTATATATAAATCTACTTACGCCCGACGACGTTCCAACATCACTTGTCCATGATAAAGACTTAATTATCTGTGGTGACAAGCGAAGGGACGCGGGCGCAATGCGAATCTGCTATCTGTGATGCATTCGGCTGTCTAATTATCAGGGAAGTAATCATAGATAAATTTAGATAATACACCTACGAAGTAATTACTTGGGATTTCAGAGAATTATATAGATAAATATTATGGATCAAAGAATATTACTACTCTAAAACTACAGGTATTGATTTAAATAAAACAGAGGGTGATTAATAAAGTATAAGGCAAGAAAGGATGTATTAATAATGTATAGTATCGCTGTGTTGTGTGTTGACTGTGTTGTGTTGTGTAAAACGGAAGAAAAGGATTCAGTCACCGAGCAAATCAAAGCGAGTGAAGCAAGATCATGAATATGAGATAAGATCATGATAGTTATTTGATTTATTTTGATTGACGCTATAGTTATGTTTCTTCATTTGGGTTTGCTTATTGAATGTTTTCCAGTTGGATGATTTTTCTGGAGCTGTAGGATTAGCTTTCTTAGCTGACTTCATCGTTTCGTATGCCATGAACTGTGTTTCGAGGAAATACAGAAAGTCGTGCAGTTTTTGTAGTTCTCTGTGATCCTGAAGTTCCTTCATGTAGTCACTCAAAGTACTGGAGTCCAGTTTTTGTGACATGATATGCACAATGATCGGGTCCCAGGTTGTTGTATCAATACCGATGTTTGAGATACCGTTCAGGCATTCGGTAATGACGTCATGCATCTTCTTTAAATTGAATGAATCTGCTTGTTGTATGATCGGCAGATTTAGCATGGTGTTCAGAAATGAAGTAAACTGCAGGCGACGATTGTCGTAGCGCTGATTTAATATATCCCAACATGAGTTATAATTTTCAGTGCTAATGGTCAGATGCTGCACTAAGCGTTCGGCTTCTCCTTTCAGCTTGGTCTTTAGGTGTTGCATTTTCTGCGCGTTGTTATCATTGGATTTTTATGTATTGCTTCCAGAAACAAGTCTTTAAAGGAGATCCACTGGCTGTAGTTTCCTGAGAACTCAGGAATTTCGATCTTAGGTGTCGATTTTTCGTAGTGGACGGTGGACCAGATTTTGGCATTAATCTTCCTCTTCAGCTCATCGTATTTTTGTTCGATGTCCGTGAACATTTTGTAGTAATGCTCGTTGGATCCTTTTAGTTGGAAGTCTATTTCCCAGTGAAGTTTATCGATGGGTTCCCATTTCGATTTCAGTGTCGTGAAGTGGTCTTCCAGTTCCCATCTTTCCGAGATAGTTAGCACGTCAATTTTGGAGATGACACGGTATATTGCGTTGAAGTTACATTCTTGCTTGTTAAGTAAGAGTTGTATGTTGTTGCTGTCGTCATCTTCTGAAGTCCCACCTAGGTCGAACTTCACGTTTTGTTTGCCCCAACTTGCCAGTTTGTTAGTGATGTCCGTTTTAGTTGATAAGAACATTTCTTTAGTTTTCCCATAGATGTCATCCTTGAAATATGCTATATTCTTATCTTCTAGTTCCAGCAACAGTTGGGCATGCCTGCTTTCGAAGTCTTGCCATTGGTTTTCTAGCGACGACAAGCGTTTCTTCAAGTATTCCACAGTTTTTCGTGATGAGGAATCCTTGCGATAGTTAGCACATAATGTCTTGATGTTCTCGAAGCACGTTGATTGCAATTCGAGTTTCTCCATATTGTTGCTTTATGTTGTTAGATGGCTCAAGAGATCTGGCACGTCGTTGACGGTGACAGGAGAGCGTTGCGTTGTGTTGCGAAGGCTACTGCGTTGCTTGTAGTCTTCTCCGTTTCAAATCTTGAAATCGTTATCTTTCTTGATTTGAAATGGTCAGTGGAACTCAGCACACTTGCGCCTCGGTTACGATATTACGCGATGTCTCAATCTAACTGGGGCGACCCGCTTGTGGGAGACCAGCTAAACCGATTCGCTACCGTAAAGAGACACAACAGCACCAAATATCCGGCTCGAAGGACCATAAAATGTACGGTTCGTACACTTGCAGAGTTGTTGTTGTTAAGGTTGTTGTTAGGTTGAAGCGCGTAGAGAAAAGATCACTTGGTTCCCGTTAGGTTTATTACGTAAAATAGTGTTTACAAGTAATACTGTTGACGATTCCTTTCTCTAATGTTAGTCACCGCGTAGCAGTAATCGCACTCGTTGATATATTATAAGGTATGAATATTTATAGTAATTATTTAATAACGCATGTCTGGTGCAAACCACCGCGTCAGCAAAACATCAGTGTAAGACTGTACAAATGGTGTACTATACACAACAACATAAAACACATGAATACTATACAGCTACCTCGGTGGCTTGGTTTGTTACCTGCTAAATTGAATGTGGAAATTCATGGGTTTTGTGATGCTTCCTGTGCTGCTTATGCGTGTGTTGTTTACCTTAGAGTTCTGAACGACAGTGCTATCACAATGCGTCTTATCGCTGCAAAATCAAAGGTTGCTCCAGTCAAACAAGTGTCGCTTCCTCGTTTAGAACTCTGCGGTGCAGTACTTTTGGCCAAAATGTTATTTGATGTTAAAACTAGTATACCAATTGATCAAAGTCATATTTACGCGTGGACTGACTCCACTATAGTGCTGGCTTGGTTACGTAAAAATCCTAATTCGTGGACTACTTTTGTAGCAAACCGTACCACTGAGATTTTAAATGTCACTAATAGTAGTCAATGGCATCATGTCAGCTCGCCTGATAACCCAGCGGACTTGGCTTCGCGGGGTATGAACCCAAACGACCTGACAGAGTCAACACTGTGGTGGGAAGGGCCGCAATTTTTAAGAACCTCATCTGAATTTATGTATTCAGAGGATGAGCTACCAGATACTGTGTTAGAATCTAAGTGTAAAATTACTTCACATGTTACTGTTAACAATCAAATAGATGATTTACACTCGCATTTGAATTGCTATTCTAGTCTAACAAAATTGTTACGAGTTACAGCTTATTGTTTTAGATTTGTGCGACGGTGTAAAGAAAAGAATTCTAAAAATGCTACAAACTGGACAAGTTTTTTAAATGCGAGCGAATTATTAAATGCACGCAAAGTATGTATCCGTTTGTCACAATGTGTGTTTCAAACTGAAATTGATTTATTATTAGCTAGTAAGTCCATTCCTAAATCCAGTAAATTGTTTTCCCTTAACCCATATATTGATGACCAAAATATATTAAGAGTTGGTGGCCGACTCGCTAACGTTCAAGCAAACTTAGATTTTAAGTCACCAGTTATCCTCTCAAGTCAATGCCACTTCACTATTGTATTATTGGTGCTAAGAGAATAGTTAAGAGTGTTATCCGAAAATGTATTCCGTGTTTTAAACAAAGAGCCGCGCCAAGACCTCCTTTCATGGGAAATTTGCCTGCATATAGGGTTAAGCCAGCACGCCCATTTCTATCCTGTGGAGTGGACTTTGCGGGACCCTTCTCGTTGAAATTGTATTCTGGTAGATGTACTCGCACCAGTAAAGCTTACATTAGTCTATTTGTATGCACAGTCACAAAGGCTATTCACCTGGAGTTGGTCGAAGCTTTGAGCACTATGGCCTTTATGGCAGCTTTCAAGCGCTTCTTTGCGCGTCGCGGTCACTGTAAAGATATGTATAGTGACTGTGGAACGAACTTTCAAGGTGCCTCAAGAGAAATGGCACTCCAATTTAAAAACGCTCAAGTTGATTTGGTTCACGAGATAGCGGAAATACTCGCTAACGATCACACTACCTGGTAGTTCATTCCTCCTGGAGCTCCACACTTCGGAGGATTATGGGAAGCCGGCGAAAAATCAGTAAAGGGTCACCTTAAACGTGTTATTGGTCAAAGTTGTCTCACTTTCAATGAGTTTTATACTCTCCTCACACAGGTAGAAGCATGCGTAAATTCACGTCCTCTTACCTTAATGGATTCATCTTTAAGTGAACCTCCATTAACTCCTGGTCACTTCCTCATAGGTGAAACCCCGGTTGTAGTTCCTGACGAAAGACTGCTAAATACTCCCGCTACTCACCTTAATCGATGGCAACTTGTCCAGCGTATGCTACAAACACTCTGGCGACGTTGGCAAGCAGAGTATTTGACTAGTTTGCAACATAGATATAAGTGGAACAAACAACAGGCAGATATTGAGATAGGCACCATTGTGTTGGTCAAAGACGAACGATTACCTCCAGGTAAATGGCTGCTGGGTCGTATTATTGCAAAACATCCTGGTAAAGATGGTGTGACTCGTGTTGTCTCTTTGAAAATCAAAGATCATATCACTAAGCGACCAATCACCAAACTGTGTCCATTGCCTTAAGTCAATCATACTGTATACTTTGTTGTGTTTTACCTTATAGTTTAGTCATATTGTTTTATTTTGTGTACACTTAACTTCAAATTGAGCCTCTTCTGAAGGACTTACACAGTCCTTGGCCGGCAGGAATGTTTGTGTAATTCAGTTCCTCGCGGATGCGAGGCGCTAGATGGCGTTGCTCGATTAAAAAGCAATCCATCGTTAGCTTCTCTCAACTGACATAACAACTGGTTTACGAATATTTTATCTAAAATAGAGTTCTTCCACAAGTACAGTGTCGTTTCATTAAACACCTGCTGAAAGGAGCGTGACTACCACGGACCACCTTCAAAGTTGATTTTCTCGAAAACTACTATGGCACAAATTTTGTTATTCGGGCACTAATTAGCACCAATTGAGCACTAATTATTTACTAAATATGGAAGCGATTGGCGTTGGTGGTCGCCGGGTTGTCACGGACATCTATTCTAATTCTATTTCAGTCAAAATAGTGCAAGTAGGTATTATTTTTCTTGTGCCGAATGTTCGGCATCTGAACCGAATTTCGGCCGAATGCCGAAGTTCGGTTTAGCTGCTGAAATTTGGTTGAACCGAATGTGAACAAAATTTCGGCCTTTCGGTTTTTGTGCAATCTTGAGCGCCCTGGCCCTGGTACTTATTTCGCATACCAACATTTATATTGTATGTCTGCCAAGTTTTAGGGTTAGAAGGATAACAAAAAATATAAGAGTTCGCCATTTATTTATTGTACAACTCTAACTTACTTCACCTAAATAATAAATAAGTTTAATTTTATTCGTGTCACGCATTCTTTAATAAATAACAACATCAACTTCGAAAAAACATCCAAACACGGCACGCAAAGTCACAGAGTGCACATAGATCACGGGGACGACGGCTTCGGAGCAGCCCCGTCCGGCGGACGGTACCGGGGATGACGTCACGCTCGCGGGCGCGCGGCGTCAGCGCAAGCGCTTGTCGGCGCGCGGCAGCTCGCGGCGCGCGCACAGGCGCCGGCGCGCCGCGTACAGCGCCGCCGCCAGCGCCGCCAGCAGCAGCGCCGCCGCCGCGCAGCCCACCGCCACGCCGCGCAGGCGCGCGTACTCCGGCACGCGCAGCGCCGCGCCGCCCCACGCGCCGCTCGCGCACTGCACGCGTGCCCAGTACTGGGCGCCCTCCGCCGCGCCGCTAACTGGGGGAACGCATCACAGTGTCAGACCAGGGCTCGGGGCCGAGTGAATCCCAGAGCTGTAAGCTTCGTACCGAGCATGTAGTCGTGCAGCGTGTGGCCCGTGGCCAGCAGGCGCTCGCCGGGCGCGGCGCCCTCGTACCAGCGCACCGTGCAGCGCGACGCGTCGTGCGGCTCGCGGCGCCAGCGCACCAGCGCGCCCTCGTCGATTAGCCGCACCGTCACCTCCAGCTCGCTGCCGTCGCTAGACTCCGCCAACTCGGGCTCCTCGGTGGTGACGGCGGCATACGCGATCTGTTCTCCCTCCACTGCCTCCACTGCTTCCACCGCCTCACCGTCCATTGATCCTGAAATAGACAACATATCACATATAGACACGTGACTCAAGATGAAGTTGACTACGATCAGAATCCTACCGAGTGTTCTTGCGAATACTGGTTTACTGAAGAGTCCGTCGCCGATCAGGTCTTGCGAAAGTACACGCAACTCGTATTCCGTGCCGGGTCGCAGTCCGACCAGAGTGGCCTCAGTGACACCTCTCGTCAAAATCTTCATAGTGCGCCATTCGCTCACAGTCCTCTCGCGATACCATACGTTGTAATCCACCTCAAGCCCGTTGTGTCCTGAAAAAGTGTCAATTGACAATATCTCACTCTCATTCTAATAAAAGATTGTTGGTAACCTACCTACAAAGTTCCACTTCAATTTTTCGAACTTCGGTCCGTATTCTTCGTAATTATAAAGAGCTTACCGGGCACCCAGGTCAGATGAAGAGAATCAGTAGAGGGTCTGACGGTGAGGTTGTAGGGAGCGCGAGGGGGCATGTTCTCGACCAGGAGCTCCGTCTCCACGTCGACGGTCGCGGCCTCGTTGCTGACGGTGCACACGTACACGCCGCGGTCGTCCTCCGTCACGTCCACGATGGTCAGGTTGCCGTCGTCCAGGTTGTGCCGCCCCGCAGGCAGGTCGCCGCCGTCCTTGCGCGCCCAGTGCACGAGCGGCGCGTCGTGGTGGTTGCGCGCGGTGGCGGCGCACGGCAGCGTGAGCGTGGCGCCGAGGCGCGCCACGTACAGCGGCTGCGGGCGCGCCGCCAGCGCGGGCGGCCGCTGCACGCGCACGCGCACGCCGGGCGACGCGCCCTCCGAGCCCAACGCGTTGTACGGTGTGCACGAGTACTCCCCCTCGTGCGACTCGTCTACCTGTTGCAGTAACATTACTTACTTGTAAAACAATTGAAACTGGGTAGGTACAATCAGACATCAATTTATTATCCATAGGCACGATACGAGTCATTTTGCTGTGCGCGGTACAGTACAGTCCTTTCATCTATGTGTTGACAACACATACGCGACGCACTACTCGCACTCGCACAAAAATATATTTCCGTCGCTTTTATACGCATGACCTTGGCCAGTATATGCATTGCTAAAATTCAAACTAAAATAATATGTAATGTCCCAGGTTCGGATCTCGTGTTGAACAGCACGTTTTTTGCAAATATTATTATTTTTGTTTGCAAAAATTATTCAAAAAACAAAAAACCCGACTGCAAAAAAACATAACTGAAAAGAGAAAAACAAGCATTATAATCTATAGAATTTTGGTATCGCAGGCGGGGACAAACTTATAACCGGATAGTGTAAGTTTTGTTTGTCCCCGCCTGCGATACCAAAATTCTATAGATTATAATGCTTGTTTTTCTCTTTTCAGTTATGTTTTTTGCAGTCGGGTTTTTTGTTTTTTGAATAATTTTCTTTATTTCAAGCTTTTTAGTTTTATTAATATATCTAAATTTGGCATTGACTCGTTACTAGCTTTTATTTGATAGCAATATTGTTTTTTTTTTTTTTAAACCTTCCCCTCCCTTTTTTTGTATTTGCAGATGCAATATATAAATATTATATAGCCTATGACACTTCTACAATTAAGACGAATCTAACGACACCTCATATGTTAAAATCCATCAAGCCGTTTAGGCTACAGAGCGTGCCAAAGAAATAGACATACATACATACATACATACATACTCTCGAAAAACATTACCCTCCTTCTGGGGCAGATACATACATACATACATACATACTCTCGAAAAACATTACCCTCCTTCTGGGGCAGTCGGGTAAAAAGTTCGCCATTTACAGTTTGCTTAAACCATTTCACGAAGTCCTGTTAGTTATTGCACCTTATAATTAACGTCATAACGGCGACAAGACAGGACTTTTGCGAAATAAATTAACTATACCTGGTGTTTATATGTATATGTATAGTACATAGGTATTAGTTCCTTGCTTGGTCTGCTGTGACAGCGTTGCTTAAGATTCTTTATTGAGACGGCCCTATACGCGCGCGGCGGCTTTATTGAAAAGAGTAGGTACCTACCTGGAAAGACTTCGAGGAGGCCTTGACCAGCACAAAAAAAAACTAGCTTAATTTTTGACTTTACACACAGATTTTGACAGCAGATTTGTCCTAGCGATTTCAAAATCTGTGTGTAATCGCCAATATGTTCTGGAATCGCTGCCACACTGCTTTCTGGTGAGAAAACAACGCGCGCCATTCATGTTTAAGATTCCCATCAATTTAGAGAACAACGAAACGCTATTTGTGAGGTGTCACGCAACAGTAACAAGGGATGCGTGCTTAGGGTTAGCGCTTCATCGTATGGGATGAAAGCATTATGGCAAATAAGACAGCAGTGGAAGCTATAAACAGAACCCTGCAGGAAATCCGCAGAAACCAAGCCATTATGGGTGGAGCCACAGTTCTGTCTGACGAGGTGAATGCTTTGTTGAAAAGGTCAACTCTATGGTCAAGAGTTCTAAGACTGCGCTTGACCATCAACATGCGAGCTCGGCTTGGCGGGAATCCACATGCTCAAGAATTCTCCTATGTTCTTCTAAAAGTTGGTGAAGGCACTATAACAGAGGAGTGTGGCCAGGTGGCCCTACCAGAGACTCTTGGTAGAGTAGAGTAGAGTAGTTCCCACTTTAGAAGATCCGATTCGTCTGGTGTACGAAGACATCAGTCGAATTCCGTACCAAGAGAATTCTTGGGCGTGTTCCATTTTAACGTCAAAAATGATCAAGCAGCGGCGATCAACCACGGTCATCATCATCATCATCATCAGCCTATTAATGTTCCCACTGCTGGGACACAGGCCTCCTCTCTGTGAGAGGGAGTGGGCCGTGATCTACCACGCGGGCCCAGTGCGGGTTGGTAGATGTCACATGTCTTCGAATTTTTGGTTCTAAGACATGCCGGTTTCCTCACGATGTTTTCCTTCACCGTTTTTGAGAGCAGTGGTGATGAAATTATTTACACAAAGTAAAGCGTCTGCTTGGGTTCGAACCCACGACCTACAACTCGTAAGTCGGGGCCGATACCACTGGGCCACCACTGCTTTCAACCACGGTATTCTCTCGCAAATTGTAGGGAGCGAAGTGATTTAAACCTCCATTTATGCTGATGTGGAGGAAGACGATGCCATACATTACCCCGTAGAATTTCTGAATTCGCTCATGGCAACTGGACTTCCGGTGCAGGAAATCCAGCTGAAGGTCGGTGTCCCGATTATGCTCCTTTGGAACTTAACTCCGCCAAAGTTTTGTAACGGAATTCGGCTCAAAGTCGTGTCTTTGCAAGGAAACGATATCAAGGCGGAAATTCTAATAGGTTGTGGCATTGGCAAGACAGTGTATAAACCGCGTATACCACTAATTCCCCACAATCACCAGTTTAAGCGGGTGCAGTTCCCTGTGAGCGTCTGCTTTGCGATGATTAATTATCAATAAATCACAAGGCCAGCGATACTACCATGTCTAATCTACGGTTGCCAAACATGGTCATTCGACAAAAAATCCAAGCCAAAAATTCAAGCCACACAACGAGCAATGGAGAGGAGCTGTTTAGGAATCACTTTAAAAGACAGAGTGAAGGCTGCCGACATTCGCAACAAAACAAAGGTGACCGACGCCATACTCTTTGCACAGACACTAAAATGGAAATGGGCTGGCCATCTAGCAAGATACACCGACGAAAGATGGACTTTTACAATAACAACATGGAAGGGACCACAAGGAAGTAGAGGCAGAGGCCGGCCATGCACCAGGTGGCAAGATGAATTAGTGGAAATTGCAGGCAGAAACTGGATTGAGACAGCAAAAGATAGAGGCATTTGGCAATCTTTGGAGGAGGCTTTTACCCGAAGGGGGTCCATACATGAAGAGTTTGCGAACTGATTGAGGACATTAATCAATTGAATGAGAAATAATGATATTCAAATGTTTAATTTATGTACTGCAACTGATATTATAATGTATGTTTTGTGAAATGAATGAAATTAAATAAAAATGTATAAACGATTAATGTAAGTAGTAAAAATGTATGATTATAATGAAATGTATGTAAACTTTTGTAGATGTTGTATGTAAACTTACCACTAATGATATATTTAGTAATTCCTCAATTATTACCCTATTCTTAGTATTTTGTTTTTTGTAATATTGCATGTATGGAATGAAATAAAGCTTTATTATTATTATTATATTATTAAGTCACAAGGACCGTCACTGAAGGCTGAAGGCTCCACTGCCGCGAGAAATCACGGTACAGCGAACAGAGCTCCGGCGGGATCTCATGGCGGCTTGGAGTGTGTGATTGTCGCAACCCAGATTTGGGCACGCCACAATTGTGACGATAAGTTTCCTCTTTGAGGAGTGGCTAGAGAGGTGCCACGGCGTCCTCTTCTTCCGCCTGACGCAGGTCCTCACCGGACACGGTTGTTTCGGGAGGTTCCTGTTTCGCATAAGGCGGGAGGAAACGCCCGGATGTCACCACTGTGTGGACCGCCCGGAGGACAAGGTGGAGCATACGGTGGATGTCTGCCCGGCTTGGGCGAAGCACCGGCGTGTCCTTGTGGAGGCGCTTGGCTGCAGCGACCTCTCGCGTCCGACCCTGGTAAAGGCCATGGTGCGGAGCGAGAGGGCAAGGGAAGCCGTCACCTCCTTCTGCGAAGCAGTAATGCTCGCGAAGGAGGAGGCGAGGCGCGCGAGGGACAGACAAATGTCGCGCCCTTACGCCCCAAGCCGCCGCCGTAGGAGACGCCCCGGGCGTCGGGAATTGATAGCCGATTTCCGGCCACCGTAGGCGCGGGCCTGCGGACGGAGAGCAATGGGTAGCTCGCCGTCCGATAAGGATCAGGCCCGGGTCGACGGCGCGTCGTGTTCCACGTGCGCCTCAAAGAGATGTCAGCAAAACTGAAAGGGTTCGGTAGGGCCGGTGCCTGCTGGGGTTGCTAAGGGGAAACCGTGGCCCCTGGCACAGGCAAGGGAAGTAACACGGGTGGGTTTTAGTCAGTAAGAGTCTGACACGCCCTTTCGCTCCGCCCAGCGCGGGAAAAGTCATTTGATGATTCCCCATGCAAAAGAAAAAAAAAATGCTGAAGATTATAATGATTATAATGCTTGTTTTTCTCTTTTCAGTTATGTGTTTTTGCAGTCGGGTTTTTTGTTTTTTAATAATTTTCTTTATTTCAAGCTTTTTAGTTTTATTAATATATCTAAATTTGGCATTGACTCGTTACTAGCTTTTATTTGATACCAATTTTGTTTTTTTTTTTTTTAAACCTTCCCCTCCCTTTTTTTGTATTTGCAGATGCAATATATAAATATTATATAGCCTATGACACTTCTACAATTAAGACGAATCTAACGACACCTCATTTGTTAAAATCCATCAAGCCGTTTAGGCTACAGAGCGTGCCAAAGAAATAGACATACATACATACATACATACATATATACATACATACATACATACATACATACATACATACATACATACATACTCTCGAAAAACATTACCCTCCTTCTGGGGCAGTCGGGTAAAAACTACTAAAAAGAAACTATGAACTATAAATAGTAATTATTTAAAAAATTCGAATTAACCGCTGATGAGATTCGAACCCTCGACTTGTCGTAATCATACTTTTATCAAAGCACGTTAACCACTAAGCTAGCATGCCATTACGTAGTTAGTTGAAATTATGAAGTACTATGAGTTGCAAACAAAGTGAGTGTGTGTGCGTGTATATAGTATTGGAACAAATTATAGAAGAAGGTCGTAAGTCAAACCGAACCGTCAGACAAACCGTAAGACAAATCACCTATCGACTTATGGATTCTACTGTACCTAGTCAATCTTCCTAGCCTTTTTCCCAACTATCTTGGGGTCGGCTTCCAGTCTAACCGGATGCAGCTGAATACGAGTATTTTACATGGAGCGACTGCCTATCTGACCTCCACAACCCAGTAACTGGTTAATACGATACCCCTTGGTAAGACTGGTGTCAGACTTTCGGGCTTCTGACGACTCGTAACGACTGTCAAAGAGCCACAAATGACAGCCGGGACCAACGGCTTAACGTGCTTTCCGAGGCACGGAGGAGACTAGGTATGTAAAGATGGTCACCCATCCACTGACCAACCCCGGCAAGCGTAGCTTAACCTGGTGGATCGACCCGTGCGGCTTGTTATTACTCTGCGGCCACGAGCTCTTCCTTAGGTAGGTACCTAGTATGATGCTGAAATGCTATAATAATGCGAGGGTTTCTTAATATTTTTAGATTAGCCAAAACGCTTCATGTTATACGCGGCTAGTATAACGCGAGGCAACTCGGCGTCATTGAACATTTACCTGATTGAATAGTAAACTTCCATTCCTGCTATAAAACACTCCGGGCACATTGTAGGGGTCGAACAAGAAGCCATCCTTCTCCCAGCGCAGGTTGGTCAGCGGCGGGTTGGCGCTGAAGTGGCAGTCCAGGCTTGCAGGCTTGCCGTACGGTAGGAAGCGCTCCTTCGGCGCGTAAACTACTTTGGCTTTATCTGAAACGACAAACCATTTTGAAGAGTGCGTGTGGTGTGTATAGTTTTCATAAGATAGGTTACATCATTTTTATTTGCCTGAGTATGCACACACACATGCCATGCAAGATGTTCATTAAATACCTAACTAAGTACCTTAACGGCGTACAAAAATAAGTAGGTAGGTTATTACATTTATTATTTATCAAAATAATTATAAATGTATCCATTATTCCCATTACCTACTCAAATAATATTAATAGTCCAAATTAGAACTTAAAAATTAAATTTTTGACAACTTGTACTACATGATATAGAATAGTGTCAACCATTTCTTTATTAAAATTAGTTAATTTATGTCAAAGTAGGTAATTACGAATAAGTACACAATTGCACAAATTAGATTAATTTATCATTCAGAAATTCGTTTGTGCTGTAAGGCTTTCTCTAAAAAAAGGTTTTTTAACCTACTTCTGAATTGTTCTATTATTTAATACAGGTAGTACGGTACGTATTGCAGGTAGTCAATTAGTAAACACTTACATTTTGCCGTTCCGTAAATCACTAAGTATTAATATTGTAATAACTTTATTCACGACATATTCCTTGTGTGGAAGCTAAAGCCAAGTGTATGTACCGTTTGCAGAGTGATAGTGACTGTATCTTATCAGAATCATAAAATAACATTTTCAAAAAGTGACTTTACATGTTCCAGTTCATACGAAAGTGGGTGTTTCGAAAAAACTTTGTCAACCAGCTTCACTCTGATCGCTAGTAGCGCGATAACGCACCCATACTTGTATTTTGGATATATATCAAAGCTTCCGTTCGTCGAGCGGCGACTGAGAGTCGTGAACTCGTGAGCCATCGTGCGTGTTTGATTCCTAGAACAAGATTTTCTATTTGCTTTTTTTTGTTTTTTTTTGTGTTCCGTCAAGATTGGCGCTGCTTGTAATGTTACTATTCTCGTTACACAAAAAAGAATAAAATGCTGTTTAAGTAAAGGTGCCCTTCAGTACCATTCGGAATGCGTTAAGAAGCCTAGGACCAAATTGACTTGTCCAATCTGCTTCTTTGGCCGTCCTAAACTGGACAACACTAATACACCAGTCCACGACTCCACGCTAAAGGTCACACTGCACAAACTGAGCAAGCGGCTCCAGTACCGGCACCAGAACCGGCTACAGTGCATTCCTCTATACCGGGACCGTCTCGTAGCCAAAATAAAGCAATATGTCAGAGACCTACGCCAGCTGAGAAGTCACCAACTTAACAACTGAAAATCTTACTCTGGCAAATAAAAAATTACATGCAGCCACCAGAATCGCTGCTAAGGATAAGAAATATAACTTTATAATATGGGTTCGGAACGGTCGCATATTTGTGAGGAAACATGTTACAACCAAATAGTAGTAGACCATAGATAACAGATATAAAGTTGTTTAGCGGATTAAGGTTCACTTTCGGTTAGCACAGAATTGGAGTAATGACGTGTGTCTAGTTCAAAGCTTTATTTTCACCTATTTGATCCATATGACATGCTTGTAGTTAAACGATATAGGTACATAACTATAGATACATGTATAATCCTTCTCAACATACCGCCCACCAAAAGATAGTTCTTTTAAAACAAATATAAGATGTTCAATTAATTTACAAATAGCACATAAAAATCGAATACTAGATACAAAATTGTAGATAGTCATTACTATAACAAACTGTAAACTAATGAATTGACATGCTCAGTAAATCAATCCTACTTCAGTACATACATACAATAAATATAGACGGTATGTCTTCAAAATTTAAACCTTGGTGTCTATGTCTACAGGTAGAAGACATAATTTCCCAATTGATCGCTTAACTATGTGGTTACCGGTTTTCGCACTATACACTCTGATAACTTGTCCAGGGTGTTTATCTACGATGCGTCCAAGTGGCCATTTTCCTGGAACAGTATTGTCCGTCTTTACGAGCACTATCTGACCAATTTCTAAATTTGGGACTGTCTTTAACCACTTCGGGCGTTGCTGTAGTCTTGTTAAGTACTCATGCTGCCATCGTTGCCAAAAGTCATTCAATAGCTTTTGAGTATGCTGCCATCGAGATAGCTTGCTAGCAGGAATGTCTTTCAAGCTTGGTGATTGGGGCTTCCCCGATCAGGAAGTGTCCTGGAGTGAGTACCTCCATGTCATCCTTGTCTGAATCATCGATGGGGCATAACGGGCAAGCCTCTATCTGGCACAAAAGTGTAGTAAACTCTTCAAAGGTCATGTGACTGTTCAAGACTCGTTTGAGGTGATACTTAGTGGACTTTATGCCGGCTTCCCATAGACCACTGAAGTTCGGACTGTATCCCGGAATAAAATGCCACTGTGTCCCATCTTTGGCCAAAGTATCTACTATATCACCTTGAAATTCTAATTTAACGGCGTTCCAGGCTTCAACCAGCTCTTTGTTGGCTCCTCCAAAGTTTCGGCCTTGGTCACTCCACATGTGATTGAATATTCCTCTACGTGACACAAATCTTCTGAACGCTCCGATGAAGGCTTCAGATGTTAAGTCGAAAACAAGTTCTAAATGTATGGCCTTAGTTGCCATACATATAAACAATGAAATGTAGCCCTTGTCCGTTTTAGCGCCTCTTCCCTTAGACATAAGGATTTGGTACGGGCCAGCAAAGTCGACACCACCGTTCAAGAATGCTCGGGCAGGTGTCACTCGTTCTTTGGGTAAGTCCCCCATAAACTGGTTTCTAATTTCAGCTCGCTGTTTTGCACAGATTAAACATTTGTGTACTTCAGCCTTTACTAAACTTTTTTGTTTCACAATCCAGTATTTAGATCGAATGTAATTATACATTAACTGTACACCCCCATGCAAAGTTGCCTTATGTGCATCGGCCACAATCAGTCTTGTCAAACGTGATTTATTATCTAAAATGATGGGATGTTTTCTATCCTTGTCTATATTGGCGTGTCGAATTCTACCGCCCACCCTGAGGATATGATTTTGATCTAAATATGGATTGAGTGATTTCAACACACTCCTGTTCTTAACTTTACTTTTGTCTTTCAGGTCTTTAATTTCTTCTTCAAAACATTCTCTTTGTGTTATTTGTATACATTTGAGTAATGATCTTTCTAATTTTTCTGTGTTTAATCTAATCTGTATTTTTTCCTTTTTCAGGTTCAAAAATTGTCTGCAGTACGTCACAGTTTGCAATAGCTCCGCCAGTGTATCACAAACCTCGAAGTGGGTTGACCAATTTTTCTCTTCGACGGATGATTGTTCCGTTACTACGTTTACATTTATACCTTTTCTCATTTCTAGGTCAGTCGAAGGGCTCGTGCTTGAAACTGGTATTTCTTTTTGTTTCAGCCATTCAGGTCCTTCCCACCATAATCTACAATTCTTCAAATCTGACAGCAGCATGCCTCTTGATACGACATCTGCTGGGTTTTCCTTTGAAAGGACGTGAAACCACTTGTTACCGATGTTATCGATTATCGTTACGACTCTGTTCCTCACAAAGGTTTGCCACCTTGTAGGATCTCCCTGCAACCATGATAAAACGATTGTCGAGTCTGTCCACGAAAATATTTGATTAGTAGGAATATGCATAGCTTCGCTTATTTGCTTCAGTAATTTTGAAAGGAGTACCGCTCCGCATAGCTCAAGTCGCGGTAGTGACATTGGTTTCACAGGAGCAACTCTGGATTTTGCAGCAATTATGGTCGTTTTGTATTGATGGTCTTATCCAAGCACCCTCAGGTAAGCAACAGCTCCGTATGCCTTGTTAGAAGCATCACAGTAACCGTGAACCGAAGCGTTTTTTATGCTCTTACTTGTGCATTGTAACCATCGCTGTAGTTCAACAACCTTCAAATGTGATAAGCTTTCTCTTATACTAATCCATTCTTTTTCTGTTTCAGGGTCGACTTCGTCATCCCAGGTGCTCCGCTTCAGCCACAAACTTTGGATTAATATTTTTGCAGGTACTATCGCTGGAGCCAGCCATCCCAGCGGATCGAATAGCCGGTGAATGTCGGCCAAAATCTTTCTTTTGGTCACGACTCCAGTCATAAGGGCGTAATCAAGATGATAATGAATAGTGTCTTCGCCCATGTTCCAGGATAAACCTAGTGTTCTAACAGTACTATGCAACTTCATGTTTATTTTAACTTTGTTTACCATGCTGTTCAGCTTCAAATTGATCTAGGAATTTGCTACTGTTGGATGCCCACTTTTGCAGCTTGAAACCTCCTCCTTGTAAGACATGTTTCATATCTTTAGCCACTTCTATAGCTTGTTCTACTGTATCCTGTCCAGACATTAGGTCATCCATAAAAAAATCATGTTTGATGGTTTCAGCTGCTATAGGATAGTCTTTGCATTCATTTTCAGCTAGTTGTTGCAGCGTTTTCACAGCAAGGTAAGGGGCAGAAGCAGTACCGAATGTGACTCGGAGCAGACGATAATCTTTGATTGTTTCAGTTGAATGTTGACGCCAAAGAATACGCTGGTAGTCTGCGTCTTCTTGCGTCACCAACACCTGTCTGTACATTTTTTCTATGTCAGACACAAAACAGATAGGCTTCATTCTCCATCTCATGACTAAATATCTCATGTCCTCCTGTAGCTGAGGTCCTACCAGTAGCTCATCGTTTAGAGATATATTGTTGCAACCCTTGGACGAAGCATTAAAGACAACTCTTACCTTCGTTGTTTCACTTGTTTCTTTCAGGACTGGATGGTGTGGTAAGTACACTGCTGAATTATCTATCTCGTTTGTTGGAACTATTTGCATGTGTTTCAGATCAACATACTCCTTCATTACTTTAGTGTAGTCCGTCCTCAAATTCGAATCATTCTCAAAGCGTTTTTCAAGTTGCATGTATCTTCTCAATGCTATATCTCTAGTTTTACCTTCACATGACTTAGGCTTTTCTGTTTTAAATGGTAATTTTACCACGAATCTTCCTTCAACATTTCGCTTGTATGTTTCCTTGTATATATTCTCACAGGCTTCTTCATCTTTTATTAGTTTCTTCTTACTGTCATCTTCTACTTCCCAGAAAGAGTTCAGCATATTTTCAATGTCAATATGTTGATGCATGACAGTAATATCTTCCGAAGAAGTGTTTTCTTCCACCTTTCCAAAAAGAATCCATCTTAGGCGTGTATCTTGTGCACTTGGAGAGCCTAATGGACCTTTAACCAGACCGCCTTTCAGAATGATGTCATAGATTTGAACACCTAATAAAAGGTCCACTCGCACTGGTTGATTGTAACTTGGGTCTGCCAGGGTGAGGCCTTGTAAATGCGGCCAGTTAGCGATTTTGTGGGTGAAATGTCTTGGTGGCAAATTGGAGGTTAAGTTCTTGGGTATGACGTATGCCTTCAGAGAAATCTCGAAATCATTATCACACCTTGATAAAAGATCAAATTCAACGATGTGATTTATGTGTGTCTGTTTACCTCCAACTGTTGTGAGTGTTCCTTTAGTTGCTTTGCGTTTTATCTTTAATCTTTGGGCTGCTCCCTCACTGATTAAACTTTCATGTGACCCTTGGTCAATTATTGCGCGCAATACTGTCGTTAGTCCACTGTCACCCCTTACATACACTAGTGCTGTTGCCAGCAAAGCTGTGGACTTCTTCGTGATGAAGTGTGATGCTATTGCGACGTCTTCCTTTGTATGTTCTTCATTTGGTTCCTTTCCTTCGATATGTACTGGTGGAGTTTGTGAATTGTCTGACTGCTTGTTGTTACTTTTCTGCTGGTGCAGCAGTGAGTGGTGCCGGCGATTGCAGCGACGACAGAATACAGGTACGCGACATTTCCAGGCTGAATGCCCTGGTGCCAGACAATTGTAGCAAAGGCTATTCTTCCTTACAAACTCGTTTCTCTCCATAGGTTGAAGCTTTATAAAATCTTTACAATGGCATAGGGCGTGGTCTTCCTTGCACATTGTACACGTCTTAGCCGGTGTGCTTGCAGAAACATGGCATGACTTATCCTTGATAGTTTTTTCCCTTGAGACAGATGAAGATGAAGTACTACCAGGTGTCACCAACTCCAATGTACGGAACTTAGACTCCAAAAATATATAGAATTCTTTCAAGGTGGGTAATTTGATAAACTCCTGAGTGTATGTATGCTCCTCCCAATCCTTATGGGTCTCTGGGTCTAATTTCTGAACCACTAGAAATATAATTAGGGGGTCCCAGTTATCAATAGTTAAATCCTGATTTTGTAGATTATTCATACATTCAGCTGTAGTGTCTAGCAAGGATTTTATCTGATTTGCAGTTGGTGTCTTGATCGCCTTTTGTCCGGTAAGTCGTTTAAACAAAGTATTTACAATAACTCGTTTATTCCCGAAGCGATTTTTCAATATGTTCCACGCTTGTTCGTAGTTATTTTCCGTCACCTTGATATGTTTGAGCAAGGCTTCAGCTTCACCGGTGATACTTGATTTCAGGTATTGCAACTTCTGTACAAAACTTAGCGACGTATTGTCATGGACTAGTGATATAAACAAATCATGATAAGTTGGCCAATCATCGTAATTGTCATTAAACTCAGGGAGCTGGATTGTCGGTAATTTAACTTGAGTTTGGTTAATCGTAGGCAAGTTACTACATACTTCTCCTGCTGATGACAATGTAGAAATCATGTCCTTTAAATGTCCTTGTAAACACAAGAACAAGTCTTCAATAACGTAATAGTCTTCATTAACAAAGTATGTGATGTTCACACGGTGATCTTTCGGGGTGCACTTAACAAGTTCTTCATGTGTTATTTTAAAAGACTGCCAATATTCTTCTATACATTGTAATCTCGCTTGAATGTAACCCTTTGTTAATCGTACCTTAGGTAATTTCTTCAAATTAACTTGAGCATTCTGCATTTTACCAGCTGTTTCTTCTAGAATATTGAGTAATTGACTGCTTGAAGTACTCATTTTCGTAAAAAGGCACTTTTAATCGGTTGATTATAAGCCAAATTTGCGTAAATATCTAATGGTTATGACGATGTAATAACTCGTAATTCTAAGAAGTCTTCACTAATGAGCTTGTTATTCACTCTTATCGCTGAGGAATGTGCGATCCTTTTGTATTCGATCGGCCGGACAGTTTTTATAACTTTTAAAAATCACGTCATGAATCCGGCTCGAAGGACCATATGTTTAGCGGATTAAGGTTCACTTTCGGTTAGCACAGAATTGGAGTAATTAAGACGTGTGTCTAGTTCAAAGCTTTATTTTCAACTATTTGATCCATATGACATGCTTGCAGTTAAACGATATAGGTACTATAGATACATGTATAATCCTTCCCAAGAAAAGTGTTTAGGCGCGACAGGTCATCTACGGTATCCTCTACTACAAAAACAGATGGTTGTTGCAATTTTGGACAAATATGAGGTTTCACGGAAATTAAATTGGGAGTCCCATTGCGAGGAATTGTGGATCACAATTAAATGTGAGAGTTGTCTGAACATAAATCTTTGTGCGGTTTATATCCCACCTCCAATAAAACAAGACTATATCGATGCACTGTTTCGAAACTTTACAGAAGTAATTAACAAAAAGAGTAAAAGCGATTCAATCAACTTACTAATTGGTGATTTTAATATGGGTAGTATCGCTTGGGAATATAATGTGGATTCTCGTCTATTGGTCCCCAAAGGATCTAGTAGTAATATAGAAAACATTTTTTTAGATATGCTAGCCTTTAATGATCTTCATCAATGCAACACGATAATCAACGCTTCAAATCGTATTTTAGATCTAGTTCTTAGTAAATAATAGTCTCCCCGCTGCTGGTACATTTTACGGAATAATGTATTATTTATTTGACTCTTCTATTCCAAAGAAGAAGAGAATCAATCAATCTTCCTAGCCTTTTTCCCAACTATCTTGGGGTCGGCTTCCAGTCTAACCGGATGCAGCTGAATACCAGTATTTTACATGGAGCGACTGCCTATCTGACCTCCACAACCCAGTAACTGGGTAATACGGTACCCCTTGGTAAGACTGGTGTCAGACTTTCGGGCTTCTGACGACTCGTAACGACTGTCAAAGATCCACAAATGACAGCCGGGACCAACGGCTTAACGTGCTTTCCGAGGCACGGAGGAGTTTCGGTATGTAAAGATGGTCACCCATCCACTGACCAACCCCGGCAAGCGTAGCTTAACCTGATGGATTGACCCGTGCGGCTTGTTATTACTTAGCCACGAGCTCCTCTCAAAGAAGAAGAGAATGATCACTGGAAATTTAATAGGCGATATCCAGTCTGGTTTACTAAAGATATTGTAAACGATACTCAGCGTAAAACCAAGCTACATAAGAAATTGAAACTTTCACGCTGTGATCTTACATATGCGCAGTTTAGTGCTCTGCGATCGAATCTTAAAGTCAAAACACAGGACGCCTACAGATTGTACTGTAATACTTTGGAAAATAACATAGGCAAAAATCCGCGACAGTTCTGGCAGCATGTGTCTAGCCTGCGATCAAAGGGCGGCTTCGAGCCAAACGTGGTGTACAATGGTGAGACTTGTTCGGGTGTTAAAGCGGCCGAGGCATTTGCTCAGTATTTTGCTAGCGTGTTTCTGCCTGATACACCTGAGTTGGACCCTACAAAATTAAATGTGAGTAGTGAGGGAGATAACATTCCTCTTCCCTTTTTAACCTCACCGTATGTAGTTAAGGCGATTGCTAAACTCAAACCCTGTAGCTCGGTTGGCCCTGACAACATTCCAGCCTTTACTCTTAAGGGATGTCAGGATATTTTGGCAGACCCTCTATGTCATGTCTTTAATCTAGCCCTCCAGTCTGGCATATACCCTAAGCAACTGAAAACTTCGTGAGTCACTCCCATCCCTAAAACCAGTGACAAAACATCAGTAGAAGAACACAGACCCATCGCTATCCTGCCAACCATTGCCAAGGTTTCCGAGCATGTACTTTTCTCGCGCTTTCATTTACAAACGCGTAAATATGTCCTTATCTGATGCCCAACACGGTTTTCGACCGGGTCGCTCCGTAAATTCGAATTTACTCATTTACGTTGACTACATATCCCGTTGCTTGGACATCGGTGGGCAGGTTGATGCTCTGTGTTTCGATTTCCGGAAAGCATTCGACAGAGTTGACAACGATGTGCTTTTGACAAAGCTCGGGGCCATCGGTTTCTCTTTCGGTCTTCTTAACTTCTTTTCCGACTATCTGCGCGATCGCAAGCAGTTTGTAAGACATGGCTGCTTCGAGTCCAAGCCTTACAATACACGCTCGAGCGTAAGTCAGGGATCCGTGTTAGGGCCGCCTCTTTTCCTGATCATGATAAATGACCTCATAACTAACGTTAAGTTTGCCAAATGCCTGCTCTATGCCGACGACCTTAAGCTAGTCGCACAAATCCGAAAGGACGAGGATTGCAAACTCATACAAAGGGATATTGACGCCATCTATGAGTGGAGCATTGTGAATAAGCAGTTTTTTAATTTAAACAAGTGCTACGTCATGACATACGGTAGAGGGTTGCGGCCAATCCATTATGACTATAGTTTGGGTGGTGAAGGAATTACTATTGTCACCAGCATAAAGGACTTTGGTGTGCTGTCTGACTTTTAGAGTGCCTGTGTTTGGCACCCCTATACCGCGGCCTAAACACTGATGCTAGAAAAGGTACAGAAAACATTCCTAAGATGCATATTCCAAAGGTTATACCATTTCTTTCCGTATATGTACCCTACAAACTATCTTTTAAGGACGTTAAGCTTTAACTCGTCGGAGGTGAGAAGAGGTCTTGATCAGCTCACGGTAGCTTGCGAGACCTTACGGGAACGTATCGACTGCCCAGAGCTCCATGGCCTTTTCTGCCGATTATTTGTACCCGACAAATACATTGGACACCGTCAGAGCCGCCGACACAATCTGTTTGCGCAACTGACATCTAAAACTGTAGCCAGAGCCGAATCCCCAATCTGTCGTACTTTAAAGATGCTAAATGCCCTACTGACTGCCAACCCTGAATGTGATGTATTTGCGGATGAATGGAGTAAAATTATGAGTATATGTCTGGTGTTCTGTGAGAGTAAGTATGCCAGGGAGTCCACTGTTCCATTTTAGTCTTAAATTAAATTATTATCAATGTTGTTTTTTCTATATCTATATTGTTTCTATGTTAATTAATGTAATTGGTGTTGTTCCGTTTTAATTAACTATAAATAAATAAATGTTGCAAAAATTCTAATGCCAATTATTAAACTGTATACTCCGATTACAAAACCACGAGACGAACGTTATCCTGTCTAGTATAGTCGAGCTTTACTTAAAGTTACGAGTAAAGGAAAAAGCAAAATATCATAGTCTATATAAAGAATACGGAAATCCTAGAGATAAAATTTCGTTTGTATGCCTGCTTCGTTGCAGTGAGTTGATAAAAGACTGTTATGCAAATTTTTAAACGAATATAGCTGAACATCTGCGTACCATACCTAAGCATGTCTGGAGGTACTTAAAAAATAAACGGATAGGTAACAATTACATTCCCAACAAAATGACTTGGAATAACATTAGGTTTGCCAGGGGCGGTCAGGAAATTTGTGATTTGTTCTCAGATAATTTTCAGTCCATTTATAGAGTAAATAATAACATACACTCGTCAACACTAGTTAAACCCACTCCCTGTAATAATAACTCTTTCAGCTGGTACAAACTTGAAGTAAAAGAAGTTCTAGATTGCTTGTCTTCCCTAGATTGTGATAAGAGAGCCGGGTCTGATTCAATCCCTCCTCTCTTTCTTAGAAAATGTGCAGCGAACCTGGCTGATCCCCTGACTACGATTTTCAACTATTTTTTGGCACAGGGCTTATTCCCTGATCAGTGGAAAATACGTCACGCTAATCTTTAAATCTGGTAATGTTGATGATGTTGCAAATTACAGACCAGTGTCCATTCTATCCGCTTGTGGTAAAACGATTGAGTCGCTTGTCGGAAAAAAAATGTTTTCTCATTTTACAAATGTGCTGGATCACAACCAGCACGGCTTTCGCCCCAAGAAATCGACACTGTCTAATCTAGTTAAGTATGTTTCATATATATCTTCTGCATTGGATGATGGTGTGGAAGTCCATGCGATATACACCGACTTAAAAAAGGCCTTCGATTTGGTAGATCACGACTTACTAATTGCAAAATTAGAGAGTATGGGTGTTCATGGGTCGTTGCTGCGTTGTTGGTGTGAATCGTACTTAAGAAATCGCCCACAACTGGTGTATATCAAGGGTTATAAATCCAAACAATGTTACATACCATCAGGGGTGCCTCAGGGGTCACACTTTGGGCCTCTATTTTTCTTAGTTTTTATAAATGATTTGGGCTCTAAAATTGATTCGGAATATAAACTTCTTGCTGACGATTTAAAAATATATCGAACTTTATATAACCAATCCGATATCATTCAGCTTCAGCTAGATTTAAATAACGTACATAATAATTGGTGCATACAAAACAAAATGTCATAAAATCATAACAAATGTTACCTATTTAATTTTTAGCAGAAAAATTGATTAATTGATTAATAACAACCCGCTCCAAGAAGTTGAATTTGATACTAGTAGGGACCTTGGTATTTCAATATAGTACTTTATGTTTTAGGAGTCATTATGACCAAATGATTAGTCGTGTATCAAAATTGTCGGGTTTCATCGTCAGGGAAATGAAAGTTTTTAAAGAACCCATTCTGACTCAAGCACCGCCACTTTTTTTTTTAATTTATTTTATTTATTTATAAAGGTACACCAACAGCTTCTGTATACAACTTCAACCGATTCTGTGCTTCCCGCATCCAGCGGATTCCTGCGGCCTTTACAAGGTCATCGATCCATCTTGTGGGAGGCCTTCCAACGCTACGCTTCCGGTACGCGGTCGCCACTAACCTTTCGGCCCTATCGGCCATCTGTTCTGCGAGCAATGTGTCCTGCTCATTGCCACTTAAGTTTGGCAATTCTTCGGGCTCTGTCGGTTACCTTGGTTCTCCTGCGAATCTCTTCATTTCTGATTCGATCACGTAGGGAAACTCCAAGCATAGCCCTCTCCATTGCTCTTTGGGTGACGTATAACTCTAGGCTGAGTCATTATAAAATGAAATCTTTAGGCGCATGTAGGAAATGTTTAGATTTCATGTTTTTGTTTAAATTAATAAATGGTTTAATAGATTCTCCCGAGCTTTTAGAACAAGTCAATATTTGTATCCCACGTAGCGGCCTAATTAACCGAAGAACTTTCGTCCTGCCTCATTGTCGAAGTAATATAGGTAATTTTTCACCCATTTGCCGCATGCTTTCACTTGCCAACTCCATTCGTGGTGAAATAGATGTCTTCGCTGGTTCCGTAGCCTCATTAAGGACTAAACTTAGAGATTTTATTGTATAATTTATTTTATATTTAATTTTTGTTTCCAGAAACTTTTTCAATTCTTCAATTTGTATAACTTTTTGTGTTTTTAAATAATAAGTGTCATTTGTAAGTGTTAGGTACCTACATAAAATATGCATGCTAGATTCACATCTAGTAGATGTCAATCAGACATAATTATTATCTGTAGCAATTTTATTGCATTTTCTGATCAGTCACATCAGTTTTGTGAATTAAAAAATATATTATATTTCCTCCATTATTTTAACGTATTATAAAGAATTGGCGCCATACAGAAATTACTTTTACGCAGTAGTCCAGTAGAGCTGTGAGTAGAGCTGAGCTGATCTCGGAATGTAGAGTTTGCTATTGTCGCGTCTTTTTCGAATTACTGACAATTGGGTTCGATTTGAAAAACATAATGGTCTCTAAAATGTACGTTGATGGAAGATTTTTCTAAAACGGGTTTTCAGCAATTGCAGCTCTCAGTCGATGTCGTGCGCGTGGACTCACACTGCACGTCCAGAAAGGCGCTGGCGCTCTGCGCGGCGTTGTCGGGGTCGCGCACGCGGCACTCGTACTCGCCGGGGTCGCTGGACGAGGCACGCCGCAGCACCAGCGAGCCGTTGGCGGGCCGCTCCGAGCGCAGCGCCAGCTCGGGCAGCTCGCTGAGCGGCGTGCCCTCCTTGTACCACTCCACCACAGACTCGGGGCTCTTTGGCAGACATTCCAGCTCGGCGCGCTCGCCTTCCAGCACCGCCACGTTCATTGGCGGCGTCACTATCAAATTACCTCCTGAAAAAATAACAACACGTAGGTTAAGGTATATTGTATGATGGAGCGGGGGCGGGGCCAGTGGTGGGAATGATATATTTATTTAAGAATATAGGTAACTAACATAAGTTTTAAGAGGTTCACTAAAAGGGTTTCACTATATTCGGCATTTCAGCCGTGTAAATATGCAGATTTGACATGTTGGTTATACAGTGTGTGCAGGCCTGACCGTCGACTTCGAGGTAGTAGAAGGTGCCGTTGTTGCGCGCGGGCGGCGTGCGGTTGGGGAAGGAGACGCGGCAGCGGTAGAGGCCGGCGTCGGTCTCGCGCACGGCGCTGACGTTGATGGAGCCGCGCCCGAGCCCCAGCCGGCCGTCCAGCACGCGCCGCACGCGCCCCCCCCTCGGCCACGCGCGCTGCTCCCTCGCCGCTGTACCACGAGAAGATTGTGTCGTCCTGCAAGTGCAAACACAGCCACGGGGAGTCATTAAGCACCTTTTCGCAAGGTTGCCTAAATGTCAACACGGAACACATGCTATACATGGGCGTATCCAGGGGGGAGTAGGGAAGGGCAGCCGCTCCCCCCCCCCCCCCCTCCTAGATTTTTTTGTATGCCTAAGTCGATAAAAGTTATGTTAGGCCCCTCGCCCACGCGGTGATAAGTCCCCTCTTTGAAAAGTGGCTAGAGAGGCGCCACGGCGTCCTCACCTTCCGCCTGACGCAGGTCCTCACCGGACACGGTTGTTTCGGGAGGTTCCTGTTTCGCATAAGGCGGGAGGAAACGCCTGGATGTCACCACTTTGTGGATCGTCTGGAGGACACGGTGGAGCATACGGTGGAGGTCTGCCCAGCTTGGGCGGAGCACCGCCGCCGTGTCCTCGTGGAGGCAATCGGCGGCAAAGACCTCTCGCGTCCGGCCCTGGTCCAGGCCATGGTGCGGAGCGAGAGGGCATGGCAAGCCGTCACCTCCTTCTGCGAAATAGTAATGCTCGCGAAGGAGAAGGCGCAGCGCGCGAGGGAAAGGCAAAGGCCACGCCCTACCACCCCTAGGGGCCACCGCCGTAGGAGACGCCCCGGGCGTCGGGAATTGGTAGCCAATTTCCGGCCACCGTAGGCACGGGCCTGCGGACGGAGAGCAACGGGCAGCTCGCCGTCCGATAAGGACCAGGCCCGGGTCGACGGCGGGTCGTGTTCCACGCGCGCCTCAAAGAGATGTCAGCAAAACTGACGGGGTCCGCTAGGGCCGATGCCTACCGGGGTTGCGGGTAGTCCCAAGGGGAAACCGTGGCCCCTGGCAAGGCAAGGGAACACGGGTGGGTTTTAGTCAGTAAGAGTCTGACACGCCCTTCCGCTCCGCCCAGAGCGGGAGAAGTCATTTGATGATTTCCCGATACTCCCTTGATTCTCCTAAAATTGTTTGTCCGAAAATCATTATCCATAACACGTTTGCTATAAACTTCAGTAACCATAATGTTAAAAAATTCGAAATTTTGTTTTACATAATTATCTTTACTTCTAAAACTATTCTGTCATAATATCGAGAACTATAATAATTGAATCTCCTAATTTTGTATGGAATAAAGTCATCAATCAATCTTCAATCAATCTTCCTAGCCTTTTTCCCAACTATCTTGGGGTCGGCTTCCAGTCTAACCTGATGCAGCTGAATACCAGTATTTTACATGGAGCGACTGCATATCTGACCTCCACAACCCAGTAACTGGGTAATACGATACCCCTTGGTAAGACTGGTGTCAGAGAGCTGTGGTGGTGTATGGAATAAAGTCTATGTCCTAAGTATTGTATTATATAATGTGTATTATTCAGAATGTTCATTTATAAGTAATAAAAGGGTGTGTCTCTTATCATATAAAGTTATTTGGTATATTTTCATTTCAATAACGTTCACAAGATATAATAAACGTGAGATATACTCTAAAACTTATTTCGTTTAACGTTATTGGATATAACGTTTATTTAATCGAAAATAATTAGGTCTATCGTTTAAAATATATATTGATACCATCATTATGGTTAACACCCCAATTCAAAGCAATCCGACTCGGATAGGTTAGGTTAGAAGGCTAAAGGCTTTTGCAGACCAGCGCGACTTGTCGCGCGATGCGACACACAATACAAATTCTAAGAAAACTTCACGGTATAACAATAACCGGTGTCGCATCGCGCGACAAGTGGCGCTGGTCTGCACAAAGCTTAAGGCGTGAGCGGCCGCCGAGCGTCAGATCCCCTCTACTATTGGTGAATCATTTGGGTTAGGTTAGGTTAGAACAGTGACCATTAACGCCCGAATGCGATCGACCGTAGGGAGCGTGCCGCGGCAGCGGCCGCCGAGTGCCTGATTCCCTCTCTTGTTGGTGAACCATTTGGGTTAGGTTAGGTTAGAACAGTGACCATTAACGCACGAAGGCGAGCGACCGTAGGGAGCGTGCCGCGGTAGCGGCCGCCGAGTGCCAGATCCCCTCTCTTGTTGGCGAACCATTTAGGTTAGGTTAGGTTAGAACAGTGACCATTATCGCGCGAAGGCGATCAACCGTAGGGAGCGTGCCGCGGCAGCGGCTGCCGAGTGCTAGATTTCCTCTGTTGTTGGTGAACCATTTGGGTTAGGTTAGAACAGAACAGTGACCATTAACGCACGAAGGAGAGCGAGCGTAGCGAGTGACCATCTTGACAGGTGGTACAGTACGACAGAACTTAGATGTAGCATCGGCAAAATTCGTACAACCGATCACCATCCGAACTGAGTGCGCCTTCAAAATCACCAATCTATATTACTGCTTCAGGTGAAAATGATCTTTCGAAAACATAATAACTTGTTAAGTCTTATAGCCAAATACATTGGTAAAATTGAAATGAATGAATTAAAATTTTCAAATCTATGCTACATGTCGTACTGTAATCAGTTAGGTATATCTACAGTATCTACTCAGGTTACTAACTGTGATAGAAATTACATATAAGACTAAATATGTTTTATGTCTTTTGAGTGGTAGGTATATCAAACGATTTTATATTAAATGTATGTTATGATGCATGACATTGTTGCATGCTCGTTCGCATGCTGTATGCTTGCTTGCAAGCTGCAAGCTGCAAGCTTGCATGCATGCTTAGGCATGTATAATGTATGCTTGTTTGCATGCTTCTTACAGGGAAATAAAAACCACACATTTTTAGTTTATTTAAATTAATTGATTGTGAACAACAATCAATTAATTTAAATAAACTAAAAATTATTCAAATAACAAAAAACCCGACTGCAAAAACACATAACTGAAAAGAGAAAAACAAGCATTATTTATAATCTATAGAATTTTGGTATCGCAGGCGGGGACAAACAAAAGTTAGGTACACCATATTTCCGGTTATTATTGTTATATTATTATTGTCCCCGCCTGCGATACCAACATTCTATAGATTATAATGCTTGTTTTTCTCTTTTCAGTTATGTGTTTTTGCAGTCGGGTTTTTTGTTTTTTGAATAATTTTATTTATTTCAAGTTTTTTAGTTTTATTAATATATCTTAATTTGGAATTGACTCATTACCAGCTTTTATTTGATACCAATATTGTTGAAAATTATTTAAAAAAAACGGTATTCCAACTTCATACAAACGGACGAAGCGCGAGCTATACCTACGCGCCTCGATCGAGGTGTGCGCGAGGTACGCAGACAGTCGCGTCTGTGCCGCAGTGACGAACGAACGGTGTGTTGTTTTTTTAACAATAACCGCGCGATTTTTACACTAAAAATAAATTCAAGTACATTATTTAATATGACGATTAGGATATATTGTTGCTGTTTTTGGTTGCATGAATTTGGCAATAACGCATCCAGAGATAACTTTTTTTAGATTACCTGGAAACTTTGAAAGGTATTATTATTAACAAACAACTACAACAAAATTATTTTATAGTCTTACTATAAAATAATTTTACTTACTGGTAGGTAGGTACATATTGTGTGTCTTTTTAATGGATAAGTATTTCCTTTTATCTCCCGAAAAAAGATGTCTGGATTAATAAATAAAGTGAATAGAGTAAAGGAAAGTGATAGACACGAGTGAAATAGGTAGTTATAGGAGGTTCATGAATCATGATACGGTACGTACGCTTGTTTTAAAACCTCGGGCATTTGTGTTTTGTTTTGTTATTCAATTCACAAAGTATTTTATTTATTTGTGTAGATAAAAAAAGTATATTTACAATCACAAAACTAAATGGAAACACAAAGTAGGCAAATGTAATTAAAATACTGGAGGCGGGCAGCCCTATCGCATGTTTACGTACCGCGCGGCTGTAGGCATTTATTTCTAAGATATGGCTTAGTTATTCTACCGTCTACCGTGGTATAGCTCTTTGCTCTGGCATTTGACTTCCGTTCGCAGTAACATTGACAGCTAACCTATAAGGTCTACTATGTGCCCCGAATCCAGGGGTTCACCGTACGGGCTGAGGGCAGGACCTCTTACCCGCTCCTGCTAACTACCTCAACCTGACGCCACTACTACCCACGTGCTACTGAGGCCTTACCTACCTGCGGCCTACCGCCGCAAGCCTGTGCTGACAGGCAGCCTCCACCTGCTACCGACGCACACCATCTGTCGTCCTACGAGGGCCGTCCGGACTACTACTGCTGGAGCCTGTGCTGACAGGCCCCCACGTCTACCACGTGCTGCCAAGGACGGTACCCTTCCTATCTATCTATAAGTGCGAGTGCTCAGACACAGTGTACAGGTCCTGACCCGCGACCTAGCCGTGTTCTATTTATCCTAAATATATGTTTTAACTCTTCTAGCTGTTTCTATTCTATCTACCTAACTACCAGGGGCGTAGACTCCGTACAAGCCGATTCCTATCGGCTTCCCTTCGGTAATTCGGAACACAACCACTCTATCGTCATTGAATAATCACACTATAAGTATTTGAATACAATTAAAACATTACAAAACGCCTACATAAAAATTTTTGTCTTTATATCCCAACAATAAAACATTTCGCTCTAAAATAACTCGTAGGCGCGTACGGGTTATCGTGAATTTAATTTCTATAGAAAATAAAATCCGTCTGACGTCACTCGGTCACGTGACTCCGTGCGTTTTATACCAAACTAGGAAGCCGGCTTGCAACGAGTTATAGTAGGTAAAGTAGGCGAAAACGCGCGCGTGGGAATGAGAAAGAGCTATTGCTATTGCTCGCACTCGCATTTGATACTCGGTTCTTGTCGTAGAGTTTCGTAATGCATTCGACTTGAACTTCGCTCATTCGGTCGGACCGGAAATCAAAACATTCATCTATAAATTGTAGTCTGTGCATTCATCAATCATTCCAATTTCCATTGACAATGTGAGATGTGTGGTCGATTTTTGTCGTAATCGCATTATATAACCATATAATTTGTTTACAATAAATAGTTAATTTGCATTTTGTATTCATTAGTTTATCATTACTAGTAGTAATATTAGTTTTTTGTGTAGAACAGTGATTAAGATAGTGTTTGTGTTTTGAGTTTCGTGAAAGAGAAGTACGTTTTAATTAGGTATTTGGGGTAAGTAGATAGTATACTGCGTATATATAATGTACTCTGTGGTATACTGTTAGCCGGTATGCGCCGAGTTACGCTATGGACAGAGAAGTAGAAAACGCGCGGGAACGAGAAGCAGCTATTGCCACCTCGTTCACGCACACGCAGTTATTCGGTTGTTTCCGTTGAATTTCGTAATGCGTTCGGCGCGGAGTTCGGTACATAATAATATTGACATTGAATTGATACAACATTTGTGGTTGTTTGTTTTTTGACGTAATCGTATTTTAAAAACAATTATTTGCATTTTGATCACTAATTTTTCAGTGAATTCATGTTTCTCATTACTGATACTTGTTGTAGGTATAGAACAGTGATTAAGACAGTGTTTAAGTGTTTTGAGTTTAGTGAAAATAAAGTACGTTGTAATTAGATAAGTGGGGTAAGAATATAATTTATTATGTTGAAATTACTTGTATAAAGTAGATTTGAAAGTAATTAAAACGATCAGTAGGATTAGGATAGATTGTTGCTTGACGGATTATTAACTTTGTGAGGAAACATGCTTTTCAAGGTTAACTTTTGAAAATAAGAACCCAGATAATTATGACTATAAATTACAAACGACGTGATGGTTTTTCCAAACATTTTAATGTTTCCCTTTACGATAAATATCAATGATTGACTGGCAGTTATATCGGAGCTCGTGGCTAAGTAATAACAAGCCGCACGGGTCGATTCATCAGGTTAAGGTACGCTTGACGGGGTTGGTCAGTGGATGGGTGACCATTTTTACATACCGAGACTCCCCCGTGCCTCGGAAAGCACGTTAAGCCGTTGGTCCCGGCTGTCATTCGTGGATCTTTGACAGTCCGTTCAGTTTCGTCACGTGCGGGCAAAAGCAAGTAAAATGTATTGTTTCCCGTGTTTACTTTTCTCAGATTGTAGTACCTAGTATATGGATTGTTTGGGTATGAGTTCGGGCCTGGTAGTATTTTTTTTTTTTTTTTTTTTTTTTTTTTTTTTTTTTTTTTTTTTTTTTTTTTTTTTGGCTCCGGCTCTCGGCTTACCCCCTTCGATTTCCCACGCCGCGCCACTGCTAACTACCTACCTATCTCTTAGCAGCCTGCGCAGCCTACCCTGCGCAGCCCAAGCTGCTACAATACATACATACATACTCTCGAAAAACATTACCCTCCTTCTGGGGCAGTCGGGTAATAAATAATTTGAATTTAGGACTAATTGTAACTTTTATTGAAAACAAATTTATGTCTTTTGTATATTATTGATTGTAATATTTATGACAAACAAATTTAGGGCATATTGTATAAATGGATTTCAATTTTATGTCATGTTATATTATGTGACATTAAGTTCGGGCAAGTTAGCTGCCCTCCCCGGCTTCGCACGGGTAGCAGTAAGTACTTATCTACGGCGCACCTACCTATCTACCTACCCTGCCCTACCTACCTACCCTACACTGCCCGACCTACCTACATACCCTGCCCTACCTACCTACCCTACACTGCCCGACCTACCTACCTACCCTGCCTTACCTTCCTACCCTACCCTGCCCGACCTACCTACCTACCCTGCCCTACTTACCTACCCTACCTACCTATCTACCCTACCGACCTACCCTCATCTATCTTCCTATCTACCTACCCTGCTCTCCCTAATTACCCTACCCTGCCCGACCTACCTACCTACAGTACCCGAACTACCTCCCTACCCTACCCTGACCGACCTACCTACCTACCCTACCTACCTATCTTCCTATCTACCTACCCTACCCTGCCCGACCTACCTACCTACCTACCCTACGTACCTATCTACCCTATCTACACCGGTAGACGCCCGACGGGAATAACTGATCGAGTGGTAACTGATCAATAACGACCGCCAAGAGTAGAAAATTATTGAAGTACCAATACCGCTATAAAAAAATAGGGGTTGGTGGTAGAAGGGTGACAATTTAGGGTTGTATGTAATTTTTAATACCAAATCATAAAAAAAAATACAATAAAAAAATCGTTAAAAAAAAAAAGAAAAAAAAACTTGGGGTGGACCACCCTTATCACTTAGGGGTACGAAAAATAGTTTACGTCCTATTCTCATACCTACCAAATATACACAAAAAATTTCATAAAAATCGGTCAAGCCGTTTCGGAGGAGTTTGGCAACAAACACCGTGACACGAGAATTTTATATATTAGACTAGCTGCCCGCCCCGGCTTCGCACTGGTACCACTAAGTACTTATCTACGGCGCACCTAACTACCTACCTATCCTACCTACATACATACCTACCTACCTGCCTACCTTACCTTTACCTAAATATCCTAAGAACCTTCTCCTTACAATAACAGACCCAACAAAAAAAAGAATTATCGAAATTGGTCAAGCCGTTCACGCGTGATGCCGTGACCAAGGAAAATAGGGATTCATTTTTATATATATAGGGTGACTGGTAATTAGTGACCGATACTTAAACACGTGACTTTACTCATCATTACGAACAACTTTTACTTTCGCGAACATAAATGTAGGGAACAGCTGATTTCTTTTTCGCGATATCAGGTTTGGCCCCATAATAAAAGTTGTTCATAATGATGAGTAAAGTCACGTGTTTAAGTTTCGGTCACTAATTACCAGTCATCCTATATAATTAGAAGAAAAGAAACAAAATACGTTTATTTGCGGTAAACATGACGCAAGGAAAGAAAAAAAAAAAGAACACGAAAAATAACAAATTGGGGGTAAATATGCGTCACATCCACGCAAAACGGCCATCGCTCAGCATAATGCTGCGACCCTACGCGAGACAGAGCCCCAGCGCTGGTTTTCACCGACAGCCGGCGTTGACGTGATGACGTCAACCGGTGCAGCATATAGTAAGATAACTTAATAAGAAATCAAAAATAAATTATAATAAAATATAATACTTAGTCCTAAAAGTATAAATACAACATATAAAATGGCAACATTTAATTATTTAAATAGATAGTTAGAAAGTAGGATTTACACAATGTTTTATGTCAACGACTGCCTCGTCGGTCGTAGTCTAGTGGTCGCAAGCGCTACTGTTGAGCATGAGGTCCTGGGTTCGATTCCTAGGTCGAGCAAAGTGTTATTGCGTTTTTCCATCTGGAATTGCTCAGCGGCATCCCGGAGTCTGGATTTGTGCCCGGTATTGTCATCAACCCTATTACATGGAACTTAAAAATAACTGACGATATATGGGTGTACTATACGTACAGCTTAAACCTTCGGGGAATACAGGCGTAATGTTATGTTATATTTTTTTTTTAGTTTATATTGTAAATTTTTAATTTGTATGTGTACAATGTAAATTTAAAAAAGTATTAATATTGTACATCAAAGAAAAACTCAACAATAAAGCGCCTACGCGCACAATCGATTTGGACTCTCTGCAGCGAGCTAGTCTATAAACGCTCACTAATACAACAAATTCATAAATATTCGCACTAACACATACGTATGCGCATAGCCGGAGCGGACCAGCGAGCGACACAGCCATCCCGTCTCAATGCTAATGGACGACTGCCGCGGCTGCCGCCCGCGTCTCGCGCAGAGCACCTCTGAACCTCTATCTCTAAATGGAAACATTTTCTTTGCAAATATTGATTGATTTACAAATGCTGTTTCAATTATGTAGTACCTTTAATCAACAATTTTTCAGTGTAATTTTTTTTCCAATCGTCAAAGCCGTTTAGAAGTAGTTAGGAATATTAGCCAAAAATAGCGTTATGGGAAATATTTTTTTAAGGCAAAAGTATTAGTCATACGAAAAAATCCTGTTTCAATAATGTTGTACATGAATCTATAGCAAACATATTTTTTTTTCAAATCTTTTAACCAAGCCGTTAATGAGAAGATAGCTTTTTAAAGTGACCGTTTTACGGTACTAAACGCGACTAAGGCCCTTATAGTGCGAGAGCCGATTGCAAAAACACCTACCTTATAAGATACCCCAATAGGCTACTTGTAGATCGTTAACCAACACTTAAACACGTAAAAAAAATTAGGTCTGCCAGAGCCGATCCTGCCGGGTCATAGAAATAATCGCCATTTTTTGACGTAATTTTTTAGTGAAAATTACCTCATAAGATACCCGAATTAAAGTGCTGGCAACAATTAACCACTGATTAATTATGTAAAAAAAAGTTGGTCTGCCATTCCGCACCCTGCCGGAAGTACTTGGCAGACCCCTAAAATATACCCCTTCCGACACCCTAAACCTACCTCATCGACTACCTGGATGGATCCTACGCCAAATAATAACCAAGATGCCCCTGATACTGGATCAAAAGGTCTGCCAGGTCTAAGCTTGCCGGAACTTTGTGTTCAAAGCATTTGAAGATGGAAGAGAGCATAATTTCACCTGAAATCAAAATCACATTTATGTCTAAATTTATACAAATTTATAAATATTAACTGCTTTTTTACCCGACTACGGCAAAGCCAAAAGGAAGGGTTGTGATTTTAGCAGTTTATGTATGTAAGTATGTATATATGTTTGCTTTTACGTGTGTTCCACCGTAGCGCCTAAATTACTGTACCGATTTTGATGAATGAGGTATCAATAGATTCGTAATAATAGTCCGGGTGACATAGGCTATATAAATTCTCCCTAAATGTAATATGGTGGACATAACACATAAATTTATAACCTCGAAAAAATTAAATTGTGATAATCATGACATGTTTGGTATCAAAAAAAAGGTCTTAACGAGCACATTACAAATATGTATATACAGGGTGGATTTTATGAACCCCACCACGATCGAAAGTACTCTAAATACTGACGATAGCAAATTTTGCTCAAAGGAACAAGCCTTTATTTAAATTAAAAAAAGAAACCATTCTGCGTTCAATGATTTTCGAAAATTCACTTCCCACTATCGAGAATCGAACCAGCTAAAACCCGAAAAAATAACACCCTGTATTTTTATGGGATCAATCGATAGAGTCAATCATAAGCATCAAATCTCTCTAACAAACATGATTTAAATTAAATTAAAGGAAAACCATAAAATCTTCTTACCACGATCTCATTTACCTTTCATATCGTATCCGTGTTCCCAAGCATAAGTCCGAGTTTTTATATCTCCGCAACTACAAGGGCATAGACCTGGAGGCTTTGAAGCGTGATGCTGGCGATCTCGACTGGACCCCTCTAGTTGAGAACGATGACATCGACGATAAGGTGAATTGTTTAAATGCAACTGTTCTCGACTTATTTAATCAGCATCCTCCTATCCGACTTGTCAAAGTTTGACATAACCCTGCACCATGGATAACGCAACAAATTAAAGAGCTTATGGCTCGCAGGATAAAGCTAAGAGCAGATATAAGCGCAGACCCTCAGAGCTGAATCTCTTTTATTACAAATCCTTGCGTAATCGCTGCAGTCGTCTGTGTCAAGATGCTAAGAGACGCTATTTCCACGATCAACTCAATAACCGCAGTTCTTCCAATGTATGGAAATTTCTCAAATCTGTAGGCATGTCACCTACAAGTCACCTACCAACCAGTTTAAGGATGTGAACCTCAATGATCTCAATAAGCATTTCTTTCTACTTCCTTTTTCTTTTGAACCGTCTGTCAAAGCTGCGACACTAGAGAGTCTAGCTAGTTTCCCGTTACCACAATGTTTTCACTTTCTCACTTTTTCATATCACATTTTTCACAAATTCTCACTTTAAGCTTAGCGATGTTACTGAGAATGTTGTTGTTACCGCGCTTTTGAAAGTAACTGACGACATCCGCTGGGCAATGGAGAATAAGTCACTGTTCTTGTTTTGCTTGACTTTAGTAGCGCCTTCAACTCAGTGGATTTCGACATTTTACTAGGTGTCCTCAAATCTATCAATTTCTCTTCTTCCGCTTTAGCTTTGTTCAGTTCTTATCTTCGGGGCGCTCTCAGTGTTCGCCTGGAGGAGTCTTTCTCTGACTGGTGTAGCCTCACTGAGGGTGTTCGTCAGAGTAGCGTTCTCGCTCCTCTCCTTTTTTCAATTTTCATTAATATTGTTACCAGAGTAATTTCCTCTAGTTTTCATCTCTACGCAGATGACTTGCAGCTCTACCGACATTTTACTGTAGCTGATGTGGGTTCTACAATTGCTGCTATGAATCATGACCTGGCTTGCATCAGCGCTTGGGCCAGGTCATTTGGTTTGCAAATAAATCCATCTAAATCCCAGGCCATGATCATAGGCAGTAGATTCGTTCGCAATGCGGCTGATGTTGCAACATTGATACCTTTATATCTCGATGGTGTTCGCATTCACTATACCGAAACCGCCAAAGATCTGGGCGTCATTTTTGACTCCAATCTTTCATACATATTTGTAATGTGCTCGTTAAGGCCTTTCTTTTGATACCAAACATGTCATGATTATCTCAATTTAATTTTTTTCGAGGTTATAAATTTATGTGTTAAGTCCACCATATTAAATTTAGGGAGAATTTATATAGCCTATGTCACCCGGACCATTATTACGAATCTATTGATACCTCATTCATCAAAATCGGTACAGTAATTTAGGCGCTACGGTGGAACACACGTAAAAGGAAACATATATACATACTTATATACATACATAAACTGCTAAAATCACAACCCTTCCTTTTGGCTTTGCCGTAGTCGGGTAAGAAAGCAGTTCATATTTATAAATTTGTATAAATTTAGACATAAATGTGATTTTGATTTCAGGTGAAATTATGCTCTCTTCCATCTTCAAATGCTTTGAACACAAAGTTCCGGCAAGCTTAGACCTGGCAGACCTTTTGATCCAGTATCAGGGGCATCTTGGTTATTATTTGGCGTAGGATCCATCCAGGTAGTCGATGAGGTAGGTTTAGGGTGTCGGAAGGGGTATATTTTAGGGGTCTGCCAAGTACTTCCGGCAGGGTGCGGAATGGCAGACCAACTTTTTTTTACATAATTAATCAGTGGTTAACTGTTGCCAGCACTTTAATTCGGGTATCTTATGAGGTAATTTTCACTAAAAAATTACGTCAAAAAATGGCGATTATTTCTATGACCCGGCAGGATCGGCTCTGGCAGACCTCATTTTTTTTACGTGTTTAAGTGTTGGTTAACGATCTACAAGTAGCCTATTGGGGTATCTTATAAGGTAGGTGTTTTTGCAATCGGCTCTCGCACTATTAAGTTACTTGTCATACAAAGCAATGAGAAATCTTCCTAATATTGGCAAAGCCTGCTCTACATTTCCTTCTTTAGCATATTAAAATCCATCCGTTGCAGTTGAATAAGCACCCCAACCTTCGAAAGCGGTTTTTTCCCTTTACCAGCAAAAGAAGAAACAGTATCACTAGCAGACCTACCCGAAAAAGGCGTGGAAGAGTGGCAATACTTCTGCGTTTTCTAGTCCTAAAAGAAAATAAATTTACCTGTACCTGAATTACTTTCAGATTTTAAGCTCTCAAAAACAAGACTAGCGAGAAACATGGCACCGGACAAAGAAAACGTGTCACCTCTTCCATTCTTACTAAAATTCTGAAGGGTTGGGCAAATTTCCTTAGGGATAATTCGAAGAAACAGGATTTTTCCAATGCCTAACTCTTCAGTGCCAAGTTACAGAATTTATAGATGGCAAAGAATTTTATGTGACAGACGAACCGACATTTCTCAGTAACAGCGGCAGAGATAAACAAGCACTGGAACCATGCAACCATCAGGAAGCAGACACGCGCATAATGGCACACATTGGTGATGCTGCAGCCTAAAGACATGGTGCGAACAGTGGACACCGATATTGTTATCCTTGCGGTTTCATGTGTGGCACAATTTGCCACAGCTTGAGGAATCATTGTTTCTCTCGTGCTATGCTATTGCAGCATCGTTGGGTAACCCAAATAAATATAAGTAATATATTTACACTTTAAAATCAGAAACTAATTCCCTACCCACCTACATATAAAACTATTTGCTTTTAGGACCAGCAGAAAACGCAGAAGTATTGCCACTCTTCCACGCGTTTTTCTGGTAGTTCTGCTAGTGATACTGTTTCTTCTTTTGCTGGTAAAGGGAAAAAAGCGCTTTCGAAGGTTGGGGTGCTTATTCAACTGCAACGGAGGGATTTAAATATGCTAAAAAAGGAAAATGTAGAGCAGGCTTTGCCAATATTAGAAAGATTTCTCATTGCTTTGTATGACAAGTAGGTAACTTAAGTGGTGGTTGGCTTTGGTGATTTGAAGTGATTTAACTTATTGTTGGTATGCATGTCATGTAACATTTGTTTTAGTTTAGATCAGGCACATACACTGATATCAACCCGTGTAAAAAATTACTATTTACAAATACAAAAAAGGACAGACCGCCCATCGGAACCATATTTTAGGCATGCGGATCATCAGGGAGGACCTATCGGGAGGACATAAATATAGGATCAAAACATTTTGAACCAGTACCTACAAGACCGGCCATGTCCTGTTCCCTGGGGTTGTGCCAAAAATAATGGCATATGGGAGCCTGTGTGGACCACCCTACCTCCAGCAGCCGTTGCTTGCATGGAATTAATAAAATGTCTAATGCAAACAAAAATGCACAGGAAGGTGCAATTCCTCCTATCGCAGCTCCGCCGCGCGACACGAATGTTTTTTTTTTACATAACTTTAAGTTAAATCTATTAAAAAAGTTTATGTTTATATATTTAAGATAAACAGGGCTATTTATAACTATTTTTTTTATAAAGTATAATCTCGTGGTTTAATTGTAGGCATAGATTTTGTAAGAATTTTTATTTCTTATTTTTCTTTTTTTACGCCGATCTCCTTTTTTTTCTATGAACGAGTGTAAATGTTGTTCCAAAAATGAATTCCTTGTCCTTGAATTATACGAAAACGATACCAAACACGACCTATTTGCTAAACTTTTGCAAATATCGACGTAAGAGTGCAGCGTGGTAGATGGGCTTCCTCCCCCCCTCCCCCACCTACCTGCAGGGTGGTACCACGTCGGTACAGGGCTAAATCAGCTCAGATGACCACTAGGTATGCCTGTGCCAAGCGGCTTCCTTTGTTGAAGATTTGCAAGGTTTTAGTACAAATCATGACACTAAATAGGGTCGATCTCCAGAGGCATTTTTTTTCGTGTCGGGCTGGATAAACCCATTTTAAAATCGAAAAACGTTTTAAAATATTTTTTTATATACAGTTCGGTGCCTAATCTACGTGAAACAAGGCTAGTATTATGGATAAGTTTATTTTAAATATTAAAAAAAAATTCTTAAACCCTTCAATCCTGATCGCTCTGGGTTGACCCAATTCCCGATTGAATGAAAAAAATATTTTCTAACTTTTTAATGAGAAGGTTCTTAAGAAACAATTTATTTAGATTACATAATAAATAGTTAATCTTCATAGTAATAAAATATTTTTTGTTATATTAACAATACTTTTGCCACAATTTGAATTTAAAATCGTGACCGGGCATTTTATCTCATCGCTCTGCGCTGAGGTAAAACATCGCGCTCATCCCTAGTTACGCGTTATAGACACTCTATTCCCCTCCCGCGGGGGAACCCCAGTAGGGGTCTAACCGCCGAGGAGAATACCTGTGTGCCAAGTACCCACGGTCCAACATTACGAAGGTAAGTTTATGATTGCTCTGGATTTGGTTCTCGAATTTTATGATTGCTATGGCACGTTATTTAAATTAAATAGTAAGCTTGTGAATGTGTTTGTTATGTGAATTAAGTGATCGTTATGATGTTTTATATGAGAAGTAATCACAACTTTCTACTGCTTTTAAATTCGGCTATATTTATGATTTTGTGACTTTTTCTGATCGCTATGGCTGTGATTGCTCTGTCCAAAAAGACCAGAGCGATGATATTTTGTATTAATTGTACGTTATAAATCTATTTTAAGTAGTAGTACCGGACTGCAACAATGACAAACGATGAACTATGCATATAATTTTTAATGTATAACCTTTCCTGGGTTTCTTTGGATAACCTAAACCCATAAACAGATTTTGACGTATTTTACCTTGATGATATTATTATATTGGCATTTAGCTAACCACAACTGTAAACCTTTCTTCTCTAAAATTTAATGGCAACTATTGTTTCAGATTGAAATCATGCCTCGAAATAAATTATCTATTGAAGAAAAACGTCTTATATAGGAAGAAATTGGCTGAGCGTCGTAGAATGGCCAAAATTAAAAATGATCCAGCACCCTAATTACGTAATGCACGATCAATTTTAAATTGAAACCAATTGAAAAAGATTGGCAGTCCATTGATTCATAAGTTCGACAAAAAAAAAAGAGCAGATTCTTTTTGTCGAACTTATGAAGCAATGGACTGGCAATCTTTTTCAATTGGTTTCAATTTAAAATTGATCGTGCATTGCGTAATTAGGGGGTAGATCTATACGCACAATGGCTTGTAAAGTCAAGAGAGAGAGTTACCAAAGGAAAAAAGCTCGGGGCACAGTACTACCGATTTTGAATTAAAATTAAATTAAATTATTATAGTTAAATTGATCAATATTAAGACTACAATGTTGTGAGTGTGACCAATGTGAAATTAATGTTTGTTGTTTTCCTGACTTTACGATATTGTTTAATTTTTGAGTTACAGTTATTGTTAGAATCACTATTTTTAAAACCATTGTTCGACACAAATGTAATTTGTTAAAGAATAAATGAAATGAAATGAGTGATTTGATGTGATCATGTTACACGTACACTGAATATGACTGAAAATGGCTAAATAAATAATATTTTATCAATATAATTTTTTTGTTTCACTGATTTCACCATTTATGATCGCTCTGGCACCAATTATGATTGCTCTGGTCGCGAAATTTTTTGAACTTAAATATTTCCATAACTGTTTGTGTAAATTGAAGGCCAATAGTAAAAATGTACTATTTGAATATCCTTCTTTTTAATGAGATACATAATTACCATTAAATATCAATATCTGAAAAGCACCAGAGCGATCACATGAATACGCCCGTTTTGGAGATTGATCCAGTACTCCGCTATAACCGGTGTCGCGTCGCACGCGTTTAGAATATTTCTAATTTTATTCCCTATACACAGGCTACCTAGTAGTACAAGAGCATCTTACTTTCGACTAAATGCTACTTAGTAGCATTCCACTAGCATGTGTATACGACAAGAGCATGAGTATTTTTCTGTATAGAGAGCATGCTACCTCATAGCAAATAAGCATGCTTATTAGTAGCATGTGTATTGCAGGCTTAACGCAGACTGTTTCTGAGGTAACTTAGCGGGGCGGGAGGGGCTGGAGGCAAAAAATGTGCATCAGATAAGCTTGAACATGATGATAGTTAATTTCCTCTAAGTGTCGAGTCTCCTTCAACATTGACAAATACAGAAACTATAGAAATAATACCAAAGAAAAAGCGAAATTAACTGACGCAAATTCTTCCATGGAACTAATCGTTTCCTCAATGTCAGCAGTGGATGGATATCATAAAAAGAAGCATTTTCTTGATTAAAAGAAGTTTTTAAGATAATTATTTATTTGGGATCTCCAACAAAGGACAAACAGGAACAATTGCAATAGAATACACATAGTATCATATTGATCACTCACTTCATCGTCTTTTTACCCGACTGCCCCAGAAGGAGGGTAATGTTTGCCGTTTGATTTAGCACCACGCCAGACGATTTATTGAGTACGGCAGGTGCACAAATACTGAGCCTCGACCAGGTGCCTTGATTTTTATTTATTCTCAATAATCAATGTAACTCATCGTCGCACTGACATTATAAATCCTGAAGACGTAGTGACTGCATTCGAAAGGACTGTGGTAGAGGACCCCAGGTCACGATTTCCACCAGGCAAGATCGGAAGAATTTTCCTTTTCAATGGAGGAGTGGTACTACAATCCTACACCTCTAAGCGACACATTATTGTTTTCCAACATGCACGCGAACGAAGTCGCGGGAACAGCTAGTCCTACTAATATCCTACTAATAGGTATTATAAATGTGAAAGTTTGTATGTTTGAATGTTGTTACTCAATCACGCAAAGACGACTGAACGGATTTGTATAAAACTTGGCGCAAACAAGAAATAAAACGTTTTATTTGATTTGATCTTTTTCCGTTTCAACACTTTTAACTCTAATATCTTATAAAGGCTTACGAAAGTACCGGGAATCCCGGTTCGTTAGCCAGAGGGTCTCAAAAATCCCGGTTCTTTAAAACAGAACCGGTTCTGCATTCCCTAATCCGGTAGCCCCCTTTTTGGCCCCTTTTGGAGGAAGTACCCCTCCAATCAAAAATCCCCGACGACAAAAAACTGCAAAAAATTCGTAATACCTGTATGCCAAGTTTCATCCAGATCGGTTGTAAAAAATACGACCTTTATAAGAGTACTTACAAACTGACACACTGACAGTAAAAGAAGGATGCCCATTTATGGCCCGAAACGCCCAGGAATTTACGTATATGTAAAAAAAACATCGTTATTTCTAGTTATCTAACAAGATATTCATTTATCCGAACAAGATGGGAACATTTTTGCACAAATAAAAAGTACCGAAACGATAAATACGTGAAAATAATTCCCTTTTGTGGATAAAATCAGCAGTGTTGCCAATAATTATTAATTCCGTTCACGAAATAATCGATTATGTTTTCATGGATGTTTTACTTATAATATCAGATCCGTAATGCTTATTATTCGATGTATTCAAACAAATACGGTGTTATGTTTTTACTATTGATACTAAATGAACAAGCGAATTGATAGTTGATATAATAATGAATGCATAGGATCATAACAAAAACGCTACTACACATTTTAATTACCTATAATTCTTTATCTGTTCAGCACAATAAAGATAGAATATGTTAAAGAAAACATATTTACAAAGACGTTCATAACTTCTTAACCTCTCCCGAGGCAGCCGCAAGGCTGCCGCAAACCATATTTGTCCTTCAATCCCCGAGGCGGACATACGGCCGACGCAGGTACACACGGTTTAACAGACGACGCAGGTACAATCTCTATTTCTACTATGAAATTAGGGCTAAACTGGTCTGTGAACAATTTAACTCTATGGCCTGACGGATATTCTCGTCAACTAAATCATTTAATTATTAAATTCCCGTTCGTCCCACCAGGGGGACGACGGCAGTGGGACGAACGGGAATACACCCTTTTTTTTACGATTTTTATCATAAAAACCAATATCCAAAAATATCAATAGGCAACATTGGAAAAAAATGTTGAAACTGACTGATGTCGCACGTCACACGCAGGTAAAACGTCATAGTCACGAGTGCGCGCTCGGCATCGTATTTCGTTATTTTTTATTGTTTTTGTGTGTAAATCGATGGGAAGTGTTGTTATTTCCATAAGTAGTTTTTACATACATCGTGGTAGATAAATATTTGCACTAACTAGCATCGTTTATTAAATACCTATTTTGATCCGACCAAAAAAAACGTCGGGAACCCGTGAGTGAAAAAGTGAATGTGATTATTTTGAGTTGTGTGTGTTTCGTGTCGTGTAATCGCTGGTAAGACTTTATTTTATTTTTTAATATTAGGTACTTAATCGTTTTATTATTTGAACTAAAATACACTGTTTATCCATTTTTTTTAACCAAATAATGTTACGTCATCAGAGTTGACGTCGTTAAGATTAAAGAGTCACAGTGGCGATTATAATTTTGTATTAAAATTAGGATTCGATAAAAAAATCGATATCGATCTATCAATTTTTTGTGTGTGGTGTGGCAACATTGAATTATGCCGGCCGGCTGTCAAGTCAATGTCAATGTCAAATCACAAATCGACTTTCTTTGTTTTCGTTTGCTTATCTTTATTTTCTTGCGAATTTGTTATTTTAACCATCGAATACGCTTATTAAATGGACTCCGAAGATTCTTTGAACCCTGAGCCCTGACGACCACGGCCTGAACATGGATTCCGCTCCCGCTTCCACAAATTATGAAGACCCCGGCATTGTCGCTGGCCCGAGTACTTCCGTGCCCTAAGTAATTCATTCAAAAGGTCATTTACGCTGTGTTAATTGTGGTTTAAACGTCACGAGAATACGAAGGCATTTCTTGGAAATAGCAGAAAGAGCAAAATGTTATACAACAATCTAAGGCGACCCACCGACCAATGTGTTCGACACAACAGGTCAGTACATGTCTTCCTCTGAGAAATTATTTTTAAATAAATAGACTAGAGTACTATCAAGGTTAGTGTTGTTTTAGGATATCTAATAATTATGACTTGTTTATTAGGTACAAGTGTCGAGTGACAGTTTAGTGTGCGAACAACAAAATGTACAGATTGATGGTCATGGACAAGTGTGCATCAGCTGCGTGCGGCAGATTGGTTTTGAGAATAAGATCAGATACACTCAGGTCTGATTCTCCACATGAACAACTCGAAAAAAGTGTGATTGCCCGTCAGATTGTACCAAGAGCGGTAAGTTATCAACAGTTTAGAATTAATACAAGCGTAGTTCTGAGATTTGATACTGACATACTTCTGAGTCTATATAAGTGTAATATTCAACTTCTTTCGTGTCCGCACAAGTTATATTTCACATAGTACAGATTGTCTAGAAACTTGAGAAAGATTTTTTAGAAATTAATTAATAATAATATAAAATGTTATTGATAGATATTTTTTGATTGTGTATTTATTTGTACCAAAACCACAGTAATTCACGTTTACTGTCTTTATGCACTGAGCTTTAATTTTTATTATTATTTCAGTTGCCATCATCATCTCGTTAGAGCAGTTTAGAGCAGCATCATGTTCAACTACAGAACCGGAATCTGAACCATCCAGTCTGCCTATGGAGCAATTTGAACCATCCAACCTACCTTCGGTGCAATCTGAAGTAGCTGACAGTGCTTAGCAAGCGGGACAACAAAGCTTGAACACATCCAACAGTATACTGCTGCCTTATTATGTAAGAGCACCAAACACTCAAAATCAATGTTTCTTTCCTGGCTGTAACAAGACCAATTGGCTCGCTATCCCATCAGCACTGCGGGTACATCTATTTTGTAAGTACAATTATTATGTACCGCCGGATTGTAGAATCTGTTATTACCTAACCCCTGGAATCTACTTTTAGAATCAATATATAATCATATTAAAACATTTAGTGCAGCACAAATTGAAGATTTTGCCTCATTGAAAAAAACGATTTTATCTAAATAACCCCAACTTTTTTCTAAACCAAGACCTTGACCATTTCATTATTTAAATCGCATATTATCCTATCCATATACTTTGAATTGTGTGCACTTGAGGCCAAAGTGTCTATGGAGCACGGGCAATTCCCTTTGCCAGTTGATGCAGAGACGCTTCGCTCGCTACGCTCGCTCGGTCAATTATAACTTTCAACAAATTAGCATTTTCGGCTGTACTTACGAGTGGTAAGTAATCCCGTGTGTCATATTGTTCTTCCTTGTATTATTAAAACACTGTTTAGCTGCACGAGAAGTCATTTTGATGCGTATTTATCACAAAAAAACTGTAATTATGGAGCTGTTTGATCAACGATATGCCGTGCGCGACTGAGTGCCGACCAGTGCCGACTACGGGGAATCACGTAGTTTGATAGGACCGCGCTATTACTAAGTCCCGTATCTACCGCTTTTAATACTTCAATGTTTATCTAATATATAAAATTCTCGTGTCACGGTGTTTGTTGCCAAACTCCTCCGAAACGGCTTGACCGATTTTTATGATTTTTTTTGTGTATATTCGGTAGGTATGAGAATAGGACGTAAACTATTTTTCGTACTCCTAAGTGTTAAGGGTGGTCTACCCCAAGTTTTTTTTTTCTTTTTTTGGACCATTTTTTTTTTTTAAATACATACAACCCCAAATTTTCATCCTTCTACCACCAACCCCTATTTTTTTGTAGCAATATTAGTACTTTAATAATTTTTTTATCAGTTACCACTCGATCAGTCTGTTATTCCCGTCAGGTGTCTACCGGTGTAGATAGAGTAGATAATTACTGATAAGTACACGTGCCCTCAACATTGAAGTTGTATTGAGCTTGCATTGAATACTGTCGCAATAATTATTATGAGTGTACAAAGATCGCCACCGCGCCATGCTACCGGCACTGCCGCTGGCGCAGGCGGCGGATCGCAACCAGACTTGTCAAAGTTAAGCCTGTTGGCAGCGGATCCGCAAGTTACCTTTCGGAATAAAAGGAAACATGAATGTGAATGCGCCACCGAAATTAAAGAAATGCGGTCGGAATTGTCCCGCATCGGTTCGTTGCTAGAAAAATACGTTGGATCTAATGAGCAGATTATGATTAAAATGCAGGAGAGTATATCAGAGGTCAAAACTGAGATCACTGAATTGAAGGCATGCAACGAACAAACTGCAGACATGATTCGCGAAAATACAGCTCAGATTAATGCCATTAAATCATCGACATCTGGCATGATAACTGAACATAAACAATTAAAATCTACTGTATCGCATTTGGAGAAACAATTAACTTTGGGGGAACATAAAATGAAATCCTTTGAGTCAGAACTTAACACGTTAACACCCACTTCTGAATTTACGACTTCAAATTTTCAAAACCAGCTATGCCTGAACGAACAAATAATTAAGGAAGTTGCAAATCGAAATAACAGAGAAAAAAATATTATTGTTGTGGGCCTGCCCGAACAGTCCGCTGCTAGCGCGGAGGATCGAATATCCCAAGATGACGCTGATATTTTCAAACTTACTCTACTGGTGCGTCCAGACCTCCCGAAACCGATTAAAATCTTTAGAATAGGCAAATACTCACCAGGAAAAAGCCGCAGAATCAAAGTTTGTTACGACACTTCCGCACCCGCAAAGCATCTCCTACGCAATAAAGAAAAATTGCCAGAAAACATTAAAATATTTTCAGACCAAACCCCAGCACAACAAAAATATTTTAAAAATCTAAAAGAAGAACTAAAACGTCGTCAAACTGACGGAGAGAATGAACTTACCATAAAGTATATTAATGGCACACCTACAATAATAAAAAACCCTACAAAAAACTACGAACAGTAAATGAAATCATACCTACGACAATCGCTAGCAATACCTACCAATTAATCAACAATTACCAAAATATAGAAACCAACAAATCACGGCTCAGATTTTTCTACCTTAATGCTCGAAGTATACGCAAAAAAGGAAAATTAGATGAACTCAAATGCATTCTAAAATCGCTACCTAATACGATTCATGTTATTTTACTAACTGAAACTTGGATTAGAACTGAAACACAAGCCTTGGAACTACAAATAAACAACTACTCACACTACTACAACTACAGAACCGATTCAAGAGGAGGTGGAGTTTCAGTATATGTCCACAATGACCTGAAACATAGCTTATCAGATTCTAAGTACATAGGAGGAAATAACTATCTATGGATACGACTAGAGCGATATGCACTGGAAGTAGGAGTCGTATACAACCCCGGCGATACTAACTACACAGATTTTCTTGAGGTTTATGAGTCCCAGCTACAACAAAGAAACAGGGCAATAGTGTTCGGAGATTTTAACATTGATCTTTTAAACAAAGATAAAAAGACTAAGCAATATAAAGAACTCTTGAAAGGAACTGGTCATACATTACTAAATAAAATCAGTAAGAAATATTGTACAAGAGAATCGAATACTAGAAAATCTATTTTGGACCACGTCAGCTCTAACCTGAAAGACGACCACTTCCATATAGCAATAGCTGACTCTTCAATGTCAGATCACAAACAAATATATGTTGAACTCAAAAAAACCAAATCCCCTCAAAAAATACGGACCCAATACGAAGCAATAGATTTCACAAAACTACATGATATGCTAGAAACAACAAACCTTGAAGAATTAGATGATGACTACGCACTACTAGAAAACAAAATAAGATCCATAATTGACAAAAGTAAAACAACAAAGATCAAAATTCTGAACCTACCCCAAAAAGACTGGATAAATAGAAAAATTATTAGTGATATCAACCAAAGAAACGCATTGTGGACAGAACTAAAGAAGAATCCAAATAATACCACCCTGGAAACAGAATTTATTACAAAAAGAAAACATGTTGCCAAACACATGCAAGATACAAAGAATATTTTCTACTATAGAAAGTTTAACGATTGTGTTAATAAACCCAAGAAAATGTGGAATTTGGTAAACATCTTAGCAAACAATAAAATTAAACAAAATTGTGCTCCTTCAAAACTATTGATTGATTCAAAACAAATTACAAACCCAAACGAAATTTGCCAGATTTTCAACGAGTACTTTGCCACGATAGGACCGCTTTTGGCGAATGAAATACCTAGATCATTTCATGATGATCGCACACATGCTTTACCAAAACCTCTTGCAGAAGAGACTCCAGTGTTATCAACTCTTGATCCGTGTTCTGAAACTGAAATTACAAAAATTATATCTAATCTCGACCCTAACTGTAGTACAGGATTAGATGGAATTAGTACCAAAGCAATAAAATGTATAAAAAATATAATAGCGAACCACCTGAGCAAATGTTTCAACAAACTGCTAGCTGAAGGTAATTTTCCTGATACCCTGAAAATGGCGAAGGTAACTCCCATTCACAAATCGGGTTCAAAAATGGACCCAGGTAACTACCGACCTATTTCAGTGCTGCCTGTATTGTCAAAAATTTTAGAAAAAATCCTACACAACCGATTAGATAAACATTTAACTTCTATCAACTTTCTTTCAGACAGACAATACGGTTTTAGATCAAAAAGCAGCACACTAACAGCTACAGTTGACCTCGTTACTAAAATTAAGCAAAATGTTGATAAAAAAAACATAGTCCTTGGAATCTTTATTGACCTTAAAAAAGCGTTTGACACCGTAAGTCATGAATTGCTTCTTAAAAAGCTAGAAACCATCAAAATTACCGGCAGCGCCTTAAAAATGTTCGATTCTTATCTAAAAAACAGGTCGCAGTTAGTTAACACGGATAATAATTTTCAAAGTGGCGCATTACCTATAACGTGTGGAATTCCCCAGGGTTCAATTTTGGGGCCCCTGCTCTTTTTAATCTATATAAATAATATTCAGGAAATTCAACTACACGGCCATATTACTCTTTACGCAGATGACACTTGCTTATTTTATTTTGGATCTTCCATTCATAATTTAATTTCCCAGGCTCAAGATGATTTAAACACCCTTTCTTCATGGTTCCAATATAATTTATTAACGATGAACATTTCTAAAACGGGCTACATCTTGTTTAAAGCAAAAAATAAAATAATACCTTCACATAATCCATTACTTATTAACAATGTGCCCTTACAGCAAAAATCATGTGAAAAATATCTTGGCTTAAGATTGGATAGTTCTCTATCGTGGACTGTTCACTTGGATCATATAAGAACTAAGCTTACGTCAGTACTTGGATCCCTCCGAAACATAGTTCGATGTATTCCACATAGACTGCGTCACACCATCTATAACGCCTTAGTAAAACCACACCTTCTATATCTGGTTGAAATTTGGGGTAGTGCGGCCAAAACGAAGCTAGCAAGTCTCCAAGTTGCACAAAACAAAATAATTAAAATGATTTTTAACTACCCATATTTAACATCAACATGCAAAATTTATGAAGAAACCAAAATAATGAACATCAGGCAGTTATATATTTATAATACATGTATTTTCATTCATAAGGTACTCAACAAAAGTATACAGACTAATTTATCGTTTACTAAAGTCAAACAAGTAACCCAACGTAGCACTCGCCGAGCTAGTTTTCTGATTTTACCGAAGATGAGAACAAAATTTGGCAAAAAAATGTTAACTTTTGAAGGAGCACAATTTTACAATAATATACCTTCGTGTATAAGAAGGTTACACTCATTCAATGCATTCAAAACCCAATTAGCTGAATATTTAATCACAAATAAAACCCTTCCTAAAAGCTGAATGGATTGGATGTGTGTATCATAATTGCTACCGTGACGGCTGTGACGGACTTTATATTTATAATTTAATTTAAGCATTGTTCTCATGTAATGATGTAAGTGACTTTGTGTCTTTTTTGAGAATAAATATCTTTAAACCTAGAACAGGTCTCTGAATGACTCTATTTTCCTCCTGTTGAGTAGGATTGTCTTCAACACTATTCGAACGACGATCCTGCCCTTTATACATTTTCCTTACAATATACTTATACATAATTACAGCTACTAACAATAAAAAGACGATCGCGTACAGAGAGTAAAGAGCGACACTGACACTATCACCGTTGCTTTCACTGATTTCACTATTCGCACTATTCTTCAGAAGGTAATTTAGATGGCGTATGTCGTCCAGGTTAACTCCTTTCAGGTTTACAGGTTCCAACTTAGCGGCGTTAGAGGTAAGTTCATGTAAATCAGGTAAGTTTATCACTGGAACAGGCTTATACTCCGTTTGCAGGAAGTGAGAACGCTGTCCGTGGAGTTGGATATTTTCTATAGAAACATCACTTTGCGGTTCTATGGTTATGATGTATGTTCCTTGTATGCGTTCCTTGGTGTCGTCATTGCCACAAGTTTGCGATATAATTCTTTTGTGTTTCGTATATACTATCCAACTATTCGGACTAATTTTTTGTAGTTTCAGGAATTCTGACTTTATCTGACGGGGAAGACAACTCGACAGATTGTGGTGATATTTCATTAGTTGTTCGATACAGGTAGGTTCCACATATTGAATGAAGTTATTTTCAGAGCAGAGGTATTCTTTGACTGTTATCTCTTGGCATGGTTGATCAGTTGGAAGATATTGGGACCCTTCTACCAAAAGGTAAGGAAATTCAGGAATAACAACAAAGGTTTGGTTTAAGGAATCCATAGGAAGGGAATACAATTTATAGTAATTATAAGTAACATTTAAAATTAGCGGAACTTCAATAATAAAGGTTATTTCTTCATTTTTAAGGTAAGCTTTTACAGACAATGACTCTTCTATATTGATTAAATTTCTATCATTTACAGAATACATTAAGTTATCATGTTCGTTAATATGTTTTAATACATTCAACAATTCGTCGGGATTTATTACGGCTTTGTGTAAAACAGATGTTTTACTAAATGCCAAAGCAGTTTCTAATTCGCTAAGCTTAAGAAAGATAGTCCAAAAGTTCACAATAAATTGATTGAGTAATCCAAATACATAGGTCATATAAATTGAATGATTATCTTTTGTGTTAAGATTAGCTACAAGGCCTTCAAGTAATTTAAGGCGCTCATTAATTTTATTTGTATTTTCATTCAATATTTCAGTAGAGTTCAGGAAGTGATCCAACATTTTAGAAATCACAGTGAATTTATTGGTTATTGCCTGTTCTTTAGTCTGAATATTATAAATTAAATTATCATATCTAACCGCATCTCCATGATCAAGGTTACCGGTTATAACTTTGATAATAGATCCCAAAGGATTTACAATACCACGTTTGAATCTTTTGGAAGGAATTAATTGCTGTAATTTCTCTATGGTCTGATTTCGAATATACTCCACTTGTGTTTTAAGTCCCATAAACTCCTCTGTGTAGGATTTGTTTGGGTATAATTTTTGGCTGAATTCAGAATATTTTCGAATATTGAAAGAAAGGTCAGTACTTATGCCCTTAAGACTGATTATTTTAACAATAGACCACTTATCGTATTGAATAAACGCTTGACCCATTTTTACCGGAAGAATACCAGGGTTTTGACTAATCTTTACTGCTTGAAGGGCCTGGCTTGGAAGAGTACAATTGGTCGTTGTCCATGTCACCAGGATCAAACTCCACCTGCGGAGGACGTTTTATGTTTTTGAGAGGTACTTTGGTATCCCTATTTTTAAGTTTAATTGGTATAACATTGCGTTCTATCTGACCTGTGACAATGGCCTTTTGGTACCTAGGCTTATCTTTTGCTTGTCGCTTATTAACTGCTTTAGCGAAAACCGGTTTTCCTATTTCTAAAGCTGGTTCTAATTCACCTCCTCGGATCGTTTCGTTAAAATCTTTTCTTTGTGAATTTTTGCCTTTTCCGAAATATACTTATAGAGTGTCTGAGTTCTCTTCTTATGATCCCTAATCAATTGTTGTTTGTAAGCTTTATCAAATTCAGAGTTAAATGTAGAGTTTAATTCAGTATGACCAAACACAACTTCAAACGGGGTTAAATCTGTGGTGCTATGAATAGTGCTATTATAGGCCATAACGGCATAAGTCATTACAGAGGCTGCATCTGTAAATTTCTTTTCATATTTTGCCAATCTGTAAATTTCTATAATTGTGGAATGAAAACGTTCTATGAGGCCCATAGAGTTTGGATTGTTGGGAGTTCCTATGTGTAGTTTTATTTTATGTAAATCTGTTAGTTCTCTTAGTAGTTCATGGTTGAATTCAGTTCCAGGATCAGAACTTATTTTCTGTGGTATGCCGTAAAAAGAAAAATATTTCATCAACGCTCTAACTACATCAGGTGTTGAACGAGATTGAACTTCTATGGCTTGACCTAACTTACTAAAGGCATCAATTAAGGTTAAATAGTATTTCGATTCTATGCTAAATAGGTCTATAAATATTTCTTGGAAAGGTGCATTCTGAGTTTGTGTAAGTTGCAATAAGGGTTTAATGGGTTTCCTATCATATTTAGAAGTTTTACAACGCTCACATGAGTTAATAATGGCGGAAACGGTTTCAAATAAATTTGGCCAAAAATAGTTGCGACGAATCCGTTTAATGGTTTCGCTGATGCCACGATGACATGTCTTGCCTTCGTGTAATTTAATTACTATAGCCTTTTGTTCCTGCTCATCTTCGACATAAACAACACGTTCGGTACATTCAAAGAAGTTAACTACATCTTTCTTAAACAGAGAAATTATGATTTTACTGAAATCTTTTCTAAGTTCTTGATTTTCAAAATAAATGAAATACTTCATTTTTGGTTTTATGTAGTCTTTCAAAAATCCTGTGATGAGATTATAGTTGTGAAGCGGCAAAAATACCTCTAACACCTTTTGTTTGTCTCTAGATAAATCTTTTACTTGAATCTCATTACGAAACCAGCTAAAGACGAGTATTTGATTAGGCTTGGTATCTATTGCTTCGCTTAAGATCGGTATGCCACTGGATTCGAGATCTTTGGCTGAATGAACTGTCTGTATGGAAGAAGTCTCAGACGATATGGGATAATGAGGTGATTTGTCAAGAACTGCATCAGTTTCTGCTATACTTATTGGACTAGCTGTGGCGGTTCCTTCAGAGTCAGATATGGAAATTGTTGTAGAACCGTCTGTACTTTGTCTGGTCATGTCTTTCTGTTGGTCTAAATGAACGATCATTGAACTGTTGTCTAAATCGTCGGCTCCCTCTAGGGCATTTAGGCGTTTAACAATTGCAGCTGGCATTCGAATGCCTTCATGAAACTGCTCGTTATCTATTATGGCATAGCCATCCATCATAGAACAAAAAAGCATTTTTTGTATACCTTGAAGAAATATTACATGAAGATACAGAAATCCACATGAGTGTAAAACTAAAATTAGTAATAATAGCTGCTCTTTTTGTACTTACCTCAAGGGTCATGGCCTATGGGCAATGGATATTTGTTTCCAACAGTGTGAGTGGCCTCTGTTTGATTCCTCCCTGTTTGGGTGCGGTCTGTGTCATTGTCATTGTCACAGGGGAGTGGTGGTCATCAATTATCTATGTCGTGTTTGCTGTGTCCTTCTTGCATCATCTATATGACAATAGGTATAATTATTATAACTCAATAAAGTTCAGAAAGATTAAGTAGGTACCAATTTTTATTTAATGTTAGGTTGGGATCATGTATGTTTAATTTAGTTTAGTAATGCAATGCTATACTTACTAGTAACACTTACGATTATGATCGGTTAAGTATTGCATTCCATAGGTCGGTGGATCTTACTCCTTCGCACATCAATGGATCCATATCATCCCACTAAAACAATAGTAAGAAATCCATATAAAACACTGATCAAGCTGTGCGGATTAGCTTATTTGCTGCCAACCCCATGCCTTGACGCGTACCGTAATGCAAATGGCCGCCATGCCATCGATGATGATACGCTTAGAGTGCGCAATTACCATCCATGGTGTATCAATGTAGTTACTTTACCTACTTATGGATTGTTAGTCTATTATTGAACTTATTATAATTACTCAAACACGCCACACTACACAACGTTTATAATAATTACGTACTTACTACCGTATAACACACTTATTATAGTAAATATTTTATGAACTCATAGAAATATGGTCTTACTTAGTTTTTAGTATATTATTATTTCTTAAATTTATGTTACGCACAATATTACAGATATATATTTTTATTACATTATGTATGTACATACTATGTTCAGCTGAATCACACATATTTCCACAGACTAATTACCTTCATATTTCAGTGAAGAATAATACTTAGATACTTACCAGATTTTATTGTTCACGCAGGGGACGTCATTACGTCATTCCATAGGTGATTGCTGAAAACCAGCGCTGTTGACGTTAGGTTCGTCCGAAGTCACAGCAATTCGCTGAGCAATAACCTGTTCACGCACAGATGCGGCGCGCAGATTTTTCATACTATTATTTTGTTACAAAAGTAGTATTCTGCAATCGGCATGTTGTTTTGTTTTGTTATGTTGTTTGTTGTTGTCATTTGCCAATGTCGCAACCGGTCACAACAGTAATTACCACAGACTATATTTTAGCTTGTAATTACGCAATATTGCCTTTGATCTGTGGCCTTGATATAAACCAATGAGCGACATTGTACAACTTTAATTTTTTATTTTATTTAACTGGTTGAATACGAGGCTTTTGGCTACTTTTGTATCTGTGTATTTTATGTTTTATTTTAAAAAGTGCGTTTTGTTTGTGCAGAATAAACAATTTTTCTTTTCTTTTTTCTTTCTTTCTTTCTTTCTTTCCATCCTTTTGATTTGCAGGTAATTTCACTCGATGTTCGGTCCGCGGTTCTAGTCTAATTTCAAGGTCAGTGGAATAGATTATAGGAATGTTGACGCCGTTTGTCTTTAAAGTGTTGTTCTTAAACGATAAATCAGCATTTAGTCGGGATATAAGGTCCATTCCAATCAATCCGTCATATCTGTTGTCCACATCATAAATATAAAATTTATGTAACCCGTCATCATTAAAAATGGAAAATAGGGGAATTTTAGCTACTTCATAATGTTCACTAGTTGCATGTATGCTTGTAACAGTAAATCGTTCATAGAATTTTAATTGAGGAAAATACTCATCAGCTTTACTGGGACTTATAAAAGATCGTGTGCTTCCTGTATCTAATATAAATTTACCGTTTATCTCAGGAATGTATATGTATGGATGATGTAAATTGGCGTCAAAATGAAGTTTTATCATTTCTGGCAGGTTTGTATTAAATTTTATTTGATAATTTTTAACAGCTTCCGGATCACTGTTATTTTCGGTTGGATGCAAATTTTCAGCTGTTTTAGAAAATTCTACACTAGGCTTCTCATCTACGTAACCATCTTCAGTGTACATATTTGTATAGTCATAGTTACAGTGTGTCGTCATATTATGAGTGTAATCGTCGTGATTAGGGTTGTAGTAGTATTGTTCATTATCCATATAAAGTTCATTCACAGGAAAACCTTGTTGTTGCCTAACCGGTGCTGGAGCAGTTCTCATTGTCACGTCACTATCGTAGAAATTATTGGTTGGACGATAGGCCGAAGCTTGAATGGGTCTATCTCTATAGCCAAATTGTCCTACTTGGGGTCTATAACCAAATTGCGCTGTTGGGGGTCTGTAGCCAAATACTCCTACTTGAGGTCGGGAGTCTAATGGCTGGGGATTTTTTTTATCAAAGACTGGTGGTCTAAATTGAGCCATTTGTGGTCGTGAACCAATTTGTTGATTCGGTATATTTGGTCGTACAAAATTTTGATTAGGTATACCAAATTTGAATTGAGTTTGGTTTGTAAAAGGTCTAAAATTATTATTCTGTAAAAGGGGCGGTGCGCTAAAAGGCTTCAGATTGGGTGAATTAAAAACGAATTCTATATCGCGTGATGGTAACATATGACCTTGCTGTCGGTGTTGCAACATTTTACTACGTAAATTATATTGCTCCTGAAAGTTAACTTCTTCAAGGACATATTTTAAAGCTTCTTCCAACGTGGTAGGGTTTTTAATACGAACAATCCGCACCAAATGTTCTGGTAAATTATACATGAATATATTAAGAGAAGTATTGTTATAAATAATTTTCTTTGCTTCTCTTAACGTTGTAGAGCTGTTCTGATTTACTTTTGAAATTAATATAGCACGAATGTCTTGAATACGACTGCAAAACTGTAAGTATGACTCACTTTGTTTGATTTTTAGGGTTTCTAGTTCAATAGCTACGCATTCTTCGCTCCTGGGATCACCAAAATGTTGAATCAATAAAGATTTTAATTCGCTATAGGTTTCAAAATCACCTCTTTCACTAATTAAGGCTGCCGCTTTACCCTTTAATTTACTCGTAATATTCTGCATTAAAAATTCATTTCGATCCGTGGTCCCTTGATATTTTTCAATAACATATTCGCACTTTCTTAAAAATAAACTAAGCAAATTAGTTTCACCACTAAAATCGGGAATCAAATTTAAAACATCCCGGGGTATTAACGATTCAGCAAATTGCATGAACAACGGCGTTTCTATAATTTTAAAAACTAAGTATCTAATAATAAAACTTCAATTCCGAATTAAAAAAAAAAAAAAAAAACTAAATTAACAAACGAAATAATACTAAAAGTTAAAATTGTATCAACATTATTAGTGTGGGGAATTAGGAAGGAAGTAGAAGGTTACTCACAGTCCAACCGCCTTATAAATTATCACCATCTCTGCTCACCCACGTTATCGTTACGCGTTATCTAAACTTATTTATATGGTTCGAGGATTGCCAAGAACGTCTCACTGATTTTAAGTAGCGACGACTCTACGTTACCAATCGCGAATAAGTTCCTTAGTGTTCTTTTTCACTTTTCACAGTGTTTTTCACTTGACTTTCCGCGAAGGCCACAGTTTACGGCAATCCTACCGGCTGCGCCAGTTAGATTTCGGGAGCGGAGCGATGGCCAAAAATAAAACCTTAGGACTCGTTCAACTAAGAGTTTATTAGCATAAACGACCCGAGCTTACAGAGTTCGATGTAAGACTAAATAATCTATCTAACTTAATACATATGTAGAACTTACAACTAAGCTGGTGGTCACTGGCGCCTTCACATCACGCCGTGTCTGGCTGATAAGGGCAAAAATGCAGCGTACGAGCTTATGGCTCTACCGCAGCGAACCCACCTTGGTTCGGAGAATGTAACTAGGTACACCACGGACTTAGTGTAACCATATTTAAATTTTTTATTATGTAGACAACAGGGTATTCGTACATACTTTTTTATTTTCCCAGTTACGTAGGTACATATTAATAAATAATGGAGACTAACACTCTGGTTTCTATTGTATTTTTAAGAAATCGAATCGCATTTTTATGAAGACGCCTGCCTGATCCGTAAGTAACCGACTGTTACTTACGGATTGGTGGTACATTTCAAAATATAAAAGACCAAGCGCTGATACCTACTTAATTATCTAATTATTCTTTAAAAGATGACAACCTTGACGAGGTATCCAGAAGGTATAAGAGTTACGCGATAGAAAGACAGGCAACTTGTAGGTGAATATAACTGTAGGTAATTAGCGTTGTGTGACCGAATCGCACTTTATTGTGTCGTAGCAAGAATCGCTTTTTATTTAAATGATTTTACGGAGAGTCCCATCTGTATTAATCTGTGACAGGACCAAAGAATTAAGCTTCAAGGAGCCCTTACATGCTTGTCATTTCGTGCGAAGTTGAAGCTCCGATATGTATTCTTTGCTCCATTTACTCCAAAAATGCTGTCGGAGAAGCTCAATACGCTCAAATCGAGTAAGAGAATTGATGGAGTGGTCTCGATAATATCAGGTGACGGCAGCGATGTCATAGGGCGTCCAATCAAAAAGTGTCCGGGTGTGAGCGGCGTCAGATCCTCGGGGTTAGATGATAACGGCGTCAGTGGTCTGGAGTTCAAAATGGCTTCAACCTGAACCATCATGTTGTATAGCTCTTCGTAGGTAAGTAAGATTACAAAGGCCCAGCACTCTGACTAAGTGATGCTTGGTTGATTTAACACCAGCCTCCGCAAGGCCAGCGAAATGAGGGGAATATGCAGGACTGAAGTGAAAGTTAATTCCTTCCTTAGCTATCTCCTCGGACAGCGAATCGCAACTCGTCTTAAGAAACCTAGAAAGGTCATTAGATGCACCAACAAATGAGGTGCCATTATCCGAGTAGATATTTCTCGGCTTACCTCTACGTGATATGAACCTCTTTAACGCCATAATGAAAGCATTGCTTGTTAAATCACTGACCAGTTCAAGATGAATTGATTTCGTAGAAAAACAAACGAAAATAGCTATTATAAACTTTTACTAATTTGTAGCCACGACCTTGACGAACAGCTGACTGAATAGGACCTGCATAGTCCAAACCTATATTTTCAAAAGGAAAACCTGCTAGAAGTCGTTGCTGTGGTAAATCTCCCATAATAGGACTTAGTTTCATCTCTAAATCGGCAACAACGAACACATTGTTTACAGCAAATTCTAGCTAAATTGCGACCTCGAATGAGTCAATACGTATCTCGTATAGACGCCAACAATAACTGGGGCCCAGCGCGGAACAATCTTTTATGCTCATAATTAAATAGTAACTTAGAGAAATGATGACTAGATTGAATAAGGATCGTGTGCTTTTTATTATAAGGAAAATCCGAATGTTGTAATCTACCTCTAATCCGCATTATATTATTCTCGTCCAAAAAAACGTTAAACTTATTTAATTCACTTTTCTTGGGTAACGTTTTCTTACTACGTAGTAATTTAGAGTCTTTAAAAGATTGACTTTGAGATAAACATATAATAAAGTTTAAAGCCCTTTCTAGTTCCTGCACAGAAAGAGGAACACAAATAATATGTTGCTTTTTACATGCGTCAATAAAACGTAAAACATAGGAGACTGTTCGCTGAAGTCTTAAAAGGTTTGAAAGCCGTGTAAAATTAATCAACTCATCAAATTGATTGTTATTAAACATGCAAGGTGTGGTTTAATTTTATTTCGGGTAAAATTTCATCATTAAAATTTATTTAGTAACATTTTTAGCCATCCTAAAACAATAGTGGAGTCAGTCTAAAAGAAAGTGCGCCGCGCGCTGACTCGTAATGCTGCCACAACTTTTCAAAGATGCGAACACCTACAAGAGCCCCGCATAGCTCAAGTCTGGGTATGGTCGTCGGCTTGAGTGGCGCAACTCTGCCTTTGGCTAACAATAAACGCACTAAAACCTGTCCCTGCCTATCAACGCTTCGTACATACAGACAAGCGCCGTAGGCACGTTCAGACGCATCAGTAAAAATGTGAAATTTTAAAAACTCATAACAATCAATTAAAACTCGACGTGGAATATGAATCTCATTTAATTTAGGTAAATTAATAATCATTTCATTCCAAAGCTTACTAATGTCCGGTGATAGCTGTTCATCCCAACCCAAGACAGTTTCTTCAACCCTAACTTCTGAAGTAACATTTTCATAACAATTACACACGGAGCCAATAATCCAAGGGCATCAAAAACTTGTGAAATAATCGAAAGCACGTTTTGTGTTATTAATATTAACTGACTGACTAACTGGAAAACAAAGGTAATCTGACAGTGGCTGCCAACCTATGCCTAAAGTTATGGTTGACTCAAATCCACCAACATTTAAATCTAGTGAAGACTGGGGAAAGTCTGAACCAATGATCAATTATATGTCATTCGACTTCCACTTTCTCAGATTCATCTGCGCTGAAGCGAGAGTTGAAGTAACTTTATGACGCAACTCTTTGACCTTATTGATGTCATCTCCTCCGGTGAGCAAGTCATCCACGTAAAAGTCGTGGAGGATGACATCACCAATCTCCTTGTCAACACACTAGCCCTAACTGCCGAAGACACCAGGTTGCTAGGTAAGGAGCGCTGGCCGTGCCGTAGGTCACGGTATTAAGTTGATAAGCGTGTAATGGAGCTGACGGATTATCACGCCAAATAATTTGTTGAAGATGCCTATCATTTAGATGAACAACTATCTGCCGGTACATTTTCTGAACATCAGCAGCTAGGATGTACTTATGTTGTCTAAAACGCACCAGGATCGATAAAAGATCGTCCTGTACCACGGGTCCAATCATCTGGTTATTATGACTAGAAACACCAGTACTAGTTAAACTACTTGCATTAAAACCACCCATAACTTAGTGGTGGCGGTGATTCGGAATGTAAAACGCTTGATCATCAATAGTTTTACATCTAGACATATGACCTAAAGTTTCATATTCCATCATGAACTCTTTGTACATATTATTATAAAATTGAGTTTTAGATTTAAATCTACGTTCCAAAGAAGCAAAACAATGCTTGGCTCTTGACAACGGTTCGCCTAAATTGTCCGGGGAACATTTTAAAGGAATCCGTACACAAAATTGACCATTTTCCAAACGAGTAGTGTTTTTCAGAAAATGCTCCTCACATAGCTTCTCCTCTGAGGAATACGGAGACAAAGTACACACTTCTTCAAGTTGCCAAAACTTTGTGAGTTGTTGATCAACATTAAAATTTAATTCATCATCACAGTCTGAACGTACCTTTATAAAATTACATTTTAAAAGTTTAGAAGAAATACAACTGTTAATTGGGCCAGAGACCAACCAACCCAATTTAGTCTCACAAAGAATTGGTTGCCCATCACCTAACTTAGTTCGTTGAGATTCCAATAAATCCCAAAAGATGTCAGCACCTAATAGTAACATATCGACAGGCGCCTGCGATCTGCGAGACAAACATTAGATGGAATTTTAATTTTTAACAAGTTAACATGTTTACTTGGAATCTCATCTGTGATGGATAGGAGAATAAAACAATTAATATCCATACTAAAATTATTATTTAAAGATTTTATTGATACAGCACACATTTTATTGATAAAAGATGATGAGTTGTTGATACCTATAATAGAATTGTTTACAGTCTTGGCAGTCAAACCTAGCTGTGGTATAACCTCTCAGTCATGAGACATGACGTGCTGCCACTATCAAGCACAGCACGAACAACATACTGCTGACCATTAATACTCGTGACCTTGACGAGTGCAGTGGACAATAACACGTCACCGTGTTCAACACTCACGGACAGCGATACACCGGTACCTATACCTTTAGTAGTAGGCTGAGTGGAGACAGTCGCACTGCCATTCGTGTCAACAACAACACTGCTAGCAGAAGCACCACTTGCGTTTGACTTCAAGGATTTATCAACGTGTACAATAGTGTTGTGTTTACGACGGCATAGTTTACAACCTAGCTTTTTGCAGTTGTTTGCATAATGTCCCAGATTAAAACAGTTGTAACAAACTTTGTATTTAGGTAATAACTGCAAACGAGCTTCATTGCTCAACGATAAAAACTGAGGACAACTACTTAACTAAACTAAAAATAAGCCTAAGAATTGTGTTACGTGTAACGGTATGATCACCGTTACACATAACACAATTCTTAGGCTTATTTAAATCACCATCATCCTGTATAAATTGAACTTTCACCTGAATTATTTTTATTAGAATACTGTACCAACATTGACTAACCTAACCTAACCTTGTTTAAACTTTTACCAGTGTGTGAGTGTTTAGTATTCGCAGAAGCTTCCAATTCGAACGTTTCTAGTATCTCAGCACGGTTTTATGTTGTTTGTTATCAAACCGCTTGCAGAGAAGATTCCACGCTATCGAACAATTTGCAGAAAAGAATAAGAAGAAAACTGAATTGAGTTGATCACCACATCAGCAGACCCTTCCAGGGATGACCTCAAATAATGAAATTTATTTATTTCATCCATATTATCATCGTTTGAATGGATGAGACTAACAAATGTGTCGAGAAACTCTTACCAGTTTGTATAAGAACCACTGAATTTCGGCAACTGAATAGTCAGTAATTTAACAAACTTATGATTGCTAGAACACGACATTACGTCACAGGTATCGTTGGAATCTCCTTTCCTATTATCATCCAACATTTGTTGAGCTTTAGATAGGGTTTTGTAATAAAGAGATTCAAACTCTGCGCGTTCCGACATCTGACCATCCAAATCATCAGTACTACACTCCAGCAATAATTGCACCTCATCATATTGGGCATACAATGCCTCGAGTCTAGTAAAACGTAATTGCAACTCGCTTACCTCAGTAGGGCTCAACGAAGAGGTGATCAAAGAATTTAGCTCGTTTCCTAACGAGATCTTTATAGTCCCTATCCTCTGGCATTGCGTAATCTGTGGTATCACCCTGAAATGTATAAAATTAAAGTTATAGTAACGTTTAAATTACAATTACAAATGATGCAGCCTGAAATACGTACAAGATTAATAAATACACTAACTTTAGAGTGAATCTACATAAATAATACTGTAGAATTAATAGTAAACTATACGTATTGACGGTTATATTTATATTTTACTGAACGTTAATAATAACACTGCAATTACAATTATTTCTATTGTAACTGTGCTTACTAATGTGATTATTATTTGGCATTCGATTTGGCATAGTACACCCGTACCCTAATTACGTAATACCACCGGGGTTGCGGATAAGTCCTAAGGGGAAACCGTGGCCCTGGTCTAGGTAAGGGAAGGAACACGGGTGGGGACGTCTGACACGCCCTCCCGCTCCGCCCAGAGCGGGAGAAGTCATTGGATGATTTCCCACCCAAAAAAAAAAAAAAAAAAAAAAAAAAAAAAAAAAAAAAAAAAAAAAAAAAAAAAAAAAAAAAAAACCCTAATTACGTAATGCACGATCAATTTTAAATTGAAATAAATTGAAACAAATTGCTAATCCATTGCTTCATAAGTTCGAAAAAAAAATCTGCTCTATTTTTTTTGTCGAACTTATGAAGCAATGGTCTATCAATCTTTATCAATTTAAAATTGATCGTGCATTACGTAATTAGGCTGCCGATTAAAGAATGAATGCTAAAAGCACTGAAATAATCTCCTAGCTGATCGATGAAGCGTTGCTATTCAAAACCGGTAGGCGGTTAGGAAAAAAAATTGAATTCAAAATGTCAAGGTCAAACTGTGAAAAGGACAAAAAGCACTATACTACAAAGTGTTATACATAAGTAGTTTAAAACCACTTATTATTAAAATATTAATGGGTGTTATTCTACTATAATGGGACAAAATCTACTTGCATGGGTTGAAAGTTTTGTTGCTGAGGTGTTTTTCAAGCACTTGTGTTCGATGTCTGTGGTAGTCTATCTTAAGGTTCTTATTTGTAGTCTTATATAATTGTGAAAGTTCTTTTTTGTCTTCAACGCTTTGCTGTCTTTTATGTTGAAGCTCCGAACGTCTTTTTATCAAGGCTTTAGTGTTCATTGAAATAGCACCGTTCTGTTTTTGTGGTTTTTTGGGTTTCTTTTGGTTTAGACAGTCTTTTATTAAGTTTTCAATTGCGTCGTATAGTGCCTCTACATTGTTGTTGTTTCCATAGGCGAGATTTTTTACATTTTTGTTTATGTTGTTTTGGTAGCTAGTTTTTGCTGTTTGATCCTGTAAGTTTAGGTTTGTAGAGCTGTAGTTTCTTCTAGAATTTTTCTCTGTTCGAAGGCTCAAGAAACCCCGAATGAGTCTGTGGTCTGAGGGAAAAATGTTGTTGTTCACCACCTCAAAGGTATTAAATTGTTTTGAGTTGTTCCTTAAAATAAAGTCAATTTGATTCATTGTCTTTTTATTGAGGGAAAATCCAAGTCCACTGGTTTTTTTCTTTCTTTCTGAATTTTGTGTTTATTTTTTTAAGTTTGTTGTCTAATGCGAATTGGAGTAAAATGGAGACATTTTACTCCAATTCGCATTAGAGAACAAACCTGTGGTTTCTTTTCCCATAGCAATAGGGTCCCAGTACCATTTTTTCTCCACATTTTTGCTGACCTATCTTGCAGTTGAAGTCGCCCATCATAATAATATTATTGACAGCAATAAATTGTTTGTGCTTTTCGTAGCGTTTCATTAAATTGTTCTATGTCTTGATCTGTCGATTCTAGAGTAGGTGCATATGCTTGAACTAGCTTTTTCCCGCGGCTTCGCTCGCGTGGATGTCGGAAAACCAAGGAAACGTACTACCGGGATAAAAAGTATTCTTTGTCCAGGTTATAAACTATCTGTCGCCTAATACAAATTCATATTAGTAGCATAACGTAATAATTGTACTTTTTGTTAGGTTACTGTTCAGAAATAGTGCACGATGTCTAATGATAGAAATTGAGAGAAGAATTGTAGAGGAGCTTGAAACTAAGTATTAACAGCCGCACGGGTCGACCCATCAGGTTAAGCTACGGTTGCCGTGGATGGTCTGTGGATGGGTGACCATCTTGACATACCGAGACTCCTCCATGCCTCGGAAAGCATGTTAAGCCGTTGGTCCCAGCTGCCATTCATGGATCTGTGACAGTTGTTACGGGTCGTCAGAAGCCCGAAAGTCTGACAACCAGTCTTACCAAGGGGTATCGTATTACCCAGTAACTCGGTTGTGGAGGTCAGATAGGTAGTCGCTCCATGTAAAATAATGGTATTCAGCTGCATCCGGTTACACAGGAAGCCGACCCTAACATAATTGGGAAAAGGCTAGGCAGATTAATTGTTTAATAATTGAAATACTATATCGTGAATTCATGAAACCCTAGTACTTTTTGTTAGGTTAGTTTAGGTAAGGCTCAGAAATTGTGCACGTGTCATGAACAGAATACCGTCTTGAACTTCGATTGCAGCGTCACCTATCGGGCCCAATTGTGAATAGCAAATTCCAAAAAATAGATCTCGTTGCGTGTATCTTGATATAGGTCAGTGCGATGCAAATAAAATATTTCATCCCTTTTCACCCCGGTAGGGGTTGTTTCCGAAAAATATTGATACACGTTATTCTTTGTTTTCGGTTTTAAGTATAAATACTGAATTTCGAGTAAATCGGACCTCGCATAAAAAATCTTTCATACAAACTTTGACACCCCCAATCCCCATTTATTACTAAGATAAGTACGAAGTACTCTCTATCGGCTTTAGCACCCTCAAAAACTACGAAAACGACACCCATGACGAAAAATGAGAAATTTGTCGCAGCCGCCATCTTGGATTTACATTTTGACCTCCCTTTCCGCTTAAGCACATTAGAAAACTATGTAAACGACACCCATGTCGATTTTTTTTAAATATTCACATCCGCCATCTTGTTTTTACTTTTTGACGTCACTATCGGCTTTAGCACCCTTGAAAACTACGAAAACGACACCAATGACGAAAAATAAAAAAGAATTCGCAGCTGCCATCTTGTATTTACATTTTGACCTCACTAACGGCTTTAGCACTATCCAAAACTACGAAAACGACACCCATGACGAAAAATTTGAAAATATTCACAGCCGCCATCTTGGATTTACTTTTTGACGTCACTATCGGCTTTAGCACCCTTGAAAACTACGAAAACGACACCAATGACGAAAAATAAAAAAGAATTCGCAGCCGCCATCTTGGATTTACATTTTGACCTCATTATCGGCTTTAGCACCATCGAAAACTACGAAAACGACTCCCATGACGAAAAATAAGAAAACTTTCGCAGCCGCCATCTTGGATTTAAATTTTGACCTCACTATCGGCTTTAGCACTATCTAAAACTACGAAAACGACACCCATGACGAAAAATGAGTAAATCGCAGCCGTCATTAAAATATTTTAACCCTTTTCACCCCGTTAGGGGTTGTTTCCGAAAAACCTTGATACGCATTATTCTTTATTTTCGATTTTAAGTATTAATACTGAGTTTCGAGTTATTCGGACCTTGCCTAAAATTTTTTTCATACAAACTTTGACACCCCCCAATCCCCGTTTAGGGGGTAACTTAGAAAAACTAAAAATTACAAACTTTATGATTTACTTAGATAAGTATTCGTGCCAAGTTTCAAGTCTATTAACTCAAGGAATAAGATTTTGCATACAATCGAAATCCCCCCTTTTCACCCCCTTAAAAGTCGAATTTTCAAAAACCCCTTCTTAGTGCTCCCCTACATTATTAAAGGAAGCTGTGTGGAAAATTTCACGTTCCTAGTCCCAGTAGTTTCGGCTGTGCGTTGATATGTCAGTCAGTGAATCAGTTTCTCCTTTTATATATACATATAGATAATAGATAGTTTTTTTTCCTTGAATTTGAGGTTCAGTACACAAACTCTATCCGAAAATCCAGTATAGTTCTGTATATCGTCGTCTAAAAGTGCTAATCTGCTAACTCCATTTTTACCGTAAATAAGTTTTTGGTATCAATGGAAAGAGCAAGCAAAATTCTACAAAATCGTAAAACTTGCTAACAGCGTCTGACACACGACAAACCTCTTTTCGCGCCTCAATCATATCTGCCAACTCCACGGTTGTCAAATTTCCCGCGTCAAACTTGCTAACTCGCACATTTCGCGCAATTTTTTTGAAAAGTGAACTCGCAAGTATGAAACAGATTATCAAGCAAACGCTCCCGTCGGATTTCAGAAAGTTTTATGATAATCTTTTGTAATAATTGCTTAATTTTTTTTATTTATTATACCATTCTTCCTTTTAAGACTGTTATTTAAAATGATTATCTGCTAACTCCCGCATATTACATAAAATAAATCTGAGTTTTTCAAAATAAAATTTGCTAACTCCTTTTTTCTCATATTATTTTAAAACAGATAATTGTAAAATATTTTTTTGTATAAATAAAAATAGCTTACTGTAATATCTACCAACGGGATCTTCATTTTTTTCATACTATTATTAATAAGACAATAATTCCGTTTTTTTTGTCCCCTTACAAATTCACTACTATGGAGTTACCAGTTTAGCACTCTTAGACGACGATATTTGGTTTATATTTCTTTTTGATTAGAAATCCCACGCCGCTGAGTCCTCCTGGTTTCCCAGTGTGACAGAATATAATAATATATGTAATCTTCGTCTTCTATAATGTAATTTCCAGTTCTTCGTACTTCAGAAAGGCCTATTATGTCGTATTTTATGTTGGCTAGGGATTCTTTAAAGAGTAGTAATCTCTCAGGTGAGATCAGCGATCGTACATTGTATGTACAAATGAAAGTTCGAATTGGTACCCCATGCCCGCGGGGACTAGCCGTACTGGGAGATCGAGAGGGGGTGGCGTTGGTTGCTATTCTGTGTGTTGGCTGGAACTAAGTACTGGGGTGCAGTTTGCTTCGGGGAACGTGAATGTTGGTTTTTTTATAATAAAGTTGTCCATTTTATTGGTTCTGTTTATCTTTGCGGGTTGTTTGACATTTGGTTTCACATTTTGGATGGAGTCTGTTAATGTTTCCGGTGATTCTGATAGGTTCCAAACTCAAACTCAAAGCATTTATTTCAAATAAACCAATTCCAGGCACTTTTGAATTGTCAAGGGGTCGGTCAGTCAGAAAGATGAAGCTAGTTGCTCATTCCAAAGCGTAGTAGGTTCCTATGGAGAAGAACGGGCAAGAAACTCCACGGACACTCTTTTAAATCAAAATATTGTTACAAAATATTGGTTACATCATTCGTGTTGAAATTAAACATGTGAGAACAATGTAGAAAGACGTGCAAGTTAAAAGCGTCCGTAATAAAAAAGATTAAAACAATACTAAAATTAAAAATTAATAAATAAATAAATAATAAGCCATGGCAGCTAAGAGATGACCAGTCCCTCTGTGCTGACGGCGCGGCGGCGCCCGTTCACGAACATGACGCATGGATCAGCACCATTTAGCTCAACCATTTTGAAGGGAATTAATAATTAATAATCCAACACACACGCCACCACCAGTGAGACATTTCAGCCGTCAGGGCTCATTCAAGTCAATGAAAGACATACCCAGTAAATGGTAGTTTTGTAAAATGGTCACAGTGCTCACACATGTGCTATGCAATTATACAATACTAAGAGATTGAATTTATACAATGCAAAGATAGTTTTTGCAATCTTCAGCAGCTCCAAGAATATTTTCGATGCTAATCAACTAGTTTATGCACCCTTGTGGAGCTGGACCAGCGTTGAGCCAAGCATTTTTGTCAGCGATGAAATCCCCCAACTTATAATATGCTTGTCAGCATAGTGTGCGTTTTATACAAGATTTAAAGGAGATCCGCCAAAAATGCCCCAAGCTCGACACAAAAGAAATGTATCTCAAGCCGCCCTCCAACGGTCCGCAATAACACGGACGCACACGCACGAGCCCGCACCGCCGACGACTACGCACCGCGCACCAAGACCCCTCCCACGGTGCGCGATATTGCGGACGCACGCGCACCAGTCCATATCGCCGACGACCACGGACGCTACAAACCACACACGAAGCCTCTTCCAACAATGGCGCGACGCAACACCGGTAATTGTTCTAACGTGAAGTTTTCTTATAAATTGTTTTGGTTTTGTGTAAACAACAAATAAATTATAATATAAGGTTGACTTTAAATAAATATCTACTTACCTCAGAACTATATTTCTTTTTTGGTTTATAAACACGGTCCAAAAAAGTAGACATTACATTATAAAAGGGCCATTCAGGTTTTGTATTTCGTCAGAACCACTACCAGTTCCCATAGACTCGCTTACTTTTGATCTTTGTCTTCTGTACGTCGACATTAAATGATCTCCCTTTTTTATTTTCGTAATTGTAGTATAGTTGTCAAAATATAATAGGCCTGTTTTGTTAAGGCCTATTATATTTTGACAACTTTAGTATCATCGTTTAGTTTTCTTTCTGTTCTGTTCCATGCATCATAATATGAATCATTTTTGTTTTTACCCGAATATATCGCGCTATGGTTTCTTTCAAGGCACTATGCACTGCTATTTGAATTTCAAACAAGTTCATTACCTATTGACCTATTGTATTACTCATATTTACGTTGTCGTAACATTTATCAAGCGATATAACGGAAAAGTATAAAATAAAAAATTAAGTCCGCTCAACCGTCCGCGTCGATTGGCTTTCAGAAGGCCATAACAATAGAAAATTCTATTGTGTCTCGTTAGTTACAGTTGAACTCTAAAAACTGTAACCCGACTACGGGAAAATAAGTGACCTAAAAAGTACGGAACTATAAAATAATTCAGACAGAAATTAAGACATAGGTACAAAAATGCTCAGGGTAAAACCGTCGTCGCATGCCATTTATAATTGTGTCATACTTTTTAGATCATTTTTATTTTCCCGTAGTCGGGTAAGTCGGGTTACAGTTTTTGAAATGAAAACTTCTTTAGGCGCTTTGAGCACTTATTGGGCAAAAATCATGGAACTCGCGTCATCGTCATCGAACGCTTTCCATGAGCTCTATGTACATATACTGTGTATACCAGGGGTGGCCAACTTGATTAGACCCAAGTTCGGAACTCGCGTCATCGTCACCGAACGCTTACCATGAGCTCTATGTATACTGTGTATACCAGGGGTGGCCAACTTGATTAGACCCAAGATCTACTATTTACTAACGAAACCCTGTGCGATCTACCAATTACAATATACTTCTTGAAATTTTAAATAAAACGTCAGTGCCCAGTTGTCACGTATTATTAGGATGCTAAACTTTTTGCCTTGCTATCCACTGGACTCATAGCCGCGATCGACCGGTTGGCCGCTCCTGGTGTATACGATACAATTCACAAGTTACTTAGTTTTCACTTCTATCGGCAGTCCCCGAAGACTGCCCCGCATGTTTTTTATTCTTAATTTTTATTGTGTTCTGGTGACGCAGCGTTCCATAGCGTGGTTTCATTTTGATATAGATTAAAAAAATCGAAAACAAGTGGTCGATTGACGTCTCTCTCATTCACTCACTCGTTCGCTAAATAACTGACTCAGAGTCACTAGCTCAGTAAATACTTTAATCTGTGCTTGATTGATGGCGTTACTAAGCTCGGCACAGTCGTTTTAATAATATATTTAAGCCAATTGTTAACTGACGGTGGCAGTAAAAAAAATATAACGGAGTGATGTCAATTGGTGAAAAGGCGGAAAGAAACTAATAATAATAATAATATAACGGTTGCTCCCTAACTAATTGCTTAATTTGAAATTAAAGCTATCATTATTTGGAAATTACTTATCATACATTGCGTCTATACAGGGTTAATTGTAAAACACCAGCAACCTCTTAAGGGGTCATTGTACTCATAATAAAATTATGAACCACTTTCACTATGGGACCAAAGTTGAAATCGCGAAAAAAAAATCAGCTGTTCCCTACATTTAAGTATGTTCTCATATCTTGTCAAAATGTAGGGAACAGCTGACTTTTTTTTCTCGATTTCATGTTTGGTCCTATAGTAAAAGTTGTTCATAATGATGAGTATAATGACCCTTTAAGAGCTTGCTGGTGTTTTACAAATAACCCTGTTTATCGAAGTGTAGGTTGGATAGTTGAAAATGTTTTGCAAGGCTGACCGTTCGCATTTTGTCCTCAGCTTGCGGAATTATCGTTCAGGCATTTAATTTGTGGATCCTGGGGCCCTATTATGAACTCTTATTTCCAGGCAGTTCACGGCGTAAACAGAACTGCCTTGCAATTTCGTATTATGAACGCGTCAAACAAGCCAGTCAGTGGTCACGTGACACCCACGCCGACTTCTGCCCGAATATTGTCTGGAAATACCGTATTACGAGCGTCCGTTTGACATTTCTTGACGTATTAAAAGTAACCTCACAATCCATTCAATTTACGCTGCTTCAGAGGAACTTTTATTGAATTGTTTTGGAGTTATTTGGAGAAATATATATGGCGCTGCTGTCTAGTGAACATCAATGTAAACAAGCTCCGTATATTCTTTTAATTAAAAATAGTTTTAAGTGCTCATTTATAATGAATTCTACTTAAATTTATAAATTATGATCACAACTATATGGACAAGTGTTATCCAAGTGAAATAAGGTGAAATAGTGAACTTTTAGAACATAATAAAATTCCAATAACTAAACCTAATAAAGTGCATAAATACAAACAATAAATAATCATTGTTCATAAATAACAGAAGTGGTAGTATTCCGTATTCCAACGTAACAAAACAAATTGTGTTTGTGAATAAAAAAGTGCAAAAATAACTATCGCATGAGTCATCATAACGACTTCTTAAATTTAAAACTATTATACGACGAGTGTTGAACACTATTTCACACGTAATTCCAATTACTCAAATGGTCTAGGTGCCCAAGAAGCACCCTCCAAAACCGTGTTCACGAAGTGCCGCGAGTTCAAACCCCAGCTACCGATATACTTTTTAAAGATTTTATTTCGCCATTCTGTACGGCATCAATAACAAAACCGACATGAGTGACATCACTGTCAATATCACATTAATGTGACCAAACAACTGGGTCAATAGAGGGCGCAATAGACATTCCTTTACAAATAACAAGAAATATCATTGACGAGTATTCACTCCAAAATGGAAAGAAGAACGAGTTTTAATAACGTAACTCTTAGAAAAAATAAGATAAATGTGTCCAACGATTCATTAAACTTATCCTTCACATCAGTCACATCAAACCCGTACGCCAGGAGCTTACCAGACCTATCTGTAACTCACTCTGATGAGGTGGAATCATTCAAGGAAGAGATTATAAAACTGAATATTGAATTACAAAGCGCGCACCAGGAAATTGAAACCTTAACAACCGAAAACAGTCAGCTAAAACAAAAAACTATAGAACAACAGAAAAAGTTATCACATTTTAAAGAAGTATGCCACGGTTCCCCTAACTTCAAAAACTCTGCTCGGAAAAAGAAAGATAAAATTAATTACACTAGTACTTTATTAGATGAAACCGTTACCGGTAGCGACGTCCCAGAAACTAAAAATGTCACTAAATCGCCACCAATAGATGTCGCTACGTGTACTTTAACCCCGGTTAAAAATGAAGGAACAGAATGTGAATCACAACCCGACCATAAGAGCATGGAGAAAGATGTTCCAGTAAACTTGACTATCAAACATAATATAATAATTTTCGGAGACCAGCAGGCCCGCGGACTTAATAAAACTATGACTAGTTCCAGGTTAAACAAATGGAATGATAACTACAAAATTACTTCTTTCATCAAGCCTGGTGCTACAAGTGCACAAATCCTGAACAGTTGCAACGACGACTTCATAAATACATTGACCCCAGATGATATTATAGTTTTAGTCTTAGGTTCTAACGATACTAACCCTTACTCCTTTATGACTGAAATATGTAACGTACTATATAAGCTACGCAATAATACCGTGTTTATGACTAATATTCAATATAACCCGCATTTGAACGAAAATACAATTAATTACAACTTGGAGTTAATACTACAAAATTACAAGAACTGTAAATACGTAAAAATACACAATTCAGCATACACGCACAACAACAACGACCGTTCTGGGAAAAGTCATCATCAGAAATATCTGGAATATTTGTGTTTGAAATTGAACACTAGAATTGATTACAAGAAATACCAGACTGAATTCCTCAATCAATTTAAAAATAAGCATGTTACCCCAAACTCAGCAAATACACAAAAAACACCAGTTACAACCACACAAACAAAAATTACAGCCTTTTTTAAAAAAACAACACAAAACCAAAATACCATGGAGACGGGGTTTTTTCGCAAACAAAAATAATTACACAACTATTACGTTAGTTCATCAAAATATTGCAGGGGTACTGAGCAAACAAGAATTAATAGAGGTCGCCCTTACAGAGTTACAAAAAGATCTGGGTTCGATAGATATTTTATGTTTGACAGAAACATTCCTTAAAAGTGGCTGTGAACGGAACCTTAGAATTAGTAACTACAAACTGGTATCTTTTTATTCTCGAACAAATCAACGTCGGGGAGGTTCATGTATCCTAATAAAAAATAACCTACAATTTAAAGAAATGAACAATCTTATCAAATCAATTCCCCTTCAATTCGAATGCTGTGCCATCGAAATTATACAATTTAATCTAATAATAGTATGCATCTACAGAACACCTACACATGACGCTACAACATTTTTGAATAGTTTGGAACTTCTTGCCAATAAACTGTGTAAAAAAATAAATAAAAAGATAATCATATGTGGCGACTGGAATATAGATATACTAAAGACAAATAAAATATCAAATGATTTAAATTCTATACTTAATAACAATAACTTAAAAAACTATATGAAACTACCAACGAGGAAAAACTCATGTTTGGACTTAATAGTAAGCAATATTCAGGACGCTAAATCTGCGCTTCACTATTTAGCACTCTCAGACCACGAAACAGCACAGTCAATAACACTCAACTTAGAAACTGACTGTAAAGTTAAGGACATTGACAGTTTTTGGTTTAAGAGTATAAGAGACCTCAGTGATGAAAACATAACTAAATTTAGAGACTGCATGACAAGCCTATCTTTCTCGGAAGTGTACGAATTCCAAACAACGAATGACGCTTTTGATAGTTTCCATGACACAGTTACACTATTTTATAATTTATGCTTCCCTATAATTAAAGTTAAAAACACTTACAAACGCGTGAAAAACAGATGTCTAACTAAAAACATAAGACGATGTTGCATTAAAAAACGGATGTTATACTTGAAACATAATCTATGTAAAGAAAATAAAAAACAAACCAAAAAAATATATGACGACTACTCTCGAATATTGAAAAGATGTATACATAAGGCGCAACAGATTAATAGCTTACGCTATACAGGGTGGCAGGGACATCGACGCGAAGCCGGTTACCATGGATTCAGTACATGATTCTGAACCCCCCTGCGTTGAAATTTTTCGTCGGTTATTAAAAAAAAAAACAGCTGTTTCATAGAAAAGTGCAATACCTACGCGGTCAAAATGTATGGAGCAGCTGATTTTTTTTTAAATAACTGACGAAAAATTTCAACGCAGGGGGGTTCAGAATCATGTACTGAATCCATGGTAACCGGCTTCGCGTCGATGTCCCTGCCACCCCGTATAAATAAATCAAAAAATGCAAGTAAAGCAGCATGGAACATAATTAAAGCAGACACGAATAATGTGTCAAGTTATTCTGAAATAGATGCAATAAAAAATGACAGTAAAATATATGACAATCCAAACCAAATATGTGACTTATTCAATAACTATTACATATCCCAAACTAATACGACAAAAACAACTCATAATAACATGCAAGACACTAAAAGTACCATTTGCCAAAATCCAAAAAGTATTTTTCTTACACCAGTGGATGAATCTGACGTTTACAAAATAATTCATAGATTAAGAAATACGAACTCAACTGGTTACGATGACTTAAGCACGAAAATATTAAAAATATGTGCAAAGAGCTTAGTTTCCCCTTTAACCTACATAATAAACCTTTCCTTAACAGAAGGAGTATTCCCAAAACGTCTTAAAAAGTCTATCGTTAAACCTCTGTATAAGAAAGGTATAAAAACGGACATGAATAATTATCGACCAATAACTTTAATCCCCATTCTATCTAAAATTTTTGAGAAAGTTATGTTAATAAAATAGAGAACTTTTTGACGAGTTGTGACATTCTTAAAAAAGTACAATTCGGCTTTAGGAAGGGCAGATCTACTGCTTCAGCTTGTTTCTCGTTAGTAAAACACATCACTGAAAGTCTTAATCAAAAGTCCAAAATAGGCTGCGTCTTTCTAGACATGACGAAGGCCTTTGACTTTGTTTGTCATAAAACATTACTCACAAAACTTTCTCACTATGGAATCCGTGGAAAGGCCAACGACTGGATCGAAAGCTATCTTGCTGAAAGACTACAATGTGTAGAAATAACAAGAACTTGCCAAAATGAACAAAAAAACTTTAGGTCTGAATATAGACAAAATAATTATGGCACACCACAACATTTGTTGGCAATGACACTACCAGCCGCACTACCAGTAGTGTCGTTTCCAATCAACGACACTACCAAGCCTATTTTGAATTTAATTGTACAGTCAACACAGCAAAGTTCAGAAATATAATTCTTTATTTATTACTACTAAGTAAAGCATGAAATAAAAATAACAGCAAACTTCAGAAATGAAACTCTTACTGTTTATTTATTAAGTACTTGCTGTGCCCGCGACTTCGTTCGCGTGCATATCGGAAAACAATTAGGTACTTAACTTTTTGAAACATTTTGATCAGCATTCACAGATTTTGATAACGATGTAGGTAAGTACATTTAGCAGGAAAATAGGTAGTTTTCACAAAAAAAATTTTTGATGCCAATAGATCCTGTTTCTTATAAGGATCAAAAATGTCTATTTTAGACCAACTGAGGTTTGAGGAATAGAAAAATCAGAAATCGCAATAAACTTTTCCCATACATTTCGTAGGAAATGAGACTCTAACCTAGTTTTCAAGATGGAAAGCCCAAAATAAAAATAAAAAATAGTTGGAAAGTCAGACGGACAACGAAATTATCCTATAGGTTCTGGTTTTTCCTTTTGAGGTACGGAACCCTAAAACCACTACAAAGTGCAAATAACTTTAATTTGGAAATTCGTTAGCAAGAAATTACCGAAACCGTTTCTTTTTTGTAGTTTGAAGTGTTTTCTTTTTTAAGTTGGCAAAAAAGATTTTTATACTTTAATAATTGTTTCACCTACCTCACACAATTTCGTGTGCTACTTTAGATTGATACTTAGCAATTTTTTCTCACATACCGTATGATAACCCAACTGAACAAAATTATAAATAACCCTGAACAAATAGCAGAATCATTGAATAATTATTTTATAGACCAAATTGAATCTCAAATTGACATTAATCTTAATCTTAATAGTAAACCAACAATAAACTCTCATCCTAATTCAATATTTATGACACCCACAGTACCCTTTGACATATTTGAAATTATTAATTCCTTGAAAAATACTAAAAGCGCAGGTTATGACGACATAACCACTGAGGTAATAAAAGCCACATCTCCTATCGTTGCACCAATACTCAGCCACATTATCAATGCCAGCATTGAAACAGGCATATTCCCGGAAAAATTGAAAATCTCTGTAATTAAACCATTACACAAGAAAGGCGATAAACAAGATCCTAGCAACTATAGACCAATCGCGCTCGTTCCGGTATTCTCTAAAATTTTTGAAAAAGTAATACAAAAAAGCTTATATTCATTTCTAGAAACTAACAAAATCTTGGTTAGTGAACAATATGGTTTCAGGAAAAATAAAAACATTGACTCTGCTATATACAAACTTGTTGAACACGTTCTAACTAACGTTGACAATAGAACTCCTGTAGTTGCATTATTTATGGACATGTCAAAGGCATTTGACTATGTTAACCATAAAATACTGATAAAAAAGCTGGAAAAATATGGAATTAGAGGCAATATCCTTGAACTTATCAAATCATATCTGACTAATCGAGAACAAATTACATACATAAATAAAATCTGCCCCTATACAAGAACTGAAAAGATTTATGTCTCTACACATAGAAAATGCATATTTGGTGTGCCGCAGGGCAGTGTTCTTGCTCCATTACTATTCATTATATATATTAATGACATGCCTAAAATTATTAATAATCCAATGATTTTATTCGCTGACGACAGTACAATACTATTCAAAAGTAAGGAGGATGATGTGACATTCGAAAAAGAAATAAACGACAACTTAAATGACATAATAACTTGGCTAACTGAAAATAACTTAAAAATAAATCTTGACAAAACAAATTACATTTCATTTGAACAACAAACAAACAATAAAAAACCGGATATTCATTACGGTCAGAAAACTATCAGTGAAGCAGAACACACTAAATTCTTAGGTATTTGGATAAATAAAAACATGACCTGGAAAACACACGTTGAAAATACATGCAAAAAACTTAGCCAGTATTCGTATGCTCTCTATAATCTCAGAAAAGTGTCAAATCGGGCAACATTACTGATGGCGTATCATGGGTATGTTGCATCTACTTTACGTTACGGGCTTATATTTTGGGGGAACTCACCAGACCGAGAAATGGCGTTCAAAGCCCAGAAACAATGCTTAAGGGCAATGTGTGGCATACAACGTACAGAAAGTTGTAAGACACATTTTCAACAGTTACAAATATTGACATTCCCGTGTCTTTATATATATGAAGTGGCGATCTTTGTCAAAGCTAATCTACATCTTTATACACATCCAAGAAGCACACGACACAAACATAAAATATGCGTAAGACGTCATAAAAAAGCAGTATTTAATAAAAACATTCTGGGCATGGCACCCAAAATATACAATAAGTTGCCAAAAACTATCACTGACCTACACAAAATAGACCAATTCAAATTAGGTTTGCACGAATTCCTAGTAGAAAAATGTTACTATTCTATTAATGATTATTTAAATGAAAGATGACTGATTTTATCTGAAATGACCACGAATATCTAATAATTATTATTAAAATTCTATTTGACTTATGTATTTTTTATTTTTGCCATTCTATTTTTTATGTAAATTAATTTAAATTTTGTTCTGTATATTTAGTGTTGCGATTAGTTCCTAATATATTAATTTGCACACCTCATTAGGTTATAATACAATGTACCTTATATACCTGTAACACCTTTTTAACATGTATTATGCAAATAAATAATTTGACTTTGACTTTGACTTTGACTTTGAACTGGACTGGAATTTACCCAAGGGCCAAGAAAGTTTAAAAGGTATTAGATACACCTTCTGTAAAAACTAATCTATGTTTACAGTCTCCAGTTATACGAATGAGCAACAAATACAATAATACTATATAAACACGCCTGACCTATACAATGTCGCCCATGCGCATGTGACCGCCCGTAATTTTCTGAATATTCATGTAAAAATATCGAAAATAAACTTCAAAAGGGGGGGTATATCTATAACATTTTTCACTAGTTTTTTTAAAATAAATACACAATTTTTTACCGAAAAAATTACTTCGATTCCGTTTTTTCTTTCGTAGTCGATAATTTTTTGTAAACATTTTAATTAACCTGTTAAAATAACTCATAAGCTTTTGGAAATAATAAACAGAATCCAAATCGACCCATAAACTTCGGAGATGTGTCAAAAAATAGAAAGCAAATCTTTAAAAAATTAAAAATTGAATAACATGAAAAATGTTATAGATAGACCCCCCTTTTGAAGTTTATTTTCGATATTTTTTCATGAATATTCAGAAAATTACGGGCGGTCACATGCGCATGGGCGACATTGTATATTTAGCGACAAGCAACCGGAATTTAAAAAAAAATCACGCCATCCTTGTCAAGTTGTTCTTAATTTCAATTTTTATTTTCGTTAGTCTGTTTTAGTTTATTTTATTTTAGTTTAGTAAGTAATTAAATTGCAGTGGTGTAGAGCAGTGGTGGCCCAGTGGTGTCGGCCCTGACTTACCGAGTTGTAGGTCGTGGGTTCGAACCCAAGCAGGCGCTTTACTTTGTGTAAATAATTTCATCACCACTGCTCTCAAATCGGTGAAGGAAAATATCGTGAGGAAACCGGCATGTCTTAGAACCAAAAAATTCGAAGACATGCGACATCTACCAACTCGCACTGGGCCCGCGTGATAGATTACGGCCCACTCCATCTCACAGAGAGGAGGCCTGTGTCCCAGCAGTGGCAACATTAATACACTGATTATGATTAAATTGCAAGGCAGGAAGATAATGTTATCAATGCTTATATAGTTACCATCTTGAAAACTAGGTTAGAGTCTCATTTCCTACGAAATGTATGGGAAAAGTTTATTGCGATTTCTGATTTTTCTATTCCTCAAACCTCAGTTGGTCTAAAATAGACTTTTTTGATCCTTATAAGAAACAGGATCTATTGGCATCAAAAATTTTTTTTGTGAAAACTACCTATTTTCCTGCTAAATGTACTTACCTACATCGTTATCAAAATCTGTGAATGCTGATCAAAATGTTTCAAAAAGTTAAGTACCTAATTGTTTTCCGATATGCACGCGAACGAAGTCGCGGGCACAGCAAGTACTTAATAAATAAACAGTAAGAGTTTCATTTCTGAAGTTTGCTGTTATTTTTATTTCATGCTTTACTTAGTAGTAATAAATAAAGAATTATATTTCTGAACTTTGCTGTGTTGACTGTACAATTTAATTCAAAATAGGCTTGGTAGTGTCGTTGATTGGAAACGACACTACTGGTAGTGCGGCTGGTAGTGTCATTGCCAACAAATGCACCACAAGGAGGTATCATATCCCCACTTCTTTTCCTAGTGTATATTAACGACCTGCCGGAGGCAATAAGCAAAGATTGCATATTGTTCGCTGATGACACGACATTAATAATTAAAAGTGACAATAACATTAATTTGAAAAACGACATTCTTAAAGCTTTAGACGATGCAATCAATTGGCTGAATAAAAATAACTTAAAAATAAACATGACGAAAACAAACATAATACAATTTCAGACATTTAACGCACACATAGATAATCTAGACATTCAACATAAAGATTCCCACTTAACTACCGTAAATGAATGTGTATTCTTAGGTATAACCGTTGACAAAAACTGCAGTTGGAAACCACATATAGATAAAATCCTGCAAAAACTAGATCGTTTTGTATATGTCCTGAAAAGAATCAGGCAAACTGTCAACCTTGATACTGCAATGGCTGCTTACCATGCTTACGTATCCTCTGTACTTAGATACGGTATTATAATTTGGGGTAACTCAGTGGACATTGACAGAGTTTTCAAAGCGCAAAAAAAATGTGTCCGAGCAATATGTGGAGCTCACTTTTTAGATAGCTGTAAGCCACTGTTCCAGAAACTAAATATATTACCACTACCATGTTTGTATATTTTGGAAAATTGTATTTTTGTTAAAAAGAATTATAATCAGTTTGAAAATATTGGTGACAAGCTAAATAGCCGGGCTCGCCATAAAGACAGACTACGGTTGCCACAAATAAAATTAAAATTGTTCAAGAGAAACGTCTACTGCATGTCTATTATAATTTATAACCATTTGCCGAATTCCCTTCAGGATTTGCCATTGACATTGTTCAAAAGAAGTCTCTTTAAACTATTACTATATAAAAAATATTATAACATTAAGGAATATTTGGAGGATAAGTCGATGGAACCTATAATTAATGTAAAGGACCATGGGCAACTTTGTATGGAGTCTGGTACCAACGCTCAACAGTGATGAGACTCATCCCATATGAAAGCTTTTGGGGTATTGTTTAATTCATTCTATGGCAGCTAAGTCGAAATCGAGCGCGAACATGGTGTTTTTGAACATTCAAAAAAAGTTAGGTTAGGTTAGGATAGGGATGAAACTCATGCCATATGAAAGCTTTTGGGGTATCATTTAATTTATACTATGGCAGCTAAGTCGAAATCGAGCGCGAACATGGTGATTTTGAACATTCAAAAAAAGTTAGGTTAGGTTAGGTTAGAGATAAAACTCATGCCATGTGTAAGCTTTTGGGGTATCATTTAATTTATACTATGGCAGCTAAGTCGAAATCAAGCGCGAACATGGTGATTTTGAACATTTAAAAAAATTTGGTTATGTTAGGGATGAAACTCATGACATGTGAAAGCTTTTGGGGTATCATTTAATTTATACTATGGCAGCTAAGTCGAAATCGAGCGCGAACATGGTGTTTTTGAACATACAAAAATAGTTAGGTTAGGTTAGGCTAGGGATAAAACTCATGCCATGTGAAAGCTTTTGGGGTATTGGTCCGGCCTGACCGGTTAATTCATTCTATGGCAGCTAAGTCGAAATCGAGCGCGAACATGGTGTTTTTGAACATACAAAAATAGTTAGGTTAGGTTAGGCTAGGGATAAAACTCATGCCATGTGAAAGCTTTTGGGGTATTGTTTAATTTATACTATGGCAGCTAAGTCGAAATCGAGCGCGAACATGGTGATTTTGAACATTCAAAAAAGTTAGGTTAGGTTAGAGATAAAACTCATGCCATGTGTAATTTTTGGGGTATCATTTAATTTATACTATGGCAGCTATAGTTTCTTCCGCCCATCCGTGGATGTCCTCCGCCCTCTCATGCATGCGCTTCGCCCTCTCATCCCACCTAACCTAACCTAACCTTTTTTGAATGTTCAAAAACACTTAGCTGCCATAGTATACCTAAATTAAATGATACCCCAAAAGCTTTCACATTGCATGGTTTCATCCCTAACCTAACCTAACTTTTTTTGAATGCTCAAAATCACCATGTTCGCGCTCGATTTCGACTTAGCTGTCATAGTATGAATGAAATAATACCCCAAAAGTATTCACTTGGCATAAGTATCATCACTGTTGAAAGTCGCGTCCAAAATGACGCATGGGTATTGAATGCATTGGAGATATCCAACGACACCGCCGACATTACCCTGCCCCGGGACTCCGCTTCCTCCGCACGGCACAGTGAACCTAACCTAACCTAACCAAAAAGGGTACCTTGCTACCTTACCTACATACATACCTACCTACCCTATCTATCTACATACCTACCTACCCTATCTACCTACATACCCTAACCTAACCTAAGTTTTTTTTTTTTTTTCGGGTTGGAAAATCCTTATTGAAGTCCCTCGCCCTGGGGCGGACGAAGGGATCTGTCAGAATCCTACTGACTAAAAACCACCCCATTGTTCCCTTCCCACACTTAGACCGAGAATCATGAGATCAACCTAACCTAACCTATCCTGACCAAACATAACCTAACCTTTTTTAATGTTAAAAAACACCATGTTCGCGCTCGATTTCGACTTAGCTGCCATAGAATGAATTAAATAATACCCCAAAAGCTTTCACATGGCATGAGTTTCATCACTGTTGAGCGTTGGTACCAAAATGACGCATGGTCCTTTGTAATAATTTTAAATAATATTAATAATCATAATGACTTTTTAATTCTAATAATTTTAATTGACATGTAAATGTATTTGCACGCCAAATCATGGCAGAATATGCTGAAACCAAAATGACTGTAATATCTATTGTACCATATTTTAGCAAATAAATATTTTTGATTTTTTTATTTTTTTTTTATTTGAAATTGTTCGAGTGACATATCATATTATATTGAATTATCATGTGTGACGAATATGAACTGTTTGAATTCCTGGAAAGTGACGTTTCAAATCAAAATGATGAATCAAGGAACAAAAGAAGACGTGTTCGTAACATTGAGGTATTATTGTACTAATACCTCAATGGTTCGTAATCAATCTATTAATGCGTTCGACATGGATGATGTGCAGTTCATTCAACGTTATCGACTTAGCAAAGACTTGGTACTGAATCTCTGTGAGGAGCTGAGACATTTAACTCAATGCTGAGACCTAGGTTATTTCTAAAGCAAAGTCTTGCTTAGACGATGGTTTATTAAAGACTAAAGTTTTAAAATACAATATTCTTATTCTTAATAGTGTACTTATCGCTATGGTGATGAATTTAACTTATGGCCTAAGAATCTGTATACTTACTAAATTAAACGAACTTACCTAAGTGAAGTTCTATTGTAATTATACGTAGTGCTTAGTCCTCGATAATGATTAACTATGTAGTCTCACTATATTCCATATCGTGTTAACGCGTATTCAGAGAATAAAACCCTGAAAAAAAAAAATTTTTACGCTGGCAACTCTAGGTTACCTATGTACCATTCTATTTAGAGTAATCTGCAATGAGAGAATTAAAATTAACAGACAGTAACTCTCCAACTTCAATGCCAGGGTCAAAAAACAAACTATGGCCTTGTTTAGGGCTTGGGAGGGAACATAGTATCGAGGACTAAGCACTACGTATAATTACAATAGAACTTCACTTAGGTAAGTTCGTTTAATTTAGTAATTATACTCCATGCTTAGTCCTCGATAATGATTAACTATGTAGATGTTTAGAGAGATGAAGTTGGAAATTACAAATATGTTTGACACTATTAAATAATAAAACATTCAGATATCATAAAATCAAGTTTATGATGTAACTGAAAACTTTTCAACATTTAAATTTTATTCTCGTCCAATTCTAATTATCAACTATGTATAGTAGGTATACTTCTTTGGCTTTTCATTAATTTATGACAAATAACACATCATCAACGTTACCAACAGTCTTGCCAAAGAGATATTTATTATCTTCTCTAATCAAAGGTCTATTATTATAATGGTTTGTAATACCCTTTGATCCTGTGTACATACCAACCAACTGTTTTAAAGATACTTAATATCTACTGACACACCTCTACTCCCATTGGAGCATGACGTGTTGAATGAGAAGTAAATTTCTTGATGTCTACGCCACTGTCCATCATTGTATGTGTAATCCAACGGCATTATGGTTGTCACAATTTGTGTGTATGTAATTTTGTAATGTAATCACAGGACAAATGACTGGTTTCATATGAAAATAGAGTTACATAATATTTGTTTGCTGTTTTCCTGTCTTAGATCATGTTTTTAACAAATCAGTGATTTTTGAGTTAATATCTGAATCAATAAATTGGATGTTATTAAGTCTAATTACAGATAAGGTTTCTTTGACCGCTAGTAAGGGCTAAAAGAATTACCTACTTTTTGGTTACTTTGTCAAGTGATAATTTATTGTTGTATTGAGTACCATCTGCCTATAAAATTCAGTAGGTATCATTGATGGATCCCACATATTATCAGTATTCAGGATGACTTGGACGTAATTTAAAGATACCATTAAATAACCTCTTACTTTGAGGATCTGTCCCTACAACAGAATTTATGATCAATAACACTGCACTGTTGAGTGATGTATATGAAATGCCATTGGCCCTTGTTGGCTTGCCACTTGTTGTGTACGAACACTCTAATATTATAGTGATTGAAAAAACATGATCATTACCACATATCCACCACTTATGTAGTGCTACTGAATACTGTTTGACAGTGTTATCTGATACAGAAGATATCCTGACCATTCATAATCATCATTTGTCATCTGGCATCATTTGCTTCTGAAAACCCTTCCCTGACAATATGCAGGCCCCTAGGGAAAAAAGGGCTGCTGTGCAGATGATGCACTATTCCGGAAGGTTACGACAATAATTGGTTTGATGGTTAAAATCCAATAAGTAGGTACTTTAATCTGTGAAATGACCATGATACTCGTAAATGGGTACCAAGGTTGTGGTCACATAGTAAAAAACTAAGATACCAAAAAATCTGATCATCTTAAATTGTCTAAATAGTTTATTTAATCAATGCAGATGGTGGAAATGCATAAAATACTGGCTAATTTACCAAAATTAATGTAAGTCTTATATTTTCTGCATATGGATCTCTACGCCAAGATGGATATCTGTCACATATTATTAGCTCTAGTAGCAAATAGATCAATGGAATGATCTCGAAAAGATCTCACTATGTCCTGAAATGCTGCTGGAGCCAGTTCCCAGTCACAATCAATGTTTTTATTTCTAGACTCAAGATCAGCTTTTATGCTGTCTTTGGATCATATAAAAATGTAAAAATCCCTATTTTTCGGAGTGCCACATATGCCTAGCCAGGAGATTAAGATGATTAAATTGGTTTCCACCCCTTTAATGATATAATCTATGTTAGTAGTATTGTTTCTACATAATAAAATTTGGCATAATTTTAAGTCCTCAGTAAAACATTGTATACCAAGAAAAGCAGCTTTAAATATGATTTGCCTTGTCTTCTTCTGTCTAAACCAAATCAAATCAAATCAAATCAGTTTATTGCAAACATGTTGTACAGAGGTTGGAATAAGAGTAAAAGTTTCAAACATGCACCCTGTAAGGGCACTGCAAAACAAAACAAAACAAAATTAATAGATTACATTACATTACAATACATTTCATTTCATTTTTCATCATGTGTCATGTGTTTTACAAAAGTCATGCATAGGCTGTCGAATTTTTATAATTGTGAGTAATAAAGAATAAGAATAAGTGAAATCAAAATAAAATTAATTAATTCAAATAAATTAAATACAAATTAAACAATGGTCAATGGTCAGCTATATATGTCATTAGTTTTAGTTATTCTGAAGTGTTATTTAACTATTTATTTTTTTCGTCAAAAAACTCTTGCAATGTGTAGTAGCACTTCTGGTTCAAATAAGTGAACAATTTTGTTTTAAATAAACTGTTATTTTTTATGTCTTTTAAAGACTTTGGTAATTTATTATAAGTCTTGATGCACATTACATACGGGCCTGAGTGGAAAATGGATAGTTTTGAAACCGGTAATGCTAGATCGTTTTGGTGTCGCAAACCCCATTTGCTATCTGACCATCAAAACAAATATTCCGCAACAACTGTGAGATGCATCTGAGTAAATTTCAATCTCAAATTGACAATTTCTACAGGGTTTTCATACATTTATGCCACCACTGTAGATCTTCTTTACTTACACTTGATATTGTTCATAATTAAATCAAAGTAATAACTGTGGTAAACTAACTCTGTACATCTTTGTTTTCCAAAATGTTAGCATACTTATTAGTAAACCATAACGCATACATGGACAACAGGTTGCTAGGTTACGGTGTAAATAATGGATGAATAGAACATCTCTTTCATCTTTTACTGACAAGGTCATACTCTTTGTATCAATCACAAATCTAAGTACTCAGAAACTCGATTGGATTTGAGATTACTTTTATCCTTTTATGTAACAACCAAGACTGCAAAATTTTGATAGTTTTACTAAAAACAATAATATTCCAAACATAAAATCCTCAAGATAAATCACAGATTTTTATCCCCCACTACAAGATAAGATGTTACTACTGTGGGCCTGTGTAGGGGCAGTACATAAACCAAAGCACAAACTACTGAATTCAAGAACATTGTTTTTACAATAAACCCTCAAATATCTTTTGTCATCAGCTGAACATCTACGTTCAGTGTTCACTGATATTAAAAAATATACATATTTTAAATCAATTGTGCACATGTAATCATTTTATAAAATGAGTTTACATGAAGTCCGTATGTCTTTCATTAGAAACTGTTTTGTATGGATACAATTAATCCGACATTTTAGATTTAACATATAACACTGGTATATCCAACTCGTTTGTGTACAGTAAATATTTTTGATTAAACAAAAAACTGTCCACTGATAGACGCACACTGTATGCCTATTAATAACACTCAAATCCAAGAACCTATTTATTTCTTTTGGTATAATTATATTTTCAGACTCTGAAAAGGCACAATTTTAAGGTGATATAGGTATTATCTTGTGTAGGAATTTCCATAAAATGGAATTTTATATCCCTTCAACCATGACCAGATAACTTTATCTTGTGTGAGCTTTTGCCAATAAGAGCTCAACCGTCCAACAGACGGCTGCAGTTGGATAACAATTAAATTTAATTGTGTCTCATTAGTGACAGTCAAGCGGGAGTAAAAATATTTAAAACGACATACAAATGTCTTTACCTCTTTGTTTGACGCACAGGTTTGTGCTGGTACATCTTGCCTGATGAAATCCTCTGCTGTAGGTTCCACCCCGTGGTCCTACTAGGCTGCTACCTGCCCCCCCCCCCCCCCCTTCCCTGTTTGGTTCGACTCGAACGTGAAGGGGTCATTTGAGATTTCTCTCTCTCAAGGGGCTGCCTTTTAATTGACAACTTCATTAAACTAACTAAACAGAAAACTTTTCCATTTCAGTGTAACTGTTGTTCTATAATGTTTCGGCGGTGCTTCAGAGGTTAACTGGTCTTGAGATATCTGTGAGAATTTCTTTAGATATTTATATTCTTTGTGTTTTGATTGTTTTTATCAAATTACCAATCCTGTTAACGTTCCAGTAAAGCAATTCCCAATTGCTATAATGGTCCTCCACTCTTGGTCCCTTTCCTTGATTGGGTTACTCATCAGACAATCTAATTCTATGATCAATTTTGAAGCATCCAGTAGTAGTAAATACAACAGTAATGGTATCAAATTGTATTATACATAGGTCATTCTTCTTTTAATACTTTATAATTACATTAAATACTTTTTAAGTAAAACATTTAGCTGGACGGGATTCCCAAGGCCATTATGATTTCTTCATGCAATTCCATAAAACCATTATCCTTTAGTTCTTGGGTACTTACAAAGCACATTATCATCATTGGACTAACTTAGTCTGATGACACAAGTGTAAAGCACTGATAATTCTTTATCAATATTGTAATACTTACTCAATAGTTTCTCACCATAGAAAACAATAAGTGCATAACATAGAACTTCTATATATACATTATATTTTGTGCTTTTTACCTCAACTTGAGGTTTCGAGATCAAGTCTCGAGGGCCTTATTGCTTATTGGTTTCTCAACAGAGAAAGCAATGTCTTGCATAGGCGGTGCATAACCTAGAACTTCTAGGTATAGGTACACTATATTTTGTGCGTTTTTCCTCAACCTGAGGTTCGACATCAAGCCTCGAGCCCCTCGAGGTCCTGTCGTAACGCGAACTTCATGTTACAAGAACAGATGGACCAAATACCGGCATTATGGCGGGTAATAATAAACCTCTTGCGACTTTGCAATCCAAATCAATCAATCGTAATCCACTGAAAACTTTCAACAAAATCACACATACGTACCTGTGTTTTCTTCTTTGTTAAGTCCTATACGTTAATACGTACTTATCAGCCTTTATTACTGATTCCAAAGAGGACGCCGGCTTTAGCCGAATTCGTCCTCGAGCTCGCCTACGCGATTTCTTTCCAATTTTCTTCCACATTTTCTTTAGTGGAATTGTTTGACTGTTTATTGTTGATAATATTATAAAATAATAAGTTTTTATAAGAAAATTCTATAATTTTCTTAAAAATGACGTGCGCTACACGACGCGAAAAAAGTGAATGGTACATAGGTAACCTAGAGTTGCCAGCGTAAAATTTTTTTTTTTTTCAGGGTTTTATTCTCTGAATACGCGTTAACACGATATGGAATATAGTGAGACTACATAGTTAATCATTATCGAGGACTAAGCATGGAGTATAATTAACAATATAAATCAATGTCAAATGTTAGTTAGTATTTATCGCGTGGGAGCGACCATCCGCAGCGCACCTAATATAAACAAAATATAAGTACCTAATAGCTAAGAAATGTACATGCTTACTATAACTATGTATTAAACAAACAATACGATATTGTTTTGTAGTTTTGTGAGACAATAGGTACTTCTGTGAAAGTGTCCAATTTCCCACTGAACTAGGGTTGCCAACATTTCTGCGGCGAAATATAGTATGTTTCAAAATAAGCTAAAAAAAAATATAGTACACTTAAACAAAATATAGCACCTATTTTATGGAAAATACAAAACATTTATAAAGATATATTTTTTACTTATTTTTATATAAAAACTACATCTTTAGGCACCACTGCATAAAAAAAAAATGCGGCGTTAGTAGCGAGTTAGTAGGTAAAGAACTTGACGCATTTTCGTTATCGTTGCCAGTTTCCATAACTAATTTATTTAGGACTTCAACTTCTCAAAAGAAAGAACAACATCAAATTGATAATAATTGGTATAAGTACCAATATCCCATAACAAAATTCTATCAGAACAAAAATTCGTTTGATGTTGTAAATTTTACATTATTGACAAGTTCGGAACGCAATGACAGATGAGTTCGGTTATACATAATTCAAAAGTTAACGTAAAGGCACGTTCATAATTTTTTTAAATGAAAGATTTGTTTGCTAGATTTCGGTGTTGAAAATATAGTACTTATTTTTGCGTACTATAAATATTTCTTCAACAGATTAAGTACGCAGACCCGAAATATAGTATAATACTATAATTATAGTACGGTTGGCAACCCTACACTGAACTCCAAGGTCTCCCAAGAGCGGTACGTTCGGAAACGTTGTTGTTAAACGAATGTCGTGTTACATATTTACAAACACTGATAATTAAAATATGATTAAATAAATAGTACAATATACATTGCGTTCATATTTTCACCTACTTTTAGTAACTAGAAATATTATATTTATTATTTTATCATAAAATACGTGATTGAAATAAACCGTAACTTACCGATAATGTGTTTTTGAACGTTACGGCAGTGAATTACAAGCCAGCAATAGACAAACTAGCCAGCGGGAAGTCGGTCAGAATTACGAATGTCATAATACGAAATTTAACCAGCCAGGGAAATGAACTGCCTGGAACATGCCTGGTTTTTTTAAAGTTCGTAATAGGCCCCCTGCTTCGATTTATAAGGCAGAATCAACAACATATTCGCCACACCGTTTAAGAAACCGTCTGGTCTCGGGGCATAGCGCCGGGCTGAAGTTTCTAGTGTTCGGGATCGATCCCGGGGCGAAGATATTCTTTTTGCTTTTAATATGGTTTACTTTTATTATTATATTTATTGTTTTCTTTTTGTTTTGTAATTTATCTGCATATTGTTTACTTTGTTTATTTTGCTTTCCGTTGTTACAATTTATTGCGCGCTATTTAATGAAGGTAGATTTAAAGTGTTGGTGTAGATAAAGATAATTTTATTTTGCAAATATGGGTAAAAGTTAATGATGACAACAAAATATAGAGTTCAGCCATATTATACCACGTAGGCATGCAGAAAAGATTTAAAACATCCAACTTATAACTAAGTAATTAGGATAAAACTTTATAATATTACACTATGAACTACATAACTACAAGAAAGAATACATGTATATATATACACTAGTTTAAAAATGATTTCTCAATTAGGAAATCCTTAATATTAGAATATGTTTTCGACACTAAAAACTACTAAAAAGCTTCGAAGTCTCTTTTTAAATATTGAAAGCGATACACATTGCAATAATAATTAGTCTACGTTCATCTTTCAATAATCAGTTTACTGGAACCCCGGTCAACATAACGTTCATGCTACACGTATGACGTATGTTAAAATTCATGATCTTCCTTATATTTGTGACACTATGTTATTTAGCAAAAAATAATCCTTATGATGATTTCGATCGGTATGATTAAGCTATAGGGTGATTATTTTTCACATGTAACGATTCCCGGTTCAACCATGTAATTATTTAAATATCTATGGTTCGATTCCCGGTTCAACCATGTAATTATTTAAATATCTATGGTTCGATTCCCGGTTCAACCATGTAATTATTTAAATATCTATGAATGCAGTTTAAATTGTTTTTTAAATTCAATTAATGTCTTCTTTCAGTAAAATGTTCCATCTACAATATTCAAGGTACTTTCCCTCCATGTGGCATATCCGTGGGACGCCCTGTATAGTGGTGGCCCACCCAATGTATTACTTTACTCTATGGCACCACCGATTTATTAAAGGAGATTCCGTTAAACTCGCAATGAATGTAATCCGTCAATAGTTTATAGTACGACACAACTTAGATGTAGCATCGGCAAAATTCGTAAAACCGATCACCAACCGAACTGAGTGCGCCTTCAAAATCACCAATCGCTATTACTGCTTTAGGTGAAAATGATCTTTCGAAAACGCAATAACTTGTAAAGTCTTATAGCCAAATACATTCGTAAAATTGAAATGAATGAATGAAAATTTTTAAATCTATGCTACATCTAAGTTGTGTCGTACTGTACCATGTTAATTGTACTATTACCGTGGCTAAAGACGACATCGGAACTAAGTCGCATTATACCTAGAGATGGTTATGGTAGCCACACACGTTACGATTTGCTTGCGCAAACTTAGGCTTGCGCAAATTTGCTTGACGTCGGTATTGACCACACACGTTACGATTTGCTTGCGTAAATTAGCTTGACGCCGGTATTGACCACACACGGCTCAAATTTGCTTGTGATATAATTTCTGTTTAGAGACCGTCCAGGTGTGTTACGCGGTAATGGCATCAATTGATGACGCTTTGGCAATAGTTGGAGGAGGCGGAGCGCGCGAGGGAGAGACAAATGTTGCGACCTCGCGCCCCTAGCCGCCGCCGTAGGAGACGCCCTGGGCGTCGGGAATCGCGAGCCGATTTCCAGCCACCGTAGGCGCGGGCTTGCGGACGGAGAGCAATGGGTAGCTCGATTGTTGATAAAAAAAAACATGAGGGGCAGTCTTTGGGGACTGCCGATGGAAGTGAAAACAGTATCCTATAATATTATGTTAATCCAGGTAATAAACTATCTATCTGCCTCATCCAAATCCTATTAGTAGCATAACATAATGATTGAATACTATCGTGAATTCATGCATGCCTAGTACTTTTTGTTAGGTTTCTGCTCAGATATTGTGCACAACGTCTAATGATTGAAATACTATCTTGAATTCATGCAAGCTTAGTACTTTTTGTTAGGTTACTAACAAATTCTACTCTCCCTCCGTCTTACGAATTTTCGATCAGGTTACGTGTCCTGACGCAAGTTTAACATTTTTTACCCATCCCAAAAAAAGTGCACAACGCCGCCAAAGAAGTTTTTGCTTCAAAAAACTACTGAAATTGGAACACATGCCCCACACACGCTCAAGCTAATTTGCGCAAACTCAAATTTGCACAAGCTTGGAATCGAAAATTGAAAATCACACAAGCCTAGAAATTTGCGCAAACCTCCCACACACGTAACGATTTGCTTGCGCAAGCCTAAGTTTGCGCAAGCAAATCGTTACGTGCGTGGTCACCAAAAATCGCTACAAAAAAAAAAATACGTAGGTACAATAAACCGAACCATGTGCGCCGCGACACGACTGATTTCAATGAATTTCTATGAAGTACCTTCCGATGCTAGCGACACGTCGACACGTCGGCACGTCGCCTTCTTAAAAATACATAGAAACCAGTCCTGTCGCGGCGACACGTCGCCTGCAGTTGCCGCCTGTGATCAACTACAGAATTGTACCCGGCGCACGCCAGTAAAGCTCCCAGTCGACAAGATTTTTTCCGACACCTTCAATCGTCTTCATCGTCATATTTCAGCCAATAAAACTTCCTCATGAATCACTCCGTCCATAGGTGAAAACCGTATGAAAATCCGTTCGGTAGGTTAAAGAAATCTACTGAAATTTGAACACATGCCCCACACACGCTCAAGCAAATTTGCGCAAACTCAAATTTGCACAAGCTTGGAATCGAAAATTTTAAATCGCACAAGCCTAGAAATTTGCGCAAATTTCTCCCCACACACGTAACGATTTGCTTGCGCAAGCCTAAATTTGCGCAAGCAAATCGTAACGTGTGTGGCTACCATTATGCTAGCCACACACGTTACGATTTGCTTGCGCAAATTTGTGTTTGCGCAAGCAAATCGTTACGTGTGTGGGACGAAATTTGCGCAAATTTCTTTGAAAAAACGTCAAATTAGATTTGCGCAAGCCTAAGTTTGCGCAAGCAAATCGTTACGTGTGTGGCTGGCATTAGATTTTCATTCTTCACTTCACACACGACATTCGTCACTGTAAATCTATCTTTATTGTTAGTGAGTTAAAGTAGAAAATACTTTGCTACATTATCAAAAGGAAATGCATTGTTTAATTTTGTCTTTTGTTTCGTAAAGTCATAATAAAAATAAACAGTACTCAATCAGTAATATACCTACTTAGTATTTTTTCGGTTGTTTTGACGAAATGACATGCATGCCGCTGCGTGCAAAGTACCAGGTAAAAGGTACCTACCTATAAAGTGTGTCAGATATATCGAAACATATCTAGATCCGATTTGAGTCACACATCGTATCGTATCGATTATCGGAACTAGACAAACCGATTTCACAAGCCACGGCAAGAGTAGATTTGCATAAGCAAGTACTTATTTGTTTATGTTTGGATAGTTTTGATCGATGCAATTAGATACAACCGAATTGTAATATTAAGTACCTACTAGAGACGATCGAAACTGCGAACCGGAGGTGCCAGAGCCGCTCCAGAAATCGTAGAATAAAAATGGATTTTGAAAACGTTTCATAATCTGAAATAGAATATTTAACCATTTGCGTAAAAATCCAAAAAAGCCATGTCTAAATATTTGCTTACAAATCTGTTTAAGTATATGGCAAGTTGGGCAATCAAAATTCTACCATTGGTAAGGAAAAGGATTCGTTTTCGTTTATAGGAACCGAGAATACCTCGCGCACCTTTGAAGTTTACCGAATCACCGCGGGTCGGGCGCACCGCTACGGACGCGTCTGCGCTACCACGCACGTTACCCTTTCCATGGTGCGTGTCCGTGCGGGCTGATCCGCGCACGTCGGTAACTTCAAAGCGAATGTATCCAAACTAGGACGCACCGCCACGCACGTGTCTGCGCTATCACGCACGTTAGGCTTCCCACGGTGCGTCGTGCGGGCTGGTGCGCGTGCGTTCGTGTTATTGCGGACCGTTGGAGGGCGGCTTCAGATTTCAGAATAGTAGAAATATTGTAAAGTATCGCTATTCCCAAATTCGATGGCTAACATAGTTTTATTGCCCGTTGAACTTTCATAATCGCTAGATGTAAAAATGACACTTTTCAAAGGAAAAACTGCATCTTTCTGTGTTCCATGCTTAACTAACATTGACAACCTGAGTATATTTATATACTAGATGAAAACCCGGCTTCGCTCGGGTGAAATGTGACTTATAAATACACATGTAGGTACAAAATGTAGGTAGATATTCTGTAGTTATCGGTTCTCAAGAAATATTAAAGGCAAAGCAAGGCATAGATTCGTTTAGCATCTTTCAAGCAATCATACATTGAAAATGTTTTTTTTTCCCATCCTCCATATACCAACTTGCCCCCCCTGGGTCATATGCTGGCGACGCCCTTGAACATCATTATGATCATCCTCAACCATAGCGTCAGAACGTCGTTCAAATAAAAACAATCATCGTTTTTAGGGGTAGGTAAGTATAGTTTTCATTGAATAACTTTGTAATCATTTGTGTCGAGGGACACACCAAAAATATGGTCTACAATCTGGCACGTATACAGAGGGGGGGATAGTTGGGATTTATCCCCCCCCGAAATCTGACTGAAAAAAAAAAACGTTTTAAGCCATCTGTTTATTTATTCGCTTGCGTGTTCTTTCAATAAGTAGGTAAAATAAAAATAGATACTCGTAGATCTTGATCTGATTATGTAAGCGACGTTACTAGTAGTGCCATCTAACCTATTTAGAGAGAAACCGAGAACGAAAACAGTAATGAACGACATCTATCGTCGAGTAGAAAAACTAATAGTAGAAAGATATATTTATATTTTTTTATGTTATGTATTTTTGTGGTGTACAATAAAGAATATATAAATAAATAAAGATCGTCGCGTTGAGTAGCGAAATATCGAGAAGCTTCCATAACTTTCTGCTACCAGGTAGTAGATGGCGCAATATTCCACAGTGTTCCAGAATACGAAAATGTAGTATAAATACGGCGGGGGCGGGAGTCCGGGAACCTGCATGTCAGTTTATTTCGAGAGCGATTCAAGTGAGAATCGAGAGCGACAAGCGAGAAGAAAAGTGAAATACCTCTGCAATAGTGACAGTATAGTGCAATAGACCAGTTTATTTTGATATTGGTTTCAGTTTCATAGAGTAGAGTAAATTCCTTCCGACTTGGTTCACCTGATACTTTGCCCGTGCCGTGAAATAAAGGAAAAAAACTTCAAAACCACTGTTTTCATTGGATTCGCCAAATCGCCAGTCCGTTACGTACGTGAGATAGTGTTGGACAATTTTGGACCTGCAGACGTCATAATTTGTTGGACCGTTCGCCCTATCCATCACAGATTACTTAAATAAAGTAAAGTAATGTGTGAAATGTGAGTGCTTCTTGATTTGTGCTTGTTTGAACGTATATATTTTGCTGCTGCTAAAATGAAGAGAATTGACAACTTTTTCAAGCCAGTGGCAAAAAAAATTGTTACTACTAGCGAGGAAAAAACTACTCCAAGCATGGCTTCTGCTGTTGATAGTAGACAACTAGAAACAACTTCGTCAAAATTTACAGAAAAAAATGTGATTTCAGCCGAACCGGCTGGAAGATGTAGAGATGAAGGAGAATGTTCAACTTCAAAAACGTGCAGTTTAGATACAATGATTATAAGTGAAACTTTTCCTGATGTCGGCGTGGTTTCTAATGCCATATATAACACACAGTATCCTCCTCTTGTACTCACAGATGAACAGAAAAAAATTATTATTACACAGCCGTTTGTCCCAGATGCGTCATTTTCGTTTCCGGCTAGTAGCTTTGGAAAGAGGAAACTTAGATTTCGAAGAGAATGGATGGGATCATGGGAATGGTTAACATATTCGCCGAGGAGGAATGGTGTGTTCTGCAAATATTGCGTTGTCTTTTCATCAGGCACCGCTGGAAAAGGTTCCCACCAAACACTTGGAAGTTTTGTCAGCAAACCATTTGATAATTGGAAAGATGCAACAGAGAGATTTCGCGAACATTCTGCTGCTAAATATCACCAGTTTTCTAAGTTATGCGCAGAAAATTTCTTACGCGTAATGGATTCAGCAGCTATAGACGTTGCATCGCTGCTTAATGATCAAAGGCTCAAAGAAAAGGAAAGAAATAGAACAGCACTAAAACCTATAATCGCAACTATCATCTTCTGTGGAGAGCAAGAGTTGCCGCTTCGTGGAGACAAAGACAGTGGACCATTGACTTTAGAAAAGCCACTTAGTAAAGATGGAAAATTCAGGGCTCTGCTACGATACCGAGCAAGCTATGATAATATCCTGAAAGATCATATCATTACAACCCCTAAAAATGCAACGTATTTTAGCCCTATTATTCAAAATGAAATAATAGATACTTGCGGAAAGATAATTCAGAAAAAAGTTGTGACACAAATAAATAGTTCAGAGTGTTTCGCGATTCTTGGCAATGGAACTTTAGATGTGAGTGGAACTGAGCAATTGTCTTAATGTGCGAGATACGTTTATAAAGGTATTTTGAGGGAGGACTTTCTCAGTTTCATTGAAATACACGACCTAAGTGCCGAAAATATAAGTGCAGAAATTTTAAAGAAATGTCATGAGATTGGTTTGAATCTCGATAAACTAGTTGGTCAGGGGTATGACGGAGCTGCTACCATGGGAGGACACATCAGTGGTGTGCAGACGAGAATCAGAAAAGAATTTCCTAAGGCCACATACGTACATTGCTCAGCACATCGTCTGAACCTAGTTCTTTCAAAAGCTCTTTCAGTTCCCGAGGTGAGAAATTCAATAGGCGTTGTGAAGGAAGTCTGCAATTTACTTCGCAACAATGCAATGGCCGGGAAACAGTTCAAGGAAAATGTGAAAAAGCTCACACCAGAAAGTAAGAAAAAAAGACTGGTCGGCATGTGTGACACTAGATTTATAGAACGTCACGACTCTATAAATGTATTTGGTGAGTTACTCGAACCCATTGTCATTACTTTAAGAGAACTATCCTACACAAACAGAACTGTCGCCCAAACTGCCTCTACACTCATAGCTGCGATGGAGAAGAGTAGTTTCTTGATTGAGTCTGTCTTTATTCTGCAAAAGAGGGCTGTCAGAGCCATCTACAACCTCCGCAGACGCGAATCTCTAAGGGAACTGTTTAAGAAAATTAACATCATGTCGGTACCTTGTCAGTATATGTATATATGAAAACATTATGTATGTTCGAAAAAATCTACATCTTTTTCTTAAGATAAGTGACAGGCATAATTTTAACACTAGAAATAGGAACAAATTAGATCAACCACGTTTTAGATTGTCTAAAGTACACACTTCTTTTATGGGGTACTGTGTAAAATGTTATAATAAAAGGGAAATAATAAGTGCAGCAACAAAAGTTTTCTTTAGCACCTGCAACCTAGCGTCTTTTTTTATATGTAGGCTACGAGTTAATAGAACAGCTTCAATTATATTAATTCATCATCTTTACTATTCCAACAGAATATCAAAAAACCAGCGTCAATTTACGAACGTAAATTAATATGACTCAGCTACCGATAACTGTATTTACTTCTGAATTGATAACTCAGCGACTAATGTTGTAAGTGAGCTACTTTATATATTTTAGAGATTCAACATCTGTCTGCTAATAAAATCAAATTCCAGCCTCAAAATTAGCAATCAAAGTTTTTTATTCAACAACTAAATTAATAAATCATATTCTTTTTTCGTGAAAATTAGCAATACAAGCGAAAGAATATGCTGTGCACACGCTAAAGTTATAAAATTTAAACAAAAAATACGTAAGGCGACAACCTCATTATACACCGGCTTGTAGTTAATAGGTTGAATCTGTTCCAAAACCGAATCGGGGCACCCCGACTTTACGTAGTCTTTTGGCTCCTACCCCTAGAGTGTATATAAAAACCGGAGGCGCGGAGGGAGAGCAAGGGGTTGCACTTCCCGCAGCGCCGGAGACGATGCAGAAGCAACTTACTGTTTAGAGGTTAGGTTAGGTAGGTAAACCTATGCTACTGCCATTAAAATTATCCGATTTATGAATAAAATGGTTGTTTAGTTTTAATTTTCCCTAAGGTGTGTCCAAACACAAACAAACACAGAGTTGCAGATGTTTGTTTTTGATGACAATATAAAAATATTTTCTGACTTGACTATTGTCAAGTCATCAATTACATATGGTAACATTATAATTAGATAGGCGAATACATGAAATTAGAGCTTTCATTGACCATTATTTGATGACAATAACATGGTAATTTAATGTTCAAATATAGTAGATTCTGTCGTCAATTACTTTGCTAACGTATAAAAATAAAGGTGACTATAAGAAATTAGAGTACGTTGATAAGTACGTTAAGAACGTACGTTAAGAATTATCATCAAGCTGCGTCATATAAACAGTAGCTTGTTTTACAATATATGGTCGCTTGAAAATCATTTATTAGACGCTAAAAATTTGTCGCTGACCTATTAATTCATTAGACAACTAAATATATTTGAAGACGAGAATGACATTTTAAAGAAGCTGCATTAATTAGCACCCATAATAAAATACCACTCGATATTCTTCAACTTAATGAGAAGAAATTTAAAACATGCATTAAACGCACACTATGTAGACAAGCATATTATAAGTTAGATGATTATAAATCGTAGATAAAAATGCTTGGCTTAATGCTGGTCCTGCTCCACAGCCACTTGGGCTCACTAGTTGAAATTATTGTATTTGGAAGAGTTGCTACCCCTTTTCTTATTTTTTTATTTTTATTTATATTGTTTTTCTGACATTACGAACAACATGTTTATTTTATTTTTATTTTTAATTAACCAATTTTTTATTGTTGAATATTCCAATATTTGATAATGATTATCTTTCTTTTTGATAGTATAATACATTGCAAACTATAGTTTTGTATAATTTAGAAGCATTTTTTCAGTTTTTGTGAATGTGAGTACCATGGGGCTGTTTATTCTGTTATTATATTATGTTTTATGTTAACTTGAAAGAGCATGGCAGTTGAGACTTTGTCATGCTTACTTAAATGTCTCGCCGATGGTGGCGAGTGTGTTGGATCATTCGGTTCCCTACAAAATGGTTGAGCTGGATGGTGCTGATCCACGCGTCATGTTCGTGAACGGGCGCCGTCGGTTGAGACTGGTCATCTCTTTTCTGCCAAGGCTTATTTTAAATCTTATACTTTGAATTGTCTCTATTTCTTTTTTTCACATTGTTCTCACATATAGAAGCAACAAGAATAATGTACCCAGGATTTTGTAATGTCTTTATTTAAGAGTGTCCTGGGAGTTTCTTGCCCGTTCTTCTCCACAGAGATCTACTTTTTGGAATGGGCGACTAGCTTCAACTTTCTGACTAACTGACCGACTCTTTGACAATTCAAAAGTGCCTGTAAATGGTTTAATTGAAATAAATGCTTTGAGTTTGAGTTTGATTTCTCTAAAAACCTTTGAAAGATTTTTCAGTTATACTCTCCCACTGTCAGCATATTTGCAGAACCCTACACACGACCTGGCCTCTGCTATGAAATTTTCCGATGACATTATCGGAAAACTAAAAGAGATACGTGACGATGTTAACCCGGTATTCTCAGAAATATATAACGCATGCTGCAAAATAGCGGAAGATGTCTTGCAAATAGAAATTCAGCGTCCTCGAGTTACTGCCCACCAAACTGCACGAAGCAACCCTCCCAGCGATACTGCTGAAGAATACTTCAGAAGAACTATTTTTATACCGTGCTTGGACGATTTGATATCTGGCATGAATGATAGATTTGCGAATCAAAGAGAGCTGCTTTCTTCTTTAGAAATTATTCTTCCGAAAAGTGTGGACGAGAGGAAAATAAGTGAATTAGAAAATATGAAAATTTATTGGGAAGAAAGTGTTGGAGAATCACTAATAAAAGCAGAGTACAGTATGTGGTGTGCCAAGTGGAAAAACACAGATAAGAAACCAGTCGAAATTATGGAAATTTTAGACACGTGTGACAAAGTTTTCTTTCCTACCATTAACAGGCTAATACATATTCTGGCCACCCTTCCGGTTTCAACGGCATCTGTGGAGCGGTCATTTTCATGCCTAAAGAGAATAAAATCCTTCCTAAGGAATAGAATGGCGGGCGAGAGGCTTACTGGTCTCGCTCTATTGTCTATTTATTCCGCTTTGGCGCCAGATCCTGATATGGTACTAGACGTAATGGCTGCCAGCGGAAACAGAAAAATACTTATATAATTATAGTATAGTACAGTGAAAATTATAGTACAGTGATTACAGCGATTTTCACACAGTTCACATGGTTGTTTCAATGTTTGTCCCCCCCCGAACCAAAAGTCTGGATACGTACAATTGAATTATCTACAATGCATCGCAGAGGCAGTTCAATATGATCGTCACCATCCTCATTAGCTGATTCATCACATACCTTTAATACCCATTTAGCAAACTTTAAATCATCGTGAGCTCTCATATTATGAGCCAATTGGAGTTGAGTAAAGTTTGGCGACAATGAATAGTGTTTAATCGAAGCTTCTATAATATAATTTCGTTACCCATTAACTACAACTGGTAAGATCTGACAGTAGAAAGTATACCCTATAAAAAAGTGTCCAAAACAATACCTTTGCTGAATGAAAAATTGTCACAGCTCTTTGTAATGGACCCTTTGTTTTTAAAATTAATGGCGCGACGAATGAAAGATGAAACGCAACATTTATTATGTATTCATGGCCGCTTTCCGAATTAGAACATAATCGCTTACAGCGCTGACATCAATAATATAATTGCCGTGCCATTGCTGAGGGCTGTCAACAATTCGGAACATTCGTGAACGCGCTCACAGTGATCTCTCAAATTTCATAACTTTCATATCATATTTCTTTGTGTATATACCACAACTTTCTTCCTATTCTTTGGTTAGGTGAAGAACGATAGCCGCTTCACGGAACATCGTTATCACGCTCACGCTTATTCGGAACGGCTTTTAGCGCGCTCAAATCGATTACAGTGTAACTCGGAACGCACTGCATGTCATCCGGTGTCAGTGACGTTTCGCATTTTAGCCAATATGGCGACTTCCATTTGTCTGTCAGTGCCATTAGAATTTAACAAAATACTCGACAATCCGAATTTTGCGGATATATGTTGTCGACTCCAAATCTTTATTTTTTTATGTTTTATTATTCAGGTAAGGTTTCGATCGAGTCTACCGTACCCCTTGACGAAATTATTAATATAGATGTGGCATACTTATGTGTATACAATAGAAGCGTTTTACCTGAAATAAAACGACTATTATATACTTACCTTAGTAGAAGCTTATATGTATTGAGATAGGCGACTCCATTTCCCGCTTTAGCAGACCTCTCTTTCTACCCTGTAGGCTGTCTCTTTCGCACACACCTCCCCTCTTACCAGGCGCGCGAGGTAACTGGTGGTCCGAGCCTCCTCGTCATTGTGTCGAAATACCACCAGGCAGAGATTAAAAGTAAGCTTCTACTAAGGTAAGTATATAATAATCGTTTTATTTCAGGTAAAACGCTTCTATTATACACTTGACCGTTAGTAGAAGCTTATATGTATTGAGACCTGTTTGTTATCGCCTGGTGATTTAAAGGAAGAAACGCCAATGTGGTTGGATAATATGTATCTAAACTACTATGAGAGTAGTAGTTAGGTATGTATAAAAATAGGTAATATAGAATAAATTAAAGCATAGTGTGTGAAGAACGAGACATTATAAAAATAAAAAATAAATAATTATCACATGAAAAACTTATAATGTAACAACAGTTTTATAACGATCAATCATCGACCATTCTACACAATTGTTATCGTTTGAATGATGAACAACTTATAAATGTAGACAATAATATAACTAAACAATCATTTAAATTTAACAATAAATCAACAACCATTGTACATATTTGTAATCAGTTGAATGTAATTGACTAATGTTATTACTTCAATAAAGAAATATTATACTTAGTGTAAAAATCAACGGACCGGAACAAAAAGTGTAGAAATATCTGTGCTAGGATTAACATTACTTGAGGAAACCATTACCTCTCGACGATAGAATTTTTGAAAGGTTTTTACAGATTTCCAATTCCCTTTCTCTAAAATATCATCCAAGGACGAATTGTCAATCTAACTTCTAGAGGCCACAGCTGAACGCACACTTCCTGGCGGTGCAGATATACCTGCTGCCTTCAAAAGCGACTTGAACCAACCTGCAATGACCGTCCTGGAGGCAGGTGATGGTGGACCTCGTAAAGTTATAAATAAATTTGATGTACCAGAGCTCTTACGTCTTTCATTTAGAATAGCTATAGTTTGATTGACCCAAAATACAGGATTTAAGTTTTGATTTTGAGTGTTAGCCATTAGATTCCACCCTGATTGTCTATAATCTCTACAATCTGTTTTGGACCCAAATTGAGGCCAAAAGGTAATCAAGTCGTTTTTTACAATGCATTCATCTCTGTCAACGCCTAAAAGGGTCAAGTCGTGAATCCTGCGACCCGAACAAAGGCACAACAATGCTACAGTATGACGAACAGTTTGAAAAATGTTTGTACTGTCTACCGAATAAATACTCATAAAATTGGTCAGAATGTTAATGTCCCAGATAGGTGGTTTTGGAGTAATTGGATTTTTTAAAGATATTGCTTTTAAAATATGTTTTACAAGAACATTTTCACCTAATTTACCAGACAGTTCTGTGTTACAGAGAGTGGAAACTACTGATTTGTGAAGAACGATTGTGTTATATGAGAAGTTAAATTTAATATACAGGTCGGCTAAAAATTGTGCTAAATGGGATGCTTCAGGATGCATTGGATTTATGTTATGCTGTTTTGTCCATGACATCCAACGATTCCATGGTGCCTTGTAGGTTTTCCACGTCGAAGAACGCCACGCAGATTTAAGTAAGGATACCTGACTAGAATTCCATGTTTTTATTTTGTCTTCCCACCCCCACATTTCCAGACCTCTAGCACCATGCTCTCGACTTTGGGGGGTGGTAACCCCGTCGACGTGTCGACTAGGAATCGTTCCAGATTCGTCAAGGTGAAGGGGGCTGTGATTGCTCGTGCTTTCAGGTCCGCCCGCCAGAACACCTTCTCCCAACGTGGGACAACAATGAGATAAAGACCTGTTGCTTGATTGAGATGCATCAATACTCTTGGAATTAGAAACGGTGGTGGGAATATCCATGCCAGAGGGAAATTCCAAGTTAGGCTGAACGCATCGTGAATCATCGCTTCGTGATCGTTCAAGTCTAGAGTTGCATAATTCGCTACTGTTCGTGCTGTTTTGGATGCAAACAGGTCGATCACGGGTGTTCCCATTTTCGCAAAGATCATTTCTGTACAATTCGATGTTAAGTGCCACTCTGGGGTCCTCCGGTGCCTGGATAAGCAATCCGCGTGATTGTTGAACCTCCCGGGAATGTAATAAATTTTGAATTGAATCTGATGATGGTCCAGGATCCGTAGAATTTTGTATGTTACATTCATGAGTAACTGGGACTTGGTCCCGCCCTCGTTTCGAAGGTAGGCTACAGCAGATCGGTTGTCCGATTGAATGAGGACCGATCCTCCCTCTATGTTTGTTGCTTGTATCTCTAGGACTCTCAGAATTGCTAACAACTCCTTTACGTTGCAGTGTAGAGATCGTTCCTCTGTGCTCCAAACACCTGACATGGTCTGATTGTCGAGCTGTCCTCCCCATGCTATGTCTGAGGCGTCTGTAGTTAAGTAATGTGTCGGAGGTGGAATGTGAAGTGGGGATGAAAGCTGGCAATGTTGAAGCCACCATTGTATCTCGTCTAACACCGAGCGAGGAAGAACGTATCTGATTGGGGCTGTGTACTCGGGCAGGGAGTTTAGGAACTTCAGAGTGAACCGGTAGTTTAGCCTGCCTCGAGGGACCGCAAAGCTTGCAAAATTCAGTAAGCCTACCAGGCTTTGTAGTTCTTTTAGGGACAACTTCCCTGTTTTCAGAGCATGTGTGACTTTTTTGATTACGACAGATGACTTTTCTGCTGGTAGTTGTTTGTGATTTGTCCATGGATGCCAAACAATTCCGAGATATGTTACAGACTTTTGCGGAACAAGGACAGACTTCCCGTAATTCACTTGGAATCCGAGGATTTCTAGCGTCTCCAATAGCACGTCCATCTGCTGGACTAATATCTTTGGATTTTGATGTGTTAGCAAAAAATCGTCTAAATAAACTATTATTCTTAGTCCCTTCTCTCGGAGAATTTGTGCAATCCAATTTGTAAGACAAGCGAAAACTTTCGGGGCTGTACTTAGCCCGAACGGAAGGCATGTCATTTCCAGTACTTCGTCTCTGTAAAGGAGACGTAAAAACCGCCTGTGTGACTCTGCTATCGGAAGATTGAAGTATGCTTGCGAAAGGTCGACCTTGCACATCCAATCCTGAGGTTGGAGAAAGTCTGGGACTCGAAACATGTTTATTAATCGAAACCGTTCTGTTAGCACATAGTGGTTGAGCAACCGTAGGTTGAGTACAGGTCGGTATGATCCATCGTTCTTTGGTACCAAGAACAGGGAGGACACAAAGCTCGGAGTGAGTGGTGCTAGCTTTAACACGCCCTGTTGTTTCATTTGACGAATGAGTAAAGACATCTCCTTGGACTCTAAGGAGCGATGGCGATCGCCTTTTAGGTCCGGTGTTATCAAGGGAGGTCTTTGACGAAAAGGTATGCGATACCCTGTTATTATCCGTAATATAAAGGATGGGGCTCCCATTTGCTTCCACTGGTTGACAAAATGTGCTAACTGTCCGGCTAGGAAAGGTTGCGAGTCATTGTCTCTGCCTCTTGTTGCCTCTGTAGCCCGAAGGCGACGAGCGGCGCTTCTGACCTCTTTGAGAGTATCGGGATCCGCGAGATCGAAAATTATTATTAGTAGCACTCCTATTGTTAAAATTACCAGTGCGTTGCTCTGGGCCAACATTGTTTTGTGCTTTCGGGTTGTTATAGTAGCCTTGATAATTACCCTGCGAGGGCTGAGTGTGAGGACAGTGCATATTGCTTGATACATCACCGAAATAATTTTGGTGACCGTGACCATGCGATGGCCCAGAATTACGTGTGTGCCCCTGCGAGGGGAAACGTGCAGCAGAATTATTGGGTTTTGCTCGCGAAGCATTCCCGCTGCTAGGCCTGTTCACTGGCCAGAACGCCTTCCTAATACCTCCTGCTTTTTCAAGGGCCGATGTGAAAGCATCCGGATTGAAAATGTGTGTATTTGAAGGAGGGATTTTATTTACAGCCGTTTTTACCAAGGGGTCTCTAATGTACTTAAGGATACCGTCCCTTCTCATTTCTATAGTCTCCGCTCTGTGGCCGCAAGCCATTTGTAAAAGGTCTTGAGAAACTTTCTGGAATTCTCCTTTTAGAAAAATTTCATCAATTTTATTTGTTAAATTCGTGAGGGTAGCATCTGGCGTTTGAGACCATGCGATTAAATTACGTAAACTACTTTTTAAAACTTCTTTTTGCTTCAAAATGCCGAATGTAATAGCTGCGTAAGATTTGTCGGAATAGGCCAGGTGGCGTATATTATCATACGCCTTTACCTCCTCGTTAGATTCCATTTCCGTAAAGCCCGGTGAATGGTTATATAGCTTTTGTGTTTCCGCGTATCTAATATCCGTCCACGTGTTTTTTCCAAAACGTTGAACTTCGTCTAACATATTTAAAAAATTTGCTGGAGTTTTTGGAACCGCGGGATCTTTTAGCTTAGTTTCAATGGCAAATGATAAATCCGGTGCAACTACCGGATTCTCAGAATTATTCTGTATTGGTGACGCCTGCGAGGCGCAATATTCATTATAAAGCTCGTTATCTACATCTCGGCTTACAATGGAAACATTATCGCTATTACAATTATAAATAGGAGGGTACTCATAGCTCTCAACAGTTTTTTGTAGTTTTTCTACATTTTTTGATAATTTATCAATAAGATGACGATCGCGCCTTCGTTTTTTAGACTGACGCCGTCGCCGGTGCTTAGAATTCCTTTTCTTTGAGCTTTGAGTTGAGGAGCTAGATGATGATGTGGAGCTGCTACTACTACTACTCGAAACGGATGATTGCCGTTCACGTAAACGTGACTTATATTTCTGCGGTTTTGTACCCGATCCGCCAGCGGTAGCAACTGGTTTAACTTGGTCATCGGACCCCATGTTAAGCGCTCCTGGGTTTTCACTACCTTTAAAGGAAACAACAAAACCTAAGATATGACCTTTAAAAGGAATTCATACAAAGAAATACTGAGGGTAGAAAATTAACAAGAATTAAAAAAAAAAAAAAAACAAAAAAATTTTAAAAATCGAACGATAAAATCGTTTTATAAAATCACTTGTGCACTTACGTGAGTTCTTCCTTGGGATCACTGAATTTAATAAAGAGAAGTATATTGTTTATTAGCACAAGTGAACTGCGCGGGAAATATCACGCCAATGACGAGGAGGCTCGGACCACCAGTTACCTCGCGCGCCTGGTAAGAGGGGAGGTGTGTGCGAAAGAGACAGCCTACAGGGTAGAAAGAGAGGTCTGCTAAAGCGGGAAATGGAGTCGCCTATCTCAATACATATCGACGTCCCCGGGGAATAAACCGGTAATCGCAAAAATCAAATTTTACAGGAAAAATGATTTAGTGTTTTTGGGTAATATCTCTTCAACAAAAGGCAATTATGACAACATTGTTATAATAATATGACGGAAAAACTAATTTTTACACGAAAAGTTTATAGTATTAAGTGTAACTATTAGTTATACACAGAATTAGTTATTCACCAAAATACGTATTACCGAAAATGGTTTCATAAATTTTTTAGGGTATTGATATCTTACGATCCTGACTTATCAATATTATTCCAGTAATGATTACTTACCGAATTATTCTTGTAAATTTCTTAAAAATCATAGGCATAATATTGCTTTACTGGATTATTAAACGTGTTTTTTCATGACAGAGAGAGATTGTAATGGTCAGTTACCGACTTATTATGGTAAAATTTTAAATAACCATAAAAGGGTAAAGTAGTGTAACCCGTATTTTATAGAAAATTTTTGGTAGTCATGTTATCGTAATCATTGAAAACCGATTATGTAAAATAAATTTGTCGTCGGTATCTTCGAGGGAATAATAAAAGAAAACTCACAAAATGTATTAAAATTAAGTAGGTACAACGTTTATTGGGAACCAAGTTCTCATAGAGATCACAAATTACAATCAGTAAAAGTATAAAAAAGTAGCCAAGTAAAAACATTAATAACTAATCGGTATTATAATTTTCATGAATCATCATCATCGCGATCATCTCTATTTTCTACAGAAATTAAGGATTCATAAAATGCGTGGTAATACCGTGGAATCGCTCCACTATTGCCCAAAGACAGTAAATCTGGATGCAACGGCTTGCTTAGAGGAAGAGGTTGATGATAAGCACGTGCCAATACAGTATCTTCTATCAAAGCATCTGTCTTAGGTTTTCGCCCTCGTCGTTTGGTTTGAAATGAATTTGAAATATTTAATTCAGAATACGCCTCATCAAAATCATATTTAAAGAAAACCTTGTCCTGTTGGGATGATGATAGGTACATGAATTTCCATTACATCAGACCAGCGTATCGTACTCCCATCTATATCGCGACGCCAATTCAAAGGATTTACCCATTTTTTAATGTCTAAAATATCGGTTTGCTCCAATTCTTTCATAGTATATTTTTCTCCCGAGACTTTGGAGTTTAGAATTATATAGATCAGGTGTGTAAATAGACTTATTTCTCATGTTCCTTTCAATACAGGCATGCATCGAGTCTCCCTCATACTGACTATGGCCAATCTCGAAAAATCTGTGCGTTATAGACCAATTTAAAAAAATTCCTGCGTACGCATATAAGGCAAAAATGAACCTGTTCTTATTTCGGCCATAACAACCATCCGAATAAAAATATAATTATCTTGTTAACACCTCGCTCCTGTTCACTCTTCAAGAATTGCAACAAACAACTCCCAATTTCTATGCAGCCTCGTTTTGCGATTTGGTAATGCCACACGTTGCAATAATACCCTTTTTTACGTAGAGCATCAAAAATAGTAAAATTATATACAGGGTACTTGCGTTTATAATGGAAAATGCCTACAACAGATTGTGGAATATTTAACACTTTTTTGCAGGTCGAAGATAGTAATCGTGCTATCGTTTTTGTCAATTGTCATTTTTTCTTCATGTTTAATTTGCCGAATTCTCTTTTCTATTTAAATGACGACGAATGAATTCTTCTAAAGACTCTTTCTCTGATGGACTGGCTTGCTTACCTATATAGAAAACATGTAGAACATTGATCTATTTTAGGCTTAAAAAATTAGTAGTTAAATTTTGTGTTAAAAATGGTTTTTTTATTGACGGTTTTTCGCCATCGTAACTCCAACATAATTTTGCTGCGGAACCCACTCAGTGTACAAACGATACATTTTTGATAATTATGTTGAGGTATTGTGACAAATGTTCTCGAGTTGAGCTTTTTCTGTATACTCTACTTTAGGAAATAATGAAATATGCTTCTCAATACTCGATTCCGTGCTGGAGCTCATTTTTTTGAATCTATTGGTGTGCTTACCTCTCGAGTCTGTAATCCCTTCCTCTAATTTAAATTTTTCTATTGCTGTATATACTATTATGTTCATTAATTTTTAAAGTGTTTAGGAAAAATTTCTTACAAACAAGAATCTCTACATTATTTAAAGAAAAAAAATATTTTATAGTCTGTGTGCGATTATACTTCCGTTCTAGAGTCATTCGTTTGATATTTTCGGTTTTAGTATGTTTAATAATATACATCCATTGGCGTTCTCGATCAGAAAGTTTATAAAATTTATCAAACAAGTCTTGCCTCTCTAAAGAGGAAAATTTGCTGCCACAGTTCATTTTACATGAACACACAGGACCCATGACCTTTTGTGGATTCTTATTATGACAACCTTCGTAAGCCTGACCAGCATTTTTAAGTTTTTTTTTTTTTTGCTAGACAACAGCTGGTCTGTATAAATTTTATTGCAACTTACCGCCAATACGTATAGTAGGTACAAATTTATGTCCCGGATGATAACTGTAACAGTGCATTACCGAAAATGTCTACAACAATATTTACGATAATAAACCTGTAATCGCGTTAACCAGAAGTTTTGCTGAAATATTTTACAGTAATATTACTTTACCTAAATGTAGCCACAGAATTTAATTTGTAATAATGTGTTTCGTTATTATTCTAGTAAACAAAAAATGGAAAATTTCCAAAGAACAAAAGTGTTTTAGGGAAAACCGTTGGAAAATACCGTAGAAAAAATTTGAAAAAAATTCCATAGGTGTATCCCGACCCACAGATACCGTAAATCGTATAACAGTAAAAAGTCAGTAATAGTATAATACAGGTTTATTCCTTGGGGGCGTCGATATAAGCTTCTACTAACGGTCAAGTGTATAATGATTGTGTTTGGTCTCGGACTGTACAAACTTCAAGGGAAGGTAGTTTGCTCTATTTTATCAATAAAATTATTCTACATGGGGGGTCGGAACCCAACGCCCCCTGAATGGCAGCCATTTTTGTATTTTGATCGCATTTTATGAAGCGTGCATACTAAAAGTACTTTAACTTTGGAATTTAATGTCCAATTATCGTAAAATAAAAACTTTTAATAAGTGAAATGTGTTAACAATGAGATAAAGAACTCAAATATTGACAATAAATGCTGCATCATATTGAAATAAATGCTAAAAGATCAATTTCACGTTAAAATAATTAACATTGTTTTTTTAGTTTATCAAGGTTATTACAAAATTTACCCGGTAACTATCTTTTTTTATCTACTCTTCTAACAGATGTTTAGTTTACGTAAATAATGATACAAAAACTCGATTCTATGACAATTGGTTTAAGAGATATTGGTGTTGGAACATAGGCTTGCGTAGGTAGTAAGTCCATAACGATTTGGTTTTTCTGTAGACATTTACAATGATGATCAATGATAAATAAAGAGCATCCGGTTAGACTGGAAGCCGACCCCAACATAGTTGGGAAAAGGCTAGGCAGATAGATATTACTTGTTCTTTGTTTATCATCTCTTAAACCAATTGTCATAGAATCAAGTTTTTGGTATCATTATTTAGGTAAACTAAACATCTGTTAGACGAGTAGATAAAAAAAGATAGTTCCCGGGGCTGAATTTTGTAAAAACCTTGATAAACTAATAAAACAATGTTACTTTTAACGTGATATTGATGTTTTAGTATTTATTTCAATGTGATGCAGCATTTATTGTCAATATTTGAGTTATTTAACCCATTTTTAACACTTTTCACTTATTAAAAAAAAAAATTTTACGATAATTGGACATTAAATTCCAAAGTAAAAGTACTTTTAGTATGCACGCTTCATAAAATGCGATCAAAAAACAAAAATGGCTGCCATTCAGGAAGGGTTGGGTTCCTCCGACCCACCACGTAGAATAATTTTATTGATAAAATAGAGCAAACTACCTTCCCTTAAACTTTGTACAGTCCGAGACCAAACACATTGTATACGATTATACGTACATTATTTATATAAAAATGCAATACTATATTTAGAATAGCTAGAGGTGTGTGCGGGATGCTGGCGGGAAAAATTCCGAATCATTCCCGTTGAATACTTCGGAAGTATTCGGAAATATTCCGAAGCTTTGGGAATATTTCAACTGTCAAAAAACAAGATGGCGCGGACTCAGGCACATTCTTAGTTGCAACTTGCAACGCACTATAGGTAATGATTAATACCTACCTATGCGACTCGCGAATCCTCGCGATGCGTACAGAGCTACATACAAACTAACCAAAAACATAGGTACCTACTTACTTACCTAACCCTTTTTTAAAAAACCAATCAAATATGCTAGGCCTGGTTTTTTATTCCACAACTGACATAAAAAAAACTTGAGAGGTGTCAAGGGACACCCGGATGGAACGAAGTTAACTTGCTATCGTTAAGCAAATGTTTTCCGACCTTCAAGCGATTTTCGACCTTATTGACATTTATGCAAACACCGGATTTTAATGGAGCAATGTTAGCCAACGAGAATGTGAGAAAAAACAAACTAAATTTTAAATGTCAATAAGGTCGAAAATCGCTTGCACCTGTTTTTTTAACTTGCTTAACGATAGCAGGTTAAAAAAAAGGTTCAAGCGATTTTCGACCCTCCACCCCACTCCACCCCACTCCACTCCACTCCACTCCACTCCACACCACTCCATTCCATTCCATTCCAGTCCAGTCGTCCATTCCATTCCATTCCATTCCATGGTAATAAACACATTACCCTCCTTTGCGTCGCGCAAAAAGTGTCGGGTAAAAAGTGTCGTGACAACTTTTCGTAAGAATTTTTTCCGTCTAGCCCCCTTTCACAACGCGCGATCAGGAACTTCGTTCCAAAATAGCATTCGATTTCGAAATAAGTAGGTACCGACCTAAAAACAAAAGAATTAAAATCCTGTTAATCGCAGGCTAACATAATTATCTACCTATAAAAATATCAACATATTATACTTAATCAATTCCATTTATAATAAAATAAACATTTATATTTTACTTACGTATGTGCCACTGAACAATAATTAACTCACCCACCACACCACAAACAAACACGTTTTGTTTATTCCCATTGAATTATTCAGGCGAAATATTCCGCGGAAACATTCGATTGCGGGGTACGAATCTTTCTCGCGGGGCGAGGGAAAACTTCTCCGGGGAGCATCTCCCGTCTACCCCTCACCGCCATTGCCTGCACGCACGACTCGAGGAGCGCAGCGGCGCAGCGGCGCATAGAGGGGCAGCGGCGCGCGGCGGCGACGATCGACGATCGATGCAAAATACGATTTTTCAGCAAAAAAAAAATCTTAATTAAATTCATTTTGAATAATTCTGATTTAAAGAAACTTTCCCAGAAGTATTCCGGAATTATTCCGAATTTTTCAGAAGTTTTGCAACTATCGGGACAGCTGGATTTTTTTTCATTTGTAACCTTTTATTCGGGTATTAAGTTCTGTTTTCGTTTAGTTTTTAATTTCGCTTGAGTATATATTTCGATGTTTTTGTTGGTTCATATATTGGCGTGTGCTTGCTGACATTATGGCAAATAAATATATTTAATGTTTTAAGTTGAGTAATGTAAATTATTTTGCATAGGTACTATTGTGTGACTTTTGAGTTTTGAATTTGTTAGTTAAGTCCAAAATGATGAAGATTTTCCTTAAAAGTGTAATTTTTGCATCTAGCGCTTAAGAAACTGCACCAGACAAAAAAACTATGTTAGCCACCGAATTTGGGAATAACGATACTTTACAATATTTCTACTATTATTACTCTGAAATCGGAGATACATTCTTTTGTGTCGGGCCTGGGGTTTTTTTTGTACGGGATTTGGCGGATCTCCTTTGGTTTCATTTAGTTCCTTTTTTGTTAGAGGTTTTCTTCGGTGTTGCCTTTTGGTTTTGAGTTTTTAGTATAATAATCTTGTCATATTTTTCGCTTTTCTTCCTTGCTCTCTTTCTTTCTCTACTTCGATTTGGAGTGCTTTACGCTTGGTTAATACTTCTGGCGAGAAGTCCTCTTTTATTTAGTACGGTGTTGTTTCTACATTTTTCTTGTTCTTCTGTATTTGTATTTTAAGCCCCATAGTGAGCATTGTAACGACGATGGGTCTTACTTTCTCGCCTTTCTATCCGAGTCTCCTCACGGATTCTATGCAATTTTTCTCGCATTAGACGTTTAGAATATTATTTATGAGGTCCAGTACCGTTTTCTCTAGGTCTTGGTAGTTCTTATCACGTTCTTCAACTCCGAAAAACAGTAGGTTTTTCCTTCTTACAAATCTATCGAAGTTACCTATTGTAATATTTTGTTTTTCCAATTTTTGTTCTAGCTGTTTGTTTTTTATTTCTAAGATTTTAAATTTTTCGTTGATGTTGTTATTTATCGTGTGTTTGATATCTTCTTTCATGTCTAACATATCCACTTTTTGTTGCCTCATTTCCTCCTGCATACTTCTCAACATGACAATCATGTTCTTGATTTAATCCATTTTTATTGTTTTAGAAATACGCCATCTTTCGGTATCTAATAGAACTATTGAGGTTGCTTGCTTGCGGTATGTTGTTGATCTCGAGTTTAACAAAACGTTCGATGTTAGTTCGTTAGTGACTCAGTTAATTTGAATTATCCAGATGGAAGCTGGATGGCGTTAATTGGACATTGATCGATGTTGATTGGATTTTTGGCAGTTTTCACTGGAGAGATATGATAGCTCTGCTTTTTGGAACGAAGTTCCCTTTCGCGCGTTGCGAAAGGGGGCTAGACGGAAAAAATTAAGACCAAAAGTTGTAACGACACTTTTTGTTTTTAGCATAGATTTTTAGCCTTGTTAAAAATTATACTAGATGGCAGAGCCATATAGTAAATATAATTTTTAACAATGCTAAAAATCTTTCTATACTAGATGGCTCTGTATTAATATATAATTATGCAGCTAAAAGAACTTCGTTCCAACCGGATGTCCCGCGTCACCTCCCGACTTTTTTAATGACTATCGATATGAAAGGTATGGCAAAAGATGATTCTGAATGTGAACTTTCTGCGATATGATGGTTCTACTTTTTAATAATTATGGATATGGAATTTATTTATAAGCTATCCGCTGTTATGCAAAATAATATTATGACATAAAAGTTCTGCTATAAAGGGTAGACCCTAGAAATAATTGTGCCTGCCTAGAGACTTGATATCTGTTGTTAAGAAAATTGATTTGGCTACTGGATCTATAGTTCAAAAGTTCGATATCTGCGACATACATGTTTACCTGGTCAACCAGGAAATACAAGATCGATAGGTTTCGAATTTTCGTCAAACGTGACTGATCATCTACCAAATAATGTTCTGTCGTGGTCATAAAGCTAGCTCTAGAAATAACAAACCTAAAAACTGGCTTAAACTTGATAACACCACTATAAAAAAAAATACGGCTAGTGCGTGTCGGACCACGCACAATGAAGGGTTCCGTAGTTGGAATAAATTCTTCTAAAGAACAAACTTAACATTGTAGTTGAAAAACATGTTTTCCCATACATTCTAACTGCAAATGTAAGTTTGTACGCACAATATTGAGTGATTTACGATGTAATTTTAAGATCTTAGACTTCTTATAGGTTTTCCTGTAATCTATAAGCATAGAACTATTCTCTGTATAATATTTTTTTTATTTTTAGGTTCAGGAGTTTCGGAGATAAGGGGTGCGAATGGTCAATTTTCCTCAATTTTCTTAAATATCTTTAAAATTGAAATGACTTAAAAAAATAGTTGAGATCGTCGCAATAAGCCTTTTTATTTGATATGTCAAACGGTGTAAGTTCGAAAAGTTTTTTTTTTAATTTTCTTGTTTGCCCCCAAAAGTGACCCCATATTCAAAATTCATTTATATACCTTACATGTCCGTGTTTGGGTCACAGAAATACATATTTGTACCAAAATAAATATCAATTTAATCGGTCCATTTGATTCGGAGCAAATTGTCTGTGACAGACACACGAGTGATCCTATAAGGGTTCCGTTTTTTCCTTTTGAGGTAAGGAACCCTAAAAAACAAGTACATGCGTGTCGGACCACGCACAATGAACAGTTTGTCTCTGCATCACCCAAAGGTTGACTGGTAGAAAATGCCTATGGCATTAAGTCCGCCTCTGTACATTTCTGTGCATTAAGTATTAAATAAATAAATAAATAAATGAAGGATTCCGTAGTCGGAATGAATTTATCTCAAGAACAAACATAACATTGTTGGTGAAAAACATGTATGGGGGAGAACATGACATTTTTGCAATTGCAAATTTTATTGTAACTTGGTCGATTATAACTCGTTAAGTTGTAGAGCCTACTTAGCTGTGATAGTTTTTCTTTTAATTTCGTTATTATACTACTGCCGTGAATTTTTTTCACATAATATCCAGAACCAACCGGGGGACACACTTGACTCTAACAAAAATTGTTACTTTAAAGCTTACTATTTCGCACACGTATCCCTGAATCCAAAAATGGGATTCACACACTCACAATATTTTTAACGACCTGTTCAACAATACCCCACACCATGGGATCTAGACGAGCAAAAAATAAACATCCTCACTTTACGTGTAGGGGAGTCCTGACTTTGCCGGCATGATTAACATGTATACCTATTGTTCGATCTTTGCTCAAAAATATAGGGTAGTTTTAATTTGGCTTTTCCATTCGTCTGTTTCCTACCCGCATTTGGAAATCGGTGGATGGATTGGTGGGGTGACGTCTGCCCTGCCCCTCTCGCGCACCCGCGCCATGATGGCGTCTGAAATCCTTGACTTGTTCGCTCTGGATCGCCATCTGATGTGGTCAAATTATATGTATGAACTCAAAACTGAATAACTTCTAAAATTGCCGTGCAATTAGTTCAACAAGACACTTTTCTCAGGCGAGTGCTGATGCTGTATCTGTGCTATTTTCCTGAAGCTGTGATCTGGTGCCGTGGTTTGGATGACTCAGGTTAGTGGTCAGGCCTATTTTTTTCTGCCCTGTGTATTGAACAAGATCCTAATTCCATAGGGGGTTTTTAGGTACAGCATTTTTCACCATTATTACGGTCATTCGATAAAAAAAAAAATATATATACCATGCGTCCTTATTCAGACTCCACATTTTGGTCCTTCGAGCCGGATAAGCAATATTTAAAATTGATTTTCGTAAAATCATTCAAACTCAAACTCAAACTCAAAGCATTTATTTCAATTAAACCATTTACAGGCACTTTTGAATTGTCAAAGAGTCGGTCAGTTAGTCATAAAGTTGAAGCTAGTCGCCCATTCCAAAAAGTAGATCTCTGTGGAGAAGAACGGGCAAGAAACTCCCATTCCTTATTTACATATATTTTGTCTTCCTCGTCAATTACCACGTTGGTAATTTTCTTTGTGAGACGCCATTTTGAACTTATCCGTTACGTACCGTGTACCAACGATTTGTTCAATTTGTACAAGCCGTGCTTGTTTCAATTACTTAAGTATAAATTTCATTTAGTCAGAAAGTAGGCATCTTCCTCATTGTACAATTCCAAACCAAGATGCTATGCTCGGAAAATAAAACAAGACGATGCTGTGTTGGGTTTTTTATTAATAATATTTTCTTCCTTATATCTAATCGTGTGTAACGAAACCATAGCACACTTTTAAACAGCTCAACGCCATCTATCGAGCTAAAAGACAAACCTTTGCGATTATTGACTTAACATTCCGCCCACCATGGACAAAATGTGAGATTATCGCTCACCTTGACTTCATATTTTGTCCATGACAAACCGATACTGAGCGTCGAACGATACAAAACTAACTGAGACAATAGTAAAGATGATGGTTGTTAGTGTTGTTACACACTTTACAGACCACTAGAATATTGAAATACTGTCAACACAAAAACAATAAAATCAAGCAGCAACAAAAGACGCGGTCGCAGCCGCTGCAACAAAAAAGAAACAAAAATAATAGTTGCTGGTTAATATCTAGTAAGATAACACACATAACATGTACCACACAATAAAACAAATTGTTCGTTATTTTTTACATACAAACAAGAATTCTTATTTGTTAACTGGTAGCACACATATCTTTGACACTGGTCTTTTAATTTGCGACCCATTACATCTTAAACTAACCACGCGCGTAATTCCGTCCAAACCTGGGTTTTTTTTGAGTGATGATACCATAAAGCCACCTAGCTGGCGGTAAATCGTCCTCTTTTACCAGAACAATATCACCAATAGCTGGTTCCGGAGTCTGATATGCCCATTTGTAGCGATTCATGAACTGAGTTAAATATTCTTTAGACCAGCGTCGCCAGAAATCTTGAACCATTCGCTGTGTTAATTGCCATCGCTTTAGACTAGTTAGGGTCGTCTGTTCATAGTTAAATTCCGGTACAAGCACAAGAGGTTCTCCGACTAGAAAATGGCCAGGAGTTAAAGGAGTTTGGTCTTGACTATTATCACTTAGCTGTGAAATGGGACGGGAATTTAGACATGCTTCTATCTGAGACAAGACGGTAGCCATCTCCTCGTAAGTTAGAGTGTTGTTTCCAGCAACTCGCTTGAGATGGTGTTTTGTGGACTTTATACCGGCTTCCCACAGTCCACCAAAGTTTGGAGCGTGGGGTGGTATAAAGTGCCAGTTAGTCCCATTATCCGATAACCAATCTGCTATTTCTGTTGTCACGCTTGATTTTTCAGCAGCCAGCAGTGTCTTCAACTCTTTCGCAGCACCCACGAAATTGGTGCCGTTGTCGCTGTAAAGATCAGCACACTGTCCACGTCTAGCAACAAATCGTTTGAATGCTGCCAAGAATCCTTTAGACGTTAAATCGCTGACCGCCTCGAGATGTATGGCTCTTGTCGCCATGCACACAAAGAGACAAATATATCCTTTGTATGAACGATGACCTCTCCCCTTGGACGTTCGTATATTTATTGGACCGGCATAGTCCACTCCGCTTTGGTGGAATGGTCGGCTAGCATTCACTCTTGCTTTGGGCAGTTGGCCCATGAGCTGTTCTCTTATACGAGCTGCATGACGAACACAAGATACGCAATTGCGTACATAGAATTTAGTGCGATTTTTTGCATCAAGAACCCAATATCTGGACCTTAAATAATTGAGCATTAGTTGGGGTCCACCGTGTAACGTCTTCTGGTGAGTATCAGCAATTAACAAGTTAGTAAAATGAGACTTGGCTGGTATAATAATCGGATGTTTAATGTTTTCATCGATTGTGGCTCTTTCTAGGCGTCCCCCTACTCTGAGCACTCCTTCGTGATCGACGAATGGATTAAAAGCGAGGTAAGTACACTTTTCTTTTGAACATTTCCTATTTTAAGGAGGTCTTCTATTTCTCTACTAAAATATTGCATTTGACACTGTTTAATACAGACTGTTAACGCTTCGTTAAGTTCTTTAGCGGTTAACCATGAAGGAAATTGTTCGGAGTTGTCTCTTCTTCTCTTACAATATATAAAGCGCCTGCAATAAGCGATTACTCTGATCAACTTTCTTAAGGTTGAGAATTTTGTCCACACTGTTAACGTTAAATATTCGTCTGTTGTAACGTAGCTTACCTTTTGTGCCTTTTCTTCTAACACTGTCTTGCATTCAGTCTTTTTGTTGTAATCAATGTTTTTGTTTTTTAGCCACTCTGGACCTTCCATCCATAACTGGTTAGAGATTAATTCAGTTGATCTTAGTCCCCGTGAGGCGCAATCAGCCGGGTTGTCCGCTGATTTCACATGAGCCCACTGGCTTCTGTCTACTACTGTCAAAATCTCTGACACTCTGTTGGCTACAAATGTTTGCCAATTAGATGGATGTTTGCTCAACCAAGCGAGTACTACTGTCGAATCGGTCCACGCGTGAATATTCTGCTTTTCAATTTTCAATACTTCGGCTACTTCACTCAATAATTTCGACAGTAAAACTGCACCACACAGTTCAAGTCGCGGTATTGAAACTTGTTTAATTGGTGCAACCTTCGTTTTGGCTGTCACCAGGCGAGAATAAACTACCTCCTGCTGATCCACCACACGCATGTAAACTACTGCTGCATAAGCTTGATTCGAAGCGTCACTAAATCCATGCAGTTCCACTGAATCACCGCGGTAGATTGATAACCACCTAGGAATCCGATACTGTACGAGTTGTTCGAGTTCGCTGCGGTAAGTAACCCATTCCTTTAACAATATCGATGGTAACTCATCATCCCAATGAATTCCAGACAACCACAATTTTTGTATTAATATCTTGGCTTTTATGATAGCAGGTGCTAGCCAGCCCAATGGATCGAACAACATTGAAATATGCGAGATAACACTTCTTTTAGTTACAGGTATCTTCAAGGGAGGCAGCTTCACCGTGTATTCAAATTCATCAGTTTCTCTGGACCAGGTAAGTCCTAAAATTTTCATTACTATATCTGTTTTTAATTCTAGGTTTTCTTTTTCTTTATCTATTCTCATATGGTTCATTAATTCTGAATTATTGGTTTTCCATTTTTGTAGCTCAAAACCTGCTTTTCCTAATAATTGTGTCATTTGCTCATATATATCTTTTCCTTCCTCTATATTTTGACAGCCAGTCATCAGATCATCCATATAAAAATCCGTCAGAGTCTTTTCACGTGCAATATGAAAGCATTCTCCCTCATCTAGTGCTATTTGATGCAATGTTCGGACGGCCAAATATGGAGCTGACGCCGTGCCAAAAGTTACTCTCAAAAGCCGCAGGTGTTGAATTTTGTCTTTGATATCTTGTCTCCACAATAATCTTTGGTAGTCAGTATCTTCAGTAGAGACAATCACCTGCCGGTACATTTTTACAATGTCCGCAACTATACAAATGGGATGCATTCTCCATCTCATTATAGTGTGCCGTAAATCAGCTTGTAAGGTTGGCCCGACCATTAGTTCGCCGTTCAACGACACACCATTCTTACTAGGGGTTTCGAATACCGGATTTTTTCAATACCGGTATTAATACCGTATAAAAAATTTCCAATACCGGGATCCCGGGATCCCGGTATTGGAAAATTATGGACAATTTTTTTTTTTACTTAATATCATATTTTTTATTCAACCACTAATAACTTTCACTACAAATAATGAAAACCTGTTTTTTTAATATAAAATCGCTTTTTTTATTATAACTTAGTTGTAAACAGAATCTCTTAACAAAAATAACAAAATAATAGGTAATTTTTTTTTTAATAAAACGTTTTGTTTCAAATAATCTATAAAATAAAATATAATTTTTATAAAGTAAATCTCTTATAATCAACATACAGTATTTTATACTAAAATCACATAAAAATCTGTCAAAATTGTTCATGCACGGTGCTTTTAAGGCTCTTTCTTCCCGACTTACTAAAGTTACTGCTGAGTAGAACGTAGTATCTTGAGCTATAACGTAATTTATGATGCTTAGAATCAAATATATATTTTTTTTTACTTATATTAAATGAATCAGTCACAAATTCATAATTGTCTTACTCTTAACTTTCCTTTGAGTTTTAGCTTCTATTTCTGTATTGGGATGCAGGCGTGACAAAGGAATTATCTCACTATCACTATCATCAAAAAGGGATTCCCATTCTGTAAGTTTCTTTGAGATTGTAACTCGTTCTAATCTCACGATGACATTGTGTATCTCATTTGAGGTGGGCTTTATAAAAAAAAATATCCTCTTCTTCAGCAAAATAATTTTCAGCTTCGTGTAAGTATTGGATAACACCAGATATTAACAGCCGTCTATGGATTATGTGCATACGGAGGGCTGAGGCAAGGTTTCAGCTAATGAAGCTGTCTGCTTAATCTAGTTTTTGCAGCATGAATTTAAGGCAGGCATCATTCGTCAAAACTGGGGCAAGTAGTAATAAAATGTAACTACTGTCAAAATAAACCACGAGATAATTAAAATACGCGGTTTTTAAAACTGACCCAGATAAAAAATGGGTTGGAAATATAATGTGTAATAAAAAGAAACTGTTTCAATGTAGGTGTCTACTGATAATAAAATAAAATCACCAATACCGGTATCCCGGTATTGGACATTTCAATACCGGTATTGAAAAATGACAAAAAATGTCCGGGATCCCGGTATTAGCCAATACCGGGATCCCGGTATTGGAAGCCCTAATTCTTACCTAAGCTAGAGGCGTCAAATACAACCCTAACTTTAGTAGTTGCTTTATCTTCTCTGATCACCGCGTGATGGGGAAGGTATACGACATCAGGCTTGTTAATTTGCTCCATAGGAATAATTTCTGCATGACCCAAGTCGAGATATTCATTAATTACATCCACATATTGCCTTTTTAACTCGGGGTCTTTAGCTAACCTTTTCTCCAAATTAAAAAACCTGCGCAATGCAATATCTTTAGTTTGACCATTTCCACAGTGTGGTGTAGCCGTTTTAAATGGCAATCTAACAACATAACGACCTTCGGAATCCCGTTGGGTTGATTGCTTATAAAATTCTTCACATTTTTGTTCTTCTTCCGTGAAGTGCTTTTTTGGCACTACTGTTTCCTCTAATTCCCAAAATCTTTTTATAAGATCATTTTGATCACCTTCCAACGTTAAATAGTTAAGACTCTCTGCGTTTTCTTCCGTTCCCGTGATCTCTCCCGAAAGTATCCATCCCAATTCAGAATCCTGCGCTATTAAAGATCCCGGAGGACCTTACTGAGTCCTTGTTTGAGGACTTTGCTATACACCGAGGAACTTAAAAGAATGTCAATTTTTCCTGGTGTATCCCAAGAAGGATCTGCCAAATTGTACTGTTTCAGTTCTTTCCACAATGGAAACTTTATTTGGTTTGAAGGAAGAATTGACGTTAATTTCTTCTGTACGTGAGCCTTAACCGACAAACTAAAGTTAGGATTGTACATTGATTGTAATCTTAAGTACACAACATATTTTGAGGTCAATGCACAACCCTTATCATCTTCGCCTAGCCTCAGTGATGATTTATAACTGATATATTTTTTCAGCCCTAAAAGTTGAACTGCTGACTCCGTAATATACGAAGCCTGCGAACACTGATCCAGTAAAGACCGTAGAGTCGCCTCTGTGCCTGTACCGGAGGTAACCTTCACCAAGGCAGTAGGCAACAAATCATGGCTACGGGAAGTCGCAGCACAGTTTGTTACAATGTTACTTGCATCGTCTTGTGTTTGTTTTGTATCAACTGATTGCTTAGGTTCTACTTTAGGGTCAGTTGATACGGACGCATCTTTAGAGTGGAGTAAAGAATGATGCTTTCTTTTACATAACCGACATCTAGTCGGCAAACGACAGGCATATACCGCGTGGCCTGACCCGAGACAATTAAAGCATAATCCATTGGATTGGACGAAATTACGCCGTGAGGTGACATCTTCGTTACTAAATTTCTTACAACTACCAAGTTTATGATCAGCTTTACAAAATACACATGACAGAGTAGCTACATGTAGTGTCTTGACAGGAACATTTTTTGTGGCAGTATTTTTAGAAGACTTATTGTCTAAAAATTCTAGTGAACGGAACCTTTGTTCTAAAAACATATTAAACTGCTTTAGAGTAGGTAGATCTTCTGAATATTCACAAATTTTTGCTTCCCACAATTTACGAGACTCAGAATCTAATTTTAAGCTCAAAATGTATATTACTATGAAGTCCCAGGTGTCGACATTAATTCCCAAATTTTTAAGTGCATTCAAACAATCGTTACTTGTATCCAATAACTCTTTAAGTGATTGTGCTGACTCGCCTGATATATTTTTCTGACTAAGAAACCGTTTCAGAATGCAACTCGCCATATACTTTTTATTATTGTAGCGCTTGTTTAATTGTTCCCAAGAAGTCTGATAATTTGAACTACAAATAGGTATATTTCTCAGAAGTTGATCAGCTTCTCCATATAAATGACTTTTTAAATACTGAAGTCGCTGAACATCGTCCAAAGACATATTACTGTGTATGAGGGATAAAAATAAATCACGGAAGGTGATCCACTCCGAGTATTGTCCAGAAAACATAGGTAAACTAATTTTAGGTAGTTTGATATTACAAGATTCATCAGAGCTTTTCCCTGCACAAGACTGTGATACATTCTGAGACATTTCCTTTTTACATAAATCAGTAAGTATTTCTTTTAACTCCGTTTTATAGTCCAAATATAACTCTTCCGTAACTTCATACACTTCTGATGAACAATAATGCGATTTATTATATTCAGCTTCTTTTATTTCACTTAATATCTTAAGATGTGTGCCGGAAAATGATGTCCACTGTGACTCTAAATTCTCCAATCTTACTTCAACATAAGCCTTAGAAATTCGCTCCTTGGGCGACTTTTTGAAGTTAGACCTGGCTCGCGATATGGTCTTATTAGTGTCCATTTGAATTTTATTGTAGACTTCCATGTTGTGTAGATATCAATACAAAAAGTTTACACAAATACACTCGAGAGCAATGAATCCGGGTCACTTAAAGAATGTTAAAAATCTCGGAAACTAAAAATGATAGTTTAATGCAATAAATTGTATTTAATAGACAATGTAATACTCCTTAAATGAAAGTAAAAAAAATATGAGTCACCATACATTTTATTAACACAAAATTACATAAAGAAAAAAACTGCTGATCTCTCCTTAAAACAAAAATAGGAAACATGAAATTTTTGAACTTTATTACGATTTTCTTGAATTTTAATACTTCGTATTGCCTCCTCGTGCTTCCATTACTGCGTTTACGCGGTTTGGCATGCTGTACACCAAGTTCCTTATACGATTTTGGGGAATATTCTCCCATTCCTCTGTGAGAGCAATTTTGAGCTCACGAAGCGTGATTGGGGGAGGGTTTCGTTGTTTTACGCATCTGCCTAGCTCGTCCCAAGCATGCTCGATCGGGTTGATATCCGGGCTGCGCGCTGGCCACTCCATACGAGTAATGTTCATCTCTTGAAGGTAGTCATTCACAATCCTACCTGTATGAGGTCGGGCATTGTCATGCATAAATATAGCATCCTCACCTAAATTGACCATAAATGGACCAACGTGATCATTGAGGATTTCTTCCACATATCTTACGCTAGTTAAAGAGCCGTTTTCTATGATCACCAGCTCTGTGCGACTTTCAGAAGAAATTCCGGCCCACACAAGTACAGACCCACCACCGTAGGGTACTTTTTCTTCGATGCATGTTTGCTTGAATCTTTCCCCTGGTCTTCGATACACTCTGTGTCTTCCATCGTGCTTGTAGAGCATAAATTTTGATTCGTCGGAGAACATAACTTTTGACCAATCTTCAATACTCCAATTTACGTGGCTCTGGGCATATCTTAGTCTTGAAATACGATGCCCACGCTCCAGTTTAGGGCCGTTTGCAGGTCTAAGGGGTTTTAAGTTAGATTCAGCAAGCCGACGTCTTACTGTCCATGCACTTGGGTTACTTCCTCCGAGGCGTCGAAACTGATTTGTGAGTTCAGTTCCTGTGAGAAAGAGATTTCGAAGCATGGTGTTCACCAAGTATCGGTCTTCTCGTGCTGTGGTACACCTGGTTCTGCCCGTTCCTGGTCTGCGTAGGTTAGAACCAGTTTCTTCGTAACGTCGGAGAACTCTTTGTACTGTTGACAGCGACACACCGACAGTCCTGGCTGTATCGCGCTGACTCCGGCCGGTTTCCAGCATTGTAAGTATTCTGGTGCATTCTTCAGGCGTAAACGACATAATTTCAGCTTGAATAATGAATATAGAGCACTATCAATATGGTTTATGTACCCACATAAATGACAGATTACAAACAAAAGCAAAACCAAATGCTGTAATTTCGTAGTTCCATCTTCGAAAGTGGCCCTTTTTCAAATTTGATTTTTTTATGATATAACTTTACAATAACAAAGAAGTTTTAATACCTTCATTTAAGGAGTATTACATTGTCTATTAAATACAATTTATTGCATTAACCTAGCATTTTTAGTTTCCGAGATTTTTAGGATTCTTTAAGTGACCCGGATACATTGCTCTCGAGTGTATAATGTCTACCATAACCCTTTGATTGATGGAAACACTAAGTCGAACCGTAATCTCTCAAAAGAAATGCTGTCTGTATAGGCCCAAGTTATCGCAAATTTTCTAAGTCACTGTAGGGAAGATTCCTCAAATATTTTCTAAGTCGTAGAAACATAAGTCTTCGAAATTTTCTAAGTCTTTAGACTTGTAAAATTTTGGGCATGGATTCCCCGTCACTTCACTTTTTCGCAAAATTTTCTAAGTCCATGCTACATGCTTCTAAACTTCAAAGTTAATTTGTTCAAGATAATAAGGTTTAAAATCGAATCGGAAAGTACTCACAGTTTTATGTCCGTACACGTCACTCACACTCACGTACGACGTCACTATGCTTCGGCTCGTCACCGACACTTGCTGCAAATCACTCCGCTAGGTGGCGCCACTGTAGATTCGCTTTCTGCCGGATCGCTTCTCTGCTCCCACTGGAAGGCTGCGCCCCGGACAGCGATCCACTGCCCCTATCTAGGTGCGCTGATGACGAGAAATTGGTTCTCGGGAACCCACTTATCTGACTCTAAATCCGGCTCGAAGGACCATGTACAATTCCATCCAAACTAAGATGCTATGCTAGGAAAATAAAACAAGACGATGCTGTGTTGGGTTTTTTATTCTTGAGATGTCGCGACGCCCCCGCAAGGGGGCGTGGCGAGCGGGGTCAGGGCTTCGCCCCTCGCCCGCGGATGCGTCACGGTGACCCATAAATATGGGCCCCTCTTAAGGTTTGGCTAAGCGCCTGCGGAAGTGATGCACGCAATGTGCATCTGTGTAAATGGTTGCATTGAATGTATCTGTAGAGGCGTCGCGACGCCGTTATAACGACGGCGTCGATCTTCACGGACACCCCGGCGTTCATACCGCATCAGGTTAGACCCCCAGTTACCTGGGGGAAGCCCAACGAGGCAGACCAGCGACTAGGGTGCCGACTTGACGCACCTACAGGTCGAAATGAAGCGTCCCTCTCCTCGTTCACAGAGCTAGCCGTTAGCGATTCGAGGGGTAAGCAGTAATGTATGTATGGGTGGCTAGTTATGTAGTGTAACGCCACCCAGTGTAGACACGCGTCGCGGCCCGCGCTGCGTCAGCGTGTGTTGTGTATAGGCGTCTGTGTAGTTAGTGAATGTCTGTAATTCAGTTGCACGACATGCCTATATTAACCTAGTACACGTCGTGCAACAGATGTATGTGTACATCTGTAGAGTTTTATTATATCGAGTCAGCTGCGTGTAACCTGGGTACAGCTAACTCGAGGCGTCAATCCGGTGCGATGGGGTCAGTTGTCCGCTACCAGGTCGCGGGGCGTGGGTCTCGCGTCAGGCGGGCGCGCGTGCAATGGCGCTATCTGCTTGACATGGGGCCAGGCAGAAGCGTCGGCACGCGCGAACATCGACTTAGCGAGTCGCCTCACAAACTCATCCAGGCTCTCGATCCCGAGATCCCGGGTGATGACGTCGTTCCTCACGAAACGAGGAGCGTCTACAATAGTCCGCAACGCTTGGTTTTGTTGCGTGCGGAGCAGCTTGCGGCTCGACTCGCACGTGAGGGCGAACCAAGCTGGGGCGGCGTATGTCAATACCGGACGGATGTATGCTTTATATATCCCCAGCTTGACACGCGTCGGGATGCGGGATTTGAGCACGGGCCTGAGGAGGTTGCGGGCGACCTTACCCTGCGCGGCGACCTTACGGACATGGGGCCCCATCGTGAGGCGGCGGTCGATGGTCACACCCAAGTACTTGACCTGGGGCGACCAATCGACGTCGACTCCATGTAGCTTCAAGGGTGGTGGGAGCGGGGCGAATCCGGTGATAATCGCCTGCGTTTTACCCACGTTAACCGAAAGCCGCCACTTAGACAGCCAGTCGGGGAGAAGATCGAGGGCGCGCTGCATCTTGACAGCCGCGTACTTCGCATTAAGCGATGTAGTGATGTACGCGGCGTCGTCGGCATACAGCGCGAGCGTCGCATCTGGAGTGGTGGGAATGTCGTCGGTGTAACGTGAGTAACACGCCGGCGATACGCAGCTGCCTTGCGGCACGCCAGCCAGTATCGGGCGGGCGCCGGATAGCGCCCCGTCGACCACCACCTTGAAGGTCCTGTGGGACAGAAAAGAGGAGACCACCCTTACAACGCGACGGGGCGCGTCGGACGTGGCCAACTTGTATACTAGGCCCTCGTGCCACACACGGTCGAAGGCCTTCTCCATGTCCAGGAATACTGCAACCGAGTATTCCTTCTTGTTGAGAGCAGTTGTCAACTGGTGCAGTACCCTAGACAACTGAAGCGTCGTGCTATGTTCCGCCCGGAACCCAAATTGCTCTGGGCGCGGAACAATATGTTGTAAGAGGTGTCGCAGCAGGAGCACTTCGAACACCTTGGAGACTGTCGGCAGAAGTGTAATCGGCCGATAGCTCTCCGGCTTCGCTACGTTCTTCCCCGCCTTGGGCAGCATTATGACGCGCCCCTCCTTCCACGAGGTGGGAAAGACCCCCGTGCGCAGTATCGCCGTAAACAGGCGCGCCAGCGCCGCTACCGAACGGAACGGCAGATGGCGCAGCGCTGTATTGGTGATACCGTCGGCCCCGGGGGCCTTCCTGGGCTTCGTCCTTAGGATGGCGCGTCTAACTGCGCCAGGCGAGAAGAAAATAGGGTTCTCCTCGGGAGCTATCGGCGTTGCGAAGTAGTCTCCTAGGTGTTGCTCGACCGCCGCGACATGCTCGATGTCGCTGGTCGGGTTCGGGCGAAACTGACGCTCCAGGTGCTCGGCGAAGACCTCCGCCCGGTCCTCCGCTTTATACTTAAGCGCCCCGTCGCTATTGAGTAGAGGGCGCACCGGGGCTGGGGTGTTCGTCAGTTGGCGGCAGAGACGGTGTACAGACGGCCAACTGTCTACAGTGGCGTCTATTCGTTCCTCCCAGCCCGCGGCGGTATGGGCCTGTAACTCGGCCTTAACCTTCTCCGCGAGACGGTTGAGTTCCGTCTTTAGAGTGGGGCATCTTAGCTGTTGCCACTGCTTGCGAAGGCGCCTCTTCTCGGCGATCATCGCGTTAATACGAGCCGGCAAGGGCGGCAGTAGCCCTCTCCCTTGCGGCTGTATCGTCGTCGCCGTTTCTAGGGCGCTTTGAATGCAAGCAGTGACGTCATCCGCCGCTTGTTCCACATCAGCGGAGGAGACGATAGGCCGAGTCGGCGTGGTGGTCTCCAACTTCTCTGTAAACGCCGTCCAATCAATTAATCGACGTGGCGCTAATGGTTTCAGTTGGGTCGGCTGTCCCGCTAGGACGACGAGTACAGGTTGATGATCCGACTGTAACTCGTCGTCTATGACATGTTGGGTGGTCTGGCAGCGTAGCCCTCTGTGGACCACGATGTCCAGTACGTCCGGCATGTAACTGGCCGCGTCTGGGTAATGGGTAGGCGTCTCGGGGCCGGACACCGTGTACCCGAAGGCTTCCGCGTCCGCGAAGAGCCGCCTCCCCTCGGTATTCGTGTTACTCGAATTCCACGCCGGGTGCTTACAATTTAAGTCGCCGGCAAGGATAGCTGCGTTGACGTCCTGCGCGCTAATAAGCGCCCGCAACTCAGTCATATCAAGACGATTCGCGGGCGGCTTATAGCACGCATAGACGTTGACGTCCTCGCCGGCAACAAGTAGTTGCACACCCAGCGCGTAAAACGAGCCGAGCGACGGCAAGGGGAGCTCTTGATGGACGACTCTTCGCCTCACTAGTACCGCCAGACCACGGTACCGGGTGTGAAGAGCCGACCTTTCGTCCTTCCGATAGACATGATAGCCTGGGAACCTAACCCTATCTTCGGGTCCCAGGTGTGTCTCGCTGATTAGCGCCACGTCGATGTTTTGATCGCGAAGGAGATGGCGGAGGGGGGCGACCTTATCCCTAAGGCCGCGAGAATTCCAGTGTAGAATTCTCAATGGTCTAGCCATCACAGAGCGACAATAATGTGGCCAGACCATCGAGGATGACCGTCTCGATATCTCGGCCCTGCCTTATTGCTCTTATTAACTCCATTAGGAGCTTAATAGCGCAGGTTGTGAATTCTTTCTTTGCTGTTTCGGTGTTACATGTCGTTGTGATTTCACGCGAAGGGGCGACGACAGCGCCACCACTCTTCGAGACAGGGAACTTTCCCTGCTCTGTGATTGGTCGCGGTCCCTTCACCGGATTGGCCGCGACAGTGGCAGCACTGTGTTGCGGATTTTGGGCGAACCTACTAGTTTTCACCTTCTTCCGCTGCGACGTATTGTCGCTACTAGTAGGTTCGCTTGTTAGTGTCATAGGTGCCTCCTTCGGTGCAACCTGCGCTATTTTTAAGGCAGGGGCGGCCGTAGGGAGATCTTCTTGTGTCGCCGGGGGGTCGGGGGGGTTCTTCCCCCCCTTCTTCCCGCGCTTCCTTTTCCTCTTCCTCCGCCCGGAGGAGGAGGCTTGGGTCCTCTGAGTGGGCTCGTTGGCCGTCGCCATAAGCGTCGGCCCTTGTGCCTCTATCATGGCCGCTTGTGTTTGCGGCCTGGCCATTTGACGGCTGGTGGCCGTAATGGCGACGGTCCCCGCCCGCTTGTTTCGAGTTTCTCGCTCGAATACGGGGCACTTGATGTTGCTCGCGGGGTGCGGGCCACCGCAATTGACGCAGGTGGCCGGCTCCTCCCGCGGGCGCGGGCAGTCACGTGCCGCGTGCTCGCCTCCGCATCGCACACAAGCGAGCGGTCGGTGACACTGGTGCGAGCTGTGTCTGAATCGCTGACACCGGTGGCACTGAGCGGGCCCACGTTTTCCTCGCCAAGCCTCGATTTTGACACCACGCATGAACATAAACACGGTGGTGTCATAAATCTGTCTGACGTCCGGGGTTTTCTTAAGTATCGCGTGGAACACGCAGCCGGGTCGTCCTTGTGCGCCCTTGATGTGACGCACGTACTCCGGCTGGTATCCCAACGCCCGGAGTTCCTCCTCGATCTCCTTCGGGTCCGTATCCGCCGGTAGGCCCCGTATGGCGATCTTTAGGTTTCGTTCCGCTGGTAGCGAGTATGCAAACCACGAAACGCCGCTGTCTTTTTCCAGGCCTGTCAGGTACCTCTGTACCAGCCTGTACTCGTCCTCGGTCTCGGGGTTAAACCTAACCCCGGACCCGAAGGGACGGGCGTGCGGAGGCCGGCCCAGCTTGGCACTGATAGCCCGGAAATGCATTGCCCAGTTGGGCAACGTCTCGACTACCAGCGGCGGGTACCTCGGCTTCTTGTATCCCTTCTGTTGTTTCGTCGACGCGTTTGTCGGCGGGACGGTAGCAGAAGGGGGGTTTGCGGTGGTGGGGGGGGGGGTGATTTGTTCACCCTCCCGGGTGTCTTGTCAGATGGTGATGGAGTCGGTGACTGAGGCGGCGTACGGCGGACCGCGTCGGAAAAGGTAGGCGACTGCGGTATGCCCCGACCTCGCGGCGCGCTATCGCGCTGTGGCCGCGGCGGGTCTAGGCAGTAACGCTTCGCCTCTTCCGACGCAGTCTCGCCTGAGCTCCTTCTACGCCGCTGGGCTCTGGTTTCGAGCTCGAACTCGAAGTTGAAGCCCAGCGACGGTGTTGGTGATGCGGGCGACATCGGCCCGGTGGCAGCTCCGCCTGCGGTGGGTCGCGTTCCGGATCGCTGAGTCATGTCCGGGGACATGTCTTCACGACCAGACGCGGCCGAGCCCACAGACGCCAGCGACATGCTCGACCCCACACGTGAGGAGCATGCCGATAGCATGGCGGGCGAGTCGCAGGCGGACATACGGGGAGGTGCCGGTGAGGCGGGCACCCGTGACGTCGACGGTGTCGGTTTAAAATAAGGGCCGGCACTTACTGGGCGCTCCTGGTCCGCCTTCGCCGGCCCACCCAGCGGGAAGCGGGGGCCGGAGGGGGCGGGGCACGGAGCGGGCACAGCTCTGGACTGCGGCTCCACTGGTGACTCCATTTGCTGGTGTTGTTTCGCCTTCACTGCAGGTGCGGTCGGCGACACAAAGCGCGGCGGTGGAGCGGCGGAACGCGTGGGTGGAGCACGCGCGCGTGCCGACGGTACGGGTGCACGCGGTGCGGGTAGCGCGGGGTAACTGTGCGGTACGGCGGAACGCACATTAGACGCGGCGGTGGGCCCGGGCGCGGGTACGCGCACGGGTGGCACTTGGGCGCGCGCTTGCTGCGCGCGGTTCGGGTTTACGGCAGGCCCCGGGGCCTGGATCGGCACCGGGCGGAACGCGGGGGGGCGAACGGGTACTGCGTGCGGTCGGCTCGACGACGGCGTTGGCGCAACGCGCGCAGGCGCCGATGTCGTCGGTGGGCCGGTCGCTCCGACAGCACTCGCTCCTCCCTTCTTGTTGGCTGTCTTCTTCTTCGTCTTTCCGGCGGGTGGTGCACCGGACGACGCGTCACCAATGTTTGGCAGCGACGTCGCCCGGTCCAGCACCGGACGGGCATCAGGGGACCCGGCATCGCGACCCAACGAGGTGCGCGTGCCGGGTTTAGGCATGGTTTGTGCGTGGCCTCCGCGACCGCGGCGGCGAATGCACGCCGAGCAGCACGGGGCGACTCCCCCTGTGTAGGTACAGGTACCCGACGGTGTCCTATACACACACAGAGAGAGACGAATTAAAATTGAGCGGTCCGCGCGGAAAAACTTTACTCGCGTGGGCAAGCGTCAGTGGATCGGCCACGAGCTAATCCGGGTTTTTTATTAATAATATTTTCTTCCTTATATCTAATCGTGTGTAACGAAACCATAGCACACTTTTAAACAGCTCAACGCCATCTATCGAGCTAAAAGACAAACCTTTGCGATTATTGACTTAACACTCATTGATAATTTTTACACTTTTGCAAAATGCCTAACGAATCAGACAAGGCCCCGTCTAGGAAGGATCTAGAAGCTATTAGGAATTTAAACAGGTCTATTGCTAAAAAACAACGTTTATTTTCACAAGTGCAGCAGGTTTATGGTTTGTCGAAAAAAATTGATACACATCCCAGCATAAAAGATATTATGTTCCTTTTGCGTGCATCAGAGGTACAATCATTGCAGGAATTATTTGAAGCCATATTATGCTATGATATTTATGAACTGCAACTCATCCTAAATCCTGAATCGCAATTCTCTGAAAACGACTTGAAAAGCTTTGATGACTTATTCTTTCATGTAAAATTGTGTGTGGAGCAATACATAATGGCTGACGTGTCGCCATGCGCAAGTAGTAAAAATACTAACGTAGAAATTCGGCCACGTTTGCCCAAGCTCGAATTGTTCACATTTGATGGAGATATTGAGTGTTTCACTACATTTTATAAAACATTTTGCTCGTTGGTGCACAATCAGACAAGTATTTCAAACATCGATAAATTTCACTACCTGTTATCATGCACAAAGGGTTCTGCGCTTGGCATTGTAAAAAGTGTACATAGAACTGCTAGTAACTACAGTGTAGTCTGGCAATCCTTATTAGACAAACATCAGGATAATAGAATGCTTGTAGGTAAATACCTAGATAAAATGCTAAATTTTCCCGCGCTAAAAATGGAATCCCCTGATAACTTAAATAATTTTATAGAAACTTTTGATCATTCGTACAGAGCCATTAATGCGCTTAATATTGAGCACTTGTCTAGCTACGTGTTATGCCATATAGCTTTGAGAAGTTTAGATCTGAGATTCTGAGCACAAGAAAATCATTTGAACAAGGTCTCGATCAAAGAACTATACCTACATAAATGATCAATTAGTGATGTCTCATGTTCACAATCAAATAAAAATATTAGAGCATTCGCATGCTTACTCTGTTTCAAATACCACACAAAATAAGAATTCTACACCTAGCAATCAAAATAAACGATTGAGTGATAATAACAACAGAAAGGCACTTGCTTCGCAAACGCAATCGAGAGATAATAAATTTGCTTGTGGCCATTGTGACAGTAATCACACATGATCTTTCGCTGTGTGCAATTCCGTGAATTGTCTCCCGCGCAAAGAATCAAGCGTGCTGATGAATTGAATCTTTGTCTTAACTGCCTCAAGAAAAATCATTCGACTACTGATTGTAAAAGTGAATACGAGTACAAAATTAAATGCTTTACATGTAATCAACGTCATCATGCATTACTGCACGTTGATTCGGACCTCAAACCTGCTACCGCGCTAGCCGTGCCCGCCAACTGTAGCAGCGCTGAGCCGATAAATGCATGCACGGGGAATGCAGCGAACTATCACTCGTCCGACGAAAACAAAAACTATACGGTATTGCTAGGTACAGCCATAGTTAATGTCAGTGACTCATTCGGGAACCCGCACGCTTGCCGCGTTCTTATCGACTCTGGCGCTCAATCGAACTTTATAACTTTAAATTGTTTAGAGCGGCTAGGGCTGTCGCGTAAAAATGCCCGTTCAATATTATGGGTCTTGGTGGAAATTCTGTAAAAAACTTTGGCATGACTTCTTGCACTGTCTATAATGCCTCGGCATTCTGATAAACCTACTTTTAAAATAGATGCTATTATATTACACAAAATCACATCTGATTTACCTACGGTAAAAATTTCTGAGGAAATATCTCAACAATATAAAATTTTTTTGCTAGCGGATCCCTACTTCCATAAAAAGTCACCTGTCGACATAATACTCGCGGGTGACGTATTTCCTCACATATATGAAGGAAATAAAGTAAAGAAGGATGCCCATTTATGGCCCGAAACGCCCAGCAATTTACGTATATGTAAAAAAAACATCGTTATTTCTAGTTATCTAACAAGACATTCATTTATCCGAACAAGATGGGAACATTTTTGCACAAATAAAAAGTACCGAAACGATAAATACGTGAAAATAATTCCCTTTTGTGGATAAAATCAGCAGTGTTGCCAATAATTATTAATTCCGTTCACGAAATAATCGATTATGTTTTCATGGATGTTTTACTTATAATATCAGATCCGTAATGCTTATTATTCGATGTATTCAAACAAATACGGTGTTATGTTTTTACTATTGATACTAAATGAACAAGCGAATTGATAGTTGATATAATAATGAATGCATAGGATCATAACAAAAACGCTACTACACATTTTAATTACCTATAATTCTTTATCTGTTCAGCACAATAAAGATAGAATATGTTAAAGAAAACATATTTACAAAGACGTTCATAACTTCTTAACCTCTCCCGAGGCAGCCGCAAGGCTGCCGCAAACCATATTTGTCCTTCAATCCCCGAGGCGGACATACGGCCGACGCAGGTACACACGGTTTAACAGACGACGCAGGTACAATCTCTATTTCTACTATGAAATTAGGGCTACACTGGTCTGTGAACAATTTAACTCTATGGCCTGACGGATATTCTCGTCAACTAAATCATTTAATTATTAAATTCCCGTTCGTCCCACCAGGGGGACGACGGCAGTGGGACGAACGGGAATACACCCTTTTTTTTACGATTTTTATCATAAAAACCAATATCCAAAAATATCAATAGGCAACATTGGAAAAAAATGTTGAAACTGACTGATGTCGCACGTCACACGCAGGTAAAACGTCATAGTCACGAGTGCGCGCTCGGCATCGTATTTCGTTATTTTTTATTGTTTTTGTGTGTAAATCGATGGGAAGTGTTGTTATTTCCATAAGTAGTTTTTACATACATCGTGGTAGATAAATATTTGCACTAACTAGCATCGTTTATTAAATACCTATTTTGATCCGACCAAAAAAAACGTCGGGAACCCGTGAGTGAAAAAGTGAATGTGATTATTTTGAGTTGTGTGTGTTTCGTGTCGTGTAATCGCTGGTAAGACTTTATTTTATTTTTTAATATTAGGTACTTAATCGTTTTATTATTTGAACTAAAATACACTGTTTACCCATTTTTTTTAACCAAATAATGTTACGTCATCAGAGTTGACGTCGTTAAGATTAAAGAGTCACAGTGGCGATTATAATTTTGTATTAAAATTAGGATTCGATAAAAAAATCGATATCGATCTATCAATTTTTTGTGTGTGGTGTGGCAACATTGAATTATGCCGGCCGGCTGTCAAGTCAATGTCAATGTCAAATCACAAATCGACTTTCTTTGTTTTCGTTTGCTTATCTTTATTTTCTTGCGAATTTGTTATTTTAACCATCGAATACGCTTATTAAATGGACTCCGAAGATTCTTTGAACCCTGAGCCCTGACGACCACGGCCTGAACATGGATTCCGCTCCCGCTTCCACAAATTATGAAGACCCCGGCATTGTCGCTGGCCCGAGTACTTCCGTGCCCTAAGTAATTCATTCAAAAGGTCATTTACGCTGTGTTAATTGTGGTTTAAACGTCACGAGAATACGAAGGCATTTCTTGGAAATAGCAGAAAGAGCAAAATGTTATACAACAATCTAAGGCGACCCACCGACCAATGTGTTCGACACAACAGGTCAGTACATGTCTTCCTCTGAGAAATTATTTTTAAATAAATAGACTAGAGTACTATCAAGGTTAGTGTTGTTTTAGGATATCTAATAATTATGACTTGTTTATTAGGTACAAGTGTCGAGTGACAGTTTAGTGTGCGAACAACAAAATGTACAGATTGATGGTCATGGACAAGTGTGCATCAGCTGCGTGCGGCAGATTGGTTTTGAGAATAAGATCACATACACTCAGGTCTGATTCTCCACATGAACAACTCGAAAAAAGTGTGATTGCCCGTCAGATTGTACCAAGAGCGGTAAGTTATCAACAGTTTAGAATTAATACAAGCGTAGTTCTGAGATTTGATACTGACATACTTCTGAGTCTATATAAGTGTAATATTCAACTTCTTTCGTGTCCACACAAGTTATATTTCACATAGTACAGATTGTCTAGAAACTTGAGAAAGATTTTTTAGAAATTAATTAATAATAATATAAAATGTTATTGATAGATATTTTTTGATTGTGTATTTATTTGTACCAAAACCACAGTAATTCACGTTTACTGTCTTTATGCACTGAGCTTTAATTTTTATTATTATTTCAGTTGCCATCATCATCTCGTTAGAGCAGTTTAGAGCAGCATCATGTTCAACTACAGAACCGGAATCTGAACCATCCAGTCTGCCTATGGAGCAATTTGAACCATCCAACCTACCTTCGGTGCAATCTGAAGTAGCTGACAGTGCTTAGCAAGCGGGACAACAAAGCTTGAACACATCCAATAGTATACTGCTGCCTTATTATGTAAGAGCACCAAACACTCAAAATCAATGTTTCTTTCCTGGCTGTAACAAGACCAATTGGCTCGCTATCCCATCAGCACTGCGGGTACATCTATTTTGTAAGTACAATTATTATGTACCGCCGGATTGTAGAATCTGTTATTACCTAACCCCTGGAATCTACTTTTAGAATCAATATATAATCATATTAAAACATTTAGTGCAGCACAAATTGAAGATTTTGCCTCATTGAAAAAAACGATTTTATCTAAATAACCCCAACTTTTTTCTAAACCAAGACCTTGACCATTTCATTATTTAAATCGCATATTATCCTATCCATATACTTTGAATTGTGTGCACTTGAGGCCAAAGTGTCTATGGAGCACGGGCAATTCCCTTTAGGTCCCTCATTAACCACTGCACTAAGTAGTATTTTCGGGTTCGTATTTTGTGGCAAAATTGAAGTACCGGGTACTTCTGATGATGTCGCTAATATTGCAACGTCTTGCAATCTAGTGTCGTAAACTAATGATAGTGACACCATCAACACCGCCGCTCTCCCCCGGACCGCCACAAGGTGTAGACGTGCCCACAACCCATTTTTAACAGTTAATATAAAATTAAATACAATTTTAAAATAATTTAATTCACATAAAAAAATAGGAGTGCATCAAGTCTGAGGAGGTTTGCTACAACTACAAGGAAGTGCCACACGCGTACGCGAGCGCCGAAGAATCAAGCGACAGCTGTGCGTACTTATAGTGCCCTGGTACTTCAACTGATTCGCCTAATACAAGGTACTGTGACTCATCATTACACAGCAGACGGGCGCACGCGCACGAAAGAGACAGAAGTAAATAGCTGAACTCCGCCCCATTATAAACATCACTAACCGGATGACGATAGCTGGCGTATGCGACAAACTTCTACAGTTTATTGTCTCCTAGTACCTCATCGTGCTTTTTAGACGCGCAAGAGACCCTCAATATTATAAATCTCGCCTCAGTACATGTTTGACCTTCTTATTTATAGTGAGAGTAGGCGCCACTAGCTGACATAGAGGATTGCGATAAAGGTAAACTCTCCTACAGTCTATTGTCTCCTAGTACAGGAATAAGCTACACAATACAAGAAAGGGATCCAAAGTACATTACTTGGCAGATGACGACAACTGGCGTACTTGACTGACAAACTTCGATAGTCTATTATCCCCTAGTACCTTGCCGTGCTACTAATATTCTTGACGCGCAAGAAAAAGGACTCGGAATAATATAAAACTCGCCTCAGTGCATATTTGGATTCCTATTGTGTGCGTAAAACTAACTCCTACGTTGTATTATCTCCTGGTACCGGACTGAGCTACATAAATCAAAAGAAGGATTCGGAGATAACTATAATAAATTCTAGAGACTGACTCAACCGACTGTTACACCGCAATGGCCATGGAGCACACACTGAACAAATCATTATCTGAGTCAAACATCGCCATGTGTACTGATACTCAACATACTCCACCCAACTTTGTTTCCCAACGTAACAAGCGCCCGCGAGAAAACGACTACGACTCGGACTTTAGCAATTTCAAAGAAGAAGTCAAAACACTCATATCATCGTTGATCACGAAACAAAGCGAGGAAATAAAAAAAATCTCTGCTACATTATTGGAAATTAGGACTACAAACACTGGTATAGAAAGCTCCATGACCTTTCTCACCTCTCAAAATGAAGAGCTAAGGAAGAAGATCGAGGTAATCGAAATAAAGGCTAAGAAGGATGAAGAGTACATAATCCTACTAGAAGATACAATCGAAGATCTTCAGCGTGGAAGCCGTAAAACCACGATAGAGGTAAAAAATGCACCACAAATCCAAAACGAAACTAGAAGTGACTTAATAAAAATGGTTACACATTTGTCAAATGAGACTAAATGCCCTATCCAACAAAACGACATAAAAGACATTTTCCGAATTCCAAACAAACGCAGCGACGTAAAAAACGGACCGATTGTCGTCGAACTAGCATCATCTATATTAAAAAATGACTTTTTGAAATCGGCCCGCACGTACAACAGAGGAAACAAGGATAAATTATGTGCAAAACATCTAGGATTTACTACTAATGAATACACCCCAATCTACGTATCAGAGCAGCTCACCACTAAGGGTGCGCGCTTATATTTTCTGGCCCGCGATCTAGTTAAATCCAAAGCCTACAAATATTACTGGACTTCCTTTGGCCAAGTCTGCGTCAAAAAAGATGATGTCTCGCCAAAAATAATAATAAAAAGCGAAATGCAAGTTAATAAGCTTATGCAACAAATATGACTAGTCCTAATTGATCACTACGTCACATGTATAAATTATAAGCACAATAGTCTTTCTTACTGTTATTTGTTAAATTCTATTAGCTCTAAGGTTACTATTAATATGTTGAAATTAGTTATCATTATTTTATTACTAACTAGATTAAGGAGTACAAAGTCTGTAATTATAACGCACACACACACAAACAGAATATACACTATTGAACCTTTCATACAGACCATTTCATACATATTACGTACAAAAACACATACACTTAAAACCCTATATGACTACAATCTTTTGCACCTAAGCTCTGTTAGAGACAATTATGGATAGAACGCTGGAAACAATAACTGAAATAGATAACATAGAATTAGCCCAAGTATCAAACTTTTCCCTTCGCAATTTTAGTACGACTGTAAAGATTAAAAACTCTGATTTTACGATTATCTCACAAAATATAAGAAGTATCTATTTAAATTTTGATGACTTGCAGTTGAACCTAGCTGATCTACATTTTAACACAGATCTTATTGTTTTAAGTGAATGCAGGCTAAACCCAAATAAAAATATTCCTCAACTACAAAACTACACTACAAGCTGCACCACTAAGCATTTAAATAAAGCTGACGGTGTCGTCGTCTTTGTTAGTAACAGGTGCATCTTTAAAACAAAAGAGATAAAATTAACTCACGCTTCTTGTATACAGGTTGAAATTAAACCCGATCTCATAGTCATAGGGATATATCGCTCTCCATCAAATACAAATGCAGATGATTTCATAAACTCTTTATCTCAACACTTAGCTACCCTTTCTTCAAATAAAAATGTAATAATTACGGGTGACATCAATATAAACTTAATACACAAACAAGAAGAGCAATCATACGAAAGATCGAATCGACTTAATTATTTAAACATGTTAGCAATGCACGGCCTACTACCTGGACATACGCATCCCACTCGAGACAAAAGCTGTCTAGATCATTTTATTCTAAAGCTTAGACCTAATAAAAAATCAGCATCCATAGCAATTATCGAGACCACTATCACCGATCACTTTATGATTTTCCTAAAACTGTCTGAATTGATGAATAAACACAAATCTTTTAAAACTAAAACCTCAACTAACGTAGAATATTCACTCGAGCTCTTACAAAGTAGCAACATTCAAGAACTTTTAGACCTAAATGACCCAAACGTACTAATAAATAATTTAATAACTTTACTACAAAATTGTCTCACTGCCAGTACACTTGTAATAAAAATCCCCCTGAAAAATAGATTAATCAAACCTTGGATGACCATAGGCTTGCTGCGCTGTATACATAACCGCAACAATATGCAAAAAAAGTTAAAACTAGACCCTCATAATGAGATACTAAAAATCACTTACAGGTTACAGGAGATACAGGAACTACTGCAACAGCGTTATTAAGAAACAAAAGCGTAAATACGATCGCGAACAGCTTGATAAGTCACATAAAAACTCTAAAAAGCTATGGCAAACAATAAACAATATTACCCAACGAAAACCACCTAAGACACCAAACACCGAATTACTGGAATCAGCCGCTACCCCTCTCGAGGCAGTGAATAAAGTAAATGAATACTTCTCAACCGTTGGAAAGCATCTTGCTGACGAAATAATAAATAATCCTGAGAGACAGGCTCACAAAGACCCCAACATACATATGGACGTTCCAAACCCACCGGTCTCATCATTTGTACTACTCAACTCTGACGCTGAAGAAGTAGCCACTGTAATCGCAAGCCTAAAATCCGACAGTGCTACTGGCTGGGACAAAATCCCCGTAAGTTTTTTGAAATCTGCCAGGTTTATTATTTCACCAATCATTTCACACCTTATTAACCTATGTTTTGAACAAGGAAGCTTCCCCACGGCCCTGAAACAAGCTGTAATAACACCAGTCCATAAGTGTGGTGACAAAGCTGATCCGTCCAACTATAGGCCGATATCCGTCCTCCCGTCCCTGTCTAAAATTGTCGAAAGATTAATAAATAAACGCTTAAGTACATATTTAACACAAAATAAAATAATATCACCCTCACAGTTTGGCTTTAGACAGGGAAAATCTACTGAAGACGCAATCCTAGCGCTGACATCTATCGTCACTCAAAGAGTGGACGATCGAAAAAAGTATCTGGCCGTCTTTTTGGACATCAAAAAAGCCTTCGACACAGTCTCTGTCCCCACACTTTTACATAGGCTGGAAGACATTGGTATAAGAGGATTACCACATAAACTTTTCACGGAATACCTGAGTGAACGCAGGTACGTCGTTAAAATAGGATCAGTCACTAGTTCCGAAGAAATAGTCACTTACGGAGTAGGACAAGGTAGCGTGCTCGGGCCGCCGCTGTTCCTCATTTATATTAACACCCTATGTAACATGAGTATCGAAGGTGCCCACATTTTCTCTTATGCTGACGATACAGCTATTGTTTTCTCGGGAGAAACATGGGACAGCGTCGGTCGCATCGCCGAACGTGGTCTGTCTACAGTAGCTACGTGGCTCGATCAGAACCTTTTAACTTTGAATATTTCAAAGACCAATTACATCTGCTTTTCTATATTTGACCGTGCCCAGCCATCACAAGATCTTCAGATTAAAATCCATACCTGCTCCAGCTCTACTAACACCACCTGCTCTTGTTTAAAAATCAACAAAGTATCCAGTACTAAATACCTTGGTGTTATGCTTGATCAAAGGCTATCGTGGCACTTGCACCTAGAACTAATAATGAACAGAGTGAGGAAATTGATTTGGACTTTCAAATCTCTTCGACATGTGGCTACTAAGGATCTTATCCAGCAAATTTATGTATCCCTGGGTCAATCTATACTTACGTACTGTTTGCCAATCTGGGGCGGAGCATCTAAAATAAAGTTTTTGGAGCTGGAGAGGGCACAGAGAGCTTTACTAAAAGTCATGTACTGCAAACCGATTAGATTCCCCACGGAAAGTTTATACTTAACCTCAAACCTTTTGTCTGTTAGGAAACTCTATGTCCTGCAGATTACATTAAAAAAACACAAATCTCTTCCCTACATTACTTCCAAGACACATTCTAGGAGAAAGAATAAAGTAGCTGAAGATTGTCCAGTGAATACTACATTTGCTACAAGGCAATTTATTAAACAATCCCCCCGTATATATAACGCTCTCAATGAACAATGTGCCATCTACTCTATGACATACCACGACTGCAAAAAAACACTAACTGAATGGCTCAAGAGCAAAAGTTACGAAGAAATCGAAGATATCCTACACAAGATCGCACTCTAAGAAACACATATAATTTGTACACATATACACACCACACACCCCCACGGTACACTAACCACATTTATCTTACACACATTCCCACTACTTCCCGACACACACACAAGCACACACACACACACACGCGCACACAAACGAACCCACACACAAACTCACAAACATATTCAACACCCAGTGCCCTTACTAATAGAATAATGGGTTATAAAATGTTAATTAGTTTAAATTAATCTTTTGGCTTATTTCTCACGCATTTGTAGAATTATTGTAAACAGGAGGAGCGGAACCACCTAATACAAGCAAATCTATGCTTAAAAGGTGACTCCAAACCTAACATAGTTATTTACTTAAGTGAAGAAATAAACATTTTGCACGACTCATAATGCGAAGCATTAGAGTGTGCTCTACGATCGAAAAAATTTTTTTGCCCCATTTCTGTAACTGTTTTTATTGTTACACTCCTGCTAGTACACAGAACCTACTTAATTTATATACCATTGTATAGATGATTAAATGGAGATTAATACTGTACTTTTTAACAATTGATTTAATGCAGCAGAAATGGAAAAAGCATCAAAATAGTTGAAAAAAAATTCCTGTCCGTCAATTTATGAACCCTGAAAACATTGTAGCTTGCGATAAAATCAATTAATTGAGTCAATTTTTTTTTTTATACATTCGTTTCAGCCGTAGAAGGAACCCTATTGAAAATGGCTCTTTTATTCAAAGTAGTTTAATTATAATTAATAAAATACTAACTAAAATATAATATCTTTATCTAAATATTTTCAACCTTGGTCTTGATGTTGCCTAGCAACCGCCAAGTAAATATCTTTGTCAGTCTTTGACATTACGACTTCATGAAAAGTGATAAATTGTTCATTTTTGTTAAAAACTATGTTTTGAATTTCTTTTTCGTTTATGAATGAGTGTATTGTATGAGGCGTGCACTTTTGGATTTTCCAAACTATTTATTTTATTTTTATTATCAACAACCAACTTAAATCATTTTGGGAAATAGAGGAGTCGCCGTGCGACAGCCCTATCAGTCCACTTGATAAACTCGCTGACGAGATTTATTCAGAGCGCCACTACAGGGACGAGACCGGTGGGTACGTTTCACCTATCCTACTGGACCCTATTGAAACGCATCTGGGCGAATAGAAAGACGTTTAATTCGTTCACCTGAGTTGCATCAGCCCTACGTTGAATACGAACAAATGGGGCATATGCAACTATATACCGGTGTAGAACCAAGTCGATACGTTATCCCACACCACTGCGTGGTCAAAAGCTCTAGTACCAGCACTCCCGTGCGAGTAGTATTTGATGGCTCAGCGGCAACGTCCAACGGGGTGTCATTAAACGATAACTTGCTTACAGGCAGAAAACTTCACCATGATTATTTTAAAGGTAATTTTTAATTTTCGCCTGTATCCCGTTTCCTTCACCGCTGACATACTCGTAGCTAAATTTTACAGAATGGTACTTATCAACCCATCTGAACGCCTTTATCAACATAATTAATGATTAAACGAACTTACCTGTACGTGAAGTTCTATCATAATTATACCAGCGCCGAGTCCGAAGAGATTAGTAATTTACACATGTAGTTACGCATAGTTCTCACCACTCATGCACTAAGTTGAGAAAAAATATTATACTTATCCTATTTTTCTTTATGGCAATTTAATTTGACATCTTTTTTTTTTTTTTTTTTGTGGGTACTTTGTCCAGTTTCGCTCTCAGACGATTGTCGCCAGTCATTTAGTTTAGAGTAAAATATCCTGTGGTTCATTGATGTATTTCCGAGACACCATAGACAATTTGGGGTGTGTAGGTACAGCACTGGGAGGGTGGGATTACTAATCTCTTCGGACTCGGCGCTGGTATAATTATGATAGAACTTCACGTACAGGTAAGTTCGTTTAATCATTAATTATACCAGCGCCTCGTCCTCGAGATTAGTAATTTACACATGTAGACTTTGAGAGTATTGCGGAAATATTTATCAATGATAAGTAATGTTTGTAAATATCAAAATAATTGTATTATTATTTCTTTTGTTACAATCAATAATAAGAAAGATCAACTTTGTATTTCTAGGATTGACAATAATTAAGCGTTTCCTTTGAATACTCAAAGGGTAATATGAAACAAATGAATTCTAATTAAGGAATAATTTTTCATATAGATAATAGCTATCACAGCTAGCTGTAGACAATTATGTATAAATACTATAAAATAATATATAGTACTATAAAAACGTGTTTTGTGCGAGATGTCTGTGTCTCGCGCTGTGTGCACTGAACACGCTCGGGTCAACCCCACACTAATTGTGTGTATGCTTTATCCAGCGGTCAAGGGTTTGCGTTCCTACTAGTTTATGGTTACGAGGTTTCGTGATTCCAACAAATAAATCGTCAATGTTCCTAAGGTTGCGTTCTCTATAACACAGTAATTTTGTGACTGGGATATGGCTGTTTTTAGATACAAAGGTAAATTAATAATAGGTTGTTGAAATACCGGTCTAGAAGTCAGAAATATAAATAATAACAGAGTAATTGTGATACACTAAGAAAGGTTTTGAACATTGCTTACTTTTATCTCAGAGAGAGTTTGAACTCTGTGTGCAGTCGACAGAGACAGTAAAGTAATGGTTTTATTTGTAAGCTTATCTAAGAGCTCAACCGTCCAACAGACGGCTGCAGTTGGATAACAATTAAAATTTAATTGTGTCTCATTAGTGACAGTCAATTCCTCATAAGGATGCCAAGAAGTCAATTATCAGATACTAAATTGGTATCCCCAGGTAACGTCATATTTAGGTCTTGGTGGTTTTAGTGTAAAAACCCCTTTGTGGAATCTTTTAACTCCGTCACTAACTACTTAGTGGATACTGGGCTCGGCACCAGGGAAGGAACAGATCCCAATGAATTGAGGCTACCATAATTAACAACCGTCCTACAAGAGTTGTTTTAAAAAGGTAATTACTGTGGGTACAGAACTACAGAGGCGTCATAAACATTTAACGAATTAATTTCACAGAATTTTCACCATTTCGTCAAGTGAATGTCATATTGTTTCATGCAGGTAGGCGCTAAGGATGCTAGCATTATATTAATATATCTCAACTAATTATTAAATCTAAACACGAGGTTCCATGGCTGTGTTGGCCAGAAGGGTGCGACCATGATACCCCGTGCCTTGTCTATTATTATTTTCACAATCAAATTCGGAAAATAATACTGTATGACTCAAAATGTCGGGAATGCGTGGAAATCCTATTTGACCATAAATCTGTAAACGAGTCCATCGCGGATGCATCTGGGTCTCGGTGATTTTAATTTAATTTAATTTATTTATTTATCTCAGATACATCGATCCATATTTGTGTTAGTATTACTTAAAAATTATATTAGTAATAAGGATTAAAATACATGCCACAACAATACTATTATAACTAATTAAAATAAATAACTGAAATAAGTGTATAAAATTAAAATTGTAAAATAAATGAATAAGTCAATCGCAGCTTTACATTAATTAAATTTTAAAATTCATTACAATATATAAATGCATTAAAATGTATGTCAATTAAAATCCAGAAATTCATTGTGAAATAATAAATAATAACAAATAAAATAATAAAAAGTTAGAATCAGTCAAGGTACTCAGATGACTAACTTAACAAGAGACCTCCAAAGCGGGGATGAGATCCTATCAGCTATCGTCTTCAAGATTTCGTTGCGGCTGCCACGCATTCTGCAGATCAGGGATACCGTCCTCTTGCGAATGATGGCATGAAAGCCATCAGTGCAAAACAGAGCGAACATCCCCGACGCACTACAGAAGCGTGGCAGCCCCAACATCATCCTGAAGATATTATTATACTGGATGCGCAGGGCATCTAGCGATCTTTTGGTGTGGCGAACCCACAGACTTCCAGTGTAAAAGCTCTGGCAATATGCCCTAAAAAGCGTGATCTTTACTGCTTCAGAGCAACGGGAGAATCTGCGGGCCAGCATGTTACCTCTGACCGCTAGAGCCCTACGCTCCCTCTCAATGTCTACATCGTCCTCAAGGCCGTCGGTAAGGAAATGTCCGAGATACTTAAACTTCGTGACACGATTCATGCTCAAGCCATTCAGGGTAATTTTATGAGAAAGATCAGGACATCCACCGGCGGCCCTAAAGACCATGTATTCACTCTTCTGTGCATTGTACACAAGGCCATGTACATCGGCATAGGCCTCACACACATTTAATAACTCTCTGATACCCCCCGCCGTCGGGCTCAGCAGCACCATATCGTCCGCGTAACTTATGTTATTGATACACACGCCATCTATTGAGCAACCGACGCGCTTGCTACTGAGCTCGATGAGGTCATTAACATACAGGTTGAAGAGCTTGGGAGACGTCAGTCCTCCCTGCCTCACTCCGCTTTCCAACCTGTACGCTTCAGATAGTGTATTGGCCCATCTCACAAAGTTGGTCTGGTGTCCATACCAATACTTGAGTATGTTGAGCACGGCCACCGGTACACCCCTGTCCCTCAACTTTCTCCAAAGCACATCATACGACACGAGATCAAAAGCCTTGGAGAGGTCGAGGAAACAAGCATACACCGGCGTCCTACGGTCAGTATAGTACTGGACAGTATGCTTGAGACTTAGGATTGCGCTTTCAGTGGATAGACCGGGCTGAAACCCGAACTGAGCGTCGTGCAGTTTTATATAATTATCCAAACTGGACTCAAGCAAACCGTCCAGCACCTTAGCAATCGCAGTTGCTAGCGATATGGGGCGGTAGTTCCCCTTATCCGAGATATCACCAGTCCTGTTTTTCACAATGGGCACTACGATGGTTTTCATTAAATCATGTGGTAAATAAGTGATTCATGCACATTGTGAAAAACATGGCCAGGACTCTCGGCAGGTGAACCCCCGCGTGCCGCAAGTGCTCAACACTAAGCCCATCATGACCGGGGGATTTACCACCAGTCATTTTCTTTAAGACGACTCTCACCTGACCAGCTGTAAAATGCACAGAAGACTCGTCCCCTTCACAACCGGCCTCCGAAATAGTAGACGACGCACGATGACGCAGTGATGTGGCACATCTGTTATTTATGCGACTTGCTAAATAGAATTTTTTTTTGGATGATCCAATGTGTGAGACTGCGACTGCCAAAGGCTCAATCGGACAGCTCCTGTTTTATGTCTGGTAGGTTCTTTGTGATACGTAATCTGCAACTACAGTTATCACTAGATTTTATGTACCAAGCAAAGATGAAAGGCTTTTTGCTTTACCTAATTATATATTACCTTCACCGGTTAACATATTTCACGAGTTATTTTTGTGAGATGAGGGTATTCTATACCCCTATTTTATATATGTATGCTACTGCTGTTGAATTGTCAACGCTTTTTGTCAATTAAAGAACTTTAACAAAAACTTTTATGGCAATAAATGCGGCAAGAAGTTCTAAATAATTTATGTGGTTCTTGTTCAGTATTCGACCACTGCCCGCTCGAAGACCTTCCTTCACAGGCGTCCCCCCACCCCGTCGTTGAGGCGTCAGGAAATATATTTCAACTTGGTAAACACCAATTTTTATTCGATGTTCAGAACGTTCTATTTTATCTAGCTACCAGTCAAAGAAATGATGAATGGTTGAAATGATTCAGGTAAATTCATAGAATTAATATAAATAGACCTTTCGAGTTGACATATTTATATCTTTCCATTTCTTGATTGTGCGGCCATCCGTATTCGATCGCTGGACAACAGGAAACTAATAATCCTAATATCTTTATACAAAAGTTACAACGTTTCGTTTTGAAAATATTACAAGTTCCGCTTTAGTTCGTATAATTTTTTAACTGTTGTTCTAATCTGAAATTCGATGTGAATCTATTATCATACCTGAATCTGCATTTAGTCGAAGGAAATTGTGCAAAGTGCTTTTTTCTTTATTAAAATGAAATCAAGTTAAATTAATAATCTTTAGTTAGATCTATAATTATTATGTTACTTACACATTCCAGGCGGGAATATTCAAGCAATAGCTATATCGTATAAACAACAAATAGTGGAAAGCTACCTAGGTTTACATATAACGTGAAAAGCGTATGGAGCTGTACTTAACACAAATGGCAAAAAACGTTATAAGTATTAGAATAATTTACCCTCGAAGCAGAATCTTAGATATTTTCGAGATTCTTTGTGCATCTTAATTAATATAATTAACAAGCCTTTGAGGTCAATTGATGCCATTTCACAATAAAATGATAGAATACGTTACAATTCTAATGCAGTTCTTAAATCCTCTAATTTAAAATGGTACGTTTTAACCAATTTATTAGGATTTTATTTAAATCAATATAAATAAAAAATTAAATGATGTGCGTTGGTAAGCGCATCACTTGAGAATGTCTTGAACGATTGTCTATTTTTTGTTTGTAAGGAATAGTCCGAATAAAGTTTTTATGGAAAGAAAAATTAGACCCGGAAAATTATCAAATTCAGGAAAATCTAAACGTCTTTCCTATGGGATTTTTGAACGACGATGGTTGAAATTTCAACAGAACATACGTCTGTCGGGTCAGCTAGTTTATAACAAAACGCATCTTGCCATTTGTTTTTGGTACCAAGAAAATACTTGAAACAACTTGATTTTCTCATGCAGGAATGAATTCTGCACCTATTTTGAGTTGATTATTATTCAGTTTTAAATAATTCGGTCCTCATTACCCGAGGAAATTGTTCTACAACGGGTAACGTAAATGGTATTTCTAATGTTGATAGATAAACGGCCTGCGTACTTAGCTGGATCTCTCTGCGTACCCATTTGGAGGGGCTCGTGGCTAACTTAAAACAGCCAACAGGGTTGATCGAAGGATCACACTTGCCGCGGTCGGTTCGTGGATGGGTGACCGTCCATTACGAAATTACGATAAGCCGCTGGTCCCAGCCCTCATTCGCAGATCTCTGATAGCTGTTACTGTTATTCAGTAACTGGATTGTGGAGGCCAGACAGGCAGTCGCTCCATGCAAAATCCGGTGTGTTCCGGTTAGACTGGAAACCGACCCAAACATAGTTGGGAAAAGGCTAATAGCACAGTCTGTGCTAATAGGCAGATTGAATTCTAGCTGGCTTCAATGTCTCTACTATGGTTTCTACGAAATTTTCACTGAACAGAGAGGTATATTAGGTACTTGGTGTATCAATACGATGTTCAATCATGTCATTTTTTAAATCAAATTAAATTAAATTCTGCTTGTATTCATGAATTTTTGCAAGACTTTAATAATTATGTTGGTCAAACAAGTTATTTGTAACTTTTTATTTGCCTTTATCCCTTTAACTGCGGTATCAGCATACCATCCTAATTTCAAGATTTATTTTATGGGTAATAAAATGGGTCGCCATTGGGACCATCACGGTCATTCAGTGTGGAGGGGTCACATGGTCAGGAGATAAAAACCAGATTCACAGCGAAGGATGTTCGGGGAGTTATAAAATCAATGTCGCGTGGAAAGTCTCCTGGCCATGACAGCCTGAGCATTGAGCATCTAAAGCATGCTGGCGTCCACCTGCCCAGAGTTCTTGCCATGTTATATTCATTTTGTATAGGACATGCGTACTTACCAGCAGAGATGATGAGGACCGTGGTGGTACCAATCGTGAAGAGTAAAACCGGTGACCTAAGCGACACTAGCAACTACAGGCCAATCTCACTAGCCACAGTGCTTGCTAAGGTTCTTGACAGTTTGCTTAATACACAGCTTGACCGGTATGTAAACACACATGACAACCAATTTGGTTTTAAACCCGCAGGGCTATTACCTATCTTGCAGAAGCTTTGCGATAGCGATAATTGCGCAATAATTGCAAATATTGCGCAAATTGGTATTATGTATTAGCGATAGCGACACCGTAGCAAAAAAGCGATAGTGCTGCCTCTATGGAACAATCACTTAACTAAAATGTGCATTTTTCTCTACTGATCGCATGGTAATCGCGATTATTTCGTATTATGTATCGTTTTTGACAGCAGAGCAACAGTAATCGGCGAGCACATTTGGCTGTCAAATTGCGATAACCTTTTTCTTTGTCACTTTCGCTTGCTAATTACAAATTAGTCTTATAATTCGAAGAATTTTACTTATAATTGTGTACATTTGAATCCGTCGTGTTTCGTGCGTGTGCTAGTTAGAATGAACTGAGTGTACCGTAAAAGATCAAACTATATACAAAAAAAAATTGTTTGCGTCTCTATTGAGGTATTCGGTAAGGATTACTCGTGCTGTTCTCTTGCTTGAAGCACATGAGGTCGAGGCCAGAAGGATTGAAAGCCATAACACAGCACGGTTGCGACGTAACCTGCAAGATCAAGTCAAAGCTTTGAACATAAGTATCTGACGCCGAGTTCAAAGCTCATTACAGACTTTCCAAAGAGCTATTTATGAATTTGTGCACTGAACTAAGACCGTTCATAGCACGAACGAGAAGAAGAACAAAAGTTAGTGTAGGATGTAGTGGCTATGATCATAAATGCCTGTGCTGTATTGCATAACATCTGCAACAAACATCGGTTGCCAGTACTGAAGGTGATCTTAGCAACGAAGTCACACCACAACCACAGCAGGATGTGGGTGCTGGATTTGAACTACACCTCCTAGTTAGAGGCCGACAACAACGAGATCGCATTGTCCAAAGATTATGGTAATTCTGGAGGCTAATATGACATTTAATACATGCTATATTACCATCATAATAGTATTTTATTTACATAAAATGTGTAATAAGCTATTAGTACGGTCTACTTATATCGAGACCATACTATACTTTATTTACCACTGTTTAAGTTGATCTATATTCTGATATCCCCTTTAATTAAACAAAACCAGCCAAGTGCATGTAGGACCACGCACAACGAAGGTTTCCATATTCGGGATGAATTTATCCCAAAAACAAACTTAACATTGTAGTTGAAAAACATAATTATTATTCTCTTTTATATTCCAACCGCAATAAAGTTTGTACGCACAATATTGAGAGATTTACCATGTTATTGTAAGACCGTAGACTTCTTATAGATTGTCCTGTAATCTATGAGTAAAGAATCATTTTCTGTATTTTTTTCAATATTTTAGGCTCAGTAGTTTCGGAGATAGGGGTAGGTAATTAATTTTCTCTGAAAGTAGTTATTAGTAGGTATTTATTTTAAAATGATACAATAATAATATTTGAAATACTCACAATAAGCCCTTTTATTTGATACGAAAAGTAACCCTCTTATTCAAAATTCATTTATTTACATTACACGTCCGTGTTTGGGTCACGGAAATTCATGTGTACGAAATTTCAACTAAATCGGTCCAGTAGATTCGGAGCTAATTGGCTGTGACAGACGGACAGCCACACAAGTGTTCCTATAAGGGTTCCGTTTTTTCATTCGGAGGTACGGAACCTTAAAAGCACTAGGCTAGTGTTAATATTGGGATTAGTATGTAATAAGGTGATTTCTTTATTGGGGTTCTAAAATTATGGTTCTTAACAATAAAAAATCAGTACACATAGTATAGAAATAACAATTATTTAATTTTATTATTGGCTGTATTTACAATTCTTTGATATTATATTATATTGCGCACAGGATTGGTTCCATACGAGTTTCGTGCCTGTACTTCTCCATAGGAACCTACTACGCTTTGGAATGGGCAACTAGCTTCATCTTTCTGACTGACTGACCCCTTGACAATTCAAAAGTACCTGTAATTGGTTTATTTGAAATAAATGCTTTGAGTTGAGTTTGAGTTAGACGAGAGATGTCCTCAGGGATCAACAGCACAGGCAAGAAATTTTCAAGTACCTATTTACGCTATAAATCCCCGTCGTGTTTGATTTCTTGCATATGTATTGATGAGTGCTCGAGATGTTGTTCAGGGTTTGATGATGAAGCCGGAAGATGGCCTTATGAACTTCTCAAAAAAATGAGATAGCAACATTGAGTTTGGATTTGCACTCATTAGCTTTGTCTTAGCCCAAAGTACCTAATATCCAGGGTCTGATGATAAAGCCGAAATCTGATCATAGGAACTCCTCAACCAAACATGATAGTATGTTGTGTTTGGACTCATTGGATATGTATTGACAAGTGCTTTTACACTAAGTCGTGTTCCGGGTCTGATGATGGAGCTGGAAGGTGGCCACAGGAACTCCTCAACCAAACAAAAAAGCCCTTTGGCTAAAGAGATTTAAGATACTAACTAAATAGTAGTAATTTAATGTCTTTGATAACATGTGATTGACAAATGCATTCCCTTCATAGATAATGATTCCGTTGTTTTAAAAATTAAAAAGTCTTTATTAACTTGTGCTAGCAGTTATAAAGAGGTTCCATTCGTTTGAATAGATAGTCATTGTGGCATTAAGGACACTGAATGCGCTGATGCTCTTGCCAAAGATGCTTGCTCATCAGCAATAGCTGATCTCACCCACAATAGTCATCAGGGATAAGACTTGCTGAGCCTTGACAAGTTAAGCTCCAATCTTCATGGCAGGAACAGTAAAACATAACACCACGAGAAAAAAAGGGCAGGTTTTATTATGTAGTAGGCAACCAACCATAAAGTCAAAACCTTGGTTCGTTCTACGCTAGTTCAGTTCTACGGCTATATATTTTTTTTTTATATCTGTCATTTTTATCGTATTCGCCTCTAGGTTTTTGTTGTACTCCCGTGTTTTTGTAACTCCTCTCTCTGTGTCTGTGAGTGCGGGTTGGCAGAGGGCAATCTGTATCACTCATCTTCTATGAATGCTCAAACAACGCCCCACCTCTATAGCCATCTCCCTAAATTTTAATTCCCTCTTCCGTTTAACTTTAACTGCTAACACATACTTCTCCTGAACTGCTCGTAGCGCTGATGACTTTTATCCGCCACAATTACATAAAATCTATGTACATACCTATATAAAAATGAATCTCTATTTTTCAGCCGTTCTCAAGTTGGATAATTATTTTTTTGTTTTGTTCGTTAAGCTTCGTGCAGACCAGCGCGTCAGTTTTCCACTTAAACAAACATCAACTTTATGCAATAGTGTAAATAAAGTTGATTTTAGACCGACTATTATTGTTGAAAAAGTCATAAAAATATGAAGTTGCAGCGCAAACTGAACCTTATGGGTATGCATTACAGTTGTTTTTCCTAAAACTCGTGTTTGATTACATGTTTGGCAAAAGATTTGCGAACGCAGATTAGGTATTTATGCAAGTAGGTAGGTAGGTATGTATGTAAATATGTAGGCAGGTAGGTAGGTATGTATGTAGGTAGGTGTAGGTAGGCAGGTATGTAGGTGTAGGTATGTAGGGTAGGCTAGGTAGATAGGTAGGTGCGCCGTAGATTAGTAATTAGTGCTACCCGTTTGAAGCCGGGGCGGGCATCTAGTTATAAATAAATTATTCTGTCAGTGTGGGGTTTATTTTTGAATCATGCAAACTTTTTTTTTTCCATGATAAGAGCATTTTAGTCATTGGCTGGCAGAATGGTCGACATCGATTATGCTTGCCATTTTTAAGACCATAGACTTCTTATAGATTTTCCTGTAATCTATGAGTAAAGAATAATTTTTGGTATTTTTTCAATATTTTAGTCTCAGTAGTTTCTGAGATACGGGGGGGAATCGTAAAATTTCATAAATTTTCTTTAAAACTAGGTATTCATTTTAAAACGATTGAATACAAATATTTGAAATACTCACAATAAGCCCTTTAATTTGATACAAAAAGTGACACCCTTATTCAAAATTCATTTATTTCCGTTACACGTCCGTATTTGGGTCACGAAAATTCATGTGTACGAAATTTCAACTAAATTGGTCCAGTAGATTCGGAGCAAATTGGCTGTGACAGACGGACAGACATACAAGTGTTCCTATAAGGGTTCCGTTTTTTTTTTCATTCGGAGGTACGGAACCTTAAAAACACTAGGCTAGAGAAATACTTAATGTTAATATTGGGATTAGTATGTAAGGTGAATTCTTTATTGGGGTTCTAAAATTATGGTTCTTTACAATAAAAAATCGGTACATAGTATAAAATAAACATTTACTTAATAATTTTATTAGTGGCCGTATTTACAATTATTATGCAAAATTATGATATTATAACTATTATATTCGCATTCATACACCTGTCTGCTGCGCCCAGGATTGGTTCCATACGAGAGATGTCCTCAGTGGTCAACAGAACAGGCACGAAAGTTTCAAGTACCTTCTTACACTAAATAGCCCCCTCGTGTTTGATTTCTTGCATATGTATTGATGAGTGCTCTAGATGGTGTTCAGGGTCTGATGATAAAGCCGGAAGCTGATCATAGGAACTATTCAACCAAACATGATAGTATCATTGTGTTTGGACTCATTGAATATGTTTTGACAAGTGCTTTTACACTAAGTCGTGTTCAGGGTCTGATGATGCAGCCGGAAGCCCTAGGAACTCCTCAACCAAACAAGATATCCCTTCGGGTAAAGATATTTAAGATACTATATTATTAGGAGTAATTTAATGTCTTTGATGACATGTGATTGACAAATGCATTCCCTTCATAGATAATGATTCCGTTGTTTTAAAAATTAAAAAGTCTTTATTAACTTGTGCTAGCAGTTATAAAGAGGTTCCATTCGTTTGGATAGATAGTCATTGTGGCATTAAGGACACTGAATGCGCTGATGCTCTTGCCAAAGATGCTTGCTCATCAGCAATAGCTGATCTCACCCACAATAGTCATCAGGGGTATGACTTGCTGAGCCTTCCACAAGTTAAGCTTTAATCTTCATGGCAGGAACAGTGGAACAACACCAGTAGAATAAAGGGCGGGTTTCTCTTGTTTTTTTGATCGCACACTAACGCCATGTTGTTAGATGTATAGAGTACTTCCATACAAATAATAGTTGCCGATAGTAACAATAGGTACCGTTAAATCCGTCTCGAGTGAAGCCAATTAAGAAATTATCTGTTGCACTTTTTGCATGGAACATCATTCCATTCTGTATCTAAAGAAACTCATGTTTTTTTCTTTTTTATTGATAAAATAGTTACATGGAAGATTAAAGACAAGATTAAAGCTTAACTTGTGGAAGTCTCAGCAATGTTACGACATTGCTATAATGAAATATGACTTAGAACAAAGAATGAATGAAAATACATTTTATATAGCACAGACAAAAAGGCACACAGCACAACATAATTATAACACAAGTAAAAAAAGAGATAATTAAAAGGAAAACAAATAAAAAGTATAAAATAATAATTTAACAGGAATGTGTGCCTCATGGCTGCGCCAAATAGGCCCAGTTCAGCAAAAATGCCAGACAACTAATGCCTGACGCTGGTTTTCAACTGGACCTGGCGTGTGAGGTGACGGATGTAAATCAGTTTTATACTGCAGTGTGCGTGTATGTAAATTTAAATAAAATAAATGAGTATAAGATAATAATAATATGTAAATATTTAAAAATATTAACTATATGTATAAGAATGAATAAACGGAATAATAATATCAAGTAATTTGATTAATACTGCAAAATGTGTCTGTATCTATACTTAAATACTTAAAATATACCAGTGTATATAACAATAATTAATAATATTTCAATACAATATTGTGTGATAGAGTCTGGCTAACGAAAGTTGGCCCTGGAATTATTTTCGAACTTTTTATATAGCAACTCTGTATGAACGTGAACGTCAATTTGACAAGGTTGTCGTTCGGTATCTCTGGTGTATTTAGTGTTGTCATGCATGTATTTTTTAAATTTGCCGCCAATATTCTGGGGTCAACTTTCGTTAGCCAGACTCTATCAGATAAATTGCAATACAACAAAATAAAAACAAAAACATTGCCGACAAATCACTGAAACATACTTAAAGTAGGTAGGTACATATAAATCATATAATTGAGACATTAAGTGTGACCATATTCAGCTTCCGTTGCGCATCTATGAGGTACTGTCGCAAGCGTCGTCTAAAAGCACCTATAGTGTTAATAACTCTTATGGGTGGTGGCAGGTTGTTCCATATTTTGGAGGCCGCATAACGTAAACTGCCTCTGAAAGCGGCTGTACCCTGAGACTGAGTCGAGTATTGTTGCGAGCATTGCCTTCTCCCGCATTCCCGTCTACTCGTAACCCAACTCAATTTGTTGTATAAGTAGTCCGATTTCTGATATCTAACCACTCCGAACAGAAGGCAAGCCAAATGGAGTTAGCGTCTGGACTTCATTTTTAGAGTACTTGATATCGCACTATGGCTCTTACTCGTACGCCAACGTGACGTAACTTGAGTCCAGATTAGAGTTTAAACTATTAAATAGACAAGATAAGGGCGTAAGAAGCATAATAAAATCCTCACGACATTTTTACCGTGAAGTGTAACTTGTTGTCACACTATGCCACTTAGGTCAATATGATGCAACTTGAGTATATTGGACTCAGTTTGTACTATGAAATTAATAGTATAGGACCATTAAAAGTAGCTCATATATTCAGTTTTCCTCATTAAATACGTGTTATAGATTAGGGCGCATATCTCAAGACGGTTGTACTTTAGAGCTGAGCTGCCAACTATTGTTTGTGTGGAAGTGCCTCTACACATCTAACAAGGTGGCGTTAGTGTGCGATCACACGATAACACATTCTGCTCATGAACTGCTTGTAGCGCTGATTACTTTCATCCGCCACAATAATATAAAATTATCAATAAATATTCTGTCTGAGTTTTTTTTTAAATCATGCAATTTTGTTTTTTCAATGCTAAGTGCATTTTAGACATTGGCTGGCAGAATAGTCGACAACGGCTTTGCTTGCCAAAAATAGAAAAACATAGACAAATAACATTGACACTAAATTGACTTTATAAGATTAGTTCCGAAGACTACTACTTAATTGTTTTTGGCGCTAGTTAGCAACAGCGAGCGATTTGCAAACGATCTAATAGGTAATACCGACTTTTATGACGTTTAGCGATTGATCGCGCAGTGAACCCGCGATGTCTGCGCAATAATTGCTGATTGCTATTTTTAGGTAATCAGCCTGCCGGACTGTCTACTGACTCAGCTATCTTATGTTTGAAGCAAACTGTCAAGTACTACTCCGATAGGAGCACACCTATTTATGCCTGTTTTCTTGACCTCTCGAGGGCATTCGACCTGGTTAATTATGACATCTTATGGCAAAAATTAAATAACATCTCAATGCCTCTCGAACTGATAGACATTTTCAAGTACTGGTATCTTAACCAGGTCAACGTCGTTCGATGGTCAAGGGCTTTGTCGGAACCGTACAGGTTGGAGTGTGGGGTGAGGCAGGGAGGGCTGACCTCGCCGAAGCTCTTCAACCTGTACGTGAACGCACTGATAGAGGAGCTCAGCAGCACCCGTGTCGGCTGCCATATTGACAGTGTTTGTGTCAACAATATTAGCTACGCGGACGACATGGTGCTGCTGAGCGCCTCGGTCTGTGGTCTGTCCAGGTTGCTGGGCATCTGCGAGCGTTACGCACTGGATCACGGTTTGCTCTATAACGCAAAGAAGAGTGAATGCATGGTCTTTCAGGCCAGGGGTCGGAGCTGCCCGGATTCTGTTCCTCCTATACGATTGAACGGTGTCACGTTAAAAAGAGTTCAGCAGTTTAAATATCTCGGGCATATCGTGACCTCTGACCTGAGGGACGATGCGGACATCGATAGGGAGCGGAGGGCGTTGTCTGTGAGGGCCAATATGATCGCCCGCAGGTTTGTTCGTTGTTCGGGGGCCGTCAAAATAACTCTTTTCAGAGCATTTTGTACGTCCCTGTACACAGCCAGCCAGTGGGTGTCATATACCCAGAAGCAGTACAACGCTCTCCGTGTTCAGTATAATAATGCGTTCAGGGTGTTGTTGGGGCTGCCCCGGCACTGCAGCGCGTCGGGGATGTTCGCCGACGCACGTGTCGACTGTTTCTACACGACGATGCGAAAGCGGTGCGCATCGCTGGGGCGCAGGGTCCGGGCCACCTCCAACACCATCCTGAGCGTATTTGCGGACAGGTTTGATTGTCAGTACATTAACCATTGTTTTATGATTAATGTAATGACAAACAAACAAATGACTCAGAGGCAGGCGTACTTTTAAACATTTTAATTTTTTAATTTTTATTTATTGTTTTAAGATTTTAATTGAATTTAATTTTATAATTTTAATGTTATTTATATTATCTAATTAATTATTTTTGTGTATGTTGATTATGATTGGAATTATATTTTATTTTATTCAAATGTACAATGTCGTAATATGATCTTTTTATGGATCGAAATAAATGATTTTTGAATTTGAATTTGAATAGATATTAAATTTTTAAATTTTTAGGTAATAGATATTTTGAGGTCAAATTTTCGGAACGCCTTGAAAATATGTAAAACGGTTGGCAAGTTTGTTGCATATTTCAGACCCGTATTGGTCTGTGTTAGTAGGAACATTGCCTAAAGTTTCTAGAATTCCGGGATCAGGAATATTGCCGAAATGAGTAAAGACTCTTCGGGGGTACATCCGTGGAAGTACTAGGGCGTGGGTGAAGTTAATCACATTTTTAATTCGTAACTGAACAGTTTCATCTTCAGGTGGCCATTCTAATAACCAATATTTGGTCGCAGTGCCAATGCGCAGTGTGTATGAAGATTATCATAGATATGATAATTTGAATCCGTAAGTTAAATAACTTACTTAAAGATGATTTAAAAGTGAACTTGAATAAGTGATTCATCTTGGTGGCTATTCTAATAACCAATATTTGGTCGCAGTGCCAGTGCGCAGTGTGTCTGAAATGTATCATAGATATGATAATTTTATTACGTAAGTTAAATAACTTACTTAGACGATTTAAAATTGAACTCGAATAAGTCCATGACTATTTTTTATTAATTTCATAAGCTTTTATCTTTATACAAAGAATATAAAAAGCTACATAATCATTGAATTATTTTGCTAATATTGTTCGTAGTCATAGTCATAATACTTTTTAGGTTAGGTTACAATCCCCAGCGGAAGGAACGCCAACCGTATTCTAATGCGTTGAAACAGCCCCAGTTCAGGGTGCATTTAAATACCTTCAATACGTAGATACGTAAGCAGGGCGATATTAACATAGTTTTCACTGTACAATAAATAAGTAGGAAGGTAAATACCTGGTCCAATATCCTCATCGTGTAGAAAAACAGCTTCCTCCAAGTCTGATTCACTTTCAGAAGCACTAATTTGTTTTTTACGATTTTGAGTTCTATTTAATTTTATAATGTCTAAATGTCTACTTCACGAGACCTAGAATTCTTACATATCGGTATTTTTTTATAACAAACTGTGCGAAGACGCTAAATAGATGTTGAGTGGTTGAGCACTAAAATGCGAATGACTGGCGACAATCGTCTGAGAGCGGAACTGGACAAAGTACCCACAAAAAAAAAAAAAAGTTATGTCAAATTAAATTGCCATAAAGAAAAATAGGAAAGTATAATATTTTTTCTCAACTTAGTGCATGAGTGGTGAGAACTATGCGTAACTACATGTGTAAATTACTAATCTCGAGGACGAGGCGCTGGTATAATATATATTATGGAGGGAGTCACCTTGTGACGAAATCAAAACTTATGAGCTAGTGACAAATACTTACGGATTACGCTCGTCTGGTTATGTAGCTGTTCGATCGTTGCAGCAACTAGCTACTGATGAAGTGATGAGGGTGCGCACTATTCTCGCGCGGCTGACATTCTTATGCATGGTTTTGTTGTAGACGACCTGCTATGGTCTGTGGAAGACATTGACGAAGCCTGTACTTTACAGGACGAGTTAATAGCTCTCTTAAAACTGGGTGGTTTTGACCTTCGCAAGTGGGCAAGCAACACCCCCGATTTATTGTCAAGGATTAACGCAGATCAAGCAGTCGCTATAAATTTCAGCGATGACACCGTGTGTTCGTCACTAAAAGTTTTAGGCCTAAAATGGCTACCCATCGATGATTGTTTTACATTTGATTACAACATGACAGATAATACATACACGAAGCGTTCAGTGCTAAAATTGTTAGCTAGCATTTTTGATCCTGTGGGATTCCTGTCGCCATGTACTTTTTTAGCAAAATGTATATTGCAAGACTTGTGGAAATTAAGTCTTGGTTGGGATGACGCACTTCCTTCCGATTTGCGCGATAAGTGGTCTTTGTTTATATCTTCATTGTCTTGTCTCTCATCACTAAAAAATGAGCGACTACATTTAGTTGCCTTTTGTGATGCATCTACCCGTGGTTATGCTTCAGTAATTTACATGCGCAGTGTCAATCAAAACAATGAGGTAAAAACCCGTTTGCTTATCAGTAAAAGCAAGGTCGCCCCGATCAAACCTCTTTCAATCCCGAGGCTCGAATTAATGTCCGCTGTGTTGCTATCTAAACTAGTCTTGTTTGTCAAGCAAAATATCTCATTTAAAATTACCGCTTTGTCGGACTCTAGTGTCGCACTAGCCTGGTTACAAACGCCTCCCTATAAATTAAAAACATTTGTTTCAAGTCGTGTCGCTCAAGTAGTCGAGGTAGTTCCGTCAAACTGCTGGTTTCATGTACGAAGCGAAAATAATGCCGCTGACTTGTGCTCACGTGGCGCTTTGCCTACTCAGATCATAGCTGAGTACGAGCGTTGGTTACACGGACCAGAGTGGATCACAGATGACGTTCATTTGTGACCGATCAGTATATTTTACGTCAATAATAAAACAGAAATTTTAGAACTTAAAACTAATACTGAGTCTGATTTTTAGTCTAGTTTCGAACTTTCGAGGCATTTGTGACTGGAGAATCGGCACCTTGGAATGAATGAAGCGGTATCTCAAACCAATGTTGTTATCTTAAAAATGATTTGTTTTTAATAATTTGCAACATCGGTATCTCGCGCGTGATATAGAAATGTCAAAGTGCCTTTTTCCGAGTTATCTCGTCGTTTACGGTCATGTTAGGGATTAGAATGACGTCAGAATCGTAGACAAATTACGACAAAACGACAAAAATAGCGATCTCGCGCTTGTCATGTTAGCCCTGCTGGGTGGCCCGTTTCATATAAAAGCAAGTTTAACTCGCAATGCAAAAATCCTTAAATGTTACATGTGTCTGTTTGTGTATTTTTCCACAAAGGCCGTTCACATTGAGGTACCTACTTAGCGATCTATCAGCTGATTGTTTCCTTGCCTCGCTCGATAGGTTTGAGGCGCGGCGCGGCCTCTGCTCGTGCTTACATTCGGACAATGGCACTAATTTTATTGCCGCTGCTAAACACTTAAAGGCAGTTTGCAAATTCTTCAATGAAAATAACAATGCAATTGCTGACGGTTGTTCAACCCGCTCGATTGAATGGAAAAATATTCCACCAACTGCAGCTTAAATGGGCGGATTGTGGGAAGCCGGCATCAAATCTGCCAAACACCACCTACTTCGTGCAGTGGGTGAAAAGTCACTTACCTTTGAAGAACTCACAACTGTTTTCTGTAAAATTGAGGCGGTCATGAATTCGCGGCCTCTTTGTTCCTTATCTGACAATTCTAACGAGTTTGACGTCTTAACTCCGGGTCATTTTTTGATAGGACAAAGTCTTCTCGCTGTACCCGAATACGATTTAAATGATGTAGGTACGAACCGACTGTCACGTTGGCAGTGCATACAAAAAATCTCCCAAACGTTTTGGAAGAAATGGTCTGACGAATATTTGCATAGGTACTTTGCAAGAACGAGCAAAGTGGTTCAATTCACCTCCAAACATGAAAATCGGTGACTTAGTTCTTATCAAATCCGATTTAACTCGTCCACTAAACTGGGTTCGTGCTAAAGTGGAGCAGCTGCACGAAGGTCCAGATAAAATAGTTCGGGGTGTTACTTTGAGGACACAAAGCGGACTTATAAAGAGGCCGGTAAACAAGCTGAGTCCTCTTCCATCAAATTAAACTTATAAATTATTTCATAAATCATAAATCTGTTTAGCATTTCTGTTGACTAAGCAGGTTACCTTAAATTAGTACTTAGGTGAATATCATTAGGCTTTTTAAAATTTAGTGTTTTACCCCTTAATGGGCGACATTCCTTCTGCAGTTATAATGCTGTACCTACTTAATATTAGGTACATTTTGAAATTATCATGATAATTTCGGTGGGGGGTATGTTCGATCTTTGCTCAAAAATATAGGGTAGTTTTAATTTGGCTTGTCCATTCGTCTGTTTCCTACCCGCATTTGGAAATCGGTGGATGGATTGGTGGGGTGACGCCATGATGGCGTCTGAAATCCTTGACTTGTTCGCTCTGGATCGCCATCTGATGTGGTCAAATTATATGTATTAACTCAAAACTGAATAACTTCTAAAATTGCCGTGCAATTAGTTCAACAAGACACTTTTCTCTGTGCTGTGCTATTTTCCTGAAGCTGTGATCTGGTGCCGTGGTTTGGATGACTCAGGTTAGTGGTCAGGCCTATTTTTTCTGCCCTGTGTATTGAGCAAGATCCTTATTCCATAGGGGGTTTTTAGGTACAGCATTTTTCACCATTATTTCGGTCATTCGATTAAAAAAAAAAAAAATTACCAAGCGTCCTTATTCAGACTCCACACCTATGCCAAATTTATACAACTTTCTAGTACTAAGAGTCTCTGAGCTAAGCCGTGGACAGATAGACTGACGGAAAGTCAGACAGACAGTACGGAATGGCGAAACTATAACGTTTCCTTGTTGACTACGGAACCCTAAAAATGAGCTCGGTAAAATTATTGCAGTTGTAAAAAGGTCACGGATATAACCGATGATAGCAAGACTACCGATTGCCGTATCTCTATAACTCAAAACATATTGTTATAAAAACAATATTAATTCTTTAAATAAAACTGTAAAGTGTTATATTTTAAAGCCATGAATCGGGTGATCCATGGCTTTAAAGCCGGTTTAACATGCATCGGCAATCCTAATCATAACATAAAATGCGAAAAATGCGAAAATGAGCGCATTTGGATGAAATTTGGCACATGGGTAGACCATGACCTTAGGACATAAGATCATTTTTATCCCGGTAGTACTTTCCCGTGGGAAAAATTTCGTCGACCTAATGAAAAAATACCGTTATTTACTACATTTGTGCATATTGCAATGGCATTCCAGTGTTCACTTAACGCTATTGTTTATTGCAAAGTTCGATTACAACGTTAATTACCAGGAATTTTTGCCCTAAACTAGTATATATGCCTTATCAATCTTCCTAGCCTTTTTCCCAACTATCTTGGGGTCTGCTTCCAGTCTTACCGGTTGCAGCTGAATACCAGTATTTTACATGGAGCGACTGCCTATCTGACCTCCACAACCCAGTTACTGGGTAATACGATACCCCTTGGTAAGACTGGTGTCAGACTTTCGGGCTTCTGACGTCTCGTAACGACTGTCAAAGATCCACAAATGACAGCCGGGACCAACGGCTTAACGTGCTTTCCGAGGCACGGAGGAGTCTCGGTATGTGAAGATGGTCACCCATCCACTGACCAACCCTGGCAAGCGTAGCTTAACCTGATGGATCGATCCGTGCGGCTTGTTATTACTTAGCCACGAGCTCCTCTATATAATTATGCCTTATAATGATTCAAATAGGATATTGTGTGCCACCAAGTTAACTATTATGACCGGAGATAACTTGTAGAATGAGCTGGTGTCCCTACAGAGGGTGACAGCAATCTTCGCGGCGCGTGCAGAACGATGCCATACAGCACACTGGACATTAGAATTTGCCAGCAGAAGAAGAAATAACTATGCTAGATGTGGGGAGAACCTGAGTCGATGCTAGCGGATGTAAGGCGGCGAAGCGTATATGGAAACCCTTTTATGCAATTGAACGTGCAGTTTGATGGATTAAATGCTACCCTGCTTTTAGTTTTGTAATACGGAAGGCTGAAAGTTGCTCGCCGAGATTTATGCAAAGGTCGCCGATAACCTTTCTATTTCCTTCCTCTGCAATTCTTGAGCATACAATACAAACCGGTCAGCTATCATTGAATGATTCGATTGGTGAATGTGACATTGACATTGTATGGGGACGAAAGTTCTCTAGGTCCTCGGTGTGCCGAATATTTTTCCGGGAAGCTTGCCCCCGTTTTGTTAAATGCCGCGTGATTAGGGTCATGTCTAGGACTACTTATCTCCATAGAGATTGATTCTGTCCTCTCCGGACAATATCGTATTCTGAAGTGATCGCCCACTAGACTTTTTTCCCGACTAAGGCCCTTTGCCCACTGGTCGGTAAGGCCGCTTGCCCATTGGTCGGTATTTTACCGCGCAGTACTGTACAGTACTGCGCGGTACTGCTTATGTTTCCTCACTGGTCGGTAAGCACTCTGTACCGAATCGGTACTGCACACAGATATAGATATACCTAGATAGCGCAAGAGCATCTACTTCGCGTGCCCGAACGTGGCTCAGTGTGTCTCATTTTATATAATATCGACGGGTTCCGGGCTAATTGTATTAAGCGACACTCTGAGCGATATAGACTTTTATACATATTTGGAATCAGCGAATTTTTCTGCGTCATTTGAGCTGGGTTTGGTGACGATCGGAGCACTTTTTTGTCGCTTAATACAACCGCATTTTTGGGCCCATTTTGGACTGCAATGTATGAAGCGACACAAAATATTGACAAATTTAGGAACTGTGTACTTAAGCTAACTACCAAATACCAGGCAGTCGTTTAAACTTTTTTTCCTGGAGCAACAATTTACAGGCAACGTACGTTAAAGCATTTAGCCTGGCTTTATAAATATATAGAAATGTGGCTTCATACAATTAGCCTCTTTGTTAAATTCTTATCCAGTGTCGTTTAATACAATTAGCTTTACCTTATAAATATACAAGAATGTCGTTTAATACATTTAGCCTCTTTGTTAAATTCATACCCAATGTCGATCCATACATTTAGCTCTGTACATGAAATGTTAGATGTTGTCACTTCAACCATTTAGCTTGCAGTAGATAATGATATGTCGGTTGCATGAATTATTTAGGATTTCAACAGTAAACATTTAAAGATTATGGTTAAACCTATTTTTTTTATTCAATATTTGATTTGCAGTGTCGTTTCAGTTATAACAAAAGTATAGTTCTAGTACTTCAAACAGTTTATCTTAAACGGACTAAGAATAGTATACACATACAATCAAAATTTTATATCGTCCGCGTAGCTGATATTAATACAAAGCCCATCAATGTGACACATTTGTGTTGCTGAGTTCAACGATTAGCTGATTTATGTACAAATTAAAAAGGCGAGGTGAGGTTATTCCCCCCTGCCTCACCCCGCATTTCAATCGGTACTCCTCAGATAGTACCCCCGACCACTTTACATGGTTAGTCTGGTTTTGATACCAGTACCTGAGCAAAGATGTTACTGCACTGTCTACATCAGTTTCCCGGTACAGCTTATCCCATAGAATGTCATAAGACACCAGGTCAAATGTCTTCGATAAATCGAGGAAGCAAGCATTGACCGGTGTCTTCCTATCTGCATAGTACTGGACGGTCCGCTTGAGACACAAAATGGCAGTTTCTTTCGATAGACCGGGCCTAAAGCCAAATTGTGCGTCATTCAATTTTATGGGACTGGCCATATGTGTATCAAACAGACAGTCCAGCACCTTAGCTGTAATAGTAGCCAGGGAAATTGGCCTATAATTCGGCAGATCTGCCACATTCCCCGTTTTATTCTTCACTATCGGGACAACTATGGTTTTCATAAGATCATTCGGTAGGTAGGAGTGTTTTAAGCACAACAAATTAAACATTATTATGTCACCCGATACACACAGCCGCCTAATAAGGCGGCTGTGTGTATCGGGTAACATAATAGCTTTGCAAGAAACTTGGTTGATGCCTCACGACTTGGCATTTCTTGGCAGTATACATGACGATTTTGCTTTCACCGGAACCTCTGCGGTAGATACATCGGTTGGTGTAATTCGAGGGAGACCTTACGGAGGAGTAGCACTGCTGTGGAGGAAAAGTTTATTTTCATCGGTGTCTGTTGTACCTTGCAATAGTGTTCGTCTTACAGCTATAACAGTGCAATTGTGTGAACAAGAAATACTAGTATTTTCGGTTTATATGCCTACTGACTGTAATGATAACTTAATTGAATTTACGGACTGCTTAAGTGAAATGAATGCAATTACCTATAGAAGATAGGAATATCCAATCTGTGTTTATGTTAGGAGACTACAATGCGCATAGTAATGAATTGTTTAGCCATGAGTTGTTAAAATTTTGTAATGAACAATATTGAACTTGCGCGGATATTGAACTCCTACCGCTAGATTCGTTTACTTTTGTGAGTGAAGCGCACGGGTGCAAACGGTGGCTCGACCATTACGTCATGACACTCGTGACTGAAGCCGCGCGTCGCACAATATTGCATGATAGTTTTTGGTCTGATCATTTGCTTTTACAAATGGACTGTGATTTAAAAATAATTGAACCTAATATTGTACTGTACTACCGAATGCGAGTGTAAACAATGTTTTATGGGGGGAAAGGGACTTAAACCAAATAAAATTGTATGAAGAGTTATGTCACTCCGCTTTGCGTAAAATAGATTTTCCCCCGGAATTATGTAGCTGTGCGGAATCAACCTGTGGGGACCTAAATCACAGATCTATTTTAGATGATATGTACAGGAACATAATTAGTATATTGACAATGTCTGCTAAACGTAGTTGTATATTTATTAAGAAAAATAAGTACAAACCTTTGACAGGGTGGAATAAACATGTTAAATCCGCTCACAGCGAGGCTCGGCTCGCGTTTCAAATGTGGTGTTTATGTGGGAATCCGATTTCAGGGAAAGTCTTTGATAAAATGCGGGAAACTCGAAAAGTTTTTAAATCTAAAATAAAATGGTGTCGTAATTAATGGAAAGCAGGGGGCAATAAAGAGCAGTGGTCTGATAAATTACTATATTTCGTGGTCAATATTTTTACACAAGGTGACAAGTGACAAGGTACAAAAAACATAAGCCGTAACTATATTAATTTGAATCGGTGACAGCATGTGCAACATGCCAGTGCATACAATATGCGACCTCTTCCAATACGCCCCCTTAATGTATTTACGCTGCGTATGATCACTTCTGTACTTGTCAGTACTCGGTACATAAAACTAAATAAATCACCAACACTTCTGTGTCCGACTGTACTACGCTGTACCCAAAAGTAGAATACAAAAACAGAAGAAATCTAACAAAATAAAGTATGCATAATGAAACTAAAATTAGTAAATTATCTATTACACAAAGCACAAAAAAAAACATAAAACATCAAAACGTCTAACTACTCATCGCCCCCTTAATAGAATAATTTGACAGGGATAAATCCTTTAAAAATTCTCTAAGCTTCGGGCTGTGAACACTTTTAGTTAAGATGTCCGCTATCATCGTATCAGTTGACATGTACCTTATTTCAACTTTGTTAGCCAGTACACATTCACGAATAAAATGATACTTGATATCTATATGCTTTGTTCTATTATGCATCATTTTGTTAGCTGCAATTTTATGCGCCGACTGATTGTCATTATAAATTACGACCGCTTTACTATCCACAGCTGTCAAACTGTTCAGCAAACTACGTAAATAAAGAGCTTCCTTCGAAGCTTGACTTAATCCTACGTACTCTGCCTCTGTGGAGGACAAGGATACCGTCGCTTGCTTCCTACTCTCCCATGACACTATATTTTTACCAATCTTGAAAATTAATCCTGTGAAAGATTTTCTATCAAGTGCCCCTCCCCAATCTGCATCAACGTAGCCTCGTAAGTCTAAATCTCCTGACTTCCTAAAAGTAAGACAAAGGTTAGACGTACCCTTCAAATACCTTAAGACCCGCTTCGCACATTTAAAGTGTATTTCGTCATAACACGAATTAAATTGAGAAAGTACACTCACTGCATGTGCTATATCTGGTCGCGTATTACAGGCTAAATAGTTTAGACACCCTATTATGCTTTGATATGGCAGATTGCTATGATAATTTGTCGATCTTTCTAATTTCATACCGACTTCCATTGGGGTCGAAACTGGCTTAGCGTCCGTCATGTTAAAGTCATTCAAAACTTCCGAAATGAACTGTTGCTGATCTAGAAAAATAATATCTTTTTCTCTCCTCAGCCTCATGCCTAAAACATGCCTAGCCGCGCCTAAATCTTTTATTTTGAACTTGTCAAGCAAATCGGTTTTTAATTTTTGCTTTTCTTGTTCACAATTTCCAAAAATAAAAAGGTCATCTACGTAAATAACAACAATTAACTTCTTATTACTTTTAAGCTGCTTTTGATACAAACACGGTTCTATTTTTGATTGTACAAAGCCTGAGTTCAACATCTCTTTGTCTAATTCCTTGAACCAAGCATTCGAGGCTTGTTTCAATCCATACAAAGATCGCTGCAGCTTACATACTTTGGTTTCTTGACCTTTGACTACTGCTCCTTTAGGTTGGAGCATGTAAATGTCTTCTTTAATCTTGCCATATAAAAAGGCAGTCGTGACATCCCACTGGTCAATAAACCAACCGTATTCAACAGCTAGCGAGAACAACATTCGCAGAGTAGAGCTTCTAACTACTGGAGAATATGTCTCAGTATAGTCTACACCACATACCTGTGTGAAGCCTTTTGCGACTAGTCTAGCCTTGTACTTTGTTACCTTGCCATCGCTATCTCTCTTGATTTTGAACACCCATTTGCACTGGATAGGCTTCTTATCAGCTGGACGATCCACCAATGTCCAAGTCTGGTTCTCCTTTAGTGACATAAGCTCATCATCTATCGCTTTTTGCCATAAGTCACCATCGGGTCTCGCCAACGCTTCATTAATAGTCAATGGATCATCATCAAGATTGCTCTCCTTGGCATACATAACATTGCATCCGTACCGATCGACTTGTCTGCGTTCTCTTACAGGATACCTTCTTTCCGATTCAGGTATTGTCACTTCCTCTTCAGTCAATACGTAATCAGATTCTTGCTCTGGTACTACAGGTTCAGGTCGTATCTCCTCCGATACTTCTTCGTTCTTGTCTATAGCATCACGGTACACATCATCGTGAGCCTCCAAGGGTTCAGATCTGCTTGTAGATCTGTTGGGTAAACTGGAATGAACAGAATCTGTATTCAGGTTTATGATAACTTCCGACTTTTCCACGTTTTCTCTTTGGAAAAATACGTTTTCCATAAATTTAACATCTCTCGCAGTTGTCACTTCACCGGTCTTAGGATTCATTAGACGATAACCTTTCTGATTATCTGGATATCCAATGAAAATCATCGGTTCCGTCTTCATGTCTAGTTTCCGTCTCTTTTGTTTTGGTATCAATCTATACGCCAAACAACCAAAGATTTTTAGATGACTGACATCCACATCTTTTCCCGTCCAAAGCTTCTCTGGTACCGCATTGTTCAACGCTTTCGTGGGGCTTCTGTTCTTTAGGTATACAACAGTATTTACAGCTTCGGCCCAATACTTCTTGCTCAGGTTCGATTCTGACAGTAATGTTCTTGCCTTTTCTATTATAGTCCGATTCGCTCTTTCTGCGACAGAATTTTGTTCCGGCGTGTACGGTACAGTAGTCTGGTGTTTTATACCTGCAGACTTCAAAAAAGATTTAAATTTACCATTACAGTACTCTGCGCCGTTGTCTGATCTCAGACATTTAATGGATTTACTCGTCTCATTCTCAACTTCCGCCTTGTATTCACGGAACTTATCGAAAGTTTCACTTTTGTTCTTCAAAAAATAAACATGAGTCTTCCGAGTATAATCGTCGATAAATAGAAGAACATACCTCGAACCACCGAACGACGGCTCTTCGATTGGTCCGCAAACGTCGCTAAAAACCAACTGTAAGACCTCCTTCGCTCTCGTACCTTGGTTTTTAAATGGGCTTTTGCAGGTCTTTCCTTCGATACATGGAATACACGGCTCGCATAAATCGGTACTCTTAAATTCCATACCGGTTACTAAAACTTTCATTTTATTCATATAATTACGCGATAAATGAGCTAATCTTTTATGCCAAATGTTCGAAATATTTTCATTTTGTTTTGACAGTGTCAAATTCACGACGTTATTTTTATTTTCTGTCAATTCATAGATTCCGTCGACCTCTTGACATCTTGCAATAATTCGATTCTTATTTTGAATCATGCAACCTCCATTGTCAAAATTCATGCAATAATTCTTCTTGGTCAAATCGCTCACCGAAATAAGGTTCATGGATAAATCAGGAACATGTAAAACGTTTTGTAAAATTAATTTTTCGTTTTCGCTGACTCGTGGCTCAGCATTTCCTCGTCCTTTCACCAATAGTTTCTCGCCGTTTGCTACTGCGATCTTCATGTTGCCCTTTTCAGGTTGATAAGACAACAATTTGTTTTTATCGTGGGTCATATGATTGGAGCACCCACTGTCTAAATACCACTTATCTTTGTTTATCGCCTCCTTCGTATTCAGGCAGATATTCGCGGTTTTGATCCGCTCCTTGCATTCGAACGCCTTGTGTCCTTGCTTGTGGCACTTAAAACACTTGTAGACGAACTTCTGCTTACGATCGTTAGTTTTCGTGTTAGATCTTGCATCGTTCTGTACATTACGTGTAACTAAGGCTTGTTCGTACTCTGTGTTCAACTTACTCTGTCTACTTCCTTCTTGTAACAGTTTTATTTTTATTTGCTCTAACGTGATCTCTTGTCCACTATTATCTACAGCCATGATGAGAGGGCTGTACTCAGCGGTCAAGCCACCCAGCAAAATCGATATGATCCAATCATCAGGGATTTGAGCATCAATATCGGACAATTGTTGTGTCAGGAATGTAGTTTTGGATATGTAGCTCTCCATAGAATCGAAATTCTCTAACTTACAGTTGAAAAGCTCTCGCTGAATATGTATACGTCTTCCCCAACCCTTGTCTTCATACGCTTTCTGTAAGCTGTTCCAGGCTTCTTTCGCAGTCTTTGCATTGTAGACGTGGGTAAAGCACTCTGGTTCTAACAACAAACATATTGTCGTTCGTGCCTGCCGGTCTACGTCAACGTTTGCTACATCTTTAGAAATTACTCCCCACCAGTTTTTATTTTCCAAGTAATTTCTCACCAAGAACTTCCAGTTTGGGTAGTCTGACGATCCTTTCAGCTTCTTGATACCACATAAACCAACTTCAGCTGACATCATTGTAAGTTTCACAGGGACAATTAATATTGAAACCACTCAACTTATTAATTATACAGCATTATCAGAAAAACACCAGGCACACTCCTGGGCCCGTAACCTAATGGAAAGCAGGGGGCAATAAAGAGCAGTGGTCTGATAAATTACTATATTTCGTGGTCAATATTTTTACACAAGGTGACAAGTGACAAGGTACAAAAAACATAAGCCGTAACTATATTAATTTGAATCGGTGACAGCATGTGCAACATGCCAGTGCATACAATATGCGACCTCTTCCAATAGTAATAATCAAATGCAAATCAAGATGGACATAATAGCCGAACATAATAAGAAAAAGGATTTCAGCTAATTTTGGAAAAATACTAATAGTATGAACCCCAAGCAGGGCCTCCCTGTGAGCGTGGCAGGTAATTGCAACCCCTTGTCTATAGCGAACATGTTCATGAATCACTACCAAGTTGATCCGCCACGGAACCTAAGTTCTTCTGCGTCACCGTGTGTGTCCAGCGCTGAGAGGACTTCCCCATTACTGTTCTCTGGCAGAGAAGTTGCAAATGTCATCAAAAACATGGTAAGGGGTAAGTCTCCGGGACATGATCACCTCAGCGTTGAACACCTACGGTATGCGGGTGTTCACTTGCCGAGGGTGTTGGCTATGTTTAATTCGTTGTGCTTAAAACACTCCTACCTACCGAATGATCTTATGAAAACCATAGTTGTCCCGATCGTGAAGAATAAAACGGGGAATGTGGCAGATCTGTCGAATTATAGGCCAATTTCCCTGGCTACTATTACAGCTAAGGTGCTGGACTGTCTGTTTGATACACATATGGCCAGTCCCATAAAATTGCATGACGCACAATTTGGCTTTAGGCCCGGTCTATCGACAGAAACTGCCATTTTGTGTCTCAAGCGGATCGTCCAGTACTATGCAGATAGGAAGACACCGGTCAATGCTTGCTTCCTCGATTTATCGAAGACATTTGACCTGGTGTCTTATGACATTCTATGGGATAAGCTGTACCGGGAAACTGATGTAGACAGTGCAGTAACATCTTTGCTCAGGTACTGGTATCAAAACCAGACTAACCATGTAAAGTGGTCGGGGGTACTATCTGAGGAGTACCGAATGAAATGCGGGGTGAGGCAGGGGGGTAAAACCTCACCTCGCCTCTTTAATTTGTACATAAATCAGCTGATCGTTGAACTCAGCAACACAAATGTCGGGTGTCAAATTGATGGGCTTTGTATTAATAATATCAGCTACGCGGACGATATGATGTTGCTGAGTCCTTCGATTAGTGCTCTCAGGTGCCTTCTGCGAATTTGTGAGAGTTATGTGGTGGCTCAAGGACTCAGGTATAATGCTGAAAAGAGCGAGTTACTTGTGTTTTTAAAAGCACGTGGCAAGATAGGTAGGTACACCCTATGTATGTACCTTTTAATTTATCAATGTTCAAACTTCATTATTCAAGTATGATTACAAACAATTTATTTTATAAAAAATCAGTCGCATAAACTAATTAGCCTTAGATTAATAAGTTTAAGATATGGTATTTAAATCAATTAGCTTAGGTTTGAAATATGACCAACTCTTTGATTAAAGCACTTAGCTTACAGCCATTATTTGCATGCCTAGGCGGTTAAGTCATTTAGCTTGGAACAAGAAATAATAAACCTAGGCGGTTAAGTCATTTAGCTTGGAACAAGAAATAATAAACCTAGGCGGTTTAGTCATTTAGCCTGGAATAAGAAACAATAATCATAGGGGGTTAAGTCATTTAGCCTGGAACGAAAAAAAGTAAAATATGGGTCATTTTGTATTAAGCGACATTTATCTTCGTTAAAAATAGGAATTTTAGAAAAAAAAAAAATCTGATTATGGGGAATATGTTATAAAAACAATAATATCCTTCTTTTTAAAAAAATAATGCGATTTGCTAAAGTTATTATTTTTTTTCTAAAAATCGAAACTTTAAACTGCTCTGGTGTAAAGTTTCAAAAATGTCGGTTAATACAAATAGCCCGGAACCCGTCGAGTTCATTATTCAAGGGCTGGACCGATGACCTTGTGAAGGCCGCAGGAAACCACTAGATACGGGAAGCACAGAATTGCTCGAAGTGCCGGTGCTTGGGGGAGGCCTATGTCCAGCAGTGGACGTCTTTCGGCTGAAATGATGATGATGATGATTCAAGGGATGCATCCAAATTTTTCTTTGCGGTTTTCTGGCCTCCTAACTAGCTACCGCTAATGATTTTGCGGAACCCATCGTACGTCCGCACTGCTCGCAGATTTAATTCCAAGTGATTTTTTCACGCTCGTTCGAACACTCTGTTGAAGGCGGGGAAAAATCGCGCTGGGCGATTTTATCCCGCCGCGATTTTATTACGTCCGTGGGAACGAGGGCTAACTGACACAACATCTTATGAACCTATGATCCACAATAAATGATTTGAATTTGAATTTCAATAGTTACTAAGGTTACAGGCTTAGAATATTCTAAGGTTACAGTCTAATATTGCTTAATATTGCTAAATATTGATTAATATTTAGATTAGCACTTACTTGAGTCAGTACAGTAGAGCTGTAGGCTAAGACACCTTGTAATGATGATAGTTTGAGTGATACGCAAGGATACGTTATAATAAGATTAATTGATTGATTAATTGAATGATAATGAGTGCCCGCGATTTGTGTACTAAAGTATAGGCCAAGCGTAGCAAGTTAAGTGCTGACACACTGTCGATTTAGTACGTGCTTACACTGTACATGCTCCGGGGCCCGAGAAGAATGAATGAGATGAAGGATAATGATTTACAAGATAGAGGTGATTGATGATTTACAAGGTGATAACTAACAATTGTGCTTACAGACTTAAATAAACTAAGCTTAAAGTATGTCATTGAATCGAGTTAGAACGGACGGCGAAGACCCTCCGTTGGTGGTGGCGATGGTAGGACGACTCGCAGCGGTGGTGGCGGGAGCTACATAGCTCACGCTAGCCTCTGCCTGCTCTGCTGTGGGAGGCGCATGCGCTGGACGCGACTGGCGCGCTCGCATGCGTCGCCATGCGTACAGAATGGCGCAAAGCACGGCGACCCCAGCCAAGGCGTAGATGGCGACATAATGGTGAATGCCGTCGCCAGTTCCTGATTGGATTTGTTCTCTCAGTTTACTCATGCCCGCGTTGCATTTGGTAATGTATTGGTTGATTTTCAATTCTTTTATAACATTTAGCTCAGCCTCCACAACTGATGTCTGGTTTTTCCACAGCTTGCTAAGATGTTTTTGATTAAATGTCTAATTAAGGCAATATCTTTCTGATATAGTTCGGCGAAAGTTTCGTCCAAAACTCCGAAAAAACTATGTGTGACGTAGCCAATTCCGTTGACACAATACGTATACATAAAATACATATCGACGCTTGAAAGGCAAGATTGACTTAGCGACATTTTGGGCCATATTGAGTTACATACATAGTTCGAACCGCCTGATTTTTCTGCGTCGCTTGGTCGCACTGACGTCTTCCTACGACGACTTTTGATGTCGCTTCAGCATTTTGGATTTTACGAATTTTCACTTTTTTTTGTTTACTTAGCGACGAAATTTTTTACTTCTTTTTAAGAAATGGTGGTTGTCCTAATCGTAATATGCAACTTTAGCCCTTGGTCAATTTTTACCCTGCCCTTGGCAATATATTTTTATGCGTATGGTATGTTTTTTCCTGACAAAGAAGATTTTTAGTTATCATCTAGGTCATTTTAACTCATTTTATTTTTCTGCTAAATGGCGTTTAGTTAAAAAATAAGCCCTTTAAAAAACAAAAACCTGTTGGTGCCTGTTGATTTGTATTTCTCGTTTTATTTGATTAAGAAGTACCTTTAATAATTTTACAAGCGGCGTTAGATATCTATTAGCTATATTCAATGTCTCTATTTCGCAACCTTTTTGATTCTGGTTAGGTTATTTTGCTCTGATATCAATTCGATATAATTTCTTTTTATTACATTTTTACTGTACTTTTTTAGATCGACCCGTGTCGGTTAGTATATTTTTGCGGTTTCAATTTTCTGGTAAAATTTACTAACCGACACTTAACTTTTGAAATAATAGTATTTTTTAATAGTTGCATATACCACAATGTAGATGATGAAATAAGATTTCCAAAACAGTAAAAATTACGCCTGTGGAATGGTTACAAGAATTTACATGATTTTATTTCTGAAAACTCAAACTTTAAACTGTTCTCCTGTAAAATTAGCCCTATGTCGCTTAGTCAATGTCGCCTTTCAAGCGTCGATACACAATATTATATATTTACTGTGCCGTTGATAAGCCCGCGACGTCGGTGAACTTGACCTTGATGACCAAGTATCACGGTGTTGTAGTGTTCAAGTTCGTTGTACCCGTGACGCAGTTGTAAACGGACTACGTCGCATTGTGATATTTGATCCCTTGAACATATTATGTTGTCTAGATGAGTAACAAACTTGTCCAGTTGGTTAATTCCCTTGCCAATACGGAGCCATATCGCAATAAACGATGAGTTTCCATTCTTCACGTTCCAATCTCATGTAAATTGCGAGTTTATCGAAAAATATGTTTTTATTTTCTGTAACTTTGGAAATTTTATGCTCGCATGTTCCTAAGCAAATAACCATCAGAAGTACGAGTGTTGTCATTATGAAGTTGCATAATTTTGATGAGGCAGGCTTGGAATGTTTAATGTTTGTTGTTTGACCTTCTTGGTTTTCTGTGTCGTGGCTTTGATTATTGTCGTTGACCGGCAAAACGGATAATTTCGTAATTGGTCTCTTGAGTGTCCCAGTTTTCGTCCGTAGGGCCACTACTCTGACGTATTCGTCTTTCCCTGGATGAAGTTCAATAACTCTGCCCATGGGCCATTTTCCCGGGGGCAGATTAATGTCGTGAATGATGACGATTTCATTGATCTTCAGATTTTGATGAGGTTTGCGCCACTTACTGCGAGCTAATAGATGGCACAGATACTCAGCTTGCCATTACTTCCACAGGTCATCAAATATTTTTTATGTGAGCTGCCATCTTGTCCGTAGATCTGAGTTTTTCCCAGTGGTCAGACTGACAGTCAGACTAATCTTTCCAACGGGTACTTTTTTTCCCGTTGGTCGGATCAGCTCGTAATTTAGTAAAGTACTGTTGAATACGAAGAGGTCATAAAACTATTAAATAGGTTTTATTTGTGACATTATGATTCTTTGCAAGTCATCTTACTGGAATACTTCCTTCCTCCGAGCACGTTTGCTCTTGCAAATCTCCACTCAACCCGGCCGATAAAGGCAAGAATGAGGTGAGGAACAAGACTTCTCCCGGGAGATAGGGTCCGTGGGGTCGCTACTGCCCAACAGCTCGCCACATGCTGCCTTGCGGGTTTCTGTATCTCTCTTGGTCTGGCTCCTCATCCTAGACCTGCTCCGGCAAAGTAAACTCTACCGGCACAGATTATTATTATTATTATTGACTCAGGCGTGACTAGGGCTTCCAAAATTACGGAAATGTCAGTTACGTAACTAATTACGCAATTTCTTTCTCCAATTACGTAATTCCGTAATTACGTAATTTTTCCAATTTTTTTTATCGATTGTATTTTGTTGTTAAAATTGTAGATTATTGTAGATACTTACTTTAAGGAATTATCCAAATAAAACAACATTAAAAAAAAAATACAAGAACTTGAACTGACTAGAAATTAATGTCATGAAGGTCTTGGATCTCTTCGTCTGTAAATTTTAATAACGCCTTAAAAACGCATGATTTTAATTTGAGACCATAATTATCTGATAACCTGTTCCATCGCGTTTTACAGTCCAGTATCGGGTCAATATTTTTACCATGCTCTTCTAAGATGTATTTCTGCAACGAGTCGTTTTTCAAAGGGGAGTTTATAAAAAAAAAAAAAGAGTTTTTTTAAAGATGTCTTTGTATAAAAACTCCGATTCTTGAACTCTAATCGGTACTACAATAAAAGCATCGTCATCTTCTTCATTTTACTCTGCTTCTTCAGCGTCGGTATGTAAGACATCCCCCTGAACTTGTTCTGGAGGTTTTTTGGGTTTTGTAGAAAGCAACAAGAACTGCGAGTTGTATTCCATGGGCTAATTTTGGGCCAAACACAATTGGTGGCGACCGCCAAAATTTCTACCCATTTTGTTCATTACACTTGCTCCATCCGTTGTGAAAACAATTATGTCGTCTTCCAGACTTAACAGACTTGAGCTCCTTAAGTTGTGAGTTGAGCTCCACGATTACTGACAAATGCTTGCACAGTTGCACTGACTGGACAGGTCCACTCAAATCTGTGTGATTCTTTCCTCAAAACACCATTTCAGAAACGAATCTACATGTTCCTCATATGGCCTACCAAGATTATGTCTGGAATTTAAAAGAGACTGTGACCTCTGAGTTTGTTTCGGCCTTTCTTCTCAGAGTAGTCAGATAGGAAACGCCGAACTCATGTAGCTAATTTTTAATACTTTTTTTAATATGACGTGTAAAAGTGATTCCAAATTTCCAATATCGTAGGATATAGGAAATTGGGATTCACTTTACAGAATAAACAATTTTATTTCATTTAATTTAATCCGAAGTCACTGGCATTGAGCCCTGTATCCGTACAAGTCTAAAAGTACAGGGGGCCAAGTCTACTAATTTACAAACGTCACAATGGTCTCTCGATTGTTAGTTTTTGGCAGATTTGCCATATAAAATCTGTCAAAAACTCACCATCGAGAGACCATTGTGACGTTTGTAAATTAGTAGACTTGGCCCCCTGGTAGGCTGTAGGGTCGTTCCGACAGGGACTGGCCCCGTCGACTCGCCCAGTTGAAAATTGAACTCTATTCTGTAGGTATTAGAACTACTTTTGCAAGATATATCAAAGGATAAAATAAACCTCGGGGAATACCCTGTTTGTACAGTTTTGTTGTAGTTGTACTGTATAGTGTTTCCACATTATAAAATGTGTAAAATGCATTATTATTGGTTGACTATTTTGATTATTTATGATCACAATAATTACGTAAGTACGGAATTGACATCTTCAGTTACGGATTTGAGAATACTTTAAAATTTGTCCGTAATTACGTAATTGCGTAATTACGTAATTACGTAATGGAAGCCCTAGGCGTGACATGCAGAAATCCATTATAAAATACAGTAGACGACGTATATTTAGTAACCTAGTCCGCTTAACTGTTTTTAAAGAGTCATAAAGAACCCTGTAAGATATCTGATTTTCTGTGATTCCTTACAGGGTTCTATAGGACTTTTTAAGAACAGTTAAGCAGATTAGGTTACTAAATATACATCTAGGTAGTACCTAGATGTATATTTAGTAACCTAATCTGCTTAACTAGGTACTAGTGTATTTTTTATTTTTTACTAATTGTGAAATTTAATAAACAGTTACATTATGCATAAACTCATATAACCTGTCAGTACGTAAGTTAATTCTGGAGAAAGAACATAAACATTGTGTTGAGTTAATCACATCGACCAACTATTCGTATCCTCGTTGATAGAACAAAAGTTGGATATTACACGCATTACGCATTATAAGGCAGATCTAGCAAAGAAGCGGGTAGCTTGTTATAAAATATAAAAGGTCATACCAAGCCAGTGAAACCCGCTCCTAGTTTGTCCTTGTGTTAACATTGTGAATATTACTGTTTTTAGTCTATAAGTGATTGCGGTACTTTAACAGCGACTCGCCCCTGCTTAGTGTTGGTGCAATGGCGACATGTCAAAAGTCAATACATCGAGATAATATGTGCGTTATTTTTAAGTTAAATTGGTATAAGAAAAGATGTGCCCCGCGGATTTCAAATGTGACAACCGCGGGGCGTGCTCGGTGTGAGGGTGTTCTCATAGAGCGGACTATGAGCGCAGATGCGACGCAGTCTGCATGTTCTGCCTAGATTGTGTGTACACAGGATTATAATGAAACGAGTATTTTAAACTGCACACAAAATTTTAATTTATATTTTAAGGTATATACCTAATTATACAAGGTGGAGACGACAATACAACAAAAAATTAAACGGCGTGTCCATAATGACGTTCCCATTCTGCATACAAAAATTCAATTGAATATATTCAATAGTTTAGTCATTATAGCTCGGCAAAATCCATAGCCAGCTCGGGGTATTTCGTTTATCCACCTCAAAAATCCACCCTAAGGTGGATATTCTGAAACGTATGCCCGAGAATTCACCCAAGGCCTAGTTGGATAAACGGAATTTATAGGCTTAGGGTGGATCCGGCATACATTACATTTAATTTGTTTGAAAAACTCGTTTTTTTTTTTCGAAGCTAGGATTCATTTGTCAGTTTCAAAATACTCTTAAGCATTAGTAGTGCCAGTATTTTAATTTTTTGTTGTATGGTAGTCTCCACATTGTATAAATGTACGCATAGAGTCTGGCTAACGAAAGTTGGCCCCAGAATATTGGCGGCAAATTTAAAAAATACATGCATGACAACACTAAATACACCAGAGATACCGAACGACAACCTTGTCAAATTGACGTTCACGTTCATACAGAGTTGCTATATAAAAAGTTCGCAAATAATTCCAGGGCCAACTTTCGTTAGCCAGACTCTAGTAGGTATTGCGTACGTGCGCGCCTTGAAATAATTTCATCATCTTGTTTTTGTGCAGGTCTTATCTTTTTCATTATATTAATACCTACGATGAACATAATACATGAATAGTCACTTGGCAACCAAGATGCCTCGTTGCGATTTTTTGCACAACTTGAACTCATAATTGAATTGAAAATTTCCACGTTTTGGAAATTTCATGGTTCTCCTCTTACCTTCAGCAACGTCAGCAGTCCGTTCATGATGGGGATTCTTCATCATGCTGGTGTGATTTGGAAACTGGCGTTCCACAAGGCGGTATAATTCTTTCTTCTCTTCTGTTTTCTATATTTATCAATCTTATAACTTCTGAGATTCAGTGTGCGTATCATCTGTATGCAGATGACTTGCAGTTGTATTCAAAATTCAAAATTCAAAAGTCATTTATTCAAATTAGGCTGAGAATCAGCACTTTTCGAACGTCAAAATTACATAAGACAGTCCCCCAAAAACGCCCGCCCTTCAGCACTTCCTAGTGCTTTTGCTGGAGAGAAGAAGTGACGCAACAAACTCCCCAGCAGCACAGCTGTCTGTTCAGTTAGAAAAAAAAACTTGATTCTATACAATAGTATGCAAATAATTTACATTACTCAACACAAAACATTCAATAAAATATATGCCATAATGACAGCTAGCACGCGCCAATGTACCAACAAAAATATTGTCAAGGGAAGGTAGAAGAAATTCCTGACGCTATCGACAAATTAAATAGAGACCTTATAGCCATAAAAACTTGGTCTGATAAATTTGGCGTAGCAGTAAATCCTAATAAGTGTCAGGCCAAGTTCTTGGAGTATAAGTAAGGTGGCTGATACAACCTTGCTACCAGTTCTCTTCAATGGTACGATCTTCCCGTTCAGTACCGATGTGAAGGACCTAGGTTTGCACATTGATAGTACTCTGAACTGATGGCGTACTCAAGTCGCTAGGGTCAGTTAGAAGGTTACTGGAACGCTGCAGGCTTTGTACCGACTGAAAAATCTACTACCAACAATTACGAAGACAATGCTTGTGCAGTCCTTAATTTTCCCTATAATCGATTATGGTGATGTGTGCTACTATGACCTGAATGCAGATCTCCTTGACAAACTTGACCGTCTTCTGAATAACTACATTCGATTCGTTTTCAATCTGCGTAAATATGATCATGTGTCTGCACATCGGTCGCTTCTAAAGTGGCTGCCCATACGCCAGCGCAAAGAGCAAAGGGCGCTGATCACCTTGTTTTCATTTCTTAACTCTCCCACTTCCCCTAGTTATCTAGTCCCCCACTTTCAGTACATTATATGTGACAACCACAGTAAGAAAATAAGGTCATCAAATAATCGCGTTCTTCAATGTCCCACTCACCGCACAGACTTCGTTCACTCCTCCTTCTTCGTTCAGTCTATCTCCTTGTGGAATGCGCTCCCCCGGGAAATCAGGATAGCAAACAATCGATTATCCTTTAAAGTTAAAGTTCGCGAGCACATTCGTAAGAAGCAGGCAGTATCATCACTGTACAGTAGCGATCATAAGTCGCTAGTCCATTTCTCAAAGTGATTGACTGGCGGTTCGGTTTGACTTACGACCTTCTTCTATAAGTTGTTCCACTACTATATACGCACACACACTCACTTGGATTACAACTCATAGTAGTTCATAATTTCAACCAGCAAAATGTATGACATGCTAGCTCAATGGTTACGTGCTTTGATATTGTGTGTGTTTTCAGCGAGCCGAGGGTTCGAATCTCACTTGCGGATAATTTATATATTTTTTTAATAATAACTATTCTTTATAGTTCACTGTTTCTTTTTAATATTTAGTTTAGATTTTAATATTTAATATTTAGTAGTAGATCGATAATAATCATTCGTTTTTTGTTTCATTCGTCTTGTTCACATAAATAATAAAGTTTAGTAGGTAGCCCATAAAATACTTTTCTTCGTTTTTTTAGGTCTACCTACTAATCATTTCGATTTCTGTGAGCTATACAGATCCTGTTCGTTACGAGTATTCACATCTTAATATAATTTTGTTGGTTCGTGGTTATTGTTAGTGACGAGTATTTAAATCTATTAGCGTTGTGTTACTAGTGTTGTGGTTATTATTTTCAAAATGCAGTCAAACGTAAATATTGAAGCGAGATCAAATATTTTTGCGCTGCGTAAAAGTGGATATTTACACAAATATCGAATGAATCCGGACTAAGTGTGAGTGTTATTATCAATTATCATTTAAATATTTCATATTTTACTAAACATAAATCTAAATCAAAGGTATTGTTAATCCTTTTATTCAGAAGATGCCTTATTAAATAAAGTTTTAAATTCATTATGAGGTTTAATTCGCTTAAATAATTATTATGTGAATTAAATTACAATGTTACCTGTTCTTTGTTCTAGAGAAATACTGTGAGTCTTATTATCGAAGAGCAGCAGCGTTATATTATGAATACGGCTTCATACCAACGAGATATTTTTCTGAATGATTAAACACGTCAATAAGAACCGTCTGCCGTGCACCACCGGACACCAGCTAAAAGCCATTTTTACCAGAAAAGCATTATCAAGAAAGTTTAAGTTTCGCACGAGAATAATATTTAGACTTCAACTGGAACACTCCTTTACTTATATTAACGTTAAAATATTAGGCAAACATCAACTTTCTGAAAGTGTAAATAAAGTTCATTTTAGACCGGCTAGTACTGTTGAAAAAGTTATAAAACATAATGAAGTTGTAGCGGAAACTGAACCTTATGTGTAGGCATTACAGTGGTTTTTCCTAGAATTCCAGATTAGATGTTTGGTTTTAATTAATATACGGTGTAACTAAATATTTAGAAATATTAACATATCCGTAATTATATCTTAAATTGAGGTTTAGTTTCAATCTTCTTTTCGTCAAGAAAATGAACACTTAAGCTATATAACCTCAATATAACATTCATGGTGACGTTACATAAAAAACATGCATGAAGTCAACAATTTTATTTGTGTTAAGTATTAGAATATCCTATCCTTGTTATGTTATTATGAACTGATTAAGTGGGTACCCACTAACAAAAAATCTTTTAAGAACGGTTACAAGAGAACTTATTTTATCTAGGTAGGAATGTGACGTCACAATTCTCATAACAGTTTGTTAATTTTATAAATGAATAAAACGAATAAACATTTTTGTTAAGTATCATTCAGCACGATTTTTTTTATTTCCACCTTTCAACACCGAAAAGATAAATAAAAAATCACATAAATAGTTAAATAATACAATAACTAATATTTAATGCATGAATACACTATCAATAATCACAAATATCTAAAAAAATACAAATTACTCTAATTAGCCGAAAAAGGCGAACAAGATAAAGAATATCATTATATTTCTGTCCCATGCCATTACTTCCAATCGAGTAAAAACTTACAAAAAGTTTAATTCTATGCGAGATTTGAACTCACGGCTCATAGATTCTATCTGCACGCGCTTAACCGCTAGGTCATCTTGACTCAGATTGTAAAGTTGAAATTATGAACTACAATCACTTGAAGATGATTCATGTGTCTCTTGAAAATAGAAGGTCGTAAGTCAAACTAAACGTCAAATGATTCCTTTGTAAGATAGCCTAGCGACTTTTGCTCGGCACTGTACATCCACCCTCAACAATCGTCACGTAAGGCCGGAATACTGCTAAGGGTGTGATGATACATGAAATTATATGATAAATTAAAGGAGCCTACTAAGACCTACAAGCCTAACAGTCCCTACAACTCTAAGCCCTATAAGCCCTACAGCCCTAACCTATCATATACCTAGTATGTGATAAATAGATAGATAGATAGAAAATTTATTTGTCCAAAACATGAGTATACACACACATAGCATGCAAGATGTTATAATTAAATTATGTTACAGTCATGTTTTGCCTTAACGGCGTACAAATTTCAGGTTTTTACATTTAATCAAAATAATTAAATTTATCCATTATTCAAATTATTATCAGTCCAAATTAGAAAAAATTAAAATGTACTACGTAATAATGTCAAGAACTCATTAATATTATGTATTATATAAGTATATAAATAAGTATATAAATAAGTTCAGTTACAGACGGATAGTAGGCAGGATTCCAGGTTCGGGAAGGGTACACTCACTGCCAGTCCCGCAGACTCACGAGACTGATCAGAGATGGCTAAAGGTGTCTTGGCCACAGTGAGGGGTAATGAGACAAGAATATAAAATTCAAATCTGATTTATTTACAATATGTTACAGCTTATATACTACTTTTTCTTAACACACACTAATATGTAAGATCTTTGTATCCTATGCGTGTAATATGCAACCAAATCAGTATTTTAACTGGGCCGAGCGTAAGCCGGGCCGAGTGCTGAGTAACTGAGTCAATGTCCAAAGGTAACAGGCTCCGGCGAACACGGCTTGCAACTGCAAGTCGAGATGGGTGGAAAATGCGTTTGGAATATTGTTATCTCTGTTCCGTTGTGTTTTTGTGTTGTTGTTGTGGTCTGTGTCTGTTGTGTGTTATGTGTGTTGTGTGTGGTTAGCGTTGTTACTAGCTATCGGAATTTATGATAAATTTGGATGTGTTCCGTAATACCAAAAATTATGAATACTTAATATTCTTTCATAATTTTTTCTATACTTTGTAACTTGATAATAATTATAAGCTATGCTCCTGCCGAAACAATATTCCTAATATTGTTGTTTATAATACAGGAAAAACAGTATGAATTAGCTGTAAAAATGTGCGAAATTCAATTCGCTTAAACTTCATTTTAGGTAAGTTTTTTGGAAAAAAAAAAGATGTTCAAACCTACATAAATACTGTCTAAATCCGAATATTAACATAATGATGGAAATATGCTCAAATTGCAAATGATTTAGGTATTACGTTTGTATGGACAACTCAACGGTCGCCGCCGTCTTATTATCTCCATCATATTAAAGAGATAGAGCCTGGCAAAATACTTTTAATCTTTTACTAAAACTCATAGGTAACTAATAAAAGAGCGGGAACAAATGATAATGGAGTCTATTGACTATGGTCTGAAATAAAGTTTTGTTTTTTAATTTCCATATCCCATGTTATATCGAAAAATTAATTGCACAGGGTTATAGACTAATATTACCCCTTGAAAACCCAAACTATTTCATTTTTGTTTATTGAGGCCTAATTTATTAGGACTGTTTGCCGATCTCCTTTCACGTTGTATAATAAGTTCGATTATTTTGATTTTATTGAAAAAGTCATGATTTTTATCAACCCTGGAATCATCCCCTTGATGGATGACTGATTAAAATCATCTCAACCTTGGGTGATTCTACATGTAGTAATCTATATATATAAAAGGAGAAACTGACTGACTGACTGACATATCAACGCAGAGCCGAAACTACTGGGTCTAGAAACGTGAAATTTTGCACACAGCTTCCTTTTTTAACGGGATAGGGGAGCACTAAGAAGGGATTTTTGGAAATTCGTATTTTAAGGGGGTGAAATGGGGGTATTATTATTGTATGAAAAATCTCATTACTTGAGTTAATAAACTTGAATCTTGGCACAACCTTACTAAAAGTACTAGGCTTGCATGAATTCACGATATAGTATTTCATCATTAGATCTGATGTTGTGCACAATTTCTAAGTAGTAACCTAACAAAAAGTATTTAGGCTTGCATGAATTCACGATAGTATTCAATCATTACGTTATGCTACTCATATGATTTGGATGAGCAGACAGATAGTTCATAACCTGAATTAATACAGATAATTTTTATCCCAGTAGTACGTTTTCGTGGGATAGTTTCCGACTTCCACGCGAGCGAAGCCGTGGGAAAAAGCTAGTACTAAATAACTTTCGATACGAAACTTATATCCGACTCGGGGAAAATAATTACAAATTTCTATACAACAGGACTATTTCGATGCATTTTTTTGTTTTGACGTGTCCGTTATGAATTTCATAGCGAAAGTAGTTCAGTATGACAGGTAGAATGGCCCGCTTAACGGATGCAGGTGTATAAATCGCCACCCTGTATTATTTTCACAGTTTCAAGTTAATTATGCTACCTTTAATATGAATAATAATTTAATTTTTCATCTTGTTTATTTCAATATAGTATATTTCTTTTCACCCTAACCACTTCTGTGCACCAGTGTACTTTACTACTACGTATTGCTGGAGTTGTCGATTCGTCCACACGATCAAAATTCGTACGAATCGCCTCAAGAAAAAATCATATTTATTAAAATGGTCGATTCGTCCGAAATCGTACGAGTTTATTCGGGCGAGTCACCAATAAGCCCTTGTATGCTAGACTTTTTTCTTGAACCTCGATTGCAGTGCCTCCAAAAATATCGATAACTTTTTTTGCAACATTCGATTTTAATGAAACAAAGCCTATATTCTCTTCCAAATAATTAATCTCTGTCTACCTGTAAACTACATTAAAATCCGGTCAGTAGTTCCGAAGATGTGCGCGAACAAACAAACAGACAGACAGACAGAAAAGAATTCTAAAAATCGCTGGTTTATGTTTTAAAACTCTTTTTTAGTAACCCCCTTTCTATTTTTATAAATTTTCTTCAATGTACAGACACACCGTAGTCTACTGTTTTATTATAAATATGTATAGAAGATTTATAATTTGTAATAATATGTGTATCTTTGTATTTGAATAAAACTTTATAATATTATTTTTACTCCTCAATTTTTCGTAATTGCACCTACCCCTGTTTGTCTTTGCATCACCCAGGTTGACTGGTAGAAAATGCCTATAGCATTAAATCCGCTTCTGTACATTTCTGTGCTTCCTTCGGTAGATCAAGGGAACAACCGAAAAAAAAAATGACTTGTATGACAAAGTGCTTTAAAAAGTCTCTTTCAGCCGGAGGAGCAGAGACCCGTGTCAATATGGAGGACGCTCATACGCTCGAGTCTGAGTACACGTATTTCTTTTTGCTCCGAAATTATAAATATTTTTTAGTAGTAATAAGTGAAGTCTGGCCTTTGGAAAGTGTTATATGCGGTGTTTGTGACCATAAACTTAATATTTCAAATAAAACAAACAGTGTACATCACCAAAATATAATAAAAACACATAATACAACAAATTATAAAGTGTCAGTACAGTGCAAGGTGTTTGTGTTTTAAAACTAGAAAACATATTATCACACCCTCACTGATTTTGAAATTGCCATCCGTCTTATAATAAGGTCCATTAATTTAACAACTTCTCTAAGTGTCGAAATAGCGAGAGTAGTTAAGGCCGTACCTCAAGCAACCACGAAGTGTGGGTTCAAATCTACGCTGAGCATCGGACTCTTTTTGCAATTATTGACATTTGCTGTTTAAGTTTATTTTGATTTATTGATTAAAAAAATCGAGAATGCCAAAGTGCGGGGCTTGCGGAAAATTTCTGGCTGTAAATGACGGCACGAAATGCTCGAAATGTCCGGGAATTTATCACCGAGCCTGCGTAAACCTTGCACCCACCGCAACATTCTCGGCAAACTGGCTGTGCCCTGTATGTAAGGCAAAGGTGCCTCGGGTGGACAACTCCCAAACTCCTGTGAAAGGAACAGAGGAGACAAGCACATCCACCAGTCCAGCAGCGGTCAGCCCCACTGATAAGGCTGTCATCTCAGTTGTCAAAAACATACCGGATACTCAAGAGATTAGCCTAGCGATGGAAATCCGTGGTCTCCGCAGTGAGGTTAACGCCTTACGAGATGAAATTCGCCTGTTTCGCGATGAGTTCTCGGGTCTTGACGACAAGGTGAATAAGTGCTATAACCGCATGGACACCCTGGAAGGCCGTGTCAAAGAGCTCGAAGAGAGCACCGAACAGACGAATTCTCCCCGTTTAATTCAACTGGAAGAAGCAATTGGGGAACTCCAGCAGCAGCTGAATGAACGTGAGCAAGAGTCACTGCTAAATGATGTCCAATTGTCTGGCGTTACTGAGTCTATTGGGGAAAACCCGGCTCAGTTGATTAACACCCTTGCAATTAAACTAGCGATTAGACTCGAAGAACACGACATCGTTTTCGCTAAGCGCGTTGGGAATGTTCGACGTGACCACACCGAAGGTGAGGTCCCCCGCCCTCGAATCATCGTTGTTCGACTAGCAAGACGCGTGACGCGTGATAATTTGCTGAACGCCGCGCGCGTCCGCCGCAACCTCACTACTACTGACGTCGAAGTGCCGGGAGCGCCACACCGCATTTACCTCAACGAGCGCCTGACTAAATCTAACAGGCAATTGTTCTACGACACTCGCCAGGCTGCTAGTCGTTTGGAATGGAAATACACCTGGACTAAGGATGGCCGCATTCTGGCGCGTAAAGAAGAGGGAAAGTCGGTTGTGCACATCCGAACGGAAAAGGACATCTCGCGTTTTTTCATCGCCCAGTAGGTTTGTTCGTGCATAAAGTAGAAATGGCTATCCATGTTTTTTATGTCTTATTGTCGGATAACACGGTGTCACTAGTGAATGTTCAAACTTGTCCATTTTTTTGTTTACTATCTAGCTTATACTTATTTTATTGTTCCATGTCGTTGTTGGATACATTCTTTCGGTTTTTAATATTTCTTGTGATAAATTTTACAATACATTATACATGTTCGTGTCAGTGTCATCGTATTAGAATCTTTATCGTTGCAATTTGCAATGTTTTGCTTATAATTTGTCTATACAGTTTATTATCTATGCTTATAATTTACGCTGCCCACGGTACCACACCATATTTACATATTTTTTGTATGCCATTTACAATAATTAATTTACACTACACTTTATTTATTTACCACAACAATCTTGGTTACATGCATCTTTTATCAATCTGTAAGTTCTTTTATTATGTATATTCTGTGATATTATTATTTATCAGTAGTAAACCATCTATGCAATGATGTCTACTACATACCTTAAGGTTGGTTTTTGGAACGCGGGTTCTTTGGGCACGAAGCACGACGAGTTTATAGCGGCACTACTGGATTTGGATGTCGATATTATGGCCATTAATGAGACGTGGCTGCGAGCAGGTGAAGAAGGACGCGCGCCTTCCGTACCTGGATATAGGCTACGGCATATACCGCGCCCTTTGTCTGTCAAGAAGGGACGTGGTGGCGGTGTTGGTTTTTATATCAAGCGCGGTATAAATGTTCGAAGCCACTCGTACTCTGCTAGCCCTTTGCACACCACGGTCGAACAGATGTGGGTCACAATTAGTGTTCGCGGAGTTAAGCTAGCAATAGGTACCGCCTACCGCCCGCCCTGGCAAGATGTTGATCTTTTCCTAGACGCTGTATCTGGTTCATTAAACTCTCTAACGCAATGTGAGTACACGATATTGGTGGGTGATTTTAACATAAACATGCTTAGTCACACGGACTCAAAGACAGACAAGTTAGTTTCATTTTTGAACTGCCTAGGTCTTAAACAATTGGTACAGTCACCCACGCACTCTACAGTGCATGGCAACTCTCTGATAGACATCATCTGTACAAATGTTAAACCACGCTCTGTATCAGTTGATGTAATACCGGATCTAGGTGCGCACACGTTAATTTCTGGCGAATTTAGTTTTAAACGCCTCAAAATTCCATCACGAACCATTACGTATCGACCACTAAAGGACATCGGTGGGGAATATTTTGATCGGGATCTCGAGTTGCATAACTGGAAAGCGTTAACCGAGCTGCAAGATGTTAATACAATGGTCAGTGAATTTAACTCGAACTTACTTACACTATTTGATACACATGCACCTCTAAAAACTAGTGTTATTAAGGAGTATTGTTACCCTTGGATTACTGACAATATTAAATTTATGATGAATTTAAGGAACAAAGCACATGCAGAGTATCTAAAAAACAAAAAGTCAGATTCTAAAAAAAAATATTACAAAGAATTTAAGTCACTTGTGTCTAGGTCTTTATTTTACGAAAAATCGGCTTACTATAAACACAAAATCAACAGTCAAATAAATGACCCCAGAGCGCTTTGGAAAAACCTTAAGTCTACCCTGCTCCCAGCTAAACATAAAGAATTACCTTTGCACTTTGACGATCCCGACAAAATTTGTGACCATTTTCTGAATGTGCCGGGTGCGGACACGGTTTGTAATTCATTGATTGCATATTTTGAATCTGCGCGGCATAATGGTACCACGTTCAGTTTGAGACCTACTACATGCAAAGAAATCGCGAACATACTGACTACAATTAAATCGAATGCTGAAGGTTGCGATGGCTTTACCATAAATATGATATTACTGACACTCCCTGTGACTTTGGAAACCATAACTGCTTTAGTAAATACATCTATCGCATCCTCATCTTTCCCTGAGTTATGGAAAATTGCCAAAGTGCACCCATTGCCCAAGACTCTTAATGCATTGGACATTAAGGATCTCAGACCTATTAGTATACTGCCGGTACTTTCTAAAGTTTTAGAGAAGGTAGTATGTGCGCAATTGGTTGAATTTTTAGAGACAAATAAGATCCTCCCAGATGTTCAATCAGGGTTTAGGAAGGGCCGCAGTACAGCCACGGCTTTGTTAGATGTGACAGACAATATCTTGTCCGCTCAAGATAATGGGATGTGCACTCTTTTGGTGTTGCTTGATTTTTCACGCGCGTTTGACTGCATTAACGTTCCTCTATTATTGTCAAAGATGGCTTTTTATGGATTTGACGAGGACACAATCAAATGGTTTTATAGCTATTTAGGCGATCGTACGCAATTTGTTGAGATATGGCGGGCGGACGGCTCAACAGTTGTCTCTAGACATCGCTCAGTAGGAAGGGGGGTTCCGCAGGGCTCGATTCTTGGGCCAGTATTGTTTATATTGTATTGTGCCGATTTAATTAAAAATATAAAAAAATGTAAATACCATATTTATGCCGATGACACACAAGTGTATATATCATTTAAGCCGGAAGACTATGAACAAGCATTAAACGATCTTAATACAGATCTTGAAAACATAGTGCAATGGTCCAATGCTAACACGCTTGCCCTGAACCCTACCAAAACCAAATATCGATACCTTTAGACTCAAAAGGCGTAAACGCCAAAAGGCCACTTTTCAGGAAGAGCAAAAAACAAAAAATATTTTAAGAAAAAAATCATAACTTTTTTGTTTCAAGACTGAGTAAGTTCATTTTTGGCCCAAATTATTAAATGTTTAAGATAAACAGTACGATTATATATTATTTAGGATAAATTAATAAATAAAGAAAATAGGATTGTTATACGCCCCCAAAAAAATAAAAAAATGTTGTTTACAACCCAAAATTTTACATTGTCTGTAGAATGCTTAGGGTGTATAGGTCACTTAAAGCGTCCTTTCTTGCTGAAAAGGGGTGTATTGACAGTCAACGGAGAAGTATGTACTTAATATTCATACCATTATGATAAACGGTTAGGGTTTAAACGTCACTACAAGCATCTATTGTTGTAAAGAAGGGGTATATAACACAGTCACCGGAGAAGTATTTAGCTAATAATTACACAATGCTTTTAACTGCTCGATTGTTATTTATAAATCAAAGTCATCTCCTTGTTATTATCTATTTTATAATTATGTGTTCATAAAAACCTCTACTGAAAAAGTTGGCCATCGTAATCTCAAACTTTTGGCTTAAATTCAAATTCAAATCATTTATTTGCTAAAGGTTACGCAAATACTAGTTGACATTGAAAAACATGGCTTAGATTAATTTACTAGAACTAAAACCCAGATAAACAAGAGCTTGATACGGAATCAGTATAACAAAAAACAATTAATCATTTCAAAATCTTTATTATCATTATGACATGAATTAGAGTCTATGGCTGAGCCTGAGTCTGTGAAGAAGTGCGTTTTTCTATAAACTTTAGGGTAAGAGTTACGGGCACTTCTACTGTAGTTGCTTTTTCTCTACATTACTATAATTATAGATATTCTTTGGAATCGTTACAACATTCATAATTATCACAACAAGAATAACTACTTTATTAAATTATGGTAAAAGACTAGAAGCTCCATCTAAGACAAAATTCTTTTAACTAACAATAAAATTACTTTAAAAAAAGAAGAAAATAAGTAGGTTATTTAATGGCCGCACAAAAAAGGAAATATTAATTTTTATGGAAATCAATTGAAAATGTTGGAGCTCTAATCTACATCAATTTCTTGGTTTTCTTCGTAATCACTATGAGGAAAAAAGTTAAAAACGGTTTCTTCACAAGGAAGTCGACGATACTCATCGTGATAAGTCTTTGGAATGGTTCCATTATCACAAAGTCTCATCAAATCTTTATATTTGGCCTTGGATGTAGGCAATCTGGCATTGTAGGCAGGCTTTATTATAGGTCCTGGAATGTCTTGTCTGGAGTCATCAACCACTGCAACAGTATCTTTTGTGTTGTCTGTGCTTGCTTTTGACTTCCCCTTACCCTTACCCTTCAACTTACTCTTGGCTTTTGCTGTTCCTTCCCCTTTTCCTTTTACAGTCTTTGTTTTTAGATCACCTTCATGCAATGTTACTCGAATTTCTTCTGCGTCCTCAATCATTGAATATTTTAGTCTTATTTCATCGGGATACTTTTTCTTAAAAGTCGCCGTTCTTATTTGTTGGAAGCGCACTTTTTTTAAACTAAGTGTGTGAATGTTTTTTCAGCTAGCTCTTTAAAATTAAGAAAGTCTGTGTGATCGAGGACTTCTACTCGGTAGGGTCTTGGGTTTTTCCGGGCGGACTGGAAATATGCGGGCCATTGAGACGGGCTCCATACTATTATTTTTTTAACTTCTCTTTCGATCACTGCGTGAACCGAATCAACCGGCATGTACTCGTAAGTATGTCCCGGCAACAAAAAGTTTATTTGTATAACTTCCAAATTATTTAACGATTTTGACTATAATAGTAGTAGTGTAATTCAAAATTATTTTCGGTCGTAATACGCTAAAACTAAATATGATAAAATAAGTAATATAAAGTATAGGACACAGTTGATTTTTTCGAGATAATCTCAGTTAGGGCGTATAAGTCATCTTTAATTTTATAACGGAATAATAGGGGTGTATGCACCATAATATATGGCTTAACAGCGATGATATGACCAACATTTTGCGGTATCAACGTTAAGTCGTATGAGTCAACTTTATTTTTATACGAGAATAAGAAGGGCGTATGCTCAAGTTTTGGTTAGCGACTTTATTATACGACCTTTAAGTTTTTTAATAATGGTGCATGTTACCTAAATAACCAATAAAATAAAAATTTATATCAAATACGCCTCGTGTCTTTAAAAAATCTCCAAAAATCACGTGGGCCGTATTAGCCCTAATTTTGCGAATTTCGCAGTTTTAACTACACAGATTGATAGAGAAAAAAAAACTGAACATAACTGCATCAAAAAGTCATTTTGGCCAAAGTGGCGTTTACGCCCTTTGAGTCTAAAGGTATCGATATATGCTTTTTGGAACCGAAAACCAGTTAGGTAAAATTAAACCCTGTGCCAGCTGTGTGACTGTTATGGGAGAGCCTATCGAACGGGTCTACGAAGCACGTAATTTAGGTCTTATCATGGATACGGAACTTCGTTTTCACAAACACGTATCTGAGTCCATCCGTAATTGCTATTACAGACTTAAAATTTTATACAAAGCCCGTCCCTATCTTAGTGAAGAATTGCGAGTCCTGCTTGTGGAGTCTTTGGTTCTATCAAAATTAAATTATGCGGACACAGTGTATGGCCAACGACTCCAGTCGAAGACTGAAAAAATGATCCAAAGACTTCAAAACGCCTGTGCACGCTTCTGTTTTAAAGTTCCCTTTAGGGGTCATGTTACACCTTTCTTCAATGAGCACAACATTTTAAAAATGAAAGCTAGACGTAAACTCCACTTGGCGAATCTACTCTTTGGTATCATTCCCCTTCTTATTTGTATGACAGACTATCATGGACAAGAAGACACAGAATCGGTGAGGGCAGAAAATGTTCTCAACAGCTTTCCATACCACAGCACAAGTCAGCGGCTTTTAGAGGCAGTTTTCGCTATGCAGCTACCAAATGCTGGAATAATATCCCTCCTCCTATAAAGTACAGTAAAAGTTGCTCAACATTCAAACTTAAATTAAGACAATTTTTATTAAATCATCAAAAGGATGCTGTTAATGTTCGAGCTGACATATCTGCCATAAAACAATTTATTCTATCTGCTTTTAAGAACGTAGCGTGTAATCCAGTTAATGTCCCGGAAGGAAGTCATGCCACTCCATACATAAGCCATCTAATGCCATTAAAATGCCAATATTACATTTTATTGTTTTTATTTTGAACAATGTATACGTATTTTATTTTTAATCATATAATTTTTCTACGACGTCATAACGTCAACGCCCGCTATTAATTAATTTTTGAATTTTTATAAATTTTGCCAATTTTATCAATTTCTTCAATATTTTCATTTAATTAATTTTTATTTTTACGAGTCCTTTATTACTGTCACAAACTATGATAATAAGACCTGCATTAAAATCCGTTCCGTTTCGTAGTTTACAAGAACAACGCAGTCACACTATTTTGCTTTGAAGGTTTTAGTTTTTATGACACAGAAGATGTTGGGTATTTATTTATTTTAGTTTCTCATTCACAACACACCACACACATGTATGTCACAATATTTTATTTGATTTTGTGAGCTTTTCATATTATCGTATCTTTTACTACATTTGATTTCTGTTAATTTATTAAATCGGACGTAAACTTCCGTGCACTTCATACTCAAGCGTATGGCACCCGTGGGTTGCAGCTGAAAATCAGCGTCAGGTGGTACACTTTGTGTTGCCATCTGACAATATGCTGAGCTGAGGCCCTTTTGGCATTATAATCTCTGGTTTCTGTTTTAGTTATAAGGTGTATTTTTCTAATTTAATGCCAATAAACGCATTTTCTTTCTTTCTTTCTTTCTTTCAATATCAGCTTAATGCCGCCAGAGGGCAACTCTTTCAGCCGGAGGAGCAGAGATCCGTGTCAATATCAGCTTAATGCCGCCAGAGGGCAACTCTTTCAGCCGGAGGAGCAGAGACCCGTGTCAATATCAGCTTAATGCCGCCAGAGGGCAACTCTTTCAGCCGGAGGAGCAGAGACCCGTGTCAATATCAGCTTAATGCCGCCAGAGGGCAACTCTTTCAGCCGGAGGAGCAGAGACCCGTGTCAATATCAGCTTAATGCCGCCAGAGGGCAACTCTTTCAGCCGGAGGAGCAGAGACCCGTGTCAATATCAGCTTAATGCCGCCAGAGGGCAACTCTTTCAGCCGGAGGAGCAGAGACCCGTGTCAATATCAGCTTAATGCCGCCAGAGGGCAACTCTTTCAGCCGGAGGAGCAGAGACCCGTGTCAATATCAGCTTAATGCCGCCAGAGGGCAACTTACAGTGCCTTTGTTGTATTTTTACTATCTTGGACGGCCAAAATCGGTCAGTCATTAAGGTAAATATGCCCAATATGACAAAGTCATATTTAGTACTATTTTTAGCCCCCGACGCAAAAAGTGGGGTGATAAATGAGCACGTATTTGGAAGAATAAAGCCATTCAAACTGTTGTGGCTTTGTATGTCTAATATGTTTAAAATTTTGGTGGAACAACGGCATTAAATAATTATGTAATCCATTCTAAATTAAAAAACAAAAAATAAATTTACTGCTCGAAACAATATGCTTCTATATTACAAGAGTATAAGGCGGATTTTATGCATAGATAATAATAATTTTAAAGTAATATAATATATAGCAGAACAATACTATATTGAATGTAAAAATCTTAAAAAGCTCTGGTTTAAAATCATTAAAAGTGTAGTAATGCCCTTGATATACCGAAAGTGCATCATGTCAATATTATGTTTAAGGTGGAACTAGTCGCGGGCTCGAACTCAATGGTGGGCATGGCCAAAAACCACGCTGTCTCACCTGGCATCGTGTCCGACAGAGATAGTATCAGTGATGAGCAGTTAGAAGCTGGTCTACATGGACAACGTATAGTTCGCACGCACAGAAACACCGTACCGACCAATTTTAGTAAAACGAGCGCGTAAAAAATTACGAAAAGGCCTTTGGAAAAAAGATTTTTCTGAAAAAACCACTGCATAAATCAATTACAAATAAAATTTATTGAAATCTTCGATAATTTGTCTGTGTCGGTACGGATTTTGTTTTCGAGATTTCACACTTCTTGTATTACTTATTTACGCTCAAAGTTGCGTTAAAATTAGCAAGAAAAACAAATCTTTGTTGGCTTATAACTTTTTAATGGCTTTTTATTTTACTATTCTGCTTCCGTACAGACAAAATTAATAATAAGACCTAACGATATCATGTTAAACTTTGAATGTACGATGTCAAACAGTGGAGTAAAACCCCTCTGAAGTTTGTATGGAAAAAATATCAAATTGTTTCACCTTAAGTGAAATTAACGCACTACAGTATTGGTAATGGCAAAAAAACCGGCCGACACTTGGGGTTCCGTACCACCGTACAATATTTAGCAAATAAATGAAAATACTAAACGAGGAATATTATTATTTTTCATCTTAAAGGGATTCCGACATTTTTGTATGGGACCTGGCATACCTAACCGTCCGCCATTTTGAAAAAAACTGGTTTTGGCGGCCTGTCATGAAACAAGTGTCAATTGATAGAGTAAGTGATTGCAAACAAAACATTTAGTGATGAACATCGTAAGTGATATACTTCCTGAGATATTTGAGTTAAAACATGAGAAAAAAATAAAGCAGTAATATATATTTTTTTTCAATTAACTGGATCACAAATGAGTCAGTGAAGTTCGTCCTTGCTGTAAGCAACCGGTAAAAAAAAAATCCTATCATTTACAAACATATAATTTACATTTTTAAATATTTTTATAGAAACGTAGTACACCACCCCCCTTCGGGTGGCCGTACTGATTCCACAAAACAAACACCGTGATTCTGGTGGGCCGTTGGTGTTACTTGACATGGTAATACAACATTAACAACAAACACAACGCAACAAAATATAAAAATAAAACTCGCGTGAGGAAAGAAACATTCGTGGACTCTGACAGAAGCCGTATGACAAACATAAAAAAATATGACGGTTGGTGCAAGCACACTAAATTCAAAAAATAAATAATATAAATGCTTTATTTTTTCACGTTTTTGATCTCAAATATCTCAGGAAGTACTCGTATATCACTTACGAGATTCATCACTGAATATGTTTTGTTTGCAATCACTTACTCTATCGATTGACACTTGTTTCATCACTGACCGCCAGGTACGGTTGGTAGGTACTTAGGTATGCCAGGTCCCATACAAAAATGTCGGAATCGTTAGGAGGTTCCTGTCTCAGGAGCCCTGACCACCGGTAGCTAGGACCCTGCTCCTGATACCGGTGTGGTGTACTACGTTTCTATAAAAATATTAAAAAATGTAAATTATAGGTTTGTAAATGAAATCAAGGTTTTTTTTTTACCGGTTGCTTACAGCAAGGACGAACTTCGCTGACTCATTTGTGATCCACTAAATTGAAAAAAATAAAATATTACCGCTTTATTTTTTTCTCATGTTTTAACTCAAATATCTCAGGAAGTATATCACTTACGATATTCATCACTAAATATTTTTTGTTTGCAATCACTTACTCTATCGATTGACACTTGTTTCATCACTGGCCGCCAAAACCAGTTTTTTTCAAAATGGCGGACGGTATTGGTATGCCAACGAAGTCGGATGTTCTTTAAAATCGCAAAGATAAATTTGTATTTCATGATGATACTATGAATTACAAAGTTATTTTTTACAGTTGCAGAAAATCACCTACATTAAATTAAAATACTTTATGAATCGACGTTTTTTGTATTTTATTATTAAAAACAGTACAGTTCGCGTCAAATAACTTTGCCGCTCTGAAGTTAGGTTGCGCATGCGCGCTGGCATGCGCACTACTGTTTTTTAAGGCAGATTGACTACTGCGCAATCATTTGTAGCCTACTTCGGAGCGGCAAAGTTATTTGACGCGAACTGTATATGGTATATGATACAGAAGTTTCAAATTTCCTAACTTGTTTAGTTGTTGAGATAGAGCTCGTACAAAAATGGTCTAAAACTTGTTAGTTTTAGACCATTTTACGGCCCTCTATTTCTTCACATTTGAGATAAAACAAATAATAGTAGAATAAACAACAAGTGAAAAAAAGGGAATTTAATTCGAGGGACTAAGTTGGATCCTGAGCGGACCGAGAGATACAAGGACCGAGATATTTTTTTTTTTCACGAGTTTTGTACTCTACTTTTTACCATTGACTGCGAGAAAATAAATAGTAGTAGGTATATATAGTATGTATATTTAACTGTCGTAGTTGTAGTATTTATAAGACTGCCTCGTTGCACGTTGGTCTAGTGGTCGCAAGCGCTACTGCTGAGCATGAGGTCCTGGGTTCGATTCCCAGGTCGAGCAAAGTATTATTGGGTTTTTCCAACAGGCTTTCTCAGTAGCAGCCCGGAGTCTGGAATTGTGCCCGGTTGATGGCAATAGCCTCGCCCTTCTATTACATGGGACTTAAAAAATATAACGCAAGCACTACTGTTGAGCATAAGGTCCTGGGTTCGATTCCCCGGTCGGAAACATAACTGGTGACATGTGGATGTACTACAGGTGCACCTCTTCCCAACTCTTCGGGGACACAAGGCGTGATGTTATGTTATTTATATTTATCACATTTTTGGCGGTAACTAAATATCTACTATAACCTAGATACACAATCAGCGGCAAAAAATGTCCTCACCGAATGAGCACCCAATTGAACATTTGGGTGCGCTTTTGATTTAGTAGCATTCGAACGCTCCGACGGTAAACATGCCACATAGTAAAAGGTCGTACGTTTAGTTCTTTATTAGTGATCGATGACTATAACTGCTGCTTTAGAACGAAATGATTCCGGAGTCAGGGTCGCATTTTCGTCACTGGAAGAACTCATTTTATTATAATTATGTTAAAAGATTTTCCAAAGACATTAAAACAACCACTTTAGCACATAGAAAAGAACCTATCTAAAATATACGGGATGTTTTTTTTTAAATTTAATCGAATAGGTCTATGGAATAGCCCCATTTAGCCAGCCAATATAGGTACTTTCTCTAGGTATTTGTTCTCTACTCGATGAGCTCTAGACAACGACACCTCTCACGTCAAGGTAAGTAAATTTTTTTGAAATCATAAGTTTATTGTATGGAGACCACCTTTAATTTTTTAACTTTATTTCATTTTTAGGGTTCCGTACCCGAAGGGTGACAAACGGAACCCTATTCATAAGCCTCCGCTGTCCGTCTGTCTGTCAGCGAGCTCTCATGAACCGTAACAATTGAAAATTTCACAAATTATGTATTTCTATTTCTGCAAGAACAACAAATAATAATATTAAATATTAAAGGGGGAGGCTGGACCGGGTTGTGGCTGACTGCTGGCGTTGACGAGGAGAGGGGTAGAAGGGCTCTGTTGTGGACGAGCCGAAAGTGCAGTGTGCTGTTTCAAAGTTGCTGCTTGCTAAACAAATATGGTTTTACAGAATTATAATCATTAGGATTAGAAATACAACTTCTTAAGTTAGCAAAAGTGTCAAATGTCATGATTTCATGAAATATACAGTTACATGAACTTAGAGAGTTGTATTGATGACTTTTATGATTATAATTCTATAAATAAACATTTGATACGACCGCGAATCACATTTAGATAAACATACGACCTCATAATGACCTACAAATTGCAAAAAACTTAAGAAAATTGAATTTCGCGGACTAGCTTGGCACATCCCCCTTAAACCGTTGTGGATACAATTTCATATTGAGAAAACTTATTTGAGTAAAAATAGACATATAGTCCTTCAGACCGTATTTCGGCCACGGCGACGGCCAATTTCAACGGAGACTAGCCTTCGGCGCGGGAGATATTATAGTGCACAAGTGTGTGCGCAGACACGAGTGCACTCTCTCTTCCCTCACTCTCATAGTCCGATGGGATGGGTAAAAATAATAAGTAAGAAATAATAGATTTCTGTATAACTATGAAAAATAACGTAAATAAATACCTGTATTGACGGAATGCTGTAATTAAAATTTGGCGTACTATTTACATTTTATTTTGTACAATATCGTCTGATGTAGTAAGAGAAATCCTTTTATTTACAAGTAACTAGCTTTACCCGGCCCGGCTTCGCACGGTTAGCACTAAGTACCTACGGCGTTATCTACGGCGCACCTACCTTCCCTACATACCTACATAATTACCTACCGTACCCTACCTACCTACCCTACCCTACATAATTACCTACCGTACCCTACCTACCTACCCTACCCTACATATCTACCTACTTACCTACCCTACATACCTATTTATACCTACTATGTTAGTTAATTAATGCATTGATAAAGTTAACTTAATAAATTGTTCTCTTAAAATAAATGAAATATTCTTCAACACCTATATTTTAACACAAAATCATTTTTTCATTAAAATTAGACAATTTCTTTACAAATCTTTATGTATTTTTATAGCGCCTCTGTTGTTACTTTTACGAAAGTATTAAAAAAAATATTCATAGGGTTAAATCTTGTACGATATGGTACAGAACTAGGGAATGCAGAACCGGTTCTGTTTTAAAGAACAGGGATTTTCGGGACCTTCTGGCTAAAGAACCGGGATTCCCGGTACTTTCGATACTTTGAGTAAGCCTTTAAAAGATAGTAGAGTTTAGGGAATGCAGAACCGGTTGTGTTTTAAAGAACCGGGATTTTCGGGACCTTCTGGATAAAGAACCGGGATTCCCGGTATTTTCGATGCTTTCGATACTGCCTTTATAAAACAGTAGAGCTAAAAATTTTGAAATGAAGAAAGTAAGAGAAAGACGAAATAACAGGACAAAATAAAAACATTTAAATCAAATCAAATAAAACGTTTTATTTTTTGTTTTATAGACACTAAATCAATTTTATTTAGCTGTGACACCGACTTCTTTCGCGTGCATGTTGGAAAACAATGTGTCGCTTATGGCTACTACACACATGCCGGCAGCATGACCGCCGGCTTTTGCCGCGCAGCACGTGCCTCCGGCTTTTGCGCCTTCATTTCCTTTGCGTTTCTTTGTGCGGCTTTGTGCACCGGGGCCGGGCGCGCCCGGCGACCAGGCCGGCGGCAGTGCTGGCGGCCATGCCACCGGCACTGTGTGTAGGAGCCATTAGAGAAGATGTAGTATCACTCCTCAATGGAAAAGGAAGAATCTTCCGATCTTGCATGGTGGGAATCGTGCAGTGCAGTTCTCTACCACAGCCCTTTCGAATGTAGTCACTACGTCTTCGCCCCTCCTGCACCGCGCAGTTACCTCAGAAACGGTCTCAGTTAAACCTGCAATACACATGCTACTAATAAGCATGCTTGTTTGCTACTAGGTAGCATGTTCATTGGTAGCACGGTATCTGTGCCTGTAAAATACTCCTACTCTTTTCGTAAACACATGATAGTTGAATGCTACTAAGTAACATTTGCTCGAAAGTAGCATGCTCTTGTATTACTAGGTAGCATGTATATTCCACGCTATAAGCGGTCAGGCTTAGGTAATAAAATTATAAATATTCTAAGCGCAAAGTATCTTTTCCTGAAAGTACCGAAAGAACCGGGATTTGGTTTTGAAAATCCCGGTTCCTAAAACGACGCAAATTTCCGGGATTTCTCGGTACTTTCGGTTCCGGGATTTCCCGGGACTATTCACTAGTAGAGTTGAAAGTGTTGAAACGGAGAAAGTAAGAGAAAGACGAAATGACAGGAGAAAATAAAAACATTTAATCAAATCTAACCAAATACAACATATTTTTCTTGTTTTATAGACACAAAATCAGTCTTATTTACTAGCTGTGCCCGCGACTTTCTTTCGCGTGCATTTCGGAAAACAATGTCGTTTAGAGGTGTTGGTGGTACCACTCCTCGATTGAAAAGTCAGAGTCTTTCGATCTTGCCTGGTGGGAATCGTGATCTAGGATTCTCTACCACAGTCCTTTCGAATACTTTGATTATTGAGAATAAATAAAAATCAAGGCCAAAATCAAGGCGCCTGGTCGAAGCTCATTATCTATAAACCTGCCGTAAAATGTGTTGAAGCGTTATCATGATGAAGAAAGATCACATCAAGAAGGTAAAAATACTATGACTATGATCAATATGATATTATTTTGTTGTCTATGAAATAAATAAATAAATATCTTAAAAACTATTTTTAATTAAAAATAAACACTTCTCTTTAAACGATGTGAATGTTCGGAAAGGATATCCATCCTAACATTCGAGAAATCATAAGTTCCATGGAAGGATTTGCGTCAGATTCGTAGTAATCAGTTAATTTCGCTTTTTTCGCTGTTTAATATTTCTATAGTTTCAGTAGGTATTTGTCGATGTTGAAGGAGCAAGGAGCATGTTCTCTGTGCTTGTAAAATACTCATGCTCTTTTGATATACACATGCTAGTTGAATGCTACTAAGTAGCATTTGCTCGAAAGTAGCATCATAATCAGCCTATTAATATTCTCACTGCTGGGACACAAGCCTCTTCTCTGTGAGAGGGAGTGGGCTGCAATCTACCACGCGGGCCCAGTGCGGGTTGGTAGATGTCACATGTCCTCGAATTTTTGGTTCTAAGCCATACCGGTTTCCTCACGATGTTTTCTTTCACCGTTTTGAGAGCAGTGCTGATGAAATTATTAACACAAAATAAAGCGCCTGCGTAGGTTCGAACCCATAACCTATAACTCGTGAGAGCAGTGGTGGCCTAGCTAGTGGTAACGCCCTCGACTTATGAAAGTAGCATGCTCTTGTACTACTAGATAACATGTGTATTCCACGCTTTAAGTGGTCGGGCTTTAGGCAATAAAAATATAAATATTCTAATTTTATGTTTTCCCGAAAAGACCCATAGAACCGGGATATGATTTTGAAAATCACGGTTCCTACAACGTCGCAAATTTCCGGGATTTCACGGGATTTTCGGTTCCGGGATTTCCCGGGACTATTCACTATACAGAACCCTTCGTGTGCGAGTCCGACTCGCACTTGACCGATTTATTATTATTTGTTGTTATAGCGGCAATAGAAATAAATAATCTGTGAAATTTTCAACTATCTATCTATTGCGGTTCATGAGATACAGGTCCCTGACGGACAGACGAACGGACAGCGGAGGCTTAGTAATAGAGTTCTGTTAGGCACCCTTCGGGTACGGAACCCTAAAAACAATAAACTACTAAAGTTTCTAGGTCACGGAATGCCGATGAAGAATAAATCGCACGTGGAACAGGGAGATGAAAAGAATAAATCGATCACTGAGGACGAATCCCCAAAACTGTCAGCCTTTTGTTTTTCTCTCTAACTCATCAAATAACTTATCCCGCTCTGGGCGGAGCGGCAGGGCATGTCAGACTCTTACTGACTAGCAGTGGTGGAGTATCCCTAAGGCAAACTAGGCACTTGCGCGCTTGGCTTGGGCGCGGGGTTACAAAGAGAAGCGCACGCGCAGAAGTTAAAAAAAAAAAACATTGTGTAAGTAAATAAGTAAGTAGGTATGTAGGGGAGACCGGGACTACAATTAACAGAGGTAAGTATTAACAAGTGATTTTCTCCAAAACTATAAACACTACACCTACAGCGGGTGCTTCAATATGCCGACCAGATCACGCCGCATGGCTCGGGGTTGGTCACCTGCGATCTGCGCATCATCCGAATGTGTTATATACCGGACGACATTTTCACGCACGTAACGAACTTTTTTAACTTTCAATTTTTTTTATTTATTCTCGAAATATTCGGTGTAATGATAATGTTTTTTGTTTTCCTAGAAGCATATTTCATACTTAATAATGCTACATTGCTGTATTGGTGTAATTATTAACCAATATTTTGTTATGTTACTTAATACTAAAAATGTACCTTTGGGGTTATAATTAACAAATCGGCGGGGTCAGTATTAACGTGTTAATACCTACCCCAGATGTGGTGATACTGCAAATATCTTATGAACCGGTAGCTGAATCATCAGACATGCAGAAAGATGCTAGTGATTTCTTGGTCCAAAACCATAAGACCTCTGCTAAAAGCTCTACCACGAGCTCAGTAAAAACGTATAAACGCTCTAAAAATGTAGTATCTATATTATGTATTTCACTGTGTGTACATAAATAATAAAATACATCAATTAATATTTTTGTAATATTTATTGATGTATATGACGTCTCCTGTAATAAAGATACATCGTGCTGACTGGATTCAATATACCTATCTCTTGCAATGACTGGGCCTAAGCTAGGTGTATCAAAGGTGACATCACATCATTCGCTTGCCTGAATTGTATTTGATATGTATTATAAATTAATAAGAAAATGTGTTCCATACAATTCTGTATTAATTTCACTTTTATTAATACCAAAAAATATTGTCATACATATATTTGTTTTCTTCTATATCAGTTGGCATAACATAATGTTAATTGTGGCCCCTTCTGTTAATACTTACCTCAGGGCTGTTAATTCTAGCCCCGGAGATGAGGTAAGAATTAACAACTGACTTTTTGGAGAAAAAGTGTTCTATTTAAGACATCATTTCTTTTATGCTTGATTTATGTTAATAACATGATACCTGAATAATTAAAGCATCATTTAACAAAAAAATCAAGTCTAAATGTTGAATCATTTCGAAGATACAACTAAAAGTATTTTTTTTGTTAATTGTGGCCCCGGTCTCCCCTACTTAGGTATACAATATAAAATATTCTTTAATTCTTTAAAGATGTAGAGCTTCCGAAGCATGCTCCCTGGCCTAGTGACTAAAACCCACCCGTGTGTCGTCAGTTGCCTGTACGTTGCCAGGAGCCACGGTCACCATTTAGGACTTTCCCGCAACCCCGGCGGGCATCGGCCCTAGACACCTCTAAAAGTACGGATGGCGACTGCAAAGCTGTGGCCTGCAGCCGAAAACCAGACACCATCGAATTTTTCTTGGAATACCTAATAGTAAACCGTTCCTTTTTTCATTGTATTCTTTAATAGCAGCCGTAGACTGGACTCCGTTGTATGAAATGGACTTAGAAGCAGGTTTAAATTATTTTAATAATATTATTAATTCTATTACTATTAGACAGATGATATTACTATTAGATGCACGCAGAGGTCTTATGTAGCTTAGAAACTAGGGGTCCCTTAAACAATAAAATAAAAATTAAGGAGTATGGTTTAACAATAAGATTTAGAGGTTAAGAGCGTTTACGCTGAAAGTTGGCAACGTCGCAAAAAGCGTCTACGTTGAAAGTTGGCAACGTCGCAAATAGATGTCAAATATTTCGCTGTTTTGATTAGTTTGTCAATATTAGGTACTGAATGGAACTAAAAAATGTGGCTAAATAAGTACCTAGAATATCAATAATGAATTGCAATAATTATAACACTGAATTTGATGTAACCGTTTTAGGTGTAAAAAAGGCATTTGGAAAGTTTCCAAACACAATTTTTACATCTAAAACTAAATATTCGGTATTGAGATATTAATTATTGCATTTCATAATCAATATTCTACGTACTTAGTTAGCCACATTTCTTACTTCCATACAGTAATATTGCCAAAGTAATCAAAACAGGTAAATATTTGACAGCTATTTGCGACGTTGCCAACTTTCAGCGTAAACGGTCTTAAGACGGCCCTTGAATTGTCCATACAAACGTAATACCTAAATCATTTGCAATTTGAGCATATTTCCATCATATTATTTTAATATTCGGATTTAGACAGTATTTATCTAGATAAATACTGTCTAAAGCTTGTACGAGTACATCTTTCTTTTTTCAAAAATCTTACCTAAAGTGATGTTTAAGCGAATTGAATTTCGCACATTTTTAAACAGCTAAATGACATGTTTTAAACTGTTTTTTCTGTATTAAAAACAACAATATTTGGAGTATTGTTTCGGCAGGAGCATAGCTTATATTAGCAAGTTACAAAATTATGAAATAATATTAAGTTTTCATTCATAATTTTTGGTATTACGGGACACATCCAAATTTATCATAAATTCCGATTGCTCGTAACAACGCTAACAACACACAACACACATAACACACAACAGAGACAGACAACAACAAAAACACAACAACACAACACAACAGAGATAACAATATTCCAAACGCATTTTCCTCCCATCTCGACTTGCAGTTGCGAGCCGTGTTCGCCGGACCCTTAAGGGTAGAACACAAAAAGTGAAAAAAAGTAAATAAATTAATCAAGAAATAAGAGTTACGAAAACGTTAACGCCAGGGGCAGACTAAGGCCGTTTGCCCATTGGTCGGTATTTTACCGCGTACTGCTTATGTTTCCTCACTGGTCGGTAAGCACTCTGTACCGAATCGGTACTGCACACAGATATAGATATACCTAGATAGTGCAAGAGCATCTACTTCGCGTGCCCGAACGTGGCTCAGTGTGTCTCATTTTATATAATATAGTATATGGTCTGCGCCTGTCCGCCGCGCTAGTCGGACATAAATAATAAAATAGAAAATGTCTATATTCGTAATACTTTACAGGTTTTTACTAGGAACGGTTGATGTGACGTTGAGTGTAAACAGGTTATGACTATCGAAACAAGTGATACTATCGTATTTCGCTTCAGTTTCATGGTATAGGCGCTTTGATAATTTTTTTTAAATGCCACGCATGGTTTTCATACAGATTGTGATACTTGCGGCGCCTTATCTAGGTATTATTATATATCTATATCTGTACTGCACTGCTTTCATCTAGAATTCCAAATTCAAATTAATTCAATTAGTACGAGGGCGCATGACCAACATTTTTGCCTTATCGTTTTACGAACAAAATCGTATAAAAACGATAGATTTGGTTATTCTTAAATTCAAAAATCCTATTTTCAGAAATTTTCCGCGTCACATCTTCTGACCTGACCGCATTTTTAATTAAATATGTCGATAATTCTTTTTTATCATGTTTAAAAATGATGGATTTTACATAAGTACCGAAAACACCATTTTCAGAAACCAGTAGCTTCGAGTACGTACCCAAGAGACCATTTGAGAAAATTAAATATGAGGCAAACAATAAAACCCGTATTCAATCCATCTGAAAATGTTTTCTGGTGAACATTGGTCAGTTGATTCGAATACGTCATTTTTGGAAATGTGCTCAGGCCACATTTGACACGCAAAGTGACGCAAATGAAATATCTGAAAACAAACTTTTTAGTAATCAAATTACGAAATCTTTGTATATTTTTATTATCAGACATATTGTGATGAAACCGTCTGCCAATTTTTTTTGACATAGCATAAATAGGTTCCCATAAAACTGTAACGTTTCTGACCGGTACTGTACTGCCCACCGAGTCGGGTTCAGAATCATCAAAACGTAAAGATTTTTTTACAATTATTCCAGTAAAACGATGTGACATGGTTTTGGTCATGGGCTCTCGTACTATATAATTCACTTGTTTTTTGTTTTTCCCCAGTTTGAATGAATTATCTCTAAATTTCCCTAAAAATCTTCAAATTTCCTTGGTTTAGGGAGCATGATTATAAATAATAAGGTAATGGCACAATTAACATGGTAAAGGGGAATGCCAACTCTCCATAGACACTTCGGCCTCAAGTGCACACAATTCAAAGTATATGGATAGGATAATATGCGATTTAAATAATGAAACGGTCAAGGTCTTGGTTTAGAAAAAAGTTGGGGTTATTTAGATAAAATCGTTTTTTTCAATAAGGCAAAATCTTCAATTTGTGCTGCACTAAATGTTTTAATATGATTATATATTGATTCTAAAAGTAGATTCCAGGGGTTAGGTACTACTTAAATGGTAATAACAGATTCTACAATCCGGCGGTACATAGTAATTGTACTTACAAAAAAGATGTACCCGCAGTGCTGATGGGACAGCGAGCCGATTGGTCTTGTTACAGCCAGGAAAGAAACATTGATTTTGAGTGTTTGGTGCTCTTACATAATAAGGCAGCAGTATACTGTTGGATGTGTTCAAGCTTTTTTGTCCCGCTTGCTATGCACTGTCAGCTACTTCAGATTGCACCGAAGGTAGGTTGGATGGTTTAAATTGCTCCATAGGCAGACTGGATGGTTCAGATTCCGGTTCTGTAGTTGAACATGATGCTGCTCTAAACTGCTCTAACGAGATGATGATGGCAACTGAAATAATAATAAAAATTAAAGCTCAGTGCATAAAGACAGTAAACGTGAATTACTGTGGTTTTGGTACAAATAAATACACAAACAAAAAAATATCTATCACATTTTATATTATTATTAATTAATTTCTAAAAAATCTTTCTCAAGTTTCTAGACAATCTGTACTATGTGAAATATAACTTGTGCGGACACGAAAGAAGTTGAATATTACACTATAGACTCAAAAGTATGTCAGTATCAAATCTCAGAACTACGCTTGTATTAATTCTAAACTGTTGATAACTTACCGCTCTTGGTACAATCTGACAGGCAATCATTTCGAGTTGTTCATGTGGAGAATCAGACCTGAGTGTATGTGATCTTATTCTCAAAAGCAATCTGCCGCACGCAGCTGATGCACACTTGTCCATGACCATCAATCTGTACATTTTGTTGTTCGCACACTAAACTGTCACTCGACACTTGTACCTAATAAACAAGTCATAATTATTAGATATCCTAAAACAACACTAACTTTGATAGTACTCTGTCTATTTATTTAAAAATCATTTCTCAGAGGAAGACATGATACTGACCTGTTGTGTCGAATTGTTGTATAACATTTTGCTCTTTCTGCTATTTCCAAGAAATGCCTTCGTATTCTCGTGACGTTTAAACCACAATTAACACAGCGTAAATGACCTTTTGAATGAATTACTTAGGGAACGGAAGTACTCGGGCCAGCGACAATGCCGGGGTCTTCATAATTTGTGGATATCGAGTCAAAGTTCGTGCTGAGGTTATCGTTAGAAGCGGGAGCGGAATCCATGTTCAGGCCGTGGTCGTCAGGGCTCAGGGTTCAAAGAATCTTCGGAGTCCATTTAATAAGCGTATTCGATGGTTAAAATAACAAATTCGCAAGAAAATAAAGTTATGCAAACGAAAACAAAGAAAGTCGATTTGTGATTTGACATTGACATTGACTTGACAGCCGGCCGGCATAATTCAATGTTGCCACACCACACACAAAAAATTGATAAATCGATATCGATTTTTTTATCGAATCCTAATTTTAATACAAAATTATAATCGCCACTGTGACTCTTTAATCTTAACGACGTCAACTCTGATGACGTAACATTATTTGGTTAAAAAAAATGGATAAACAGTGTATTTTAGTTCAAATAATAAAACGATTAAGTACCTAATATTAAAAAATAAAATAAAGTCTTACCAGCGATTACACGACACGAAACACACACAAAACTCAAAATAATCACATTCACTTTTTCACTCACGGGTTCCCGACGTTTTTTTTGGTCGGATCAAAATAGGTATTTAATAAACGATGCTAGTTAGTGCAAATATTTATCTACCACGATGTATGTAAAAACTACTTATGGAAATAACAACACTTCCCGTCGATTTACACACAAAAATAATAAAAAATAACGAAATACGATGCCGAGCGCGCACTCGTGACTATAACGTTTTACATGCGTATGACGTGCGACATCAGTCAGTTTCAACATTTTTTTCCAATGTTGGCTATTGATATTTTTGGATATTGGTTTTTATGATAAAAATCGTTAAAAAAGGGTGTATTCCCGTTCGTCCCACTGCCATCGTCCCCCTGGTGGGACGAACGGGAATTTAATAATTAAATGATTTAGTTGACGAGAATATCCGTCAGGCCATAGAGTTAAATTGCTCACCGACCAGTTTAGCCCTAATTTCATAGTAGAAATAGAGATTTAAACCGTGTGTACCTGCGTCGGCCGTATGTCCGCCTCGGGGTTTGAAGGACAAATAGTTTGCGGCAGCCTTGCGGCTGCCTCGGGAGTTTAAAGGTTAAGAAGTTATTAACGTCTTTGTAAATATGTTTTCTTTAACATATTCTATCTTTATTGTGCTGAACAGCTAAAGAATTATATGTAATTAAAATGTGTGTACCGAAACGATATCGCCCCGCACACTTAGGCCCCTTGCCCACTGGTCGGTAAGTGTGCGGGGCGATATCGTTTCGGTACTGCGTGACGTCACGCATTTTACTGCATCGGTACTGGATGCTTACCGTGCAGTTTTTCCACTTTTAGAGATTTCTCCCTGTTTTAGGGAAAAAATACCAATATTAAGTTTGGTTTAGGGATATTTTATTTTGACAGGGATTTGGGGAATTTTAGGGTTAATATGAATTTAAGTTGGTAACCTTATTGTTTATAGTAGGGAGCACCCAATATATTACTTGACTCTATGGCACCACCGATTTATTAAAGCATTCAATTTATTCCACCACCGATTTATTCCCTCAACACAAACTCATAATGAATGCAATTCATCAAATTTACCATGCTAATTGTGCCATTACCTTATTATTTATAATCATGCTCCCTAAACCAAGGAAATTTGAAGATTTTTAGGGAAATTTAGAGATAATTCATTCAAACTGGGGAAAAACAAAAAACAAGTGAATTATATAGTACGAGAGCCCATGACCAAAACCATGTCACATCGTTTTACTGGAATAATTGTAAAAAAATCTTTACGTTTTGATGATTCTGAACCCGACTCGGTGGGCAGTACAGTACCGGTCAGAAACGTTACAGTTTTATGGGAGCCTATTTCTGCTATGTCAAAAAAAATTGGCAGACGGTTTCATCACAATATGTCTGATAATAAAAATATACAAAGATTTCGTAATTTGATTACTAAAACGTTTGTTTTCAGATATTTCATTTGCGTCACTTTGCGTGTCAAATGTGGCCTGAGCACATTTCCAAAAATGACGTATTCGAATCAACTGACCAATGTTCACCAGAAAACATTTTCAGATGGATTGAATACGGGTTTTATTGTTTGCCTCATATTTAATTTTCTCAAATGGTCTCTTGGGTACGTACTCGAAGCTACTGGTTTCTGAAAATGGTGTTTTCGGTACTTATGTAAAATCTATCATTTTTAAACATGATAAAAAAGAATTATCGACATATTTAATTAAAAATGCGGTCAGGTCAGAAGATGTGACGCGGAAAATTTCTGAAAATAGGATTTTTGAATTTAAGAATAACCAAATCTATCGTTTTTATACGATTTTGTTCGTAAAACGATAAGGCAAAAATTTTGGTCATGCGCTCTCGTACTAATTGAATTAATTTGAATTTGGAATTCTAGATGAAAGCAGTGCAGTACACAGATATAGATATATAATAATACCTAGATAAGGCAAGTATCACAATCTGTATGAAAACCATGCGTGGCATTTTAAAAAAATGATCAAAGCGCCTATACCATGAAACTGAAGCAAAATACGATAGTATCACTTGTTTCGATAGTCATAACCTATTAACACTCAACGTCACATCAACCGTTCCTAGTAAAAAGCTGTAAAGTATTACGAATATAGGCATTTTCTATTTTATTATTTATGTCCGACTAGCGCGACGGACAGGCGCAGACCATAGACTATTATAATAATCACTCGTCAACAAATCATACAAAAAAAAAAAAATTTTACCATAATTATTTTGTTCCAATGTATAGTGGGTTTTTTTTTATCTCTTCTAACCGTGTCGTTGGAAAGGCCGTTCAAAAATATTTTGACTGTTAAACCCATTTTTGGATACAGGGATCCGTTTGCGAAATATTAAGCTTAAGGCTGCCTGTCCACTGGAGCGGAGAGGAGAAAAGAGGAGCGGAAATGTGGAATCTTGACTCCGCCCCTGAGTTTAGATTTGATTGGTTAATAATGGCACATCTCCGCTCCTCTCCTCTCCTCTCCGCTTCAGTGGACAGGCAGCCTTAAAGTGCAAATTTATGTCAGAGTCAGTGTGACAGGCTTTTTTTTTTTTTTGCGTGGGAAATCATCCTGTGATTTCTCCCGCTCTGGGCGGAGCGGAAGGGCGTGTCAGACTGTTACTGACTAAAACCCACCCGTGTTCCTTCCCTTGCCTTTACCCTTGGGACTACCCGCAACCCCGGCAGGCATCGGTCCTAGCGGACCCCGTCAGTTTTGCTAACATCACTTTGAGGCGCGCGTGATGGAACACGACGCGCCGTCGACCCGGGCCTGGTCCTTGTCGGACGGCGAGCTGCCCGTTGCTCTCCGTCTGCAGGCCGGGTGGCCGGGCTACGGTGGCCGGAAATCAGCTACCAATTCCCGACGCCCGGGGCGTCTCCTACGGCGGCGGCGGCTAGGGCTTCTAGGGCGCGGCCTTTGCCACTCATTACATTCATTAATGCTTAGCTCATAACATTCATTACATAAATCTAAGCGCCATTCTCAATATTATGTGATATTATGTAACCAGACGTCAAAACGTTAAACCAATAGCATTGACAGCTGCGCGCTGATGCTGATGTACTCAAAGCCGTCGGTCGGCGCGCGAGTCGATGCCGACTGAACGAAATGTTGCCATATTATATTTTATTCACACATATTTTAGAATTAATTATTGTATATTTATTTTATTTTTATTTCATAATTATATCTCAATGTATGCTGCACCGGTCGACGTCATAACGTCAACGCCGGCTGTCGCTGAAAACCAGCGCTGGTTGGCTGGCTCTGTCTCGCATAGGGTCGCAGCATTATGCTGAGCGATGGCCGTTTTGCGTGGATGTGACGCATATTTTCCGTCAACTTGTGTACTTCTTTTTATTTTGTTGTTTGCCGCAAATAAACGTATTTTCTTTCTTTCTTTCTTTTCACTCCCTAGCGCGCTCCGCCTCCTCCTTTGCGAGCATTACTGCTTCGCAGAAGGAGGTGACGGCTTGCTATGCCCTCTCGCTCCGCACCATGGCCTGGACCAGGGCCGGACGCGAGAGGTCACTGCCGCCGATCGCCTCCAAGAGGACACGGCGGTGCTCCGCCCAAGCCGGGCAGAACTCCACCGTATGCTCCACCGTGTCCTCCGGACGATCCACACAGTGGTGACACCCGGGCGTTTCCTCCCGCCTTATGCGAAACAGGAACCTTCCGAAACATCCGTGTCCGGTGAGGACCTGCGTCAGGCGGAAGGTGCTCTAGCCACTCCTCAAAGAGGGGACTTATCGCCGCAATTGTGGCGCGCCCACAGTGTGCCCCCCTGCCAGTTAAATGGTTGGATTTGGATAATTATGTGAAAAAATTCACGGCAGTAGTATATTTAACGAAGCTAAAAGAAAAACTACATATTACAGCTAAGTAGGCTCTACAAGTTTACAAGTAATAATCGACCATGTCATGTTCTCCCGTACCGAATGTATGCAACATGTTTTTCTACTACAATGTTAAGTTTGTTCTTGGGTTAAATAATTCATCCCAACTACGGAACTCTTCATTGTGCGTGCTCCGACACGTATTTGGCTGGTTTTTTATTGTGGTGTTATCAAGTTTAGCCCGTTTCAAGGTTTAATTCAAAATTCAAAATTCAAAAGTCATTTATTCAAACTAGGCTGAGAATCAGCACTTTTCAAACGTCAAAATTACATAAGACAGTCCCCCAAAAACGCCCGCCCTTCACCACTTCCTAGTGCTTTAGCTGGGAAGAAGAAGTGGCGCAACAAACTCCCCAGCAGCACAGCTGTCTGTTCAGTTAGAAAAAAAAAAATGATTTTATATAATAGTATGCAAAATAATGACTACGCAACACAAACATTATTTAAATTAATAGCCATAAGTCAGCTAGCACACGCCAATATACCAACCAAAAACATCGAGAACTATACTCAGGCAGAAATAAAAATAAAATAAAAACTAAACGTAAACAATATCTAAATAAAAGCCTCCAGGCATTAAGGGAGTGCCCGCTGACATATAGCTGTAACTGGAAGTTATAAATGATAAACTAGGACCATCGAAGTATAAAATAAGTAAACAGGTAATATTACTAATAACAATAACAAAACCATGATCAGCAAGAGGACCAATCACCACAAGCAGCACCCGTTCACGAGTATAACGCAAAGATCAGCCAACATCCCCCTCGCCATATTAGAGGGAAGGAGGCGACCCGACACCCGACGCTACCGCAAGCAGTGACATCTAAGGGAGCATGACGAACTTGCTGCTGGTTGCTCAGGCAAAGAATAATAAGATCAATTGTCGAGGTCGCTAGCTAACCACATATTGCAATACAACTACTCTACCTGCATCAACTCATGTTGCCCATTCCGCACTAACGGATCATGACACTACCTTACTATTCTTAGTCAAAAAAATTGCGAAACGATCTGTTAAAAAAACAGCTGTCCGAATCAACTACAATCTGCTAGACGCTGAACTAAAGCAAATTGACTTTGAACCAGTTTATCGCACTGAAAATCCGCACATAGCTGCAGAGCTAATGATTAGCCTTATAAAAAAGGAGTGTACGACTACATGCCGACAGACACTACGCCGACAGACTGATCACCGACAAGACTTTACTTCGACGGGACTCTTCGTCGACAGGACACTGCGCCGACAGGACTCTTCGTCGACAGGGCTCATCAGCGACGCAACTTATCTCCGATAGTCAGATACTTACTTTACAAATCGATTATACTTTTCTTGTAATAATTATACAATCGTGCATTGGTTTTTAGTACAATAACATGAATACCTTATGTGACTTTACAACATCGTAATGTATATTAACAACTAATCCTCAAAAATTAACTATTTTTAAGAAGCGGATTTGAAGATATTTATAAAATAATTAGTTCACTAGTTGGAATGTTATTCTTACGGACACATTTGCATTACATTTCAGCATTAACACAGGTGTAAAACGGGGCTACTTTGCGCCTAATTGCAACGTATGTCATAAAAAATAACTTAAAAAAAACCGTTAAAATTAATAGGTTTGGTAATTGAAAGAGTAGGTACATGTTAGAATATTTTTTTAACATTAATTAGGAATGGCACATCATAATGAGGTACATATTTTAATTATTTTTTATTGGCGCAAAGTATATAATTTAAATTAAATTAAATTCATTTATTCTCAGATAAAATAACACCTATAAAAAATAAATTAAAAATAAAATCAATTAATGATGTCAGATAAAATAAAATAAAATCAATTAAGTACATAAAATCAAATTAATTACCAAAAAATAAAATAATGTCACCAACAATAAAATTAATACCTTCTCTCCGACACTGGTACAGCAATATGTCTGCTGGAACAATGTCGGATGAAGGGGCAGTCTAGCCTTCCTGCAATCATCGCCAGTACGATGTTATACCATATGTGGGTTATTCTGCACCAAGTAATACGCCAGAGACATGGTCAATATCAGATTCCATTGAAGCAGGCACACCAACCACACAAAACGCTGTCGAAAGTTGGCACAATAGGTGGAACACATTGCTAAATAGAAAAAAATTGAATATATTTAAAACTATAGATGAAATTAAAAAGGAACAAAAAAATACAAAATGCGAAATTGAGAGATTTTCAGCGAGCATAATAAAACCACGGAAGAAGAAAATAAATATAATCAATGAAAGGTTGATGGTACATTTGAACAACAAAAACCATTTAGACGTGATCGCATTTGTTTGTCCTACATTATTAATTTTAAAACATAAAATAATATTTAACTAAGTAGGATAAAGGAGTAAGTTGTTATTAGAATGATTTTAGGTTTTTGTGATGTTATTATTTTTTATGTTACTAAGAGGTTACTTAAATAAATTATTTTTGGTTGTTTCTTTCCTATGCATTTTTATGGGTATCTTTACATAATTATACATTTATGTACCTATAGTAAAAACCAAAGCACGATCTTTATTTTTTATGAATTGTATTATACAATTCATAAAAAATAAAGATCGTGCTACAAGAAAAGTATAATCGATTTGTAACGTAAGTATCTGACTATCGGAGATAAGTTGCGTCGCTGATGAGCCCTGTCGACGATGAGTCCTGTCGGCGAAGTGTCCTGTCGGCGAAGACTCCCGTCGAAGTAAAGTCTTGTCGGTGAACAGTCTGTCGGCGTAGTGTCTGTCGGCATGTAGTCGTACACTCATAAAAAAGGTGATTGATTCAAATAGTTTGGAAAATCCAAAAGTGCACGCCTCATACATAACACTCATTCATAAACGAAAAAGAAATTCAAAACATAGTTTCTAACAAAAATGAACAATTTATCACTTTTCATGAAGCCGTTATGTCAAAGACTATTTACAAAGATCACTTGGCGGTTGCTAGGCAACTTACGGACGTCAACTCTAAGGTTGGAAATATTTAGATAAAGATATTATATTTTAGTTAGTATTTTATTAATTATAATTAAACTACTTTGAATAAAAGAACCATTTTCAATAGGGTTCCTTCTACGGCTGAAACGAATGTATAAAAAAAAAAATTGACTCAATTAATTGATTTTATCCGAAGCTACAATGTTTTCAGGGTTCATAAATTCACGGGCAGGATTTTTTTTTCAACTATTTTGATGCTTTTTCCATTTCTGTTGCATTAAATCAATTGTTAAAAAGTACAGTATTAATCTCCATTTAATCATCTATACAATGGTATATAAATTAAGTAGGTTCTGTGTACTAGCAGGAGTGTAACAATAAAAACAGTTACAGAAATGGGGCAAAAAATTTTTTCGATCGTAGAGCACACTCTAATGCTTCGCATTAAGAGTCGTGCAATATTGGGTGTTACAATATTAATTATTGCATTTCATAATCAATATTCACTAGTTAGCCACATTTCATATTTCCATACAGTAATATTGCCAAAATTAATTAAAACAGGTAAATATTTCACAGCTATTTGCAATGTTGCCAACTTTAGGATAACGGCTCTAACGCTCGGCTTAGCATTGGCAACATATCTGGCAAAATGTGAATATTCTATAGAAACACTTCTGCCGACCCCTTAGGGGGTTACAGGCGGGATGTTATGTTGTGTGGAAGTATCATAGAGTAGAGACAAGTGTAAGTGATCATAACAAAATGTTATCTTAGTATAAATAAGTACCTACTCTAAAAATAAAACTGCGGCATTTTGTTGTGATTTATATTCATAAATTATCTTTAGTCCCTGGCCCGGACGCGTAAATACAAAAGCGGATGCAACACAGGTCTACACCCATAGTCGGTGCTGGATGATGTCGCATACCGCTTAGAGCAGTAATTATCCGTCCAAACTAGGGCTTGCAAAAACCGTCGATATTTTTTACCGGTAAAATAACCGGTAACATTTTTTTTTTACCGGTAAACCGGTAAATCGGTAATGGATGTAATTTTTTAAATTTGCTTTGATAATAAAGTAAATAAACTATTTCAGAAGCCTAAAATGTGATAATAAACTTGGATGTAAACGTAATTATTTATTTTAAATAAAATACAGTAAATACAGTTGCGATTTTTGCCATATAAGTCAAGCAAACCATTATTATAAAATATTTTTATAATAAAAATAATTAGTACAAATTTTTTTAACAATAAAACTCTCAAAAGTTGAATCAACAATCAAATCTTCTTCTTAACGTGTCGATGGCAAAAATAACACGAAATAAATACATAATATAATTATGTTCTAAGTTTTTTAAATTTATTTGGCCCAAAACTCAGCAACGCGGATACCGTTCGCTGACGCTGCCATTAGGTCCTCACGTGTGCAGGTGACAGGGCATGCGGAGCAAGATGGGAGGTGAACCATTGTCAAACTCAACTCAAACTCAAACTCAAAGCATTTATTTCAATTAAACCATGTACAGGCACTTTTGAATTGTCAAGGAGTCAGTCAGTCAGAAATATGAAGCTAGTTGCCCATTCCAAAACGTAGTAGGTACCTATGGAGAAGAACGGGCAAGAAACTCCACGGACACTCTTTTAAACAAAAAAATTGTTACATAAAATTGGTTACATTATTCATGTTGAAATTATACATGTGAGAACAATGTAAAAAGACGTGCACGTTAAAAGCGTCCGTAATAAAAAGATAAAAATAAAGAACAATTCAAAAATTTAAATTAATTAAAATAATTAAAATAAGCCATGGCAGCTAAGAGATGACCAGTCACAACTGACGGCGCCCGTTCACGAACATGACACATGGATTAGCACCATTCAGCTCAACCATTTTGAAGGGAGCTAAATGATCCAACACACGCGCCACCATCAGCGAGACATCTGAGTGAGCATGACATACTCACAGCCGCCAGGGCACATTCAAGTCAATGAAAGACATATTACCCGGTGAATGGTAGCTCTTTAGTACATAGTACTCACACCTGTGCTATGCAATTATATAATACAAAGGAAATTGAGTTTATACAATGCAAAGATGGTGTTACAATCTTCAGCAGCTCCAACAGTATTTTCAAATGTTAATCAATTAGTTGTGGTTGTGGAGCAGGACCAGCATTGAGCCAAGCATTTTTATCAGAGATGTAATCCCCCAACTTATAATATGCCTGCCTGCATAGTGTGCGTTTTATACAAGATTTGAATTTCGTCTCATTCAGTTGAAGTATGTGGGGAGGAATTTTATTATAATTTTGTCTGTGGAGAGACGCCGCATACACACCGGAGGTCTGAGCCGTCCATGAACCCCCACTTGTGGAGGTTGTCCTTGCTACGACCTACTTGGGCACGAAGTCTATTTAATGTTTTTCAAGTAGGCCACGGTAACTTGTGCCCGGGTGGGAGGCTCTCTGATGGTTCAATGAAGAAATCAGGGGGCTTAAACAGTTCTTGCCAAAGATCACATCTTGCTGTGGAGGGGTTACCATTGGCTACCTCACGCACCCAATAAAATTTTTGCGGCTTTTCAACAATCAAATAATAAGTAATTAAGTTAAAGCTTCAGATTAAAAATATGTTATTATTAAATAATAATTAGTCTTTTTTATATATAAACATATACTTATCTATATACTAATGTATAAAGCTGAAGACTTTGTTTGTTTGTTTGCTTGAACGCGCTAATCTCAGGAACTACTGGTCCGATTTGAAAATGATTTGGCGTCCCTGCTGTGAGATTAATAGAAATACAAAATAATTTTAATACAAACACATGATCTAAGTACATTCAAATGAATAATCATGTCTAACACAATAAATCGATGACTAGTATTACTTAAAAAATATTTGTGATAATAAGCTTTTTATTTAAATATAAACTTACCGTTGCTTGCGTAGATTGTAACAAATACAACACTCAACACCGTCGAACACAAGCAAAAAACAAAGACAAAATAAAGAAATCTTGTCATACGTTACAAACGTCAACGTAAACGTCAAAACTGTGAACCAATTACATGAAAATTTGTCCATAAAAATATTTATGGACCAAATAAAAACCGGTAAATTACCGGTTTCATTTATTTATACCGGTAATTTTCTAACCGTCAAAATGGGTGGTTTACCGGTAAACCGGTATTGCATGCCCTAGTCTGAACCCAGCTGCAACACAGCGGGTCATAATGCAGCCGCATTTGTTTGTATAAGGCAATACAAAGGCGGATTCAACACAGACACCCATTGTATAGGCTGCATTATCTTGAGCTACAGCACAGCAATTTGTATGTTTTATAGTGTTAAATATATTTTGTGCTGTGTATTTTTTGGTGTACAATAAAGTATGTTCAGTACTAACATAAACATTTATATTATACTTGAACTATATAATTAGTTTTACTTTTTATGTGGGTTCGATTTTGGTTCTATTTTGGAACGAGTACAATGTACTCTTACTAATTTAATAAATTAGTTATTTTTACAATTTTCAACAGCATTTTATTTTCAACAAAAAAATAAAAAAGACAAATGCAGTAAAATTAAGTACGTTTTATTTTTCATGTAGGACCTTAGCAAGGAGCTAAACAATTTAAACATTGTCTGTGTTCCTCTCAAGAACTTATATTTAAGTACAGTCACGAGCAATAACATAGAAACGCCATGAAACTTCAAATTCATGTAGCAACAACAAAATCGCAAAAATAAGTATGCTTACTGTGTCCAATAATTATGTAAACGTCAAATTGTGTCAAAATTAACTACACATTTTTATCAAATATTCGTTAACAATAGACTACCAAAAAATAATATTAACTTTTAGTAACATAATTATGTACCCAAGGAAATATCAAAAACATGTTTACAGTACAGTTTCGAAATTAAGTAAACAGTTACAAAGCAGCAGTTTAAAGCAGCTTGAGCTTGGAAATAAGTCGAAGATCTAATAGGCGAAATCATTGTACCTACATAAATATAGGATCTTATTATATTATTTATTCATAGATTTATTTACATATATTACATAATAATATGTTACAGAAAGGTAAGTAGTAGCCATCAGCGAGTGGCATCGACTCGCCTGTCGACTGTTTTTATTTCCGTACTAGCTGCCCGCCCCGGCTTCGCACGGGTAAGCACTTATCTACGGCACACCTACCTACCCTAACTACCTACCTACCTTCAAACATACATACCTACCTACCTTCATACATACATACCTACCTACCTTCATACATACATACGTACCTACCTACCCTACCTACCCCACCTACCCCACCTACCCCACCTACACCACCTACCCTACCTACCCTACCTACCCTACCTACCCGCCGGCATTGTGTGTAGTAGCCATTAGGGTTTTTTTTTTTTTGGTTGGGAAATCATCAAATGACTTCTCCCGCTCTGGGCGGAGCGGAAGGGCGTGTCAGACTTTTACTGACTAAAACCCACCCGTGTTCCTTCCCTTGCCTAGACCGCCACGGTTTCCCCTTAGGACTTATCCGCAACCCCGGTGGTAGACCCCTTCAGCTTCGCTGACAACTCTTTGAGGCGCGCGTGGAACACGACGCGCCGTCGACCCGGGCTTGGTCTTGATCGGACGGCGAGCTACCCATCACTCTCCGTCCGAAAGCCCGCGCCTACGGTGGCCGGAAATCGGCGATCGATTCCCGACGCCCGGGGCGTCTACTACGGCGTCGGCTAGGGGCTCGAGGGAGCGACCTTTGTCTCTGCCTCACGCGCCCCGCCTCTTCCTTCACGAGCATTACTGCTTCGCAGAAGGAGGTGACAGCCTGCCATGCCCTCTCGCTCCGCATCATGGCCTGGACCAGGGCCGGACGTGAGAGGTCAAGCCATTAGGGATAGGATCCGAAATAAAATAATACAGCAAAGAACAAAAGTAGCGGACATACCTAAACAATGGATTGATACAGGCTGATGCTTATTGTATTAATCATTCATCACTAAATTCGTCCAATTCTGAAACCATTGTATTATACAATGGTATATATGAATAAACTTAATAAAAACAGGAAAAAGTAGGTATACACTTTCAATGTCATTTTAATGTATTCATGACAATTTCAATAACACGTATACAATTTCTATTACATGTATACACTTGTGTACATATTATAGAAATTGTCATGGATACTTAAAAATTACATTGAAAGTGTAAACTTTTTACTGATTTTAGTTGCGTTTATATTACTGTGAAACCAATGTATACCCAGTTTTGATAGTTTCGATGGTTAGGAAATTTAGAAAAATTTCCTAACCTAAATTATTTAATGGTAGAAGTTAAGATATTTTAGAAAATGTGACAATGTATATATATTATTGCTCGTGACTGTACTCTACTAGTAGTCTTACGAAAACGCTTTGAGGACATGGCAGTCAAGATTAATGCTTTTTAACATTAGGACGGTTAAGTTTTATATTTTCACCAATGTTGTTATTTCTATTTTTTTGTGTCTTCGAAATCTGAAATTGTGTACTCCACACAGTATTTATTCAAATAAGTCATTTACTTGTCTTTATTTAAAGATAATTCACGCACCCACGTACCGACTTGTCGCTAGGTCAATGACAAACTAACTTAAAAAATCATAAAATATCATATATTGTTTGTGTCTCCCGCGATCAGTCTGTAAAGCCGCCGCATTCATGCGACGTTACCATTCCGAACGCGATCATATTACAGACTCTACCGGGTGCGGCGATTGAACTGTCCGTCTCTATCTAACTGTTTTAAAACCGAACCACTGAATCGAACACCGCCAAAATTTCAAATGTTGGTCTTTGACATGTTCTCTATCATCATTTGAAGTGATTCTGTTGTGAAAGAAACACATTCTAATTTAGAACTCGCTGCTTTACAACGTAGCAAACGGTTGGATCGAACGAAAGAGCTGATTCGTTTGCTCGATTCTGGCGAACTTCGCAATTTGGTGTTTTCAGATGAGAAAACTTTTTACGGTGAACAGTTTTTAAACAAACAAAATGACGGTGTTTGGTTGAAGGGACATGTCAGCGACCATTCAGACGAATCGCAAGTCAGTCGATCAAAGCGCCAACCAAATCATGGTCTGGGCGGTGGTGTCTGAAAAAGGCTGTTCTCCGCTCGTTTTACTTCCAATGGGTCGCTCGCAACCAAGTCAAAAAAAAACAACAAATCTATCGAGACCAAGTCTTGCGACCAGGGCTGATACCGTGGGCACGCAACACATTCGGTTCTGAGCGTTGGACTTTTCATTAAGACTCGGCACCATCGCACAGAGCAATTGGAACGCAAAATTGGTTGTAAGCAAACGTTCCAGTGCTGATCGACCGAGATAGTCGTCGAGTGGCCGTCGTCATCGCTCGACTTGAATCCGCTGGACTTTTGTATTTGGGGTGTTTTACAGGCCAAGGCCTGTGCTAAAAAACACACTTCGGTGGAAGCGCTCAAAGTTACTCTTACGCGAGAATGGAATTGTTTGAGTGACAACGTCATTCGAACAGCCTGCGCTTCTTTCAGAAAGAGACTTCAGCTTGTAGTAAAGGCTAAAGGCGGTTTTATTCCTTCGGAATAAGTCATAATAAAACTTTGAACTTTCTATTTTCACATGGCAAAAGTGTATAAATAAATATTGAAAATTAACAGAAATAATTCATTTTCACATACGGACAGTTCAATCGCCGCACCCGGTAGTCTCCTAGCAATCTGCAGTGTAGACAGAGCGAGCACTTGCCTGCTAATAAGCTGTATTGCAGTGGTTTTTTTAAAACAATGTCTTTCAGAACCGATCACATTGCAGACAGTTTTCAAATGTCTGTGGTGTAATCGTGTTTGTAATACTTTAATCATACGGATGTGTCTACGTTACAGAGCAGCTACTGTCTGTGTTGCATCCGCCTTTGTATTTACGCGGCCCGGACACTCAGAGTAATAATTACTCTGAGCCCCGATATCAAGCAATGGACAAAATTGAAAATGTTTACTGCTTGATTACGAGGATTTTGGCTAATTTGTATGTGTGTATTTTATGTAATGTGCTTTTTGTTTATATAGAATTTAAAAAAAACTTTCTTTCTTTCTTATATTTTCTGTTAACCACACGACCTACGACTTGCTATCGCAAGACAACCTCACGCTAGGTCTACTGCGCGCTACTACTACTAACTGGTAAATAAAACAAGTAAAAAATTCAATTAAACCGCTATAGATCGCGGTAGCAGTCACGATTTAGATCAGCACGATCCGTTGCGTATGCGCAAGTTGTCGATAAATCATAATATGATGCGAAGATGTAAATTGAGCAATAGCGGCCGAGAATTTGAGAGGTTTTAACTCTCCTAGGTATAGGCAGTAAGATAAGACAAGATAATTTTATTTTGCAAATAGGGATAAGGTAATATATACAATAATTGTACGGTTCACGTACAGGCAAACTGCTAACGCCGCGACCTACTTATCGCTACTCGCTTTATTTACTTTTATAATTATAATATTTAGTTGACCAATAGCTGCCGTAGCGCTATTACCGCGGATTAGCATCCAACGGAACTTACGTGTAACTCTTACCAATAAACTTAATTATCGTGAAGTCTGTGGTTTTCGTCAACTCACATCCAACAACTCAACTAACTACCTCTGAGCCATACATAAAAGTGGTCCTTCGAGCCGGATATAGCAGCTGCGTACTGTCTCTGTTAACGTTAGCGAATCGGTCTAGCTGGTGTCCCAGAAGAGCGGATCGCGTTAGTGGAGTGCCGACGCACTTAATATCCAAAACTTGCGGAAACTTCGCAACTTTGGTGAACTAGTACCTGCGGTGATACAACTCTACTCTACCAACGGTCAAACCAACAACTTATAACAATGGTTCAGAGTGCAACGGAACTGATAAGCCGTCAAGAAGCTATCTTCAGAGACTTGAAGCTTATTTGCACCAACTACAAGAAGGACAGTCCCACCAGGAAGAACTTGGCGTACCTGGAGGAGCGTCTTTCTCGGCTGAACAACAACTGGGAGAAGTTTGTTCACAACCATCAACTACTGGAAGAGTCTGGAACAACAGACCTTCAATACTTCAACGACGGCATTTTCAACAGTACGAAGAAGATGTATGAAGAAGTGCTACAAGACATGTTGAAACGTAAATCGGAATTGCCGTCAGCATCTACAAGTAAGACGGAACAACCACCTGCGACGCCTAAGCAAGGTACGGGACAATCGGGATTTAGTTTCGACGATATCAAATTCCACATACCTCCTCGAGGAACAAGCGAGTCGACGGAAAAGCAACAAGATCTTTTGCGTCAACAATACTGCAACTTTAGAGCGTTCGAACGCACTGTGGAGAAGATAAACATAGCATTGGCGGTACCGATGGAAAAATGGGAATTAGAGGACAACTTAAGCACCCTGAAAACTAAATGGGAGCTTATCGAAAAGGCAAATTGGGAACTAGACTACATACTACAAGATGAAGACTCAATTTATCAACAGAAACACAATTCAGCAGAAAACCTTTATGATGACCTGAAAAGGAAACTACAACACAAAATCTGGAACAACGCACATTATGAGAAATCTACGCCAAAAATACAAATACCGGATTTTCATGGAAACTATAACCAGTGGTTGACTTTTAGAGACCTCTACCTCGAAAGTGTACACAACAATCCAACACTTTCGAAGGCTCAAAAAATGCAACACTTGAAAACAAAACTGAAGGGTGAAGCGGAGAAACTGGTTCAGCATCTTGGCATCAGTGCTGAGAACTATGCATCTTGCTGGGAGATGTTGACCCACCGCTACGATAACAAACGGCTGTTATTCACATCATACATGAACACGCTCCTGAATCAACCAAGTATTCAGCAACCAACCGCTCGCGCTGCAAGCATACGGAGGCTTCATGACGTCATGATGGAGTGTTTGAACGGGCTCAAAAACATTGGGCTAGACACCACCAATTGGGATCCAATCGTGGTTCACCTGCTGATTCAAAAACTAGATAGCGTTACGTATAACGAATACATAAAGGAGATCAAACGTCCCAGGGAGTTTCCCGACCTGGACGAGTTTGCCGAGTTTTTGGAATCAAAATTCATGTCACTGGAAGCTCTGCAGGGAAATAGCCAAAAATTATCGCCATCAAACCAACCATGGAAATCTGAAAAGCAGCCTCATAAGGGATCAGAAAACCGAAATAACAACTACAAGAATAAAACGCAGAGGTCATCGTACTTTAACAAGTCACAAAACTCGCCAAAAGCCTTCTTCACGACAACAAAAACATGCCCAATATGCAAAACTAATCACGTTTTAATGAATTGCGAACAATTCTTGGCTATGAACTCAATCAAACGGAATGACGCAGTTCGCAACTTGCATATTTGTAAAAACTGCCTATTCAGCCACGGTGAAAACCAATGCAAATCAAGAAAGACGTGTAAATTGTGTCATAAGGCACACCACACACTTATGCATGAAGCTGAAACTGAACTATCTAGCAATAAACAAGCAACAAGGGAGGAAAACCCATCCTCGACCCCTTCGACTTCCTATGGGGTCAACAACATAACGAACGAAGAAAAGGAAGTATTGTTGACTACTGTACTTCTGAAAGTCAAAACAATTGATGGAAACTTCATCAACTTGAGAGGTCTACTTGACCAAGGCTCCCAAGTGAGCCTAATAACGGAAAACGCGGCACAGCGCCTCCGATTACAGCGACGTAAAGTGAGCGCTGTTGTATCGGGTGTGGGAACCCTTAGCGGCAACTGCAAAGGGGCAATGAACTTAGAATGCCAGTCAATACATTCAGACTACAAATTCAACTTTGAAACATTAATTATGAAAAAACTCATAAGCAACTTACCTACTGCATCGTTTTCAATCAGCAACTGGGACTATTTGGTAAACTTAAAACTGGCGGATCCACAATTCAACCTGTCAGGCCCGATAGATCTGCTCTTGGGCGCCGATATCTACTCTGAACTTATCCTAAACGGCGTCATCAGGAGTGATAAGAGATACCCAGTAGCTCAACAAACCAAAGTGGGCTGGATTCTATGCGGGAATGTAAAGACATTCAACTGCTTCGTGACACTTAACGATTTCGAAAACATGGCAAGATTTTGGGAAACCGAGGAAATTCCAGACAAGGCATCATCAACAAGTGAGGAACAACACTGCGAGGAATATTACAACGCAACTACCACAAGATTGGCGAACGGACAATATGTGGTACAAATGCCTATGAAGCCTAACTTCGAAACAAACTTAAAAAATGCAAAGTCACAAGCATTAGCACAGTTCCTTCAACTCGAAAGGAAAATGCTAAAAAACAAAGAACTCAGTTACGAGTACAAGCGCTTTATGAACGAATACATCGCTATGGGACACATGAAACCTGTCACAGGAGAAAGTAGGGGCCAAGTCTACCTACCTCACCATGGCGTGTTGAGAGCTGAGTCCACTACAACAAAACTAAGAGTAGTGTTCAACGCATCGTACAAGACAAAAGGAGACAGCAGTCTCAACGATCACATGTACTGCGGTCCGAACTTACAAAAGGATATACTGACACTACTAATTAATTGGAGAACATACAGATACGTTTTTACGGCAGATGTGGAAAAACTTTACCGGTTCATCTGGCTGAACGAAAAACAACAACATCTGCAAACTATAATCTGGAGATCTTCCCCTAACGAACCTCTGCAAGACTGGCAGTTGGGCACAGTAACTTACGGAACGAAAAGTGCACCTTATCTGGCAATGCGCACTCTACATAAACTCGCAGAAGATGAAAAAGATACCTATCCGGAAGCTGGAAACGTCCTGAAAAACTATTTCTACATGGATGATTTGGTTTACGGGCAGGATACTATCGACGCATCGAAAACACTGGTCACACAGCTGATTGAGTTGCTGAAAAAAGGAGGATTCAATTTGAGAAAATGGAAAACTAACGAACCGATTATCTTGGAAGACTTGCGAGATGATCAAAAGAGCCGCAACACGAACATCGACTTTAGTTCAGAACAAACAACTAACTCAAAAATGTTGGGCATGAGGTGGAATCAAGACAACGATAGCTTCACATACCAATGGGATCTACCAGTCAAGAAAAAACTAACAAAACGCGTACTTCTGAGCGAAATTAGCAAGCTATACGACCCACTTGGATTACTATCGCCACTTACAATAAAAACCAAACTTCTGTTCCAAAAAATCTGGATAAGCAAAATCAACTGGGATAACCGCTTACCCGACGATCTCGCTACGGAATGGGAAACTATGAGAAAAGATATCCCGTTGCTAAGCAAACTTTCCATACCACGATGGCTACAGTCTCAAGAAATCAACCTAGAAATACACGGGTTTTGCGACGCAAGCGAAAAAGCATACGCGTGCGTCATTTATAGCCGAGTGAAAAATCAAGCCGGCGATTACAAGACTACACTAATTACGGCAAAAACAAAGGTTGCACCAATCAGCAATAAGATAACTGTACCTAGAATGGAACTTTGCGGGGCCGTTTTACTAGCCAAACTGCTAGAAAAGGTGCAGAGCACTCTCTGCAATAAAAACCTGCATATAACGTGCTGGAGCGACTCCAAGGTCGTTTTAGCCTGGTTGCAGGGCGATATAAATCGATGGGAGAAATATGTAGCTAACAGAGTGAGACAAATAAACGGCATTATCTCGCCAAACTGCTGGAACTATGTGAAGTCAGAAGAAAATCCAGCTGACTGTGCAACTCGAGGGCTTACACCTGTTCAACTCCTAGATTTTAAACTTTGGTGGAATGGACCAGATTGGTTAAAAACAAACATGCCAAAAATCCATCAAGACAATCGCCTGACCTACACAACAAACACTGAGTTGCAAGAAATAAAATGCTGCGCAGTCACATACAAGAATTGTGAAGTAATTGATACATTACTGAATAAAAACAGTAATTATAAACGCGTAATACGAGTGCTTGGATGGATTTTGCGACTGAGCAAAATTCATAAGCAAAAACGCGCACTAAACTCAACTAATAACTTAGCCGACTGCGGTAACAAAAAGGTGGTTATGTGTTTGTCACCACAAGACATTATGGGAGCAACAGAATTGGTCATCAAGAACGTTCAAAATGAAAACTATGGCGACGAAATTGAATGTTTAAAGAAAAAACGACCAATATCAACAAAAAGCAACTTGCTGAAGTTAACCCCATTTCTTGACGACAGTGGAATACTGCGCGTGAAGGGGCGGCTAGAGTACTCAACTTTATCTCCTGAAGCTAAACATCCTATTATTCTTCCGGCTACAGGAAGATTAACGGAGCTTATTATTCAAGATGCTCATCGCGACACTCTCCACGGAGGCGCCCGACTCACTCTGGCCCAGTTACGTCAAAAATTTTGGGTCATAGGAGGTAGCAGAACAGTCAAGAAGGAGCTTCGACAATGCGTCCGATGTCATCGTTTCAAACCAAACCGAAACGTCCAACTGATGGCAGACTTGCCAAAGGAGCGTGTAACTCCATCAAGACCGTTCACAAACACGGGTGTCGACTATACCGGACATGTTGATGTGAAAATCAACAAAGGAAGAGGAGTTAAAACTTGCAAGGCTTACATAGCTATTTTCATATGCATGGTGACCAAAGCTGTGCATTTGGAATTGGTGTCGGACCTGACTACGCAAACGTTCCTCGCCGCATTCAAAAGGATGTGTGCCCGCAGGGGTACACCCCGACACGTATTCTCCGACAACGGAACGAATTTTGTGGGCGCAGCAAAACTACTTCAACAGGAATTTGAGAAATACAGTACGTTTAAGACTTCTGAATTCTTCGATGAGATGACCCACTTACAAATTGAGTGGCATTTCAATGCACCACTTTGGCCAACAGCTGGAGGCCTGTGGGAGGCTGCCGTCAAAGCCATGAAATATCACCTACATCGAGTACTGGGGGAACAGAAGCTTACTTTCGAACAATTCACTACTCTACTGAATCAAATTGAAGCATGTCTTAACTCTCGTCCGCTGTGCCCATTAACAGAGGATGTCGAAGACCTGGAATATCTAACTCCCGGTCACTTCCTCATTGGCGGCCCCCTACTGTCACTACCACAAGAAGAGCAAGAATTTGCTGAGCACGATCTAAGAAACAGATGGAGGCTTGTTGAACAAATGAACGTACACATCTGGAAGCGCTGGTCAAACGAATATCTACATCAACTGCAAATCCGAAGCAAATGGCAGCACCCTAAAGAAAACCTGAAACAAGGAAGCCTAGTATTAGTAAAAGATGAACACTTACCACCTGGCCGCTGGGCATTGGGAAGAGTCCAGGAACTACATCCAGGCGCCGATGGTCGAGTACGGGTTGTTACCTTGAAAACTAGGAAAGGGTCACTTAAACGAGCAATAACGAAGCTGTCACCATTACCGCTGAAACTCGAAGAACCAAGAGTAAACGAAGAGGAAGAGAAAAGGACACCTACGTCATGAACTGAGTCACCTAGCCGACTACAACTCTATGCTGCTCACTCAACACTCAAGACCAAAACGAGGTTACTTTGACGGAGTTGGGAAATTAACAAGAACTCTTTTCGGAGTGCTCGACGCAGACTTTGCCGAAAAGTACGAAAGAGACATACAGAATCTACAATCAAATGATGACTACCTACTTCAACTTATGAAAAACCAAACGTTAATCGTAGAGGCTGAAAACAACATTATAAAAAGAAACACTGCCTTTATGGATGAACAATTCAAAACATTGCGCATCTACATGAACCAAACTTGCAGCGAAATCACAAAAATAGTGAACAAGGCACAAATGCTATTCACGATGAATGACATAAATTCCGCTGCCGTGACGTCAACTCTGATTTTAAGCGATTTAAATCGAATATTGGAAATGCTGATAAACGCTCTCGCCAACATTTACAGAGGACATTTAGATACCCAATTCTATTTTCAGCAAACCAACTCATCGAACAACTAAACATAATATCCGGAAGGTTGCCACAGGGATTGACTTTACCTGTAAAGGACATTCAAAAGGATTTGAAAAATATCTATGACCTTATCCATGTGAAGGCTCGGATTACAAACAACTATATGCTATTTGAAATACACGTCCCGTTGCTGAGCGATGAAGACTACAAGATATATCGAGTCATACCAATACCGTTCCTTAGACAAGGACATTTAAAACTCGTACAACCAAGTTCAAGCTTCATCGCAATCAACTTTGTAAAAAACTCTTACATAACTATGGAAGACCAAGACATGCGCCAATGTACTTCATACGGAGAAGACGAATACATTTGTGACTCACGTAATCCTGTCTACAACATGCACGATAAAGACGCCCCATGTGAAGCCCAAGTCTTCAACCAACAAGAGTCTTTATCATGCGTCCTCAATGACGTAACATGCAAAGAAACCTGGATAAAACTTCACAAATCGAACATGTGGCTATTTACATTGTGCGGAAAACAGCTGATGCGCGTCATATGTAACGATCAAGTTACGCCAGCGGTCATTGACGGGACTGGAGTGATTTCCTTGAAATCAAAGTGCTTACTGCAGAAAAAGGACGCCACAATATTTACACACAATCAGCTGGGAAGCAGTTTTAACATGGAACCAGAGATAGAAATACCAACTATAAATTCAACAATTAATAACATCTTTGATCTCGGCTGGAAGAATGCAAAATTAACTATAACAGAACAAGAAACGCCAACTGTAGAAATAAGGAAAATAGACCAGCAGTTGGATTTCCAGAAAAACAGAGAAATATTACCGAAGGCGTCTGACTTGTCAAGTCACGACATCTATCTCTACTCGGTTACTTCTTTGTTGTTGGGAGGAATCGCTGTGCTTGCCCTCTATATTATCATTAAACGATGGTGCAAAACACTCGCTGACAAAACAGGAGTGACACCTAGAGGAAGGGATAACTTTGGAGGGGACATCGAGCTACAAGAAATACATTCGACAGCAGCGGAGCCCGTTTACAGCGAAGCAAGACCGCCTAAGAAAGCATTTCACTTTGACTAATTTTAGAGTGTTATACATAATATACTTTTACTATTGTTTACTATTTAACTTTAATTATTTACTTTACACTTGTCTTATACTTGTATTACTTGCTTTGTAACGGATGCTCATCCCACTTTTCCCTCGGGAGCATGTACGGTTCACGTACAGGCAAACTGCTAACGCCGCGACCTACTTATCGCTACTCGCTTTATTTACTTTTATAATTATAATATTTAGTTGACCAATAGCTGCCGTAGCGCTATAACCGCGGATTAGCATCCAACGGAAGTTACGTGTAACTCTGTGAATAAACTTAATTATCGTGAAGTCTGTGGTTTTCGTCAACTCACATCCAACAACTCAACTAACTACCTCTGAGCCATACAATAATAATACACGGTCAAAAAGTAAAAACAATAACAAGTTCAGAGACATATTTCACCAATACGCAAGCAAAAATTACATAAATTGAAGCTAAAACTCTACAGAAACACATTTTTATTAAAAACAAAAAAGATAATAAAATATAGGTAAAACCTTAACAATACGAGAAAATTCTCAAACTTTAAAAAATCTCAGGATTTTTCAATGGAAATCGGGCCTTTTCTCCGGGCTTTTTTTTTTTTTGGGTGGGCAATCATCAAATAAGTAACTTCTCCCGCTTTGGGCGGAGCGGAAGGGCGTGTCAAACTCTTACTGACTAAAACCCACCCGTGTTCCTTCAGTTGCCTGTACGTTGCCGGTGGCTACGGTCTCCCCTTAGGAAGAAAGAAAGAAGAAGAAAGAAAATACATTTATTTAGCACAGACTTTATGGCACACAACACAACATAATGTACTAAAAGTAAAAAAAATAAAATCATAATAAAAAAAATGAAAAAACAAATAAAAAGTATAAAGTTCGATTGTAAGCAGGAATGTGTGCCTCCCGGCTGCGCCAAATAGGCTCAGTTCAGCAAAAATGCCAGACAACTAGTGCCTGACGCTGGTTTTCAACTGGACCTGGCGTGTGAGGTGACGGACGTTAATTAGTTTAGGACTTCCCCGCAACCCCGGCAGGCACCGGCCCTAGCGGAACCCGTCAGTTATACGGTAACCTTGGCAAGGAGTATCGTGTTACCTAGTACTGGGTTGTAGAGGTCAGATAGACAGTCGCTCCATGTAAATATACTGGTATCTAGCTGCATCCGGTTAGACTGGAAGCCGACCCCCACATAGTTGGGAAAAAGTTTGGCAGATTGATTTATTTTGTACCTAAAACAGAGATACATATGTTTTAGAGTATTTCAATTGAAAATCGAGCTATTGAGCTTTCAAGCACTGAACTACTTCCAACTATTTTGTTTTTTAATTGTTCACAACTTCGTACAGTACGACACAACTTAGATGTAGCATCGGCAAAATTCGTAAAACCGATCACCATCCGAACTGAGTGCGCCTTCAAAATCACCAATCGCTATTACTGCTTTAGGTGAAAATGATCTTTCGAAAACGCAATAACTTGTAAAGTCAAATAGCCAAATACATTCGTAAAATTTAAATGAATGAATGAAAATGTTCAAATCTACGCTACATCTAAGTTGTGTCGTACTGTACCATGAATCAATACTCTCACTCACCTTAAATTAGCATTAGATAAGGAACTCTGAATCTTACTTCCTTTAACACAGGGTTTTGTTTCAATTGCCTTAAAAATCTTTTAATATAATGATCCATTGAATATAATGGGTCATTCTGAAATCAACTTAATGTGGATTGAATTAGAGTTGACATTTGTGTGTCTCTATTTGGTAAACCCAAATAGTCCGACACAAAAATGTCAACTTTGTTGTTTGTTGTATGGGTTGTCAGTAGCTCTACCATGAGTTGCCATCGAAAATTTACTCGCTAGCGTTAAACTCGCTAGCGTATTAACGTTAATCAAATACATTTCGATAATGTCAAAACTTGCTAGCGTCCCCGTAAATGATTTATATGAAAAGATATTGTACAGCGCCCCTAGCGGTCACAGAAAGAATTAAAATTTGTTCCAAGAGCACTATAGTTTTCGATAGGTAAGAAACCTAACGTAATCTATTCGATAGTCGCTAACGTTTTTCAGCTGTCACCATACAAAACGGCACCATGAGTCACTAAATCGACAGACGCTATCGAAAAATACGCTTGCGATAGTAGTTACGTTGCTCACTACCATTTTGACGTGTGAAACATGTTTACATTCAAATTATATACGTTTTTGAGTCTATTAAAGGCAAAATAATGTCTGGAAGAGATTATTTAGCATGGAATATGTTAGTGGCCCCAAAATTTGGAGGCCAACGACTGGAAGAACGTAAATTTCAAGAAACTATCTTATTTAGTTCTCTTACAAAATATTCTATTTGCCGGCGACGCCGACGGGATCCGTGCACTTGGTGTTTGTTCTAAAAGTTTTAACTACATACCTAAGTTAATTAATTGTATAGTGTTTTATATGAATAATCTACAAAGATTGTAAGAAATTCTAATAAGAAATAAATAAATGCACAATTCCAAGAATTCGGCTTGCACCACAATATCCTAACGGATTTATCTACTATAAAAGGCGTACCATTTTGTGGGCAATTCAGTCGCAGTTCAGCCATAGATAATACACTTAAATAAGGAGCTCAGCCACCAAAGCAGAAACATACCAAGAAAAGCCGAATTCTCCGGAATAATTCAAGATAGTAAATCAGTGTTTTATTTCACTGCCTCAAGATAGTCCTCATCGTGGTCACTGTGGGTTATGGTACCCAACCTAGGTACGTATTCAGGGGTCCGTGGTGGTTGTGCAGCCAGCGGATTCACCTAGGGTCAGTTAGCAGGGAGCGCACATCAAATATCAGTGGGAGATCGTCCCAGGTTGCCTGCGGTACTGTAGGTACCTCTGCCGTCCGCAACACTATTATTGTAAACATAGTTCATTTTAAATTTAAATAAATAACGCCGCGAATCACACATTGTCATCAAAATTACAAATTGAATAGAGGTAAATAATTATTACCTATAAGGAATAAAAATTCAACAACCCCTAAATACCATAAAAAGGTTCACTAACCGCCAACCTTTCTATTTAGTCGGATTGTTTCATGATACATATTGACTGTCATAACATTGTTACCATAGCGATACCTTATGTGTAGTGATGGGAAATTCTCGAGAATATTATTCTCCTTGCGAGAACTTTGCTGTTAAATTCTCGAGAACATTCTTTTGGTAGGGAACTTATGAGAATAAAAAAATTGGATGACTGTATTGAATCGGTATTTTTTTAGACTAATAGTTTTTTGTGCATTTGAACGTTTTACGAAGTTTGAGTTTAAAATAAACTACACCACAACTTAAATTCTCAGTAAATTCTCCTGAGCGAGAACATTCCCGAGAATATTTTCGAGAAAATTCTCATAAATTCTCTTAAATTGTTAAAGTATGATTTCTGTATTAAAACGAACTTTATGAGTTTAAAATAATCAGCATTAATAAAATGAATAAGAAAACAACATTATAAGAAAGGTTTATGGTGCAAATAATTAAAAACAAAATAACAATAAAAAATAATTTTGACGCAACTAAAATCGAATTTGATAATCGCGACTCCATGTGGTACTTGTTTGCCCTACCTTGGGAATTTTAATTGGGAGTGCTTAAAATTAGTTGGCATGAACTAAAATTCACACCAACACTTCGACTTCAGTGCGAAAACAGTACCTACCTACAACAAGTACCTAACAACACATAAGGTTGTCTATAAAAGAACGCTTTTAGCGATAAGACCGCTCATTGTGTCACCCTACGTAAAATTTCTACATTTATACCTGTAATTTTTATGGTGTACATAATAAAGAATATTCTATCTATCTACTGTATTTTTTTCTTCTTTTGCTTATATCTCGAAAATGGTGCGTCCTATCGCAAAAATAATGAAATTTTCGACCCATATATAATATATCCCAACAAGTTGGTAATAATTTTTCATATTGTCCATACAAAATGTGAAAAATTCCATATAAAACTCGTCTAGGCTGCACCCCCCGCTCTAAAATCATTCACAGGGTAGAGTAAACTAGTGCCATGTGGAGTCGTCACGCGATTGTCAAATTCGATTTTAGATGTGTCAAAATATTTTTTTAATTTACAGATTTTTGGTTTTGTCAGAATAGCTTTAAGATTCTCATAGCCAAAAGTAAGGAATTTTAGTGATACTTTAGTTTGTTTAGTTCGGTGTACAAGAGAATCGGCGCCATTTCCAGTCCGAAACATAATACAGTAACGTTTTTTCGAGAAAGTATTAAATAACAACAATAGAAGTTTACTTTAGACCTTGAAATCGAAACTTATTGTATTGGAATTTAGCAATTTTACTTCCATTTTTAAATTCTCGTATATTCTCCGTCGAAAAGAATATTGCAGAACATTCTCGATCCGAGAATATTCTCCCATCACTACTTATGTGACGTTTTGATCTTATGAGCCGTTCCCTCTTCTTATTACTGAGAAAGATAGAAACAAAACATAAGAGTGAAGTTAGCTAGACGACCAGTGTGGCAGATTTCTACCATTTTGGCAGATTTCGCTCCAAAATTTTGTCTGTGGCAGATCCTGCTGACGATTTACAAAAGTGGCAGATTTTGGCAGATTTAAAAGACTTCAAGGAAATTCACATAACCTTATTAGAATTTTCCTTTTTTTATTATTATTAGGTATAATAATGCATAAGAAAATTGTTAAATATTTTTGTTGATTAATGATATTTCATTGAATTTGTGTGTATTTTTTCCGTTTCCATGAAGGCATATTTTTGGCATTTTTGGCGCCAAGTATGGCAGATTTTGGCAGTTTTTTTGCCCAGTCTGTGGCAGATTCGCCATTTATGAAATGGTCACACTGTAGGTGACACGATCTATCGAGCTTACCTTAGCGCCTGCATGAGACTCCGTAAAACTCATGGTGCGAGCATTATCGAAATCAGTTTGATCTACGTCAACACTTCCAACTCCACCCGCTTTTCATAGAGCTCATACGTCATGCCGCCATACATATTGGAAGTAAACCCTCCGGGAGGGTCACCGGCATTTCGTTTGCGCTAAAGTTAACCATCGCTGACGGTCTACGGCATTAGGTTTAAAACCGTATTATAAACCACTGTAAAACGAAGTTAATTTGTGTGAATATTTGTAACAGTGAGTAATTTTTTTATTGATACGAGTAATTAAATTATAAATTATAATATCAGATTTTACTATCACAGTTTATAATGCCAGCTGTATTCGCTAAGAAAAAACAACATTTAAAATGAGCCCACCGCGAGGGCTCCCGGTATTCCATATGCGACTAGGTGAACCCTCCAGATCCTCACGGCACTGAACGGGTTAATACGCTAGCGCTAGCGAGTAAATTTCGATGGCAACTCATGGTAGAGGTACTGTTCCATGACGCCATGACGGTCGTGACACAACCTGTCTCTACTGGGACTTTACTTGCGTAAACTATGAGTTAATAACATAACATGACATGATTACGCCTGCATTCCCCGAAGATATGCAGAGGTGTTCTTATTTCCCCGAAGATATGCAGAGGTGTTCTTATAGAAGGTACACCCATAATTCGCCAGTTATGGTAAAGTCCCATGTAATAGGGGACGAGCCTACTGCCATCAATCGAGCACAAACCTACACTGCGCCGGGCTACTACTGAGAAATTCTAGATGGAAAAACCTAATATCCCTTTGACCCGGGAATCGAACCCAGGACATCATGCTCAGTCGTAGTGCTTGCGACCACTAGACCAACGAGCAGTCAGTGAGAATTATAAGATAGTTTTATGGTTAATTCTTTGATAAATACTTCTAGTATTTATCAAAGAATTCAATAATAATTAGGTAGGATTACTAAAATAACATAAATTAATGCTACGGAAACCGCCAATTACGTCATAATTCAATCAATCCGGGCCGGATATCAAAACTTGGCAAGATAGGTACCTAGAGCATAGGTCCTTACCTACTTACAACCTTACCGAGACTGCCAAGTCATAGGTCTCGAGTTCGCACCTAAGTATAGGTCCTTACCTACTTACAACCTTACCGAGACTGCCAAGTCATAGGTCTCGAGTTCGCACCTAAGTATAGGTCCTTACCTACTTACAACCTTACCGAGACTGCCAAGTCATAGGTCTCGAGTTCGCACCTAAGTATAGGTCCTTACCTACTTACAACCTTACCGAGACTGCCAAGTCATAGGTCTCGAGTTCGCACCTAAGTATAGGTCCTTACCTACTTACAACCTTACCGAGACTGCCAAGTCATAGGTCTCGAGTTCGCACCTAAGTATAGGTCCTTACCTACTTACAACCTTACCGAGACTGCCAAGTCATAGGTCTCGAGTTCGCACCTAAGTATAGGTCCTTACCTACTTACAACCTTACCGAGACTGCCAAGTCATAGGTCTCGAGTTCGCACCTAAGTATAGGTCCTTACCTACTTACAACCTTACCGAGACTGCCAAGTCATAGGTCTCGAGTTCGCACCTAAGTATAGGTCCTTACCTACTTACAACCTTACCGAGACTGCCAAGTCATAGGTCTCGAGTTCGCACCTAAGTATAGGTCCTTACCTACTTACAACCTTACCGAGACTGCCAAGTCATAGGTCTCGAGTTCGCACCTAAGTATAGGTCCTTACCTACTTACAACCTTACCGAGACTGCCAAGTCATAGGTCTCGAGTTCGCACCTAAGTATAGGTCCTTACCTACTTACAACCTTACCGAGACTGCCAAGTCATAGGTCTCGAGTTCGCACCTAAGTATAGGTCCTTACCTACTTACAACCTTACCGAGACTGCCAAGTCATAGGTCTCGAGTTCGCACCTAAGTATAGGTCCTTACCTACTTACAACCTTACCGAGACTGCCAAGTCATAGGTCTCGAGTTCGCACCTAAGTATAGGTCCTTACCTACTTACAACCTTACCGAGACTGCCAAGTCATAGGTCTCGAGTTCGCACCTAAGTATAGGTCCTTACCTACTTACAACCTTACCGAGACTGCCAAGTCATAGGTCTCGAGTTCGCACCTAAGTATAGGTCCTTACCTACTTACAACCTTACCGAGACTGCCAAGTCATAGGTCTCGAGTTCGCACCTAAGGCACGCTCCTCTGACTTTTCGGATTCATGTGCGTATTGTATAATTATCACTTGCTTCAAAAACGGTGAAGGAAAACATCGTGAGAAAACCGGCATGCCCGAGGGATATTTCTCGACGGCATGTGAAGCCAAGTCAGAGGTCCATGGGCAGCTTTAAAACTCTGACACCAGGTTAGTCACTTACCACACGCAAAGAAGAAGAAGACCAACCTAATACCAGTTCAGAAATATACCTATTACCTGACAGACGTACGTAGCGTTTGAACATGTAGAGTCTGGCTAACGAAAGTTGGCCCCAGAATATTGGCGGCAAATTTAAAAAATACATGCATGACAACACTAAATACACCAGAGATGCCGAACGACAACCTTGTCAAATTGACGTTCACGTTCATACAGGGTTGCTATATAAAAAGTTCGCAAATAATTCCAGGGCCAACTCCAGACTCTATTTATCAAGACATCCAAATATCTGAGTGTTGCATAATTCTTTTCACGATCTTGCGTCATTCACGATAATTTATCTATGATCATTATTCTCCGACCTCAATTTAATTGGGGTCGGCGCAACATGTTTTTTAAAAGCTTTTTCTTCCATTTCTGTACCTATTAGTTGTCATCTTAGTAATCCGTAGTCTTAGGGCCTGTGCATACCACGTTTTTTAAACGCGCCGTCGACGCGCGTTTTAGAAACGCGCGTCGATGGCGTGCTTTTATCCTACAGAGCAGTTTGTAAGGTCTACAGGCTGCGTCTGACTTGCGTGCGTATCGTGTCTGTATCGCTACAAACGTGCTGGTAAAAAACGTGGTGTGCATAGGCCCTTAATCGGGCAAGCTCCGCCCATTTTGTAACGTTATAATTGCAAGTCAAGGTTTGACATTGACGCGCGCTTACGTCACTGTTGACATTTTTTGTAAACTATTTATGTGTGAGTGCGTTTCAACAAATACTTCCTATGTTAGTTCTACTGTTAAATTTTGAAAACGGACCTATTAGGTAGCACCGGAACCGGGGCGTATTCGTATTGGTCCTACAACAAAGGTGCCAACATTAGGGCACCTCTGTTTGACCTCTCATTTGTTGAAACGCTATCTACATACATTTTGAATGATTGTTGATTATTTAACAGTATTTATTTATTTATTTATTTATTTATTTACTATTACCACATACATTTGTTTTTACAGGTGGGAACCCAATACAACAATGTAGTCACAATTTACCACAGAGGACAATGTACCTTAGAGTGTTATACAGTATGTTCAGACAATATGTTCAGTGTCACCCTCTGGAATTCTGCCAATGAGCACGTAAAAATATCCACTTGCAGTGAGACGCTGTTGAGTATCCTTATTGCCCGCCCTACAGGTGCAAACTTCAGCAAGTTTGTACGGGCCCCCGGGATTTTAAAAAGCCTCTCTCTCGGCCCTTGTCGCAGCCTACTGTTTGGAACGAGCATCCCAAAGATTCTAGTATTTGTGGATTATTCAGCATACCCCGAAAAACCATAAAAATATATTTAGCCAGTGCCAAATTGCGCCTTACCTCCAACTTATAGTAACCAACCATCCCTATCACAAAGAGGGTTGGATACATAAGTGGATAGAATGGGTAGACGCCAAATTGCTTCATATAAAGGAACCGGGTAAACTTATTTTGCATTTTTTCTACCATCAGACAATACTTTGTTTCAAATGGATTCCAGATGATAGCACTCGTTTCCAGGTTACTTCTTACCAAAGCATTATAAAGTGACTTCACAGCTGCTGTGTTAGTAAACTCACGGGTTTCACGCATTACAAATCCAAGATTTTTGAAGGCTTTCTTACACACCTGTACTATGTGCGTGCGAAACGACAAATCTTCGGAAAAAGTGACCCCAAGATCTCGCACCGACACTACCCGCGTCATCGCTTGCCCGTCCATGCTTTATTCGTGATGCCGAGGAACCACGGCCCGCGTAAAAGACATCACGTTACATTTTTCCACATTAAAGAGTAGTTTGTTCTCAATACTCCACCCTACTACACGATCAATGTCTCGCTGCAGCAGTTCGCAATGCGACTGATTGGTAACCCGCATGAACAATTTCAGATCGTCGGCAAATAGCAAGCAACCAGCCTCTTTCACAATTTCAGGAAGGTCATTTACCATTATAATAAATTCCAACGGTCCTAAATTAGTACCCTGGCTTACCCCTGTAAGGGTGCAATACGAGTCCGAGGTAAAGCCAGCGTATTCTACAATTTGTTTCTGGTTGCCTAAGTAGCTGGAAAAGAACTTTAGGAGGGCTGGAGTGAAACCAGCCCTTGCAAATTTACTTAACAGAATGTCATTATCCACGCTATCAAATGCCTTCCTGAAATCGAAGTAAGCGACATCCAGTTGGGCCCCCGCCTCTGAGTCCAGCACTGGGGCGGCCTGGTTCATAAAACACATTAAGTTTGAATTTGTGCTGCGGCCCGTTCGAAAACCGTGCTGCGCATCGTTAAGCTGAGTTACTACTTGCGAATGAATACAAGAGCACAACGCAGACTCGAAGACCTTTGCAAATACTGACAGTACTGCAACAGGTCTATATCCGCTGACTTCAGAGGTCGGAGAACCTTTTGGTACCGGAGTAACCCTAGTCAGCTTCCAGCCGCTTGGATACGAGCATTCCCGTAGAAAGCTATTAAATAAATGCAAGAGAGGTCTGACCAGTACAGTCCTACAATCTTTAACTATGAAGGGTGGCACCCCGTCCGGCCCAACCGAACGCTTGGGCTTGAGGCGCCCGAGCGCCGCGCTCACCTCACTAAGAGACAGCTGACCCACGTGAATGCGCGCGCCGCGCTCGGGCGCCGCCTGCCCAGCGGCAGCCGCATCCAACCGCGGCGCCACCTCTCCGTAAACCGAATGAAAGTAGTCTGCGAACGCCTGGGCGCACTCATGCTCAGGCAACGGCTCGTTATTTTTCATTATTCTAGGTGTACTACGCTTCGAACGTTTGCTGCCAATAAAACCCCAAAAAGACCTCGGTTCCTTGACAAATTGTTGCTCAACACGACGTTGATAGTTATTATAAGCGGTATTGATTTTATCTTTGACCACAGAACGATAGTAAGAAAAGTTTCTATAGTCGTTGTTCGAACCAGTTCTCTTAAAAGTTCTGTGCCAAAATGCCTTTTGCTTGATATCACCTATTAAATTAGCTGTGTACCATTCTGGGTACCGATAACGAGAGCAGTCCCCTTTTGTACATTTTTTTGGAGTGCTACCGTCTAAAATCTCATAGAATATATCGTAAAATATGCTGTATGCTTCTTCGGCATTGCTCGCTTCATAAAGTGGGCTCCAGTTTACCGCCGCAAGAGACACATACAAAAAATTAAAATCTGCCTTGTTAAAGTTCCACCGCGGTAGGTAGGTGGATGCTTGCGGCATAGGGCCACCAGGGCTGGTAGTCGGTCGCGCACGGCTTAAACTAACTCGCAGCGGCGGATGCTGCGGGTCGATGCAAGACAAACACTCATCGCGCTCCTCACTAACGACGATATCGTCTTCGGGCAAAGTAGTAAGGACTACATCAAGCGTGCGATCATTGCAATTGGCAATGCTATTACACTGGCGAAACCCACAGAAGGTGACAAAGTATTCATAATAACATTGTATATCCTGATTAGTTGAGTACATATTTAAATCAGCCACTAGAATAACTTCGTTATAATTATTACATAACTGTTCTAGTAAGTGAAACATATACATATCTTCTCTTTCAATGGTTTTAGGTGGAATGTACGCAACACAACATAAAAACAAAAGACTACTTTTCCGATAAACTGCCGCACAAACGATTTCGAACGGGTGGTGGTTTAAGTTCGCATTGTCAGGCAACGGTACCCTACGTAACTCGAGAGCCCCATGTGGGGTAGCAGCCAGCATGACCCCACCATGTTTCCGGCCATCCGCGCGGTCACAACGCAGTATTGTGTATCCGCTCGGAGCCAGTTCACCATCATGAATCGACTCATTGATTCCCGTTTCAGTTATGGCTACTAAATCGACCATAGACCCCAATAAATTATTATAAAATGTTCTTAACTTCGTACGCAGTCCTCGGACATTTTGATAGTACAAATCTAATGAATACTTAGGTTTCCCGTTACTAGCTTGGCCTATATTTACACTATTTGAGCACACCGGTTCCAACTGTTGCGAGTGGGAACTATAATTATTGGCATACCGGCACTGTAAGTTCACATTCCTGTTACATCGTTGCGTATTATGGTGATTACGAAGAGGAGCGCCCAGCGACTGAGCGTGCACTGTCGCCGGTGCGAATCTCGGAGCTTGGATCCCCCCGCTGCCCGCGGGGCCGCCTCGGAAACCAGTCGGACAACTTCACACCCGAGGGCCACGCCGCTGGCGTGTTTATACGCTCATTCAAACTTTCCAGAAAAGCAATTACGAAGGCTGCATGTCTTGTAGCTTTTATTTCTCGCTTTTCCACAAAATAGTGCTCGCAATTTTGAAGTTTATTTAAATAATTCATCACGTTCTGCACCGTCGTCTCCGGTTTAAAAGACCAAGCCTGTATAAATTTTAGTTTTTCAACCGTTTTGAGCTCATTATCTTCTTGACCGCTGCCAATAACCACCCGCCGTTTAGAATGACGCTTTTTACGGGCCGGTTGCCAGCCATCTTCAGCGGTATCAATCGTTGCTTCTGAGCGCTTTTCCGCTAGGTTCGTGGCCCCGCAATCCAGCGATGATGAAGCTGATTTTGTAGATGGAGTGGGGTTTGTACTTGTAGTTGTCACCGTGATTATTGGTTCGAATCGTCCGGTTTCGGGTGTCTTCGGCAAGTTATTTGTCTCACCTACTTCGTCATCGGTCTTCGCTTTTACAGCGGCTGACTTTTTTGCAGCGGCTACGTATCCATTCTGGTTTTTAGCGGCCGAGTTAACTCGCGCTTGACGCACAGGTCGCTGCGTTGCTGGAATCGCTGAGTGGTCTTGAGCACCGACCTCCACTAGTTTTGAAGGAACCAATTTCGATTTACCCTCAACAGCTGACGTTAATAACTTGAACGATAGGTCTTGTTTCGCTAATAAGGAATTTTGCTCATCTATTTTGCACTCGAGAGCACTGACTTTAATCACTAGATCACTTACTAGCTTTTGTAGCTCGCGCACTACACCTTCAAGGGCTTTTTGAGCCATTATTATATTTTTAAACCCGTAAATACTGGGAGCTGTATTATACCGTGAGCAGTACCCACAATCCAACAGTATATCCGTCAGGCAATAAAATGAGCCGCGTAAGTCACTTGACATACACGCCCATATCGTCAAACCCCATTGACTCACATGTGAGTCAGAGGTGATTCTCATGAGTTGAGAACAGTAGATGGCCACGTTAATCGCGGCATCAGTGGCGTTTTATAGGTCCTCAAAAGTGCAGATGTCACTTTGGAGCTTCCAATAGATTGTGCGTGGTTTGGTCAGGAGCCCCATTCACACTGGGTATCAGAGCGACCTTTAGGCTAAGAACTCACGAAGCGGTTTTCACCCGCGCCCGCCACGGTTGTGGAGCTGCGGTTTTATTTCTAAACTCACGAGACCGGTGATTAGCGCGGTCACCCAGCCGGTCGCGGTTGAGATCATCGCCCGCAAACTTGGCGGGCGATGATCGCAAGACGGGCGGTTGCGTTGCATTTCTATACCCCCCGCCCCGCCGGCTACTGCGGTCGCCCGCCAAGAGATCGCAGAGCGCGCGGGCGCAACCCACTGAGGCGGCGGGTGACTGACTGCCGCCCGCGCGATTCTACAAGTCGCCCGCCGGTGCCGTGGGATCTGCAACCAACCGCGCGCGCCGCGGGTGTAAAACGCGTCGTGAAATGTGCTCTTACTTTTTGCATATAGGTATATCTACATCCTACAGAAGCTGCGGGCCCGCAAACGCGGTGGGCGCGGGTTAAAACCGCTCCGTGAGTTCTTAGCCTTAATCCCCCACTGTGCCAGATTGCATCAAAGAAAAAAGAAATTTATTCAAATTAGGCTGAGCATCAGCACTTTTGGAACGTCAAAATAACATTAGACAGTCTCTCAAAATGCCTGCCTTTCATCACTTCCTAAAGCTTTAACCTTCGTGCTGACTAGCGCGACGCGACTCGTAACAAAACAATTAAAAAAAAAGCATCACTATAGAACGATTAATTACCGATATTGCGTCGCACCGTCGCGTCGCGCCAATCTGCAAGAGGTTTTAGCTGGGAAGCATTGGCGCAACAAACTCCCCAGCAGGAAGGATAGAAATAGTTTGTAGTACATCATCATCGTTATCATCAGTTCAGCCGAGAGACGTCCAATGCTGGAGATAGGCTCCCACCAAGCACACCACTTCGACAGATTCTATGCTTCCCGCATGCAGCGGTTTCCTGCGGCTTTCACAAGGTCATTGGTTCACCTAGTGGAGGCCTTCCAACGCTACGCGTTCCGGCCGCCACTCCAAAACTAATCGGCCCCATCGGCCATTTGTTCTGCGAGCAATGTGCCCTGCCCATTGCCACTTAAGTTTGGCAATTCTTCGGGCTTTGTCGGTTACCTTGGTTCTGCTGCGGATCACGTAAGGAAACTTGTAGTATATAGGTACCATAATCAGCCTATTAATGTTCCCACTGCTGGGAATCAGGCCTCCTCCCTGTGAGAGGGTTTGGGCTGTAATCTACCACGCGGGCCCAGTGCGGGTTGGCACATGTCTTCGAATTTTTTATTCTAAGACATACCGGTTTCCTCACGATGTTTTTCTTCACCGTTTTGAAAGCAGTTGTGATGAAATTATTTACACAAAGTAAAGCGCCTGCTTGGGTTCGAACCCGCGACCTACAACTCGTAAGTCGGGGCCGTTACCACTGGACCACCACTGCTCAGTATAAAGGTACTACAAAGTATTTACGCAGATAGTAGATACACAGATACCTAGTATGGTTTATTATGTATTAGTTTTTATTTTTATAATTAATTAACTTAATCTAAATTATTAAATTATCTGTTGCACTTTTGTCATGGAACATCATTCCATTCTGTATCTGGGAAGGGCGTTATTAGCTGCGCTACAGTTTATACTTTTGCAGCTATCATCGTTTTATTTGTTGTACTCTTGTGTCTTGTGTTATTGTTCCAAAATAAACTTTTATTATTTTTTTATTTATGTAGATAGATACCAGGTCCTATGTGCGTCTGTAATCTGCTATCAGTGCCAGTTTACATAACCTCTATATGAACGAGACCTTTGGCCTGCAGTGAGATAGTAAAAAAGTTAAAAATATTAACTCTCCCTAGTGTATACATATATGAAACTGTAATTTTCATAAAATCAAATCCAAATTTATTTGAATTTGCACTAGGGCCAGACACAAAGACAAACTGCGCACCGTAGCCAGTAAAACAAAGCTTTTGCACCAAAGCATCTTTTGTATTGGGCCCACGTATCTTAAATAATTTTCCACCTTTTTTCAGAACCATGAGCGATATAAATACCTTAAAGAAAATACTACGCGAATTATTGATAAGTAAATGTTATTACTCTATAAGAGAATTTCTTGATGACAACACATTGAAGCACCAGGTTTATTACAAGAAACCAAGGTGAATGTAAAAACTAGACGCTATGAACTAAGGACTGTGAAATTGACTTGTAAATTATTTTGTAAATTTGATTATTATTCTATTTTAACTGTTGTAACATTATGAATTTTGTATGCCTCAATGGCGGGACGCGGGACATAGTAGACCTTCCTGTAACCAGAGCTGGGCAAAATACATGCTTTGCTTTAATTAAAATACAAATTACAAAATACTATCTCGCACTTATTTAAAATACGAATTACAAAATATTTTTAGGTCGTGTATTTGAATTTAATATAAAATACAAAATACAGTATTTTGACTATTTTTATTTAAAATACTATTATTAAAACAACGTGTTCAGGTTGCAAACCACAGAGTGACGTTTTTATTTTTTAAACTTACATACATACACTATAGGTGGCAGCACTAACATAGAATACATTGTAGATATTTTGCAACACCCCCACTATATCTAACAATGTGGTTACACATATTAAACATTACATTTTAAACATTCTGAACACCCAATTTATTCAGAAAATAATAATGCTTATTAGCACATAAACTCTTTGTGAATAAGTCAGCAGGCATTTCAGCTGTCGGCAAATATTGAAAGTTCACAATTTTATTTGTTACACAATCTCTACAAAAGTGATACCTTATATCAATGTGTTTGGTTCTTTTGTGAAACACTGGATTTGCAGTCAGCTTTAATGCACTCTGATTATCATTATAAATATCAATAGTGTACATTTTCTTTGTAATCTCATACTGTAGGTTCCTTAAATAAACAGATTCTTTACAGGCTTCAGTCAATGCCATGTATTCCGCTTCACTACTGGACAAGGCAACAGTTTTCTGTTTTTTAGCTTCCCAAGAAATTACACAGCCAGATAATGTAAAACAGAAACCTGTGTATGATTTTCTATCAATACTGTTACTTCCCCAATCAGCATCAACAAACCCTTCCAAATTTAATTCCCATTAGCAGTAAATTGTAAACCATGCTGTTTAGTATGTTTTAAATATCTTAATATACGTTTAACATATGAGCAATGTTCTTTACTATAGCAATTATTAAATTGACTCAAAAAACCTACTGTAAATGCTATGTCAGGTCTGGTAAGTACTGCCAGATACATGAGACAGCCTATTATTTGTTGATAAGGAAATTCAACTACATCATTCTCATCTTTAGATACATGCAACTTGGTCTCCATTGGAGTATGAACAGTTTTACACTGACTCATATTAAATTTATGCAACAGCTGATCAATGTAATCTTCCTGACTTAATGATATTGTTTTTTCAGATTTATTTACAGTTACATTTACACCAAGACATTTCTTTAGTTCACCTAAGTCTTTAATTTTAAAATGACTAGCCAAAACATCTTTCAAGTATTTGGTCTCTTTACTGTCATTGGAAAAAATAAAGAAATCGTCCACATACAGTGTGACAATAGTTTTCAACTTATCCTGTATCTTCAAATACATACATGGTTCTATCTTAGATTTGATATAACCAATTTTTAATAAACATTCATCTACTTTCCTGTACCACGCTCTAGAAGATTGTTTAAGGCCGTATATTGCCTTTTTTAATTTAAGAACTTGACCTCTTTGTATCGTTTCAGAAAAACCCTCAGGTATTTTCATATAAATGTTCTCTTCTAGAGTACCGTTCAAGAAAGCAGTTGTCACATCGAGATGCGTTATATCAAGACCTAGTTGAACAGACAGAGCAAATAATAATCTCAAAGTGGTGTGTCTCACTACGGGAGAAAAAGTATCTGTATAGTCTATACCTTCGATTTGCGAAAAACCTTTGGCTACTAAACGCGCACGAAATCGAATATTATTTTCAGTATCATATTTTTTACGTAGCACCCACTTGCACTGCACAACTCTACTGTCTTGTGGAGCATTACTCAACTCCCATGCATCATTGCTCTTGAAACACTGTAACTCTTCAGCCATGGCCATCTTCCACTGCTCCTTTTCAGGTCCATTTAAAGCATCTTGTAGAGACAAACCTGCCGCATCATCATAGGTATCCTCACCTATACAAAGATTTGAAAAATGATACCAATCTGGCTTCTTCCTCGCCCGTGTAGGTTTATGAGGTTTGGGAGAGATATCTTCATCTTCATGATCACTGGGTACATATGTTTCATCATTTACGTCTAGAAATGTGTCATCCGAACTGTCTGCATCATCGTGACTTATGTTTGATTCAGATGTTTCTGGGTCACACTCTTTCGCCTTATCTTCTTCTTCCCCCACTGAATCAAAACTCTGATCTTGTACTTGTATGAGACATTCAGATTTTGATTCCTGCTCAACTATAATCACATCTCGACTAGTCAACACAGTTTTCGTTTCTGGATTATAGAGTCTATATCCCTTTATGTTTTCTGGATATCCTATCAAAATACATTTCACTGACTTCTTGTCCCACTTTTTACGCTTTTCTTTAGCTATATGGACCATCGCAGTGCTACCGAAGATTCTGATATGACTAACGTCTGGTTTTCTGCCATTCCATATCTCATATGGCGTCTTATTTCCCAACGCTGCAGCCACGCTTCGATTCTGCAGATACACCGCTGTGTTGGTGGCTTCACCCCAGAACGCTTTACCTAGGTTGGCATCAAAGAGTAGGCATCTTGCCTTTTCAACGATTGTGCGATTAAATCGCTCACACAATCCATTTTGTTGTGGTGTATACGGATTGGTCTTTTGATGAATCACACCAGCACTACTTAAATATTGATCAAATTCCTTATTGCAATATTCTAGCCCATTATCACTTCTTAATACTTTGATTGTCTTCTTTGTCTGATTTTCCACACAAGCTTTGAATTCCTTAAAGTACTTCAATGCCTCATTCTTGTGTTTCAGAAAATAAACAAAAACCATACGGCTATGATCGTCAACAAACAACAAGAAGTATCTCGAGCCACCCAAGGATACATTTTCCATAGGTCCACAGATGTCCGTGTGCACTATATCTAGCAAGTCACTACTTCTCTGACTAATATTCTTGAATGGTAGGCGGCACTGCTTACCTTCACAACATGTAGTACATGAACCCTTGCTTATATCCACTTTGTCGTCAATGGACATACCCTGCACAGCTGTCTTCATCTGATTTAAATAGTCTTTATTTATATGTCCTAATCTGCGATGCCACGTAATTCCAGACACGACTGATGCAGCCAAATGTACTTGGTTTGATAAGTTTACTTTGTACACTCCATTTACTAATAATGCTGTAGCAACTAACTCATTATTCTTGTTGTATACAGAACAACCGATGTCCGAAAACGATACTTTATTTCCTTTTCTTATGAGTTCGCTAACTGATAGCAAGTTCGTTGTCATACTTGGAACACAAAACACGTCTTTTACCACGATGTCGTATTCCATATTATTAGTCGTAGTCGTAATCTTCACATCGCCAGAACACAATACTGACAACTTTTCACTGTTTGCAACAACAATTTCCTTCTTTTGTTCATAAGATACATTCTTAACCCAACTTTCATTAGCTGTTAGGTGTACGCTGGCACCCGAGTCAATGTACCATTCATTTTTATTGAAATTTCCACTCATAAACACTGCACTGAACGCATTAGACTGCATGCGATTTTTATTTTTGTTTGATGGGTTCTTTTCGTCATTTGTACATTGATTTCTATAATGTCCTTGCTGTTTGCATCGATAACATTTCACCATTTTATTTTCTTTTGACTGTGACAGATCTGTGCTACCAACATTGACATAATTTTTTGCCATAGACGAATTAGTACTTCCTTTCTTATTGAACTTTGAACGAGTAGCGAATGCGCCGCTAACTTCATCTTGTTCGTTCACCGACTCCATGTCTAACAATTTTGATTTGATGGAATCTGCCGTTATACTAATCCCTGAATGCTCGATGGCCATGATCATAGGGGAAAAACGATCTGGCAATCCCGCTAACAGTAACGATCCTGTCCACTGATCGTTAATTTCGAATCCCGTTCCACTTAATTTTTGAGCTGTATCGATAATTTGAGTCACATATGACGTCATCGAACTGCAACTTTCTAGGCGTATCGAAATTAAATTCCGCAGCAGACTTATTTTTCGCGAAAAACCGTTGTCATCGAATAATTGCTGTAGTTTTGTCCACAATTCCTTCGCAGATGTTACACTTTTCACGTGAACATACAAAGACGGGTCGATTGTCATAATCAATTTTGCTCTGGTTTTTCTATCATCTGCAGCTCCTATTTCCACCCCTGGTTCTGGCTTTACACAATGGTTCATGCCCTCGAGGACTAGGAAATTCTCTGCCGCGAAACACCATTCACTATAGTTTTCACGTCCCTTTAGCTTGGGTACATTTATTAGATAGTTAGTAGACATTGTAACAGTCAATTCACTACAACTTCGCGAAAAATACAATCGTTCTTCACAACACACGTTTCGTTAATATGTTAACACTCGTTTCAGTCCGAAATTCTTGTTAAAAAAACGACTATTTTAATTTTTATCAGCCCATAACCTATTATTAAAACAACGTGTTCAGGTTGCAAACCACAGAGTGACGTTTTTATTTTTTAAACTTACATACATACACTATAGGTGGCAGCACTAACATAGAATACATTGTAGATATTTTGCAACAAATACAAAATACAAATTACAAAATACAGTCTGGTGTTAGGTTAGGTATATAAATAGAATAGAACTAATCCAGCCCAGCCTAAGGCTGCCTGTCCACTGGAGCGGAGAGGAGAAAAGAGGAGCAGAGATGTGCCAATATTAACCAATAGAATCTTGACTCCGCCCCTGAGTTTAGATTTGATTGGTTAATAATGGCACATCTCCGCTCCTCTCCTCTCCTCTCCGCTCCAGTGGGCAGCCAGCCTAAGGCAAAGGGAATATTCTTACCATCATATTTTACAAAATGGCGACTGCTAAATATGTCACAGCATTCACATGATTCACTCCATCGCCGAATGAAAATTACAATTGACAAGTTATGTAATTGACAATTTAACGTATGTACCTGCAGTACAGACTACAGTACAGTTTAAGTGCAGTGTTGCCAACTTTAAAGATTGACATATTTAGCGGTCGCCATTTTGCTTACGAAAGCTATCGAGCGCTATTTTCCCCATTCATGAGATCGCTAAATAAATGTATTTATGTTCAAATGTATTTTGGAGCCATAAGTATTTGAAATACTAACTACAAAATACCTCAGCGTCAGGTATTTGAAATACCAATTACAAATTACATAATTATATAAAAAGTAATTGAATTACAAATACCAATTACGTATTTATATTTCAATTACGTATTTTAATTACAAGTAATTATAATACTGCCCAACCCTGCCTGTAAGCCCTCGTTCCCACGGACGTAATAAAATCGCGGCGGGATAAAATCGCCCAGCGCGATTTTTCCCCGCCTTCAACAGAGTGTTCGAACGAGCGTGAAAAAATCACTTGGAATTAAATCTGCGAGCAGTGCGGACGTACGATGGGTTCCGCAAAATCATTAGCGGTAGCTAGTTAGGAGGCCAGAAAACCGCAAAAAAAATTTGGATGCATCCCTTGAATCATCATGATCATCATTTCAGCCGAAAGACGTCCACTGCTGGACATAGGCCTCCCCCAAGCACCGGCACTTCGAGCAATTCTGTGCTTCCCGTATCTAGTGGTTTCCTGCGGCCTTCACAAGGTCATCGGTCCAGCCCTTGAATAATGAACTAAATTTAAAAAGCCATTTTTTTAAGCCATACAATTATTTGGAAATAATATCCTGAAAATTATAATAAATAGCATGTTTCTTCTACCGTTTTTTATCAAATTAAACCCGTTTAATACCTACTTACTTTCTTTATGATAAACTCCACCTAAATACCTACTTATGCCCAGAACTGACTGATTATTCCAATTGTAGTGTTAGAAATCAGCTTCTGCCACTTGTTAAAAAATGCTTGGTGAGAATCGAACCCACACTTGCATTGGATAACTAAATACGAAGAAAAATAACAGGAGATTTTAAATATGATTTGTATTATAATTTAAAAGTAAAAAAAATAGAAACAGTTTGGTATAAAAGGAAATAAATTAAAGGACTATTGCGAGCCGCTTATAACTATGGTTGTTTTTATTTACCGAACGGAGAATTATGCGGTTTAGGGTTAAGTGTACGATCGCACGCGGGTTAAATATGTATAGGCCTTTACTAATTTAATCCCGGAGACGCGAGGTAGAACAGAGCAATTAAACCGGCAATAAATCTGAGTTCAGCGCAGTCGATGGATTGCCTAGCTTAAGATTCGAAAATATAGTTAAGACTAATCCGATGAAGATTATAAGCCAATGAGTCTTGAACTCCTGAGTGCCGTGCGCCGTCCTGCTGCTGTCTGGTACGATCTCGCCTCAGTAGCCGGAGAAACGCGACGTGGTTGGAAGACGTGGGTCTGTGTTGACGCAGGCTGGGACTAGAGAACGCCAGGATCCTGTCCACGCGACGGACGGACGACGGCCTTGTTTTCTGTCAAGGTCCGAAAACGGGAGAGCTTTAGAAACGGCATAGGCTAGATTACGCGATTAGTGGGACGCGATAGTGTATAATTTGATAAATGGGAAATTGGTTGAATACTACATCGATAAAAAATTTGACAACCCTAAACGATGTCGTCACTAAAGACAGAAGGCATCATCGATAAAAATCACGACCCTATCGACAAATTTTTGACAACCCTAGACGATGTCGTCACTAAAGACACTTGACATCCCTATAGGGAAAATGAAAAAATTATGTCTCCCCTATAGGGGTGACAGTTGAAGAAGAGACGAGACAAGGCTAGGGGAAGTCCTGAGTAACAGAGTAAAAATGAAATACTTACAAGACAACTAACGACTAACAAGACTAAACCAGAATTAAAATAACTAACCTAAGGAGCGCTACTAAGTGCCTTCGACAAAGAGTAAATACGGAACGTTCCAGATCTAAACCTTCTCGACGCGAGCTCAGGCAGCGTCCACTAAATCTAAAAATAATTAAGTGCACGACTAAAAAAAACTATAGCCTAACAGAATTAAAATAACTTACAGGATAATACACCATGGCGAAAGAGAGTCTAGACGAAATAAAGAAACTAAACTAAAGTAAAAAGCGAATGTAAGTATAGGTTAAAATTAATTATTGACACATGCTCAGAGGGCAATGTTAATAATAGAAGAGGCTAGAGGTTGTAATCAACGAATATAAGCTGAGGAGGACCAGGCTACGAGAGGAAAAAAACCTAAGTCCCGAAAAAATAATACCCCAGCCTACAAAAATAAGGGCTATAAACCAGTATTTAATGTCCCTAATTGTAGGGTATCCCTCCTGATCCGACTTTCAGCTAACAGAGTGCTTAGAGTCTGATCAGAGGAGTGATAGTAAGGTGAGAGGGTTGGTGTACCTCAAAGACACTCCTAGAGGTCGAACACAAACCTATTTGTCCCTTACAGCAAAACTCACTAACAAATTAAGTTGTTGAGAGTCAACAATGTTGAACGATGAGTTACCTCTCCGAACAAATCCAGAGGTTCCAAGAGGGAGAGAGGGAACTTAACAAAAAGGTCGCTCATAGGGTATTGGTCAGCGAAGAAAAGAAAAAATTACGGGGTAAAATTACTCAGAACAATATATAAATAGATACAGTATGCTTAGTGTGTTATGTTCGTTATTTACATCAGATTACGGAATTGTATAGAAACAGAATTTTGGGAGTTATATTATTATTCAACTTACCGAGAAATCGGCGAATAAACCACAACATAACTTATATTATTATTATTTTATTTTGGTTTTTTTTAAATGACAATGTCAGTGTGATGAGGTGACACAATGCAAAAAGAAGAAAAAGATAGTGAAATGAAAATGAGACCGTATAGGAACGGCCGTTCAAAATGAGTTTGTAACACATTTTGTAGTAAACTTGAATGTTACGGTTGCGTATCGTAAAAGATAGCCTTTTGTTAAGGGGGAGGCGTCGCGACGACTATAAGACAGTAAAAGAAGCGAACGACTCTCCCAAACGAAAGAAAAGATAGAATCATCACCACACTCAGCAAACGAGGGGTGAAAAGAAGGGGGTTGAAGTTCCACTCCAGAGCATCATGGTCATCGAATATGGTACATGCAACGACAACTAGAGAGGGGAATCCCTCGGCTGAAAAGAAGGGGGTTGAAGTTCCACTCCAGAGTATCATGGTCATCGAATATGGTACATGCAACGACAACTAGAGAGGGGAATCCCTCGGCTGAAAAGAAGGGGGTTGAAGTTCCACTCCAGAGCATCATGGTCATCGAATATGGTACATGCAACGACAACTAGAGAGGGGAATCCCTCGGCTGAAAAGAAGGGGGTTGAAGTTCCACTCCAGAGCATCATGGTCATCGAATATGGTACATGCAACGACAACTAGAGAGGGGAATCCCTCGGCTGAAAAGAAGGGGGTTGAAGTTCCACTCCAGAGCATCATGGTCATCGAATATGGTACATGCAACGACAACTAGAGAGGGGAATCCCTCGGCTGAAAAGAAGGGGGTTGAAGTTCCACTCCAGAGCATCATGGTCATCGAATATGGTACATGCAACGACAACTAGAGAGGGGAATCCCTCGGCTGAAAAGAAGGGGGTTGAAGTTCCTCTCCAGAGCATCATGGTCATCGAATATGGTACATGCAACGACAACTAGAGAGGGGAATCCTTCGGCCCTCAGTCCAACAGGGGACTGGGGTGGAAATATCTTTTAAAACACGTGGAAAAAAGATTTCCTGGCTCACAACTCAGTGTGAGCACAGTAAAAAACTTGGGCCCTCAGTCCAACAGGGGACTGAGGAGAAATCCCTTTAAAACACGTGGAAAAAAGGTTTCCTGACTCACGGGCCCAATGTGAGAACAGGAAAGAGAAAAAAAAAACCCTCCGAAAAGCGAAGAAGAAAAAAGCCCTTCCGTGATAGGGAAAGAGGGTCTCCTCGGCCCTCGTCCCACGGAGAGACCGAGAAGGGATTCTATCACGAAAGGGTGAAAAGCGTGCCGGATACGGAAATTCCTTCCCGAAAGGAATGGAGAAACTCCTCCATGACGGGGAGACAGAAAAAGGTATCGCATCGCGAGAGGAAGAAAGAGGAATCTCCCGGCCCTCAGACCTACTGACGGACGGGGGACAAAAAAAAATCCTCCCGCGAATGGAATGAATGAGTCCCCGCATGGAGGAAAAAATAGGGGAACTTCCTTGGCCCTTGGCTAGATAGGGGCCTGAGAAAGGAAATAGGTGAGATGAGAAGAAAGAAACAGCGAATTTTGGAATTTTGAGGAAATCTGAAAGGATGATTGATGTAGATTATGGGGGGTGCTATTTCAAAATATCTTTGATGTGATACGAGCCGGAATGAACGGAGTCACAGTCTTGAAGGAGGTAAGTTGTTCTGGAGAGTACTCTACTCACCCGACACTTCACAAAGCGAGGAGCAAGCTTCCCGGAAAAATAATCAGATCCCGAAGACCTGGAGAAATTCCTCCTCCAGACCGTGTCACCGACGTTGAGGGTGATAGCAGAACGGTTGGAGTTATATGTTTTTGAATTCCGGAGGAAAGCAAGAGAAAGATTATCGGCGACCCTGGAATAAACTTGTGCGAGGGAAGATAGGTTTGACGCGTGTTGAGACCGACTTTCGGCTAAATCGGTGCCTTGAGTCTGTCCGTGTGCACGGGTCGGATCTATAATGACTTCCCTACCAAACATAAGAAAGTTTGGGGTAAAACCGGTAGCTAAGTTTGTAGAGAAGTAAGAATTGAGGTATAATTTGACCTTGGGTAATAATTTTGACCAATTTCTTTGATTTTCACCGACTAAGATGCTTAAACATGTAATAACGCTTTGATTGTAACGTTCAACTGTATTAGCCTGTGGGGTATAATACGGGGTAAAAATTAGAGATTCAATGTGGTAAGACCTGAGGAAATTCAGCAATCGGTTACTTCGGAAAACGGTGGCATTATCGCAAAGAATGGCGCGTGGGACTCCGAAATTAAAAAATATCTCAGATTCCAGCGCCTTAACAACAGAATTAGCGTCGACCCTTTTTAAAGGAACAAGCCAAACATACTTGGAAAATACGTCAACCATGGATAAAATATAGCGATAGCCATAAAAGGCGATAGGAAGGGGACCAACGATGTCAATAGAAATAAGCTGTAAGGGTGAGGAGACGGCCTTCGGGTACAGCATCTGTCCGCGCGGTTGAGTGTTAGAAATTTTATAGGCCTTGCACACCTCACATTGACTCAATGTTTCCGTGACGTCACGAAACATATTTGGCCAGTAGAAAAGTTCCTTAATCTTAAGGTAAGATTTCAAGACACCAGGGTGTATAGAAGGGAAATCATTGTGAACTTCCCATATGGCGAGTGGAACTTTCTCTGAAGGCAATACGACGCGCCATGGGTCAGATGAGAGAGGGCTGGTGACAGGCATACGTCTCAAGAGGACACCGTTCTGAATCGCGTAATCGGGGAACATCTGAGGCGTATCACGAGCGCCCAAATAAATCCTCTTATACCAACGGTCCGAAGTATGTTCGGGACCCTGATCAAACGTGACAGGGCTGGCATAAACCCTGGAAAGTGCATCTGGGACGACGTGTTGCGACCCCTTGCGATGAACGATGTCAAAAGTGTATTGAGAGATGACGGTGGCCCACCGGGCCAGGCGCCCAGAAGGGTTATTCAAAGTGAGTAACCATTTCAAAGCCATATGATCCGTTATAACCGAGAACTTCATACCATCTAAATAACACCGGAAATGTTTTATAGAATCAAGAACGGATAAAAGCTCGCGTTCGGTAGTGCTATAATTTCGCTCCGCCTTGGAGAATAGGCGGGAATAATAAGCGATAGGATGCTCCACACCATCGATTTTTTGTGAGAGAACCGAACCGAGGCCAACCGCTGAAGCATCACACTGCAGAAAGAACGGCTTGGAAAAATCCGGACAAGCCATTACAGGAGTGTTGATTAGCGCCTCTTTCAGCTTGGAAAAAGCTTGATCGGCAGCCTGATTCCAAATTATGGGATCTCGACCTTTACTTTTTCCGATCAAGGTGGTGAGTGGCGCGATTATGGACGAAAAACCGTCAACGAAACGCCTGTAATAGGAACACATTCCTATGAAGCCGCGCAGAGACTTGGCACAGGTAGGGGTAGGATAATCCCTAATAGCGTCAAGTTTGCCAGGGTCAGTTTGCAGACCCTTTTCGTTAACGATGTACCCCAAATATTTCAGTTCGCTCTTGCAGAACTCACATTTTTTTAGGTTAATTGATAAACCGGCCTCTTGGAGGCGGCTCAACACCTTCTTGAGGAGGGCGAGATGGCTGTGGAAATCCTTAGATATCAGGATCAAATCATCGACATATCCGAAACGCAATCGTCGCTAGTGGAAGTAAATTCAAAATTTACGATCATATCAGTAAGACGTTGCATCTCGGAAGCTGCGTTTGTGAGTCCAAACGGCATTCTAACGAACTCAAATAAACCGCGTTGAGGAATTATGAAAGCAGTCTTCTGACAACTATCGTTGTCGGCGAGAGGTATCTGCCAAAAAGCACTCCTAAAATCGAGAGAGCTTATGTATCTCGCCCCACGGAGATTATCAAGGATATCTTGAATGCGTGGGAGGGGACCATCAGAGACTCATATCCCCATATGAGTCTCTGATGGTAACGCTATTTAGCTTTCTACTGTCGACGCAGAAACGAACCGAACCGTCCTTCTTTGTGACCATAACAACAGGACTAGCCCAGGGAGAACGGGATGGACGAATAACGCCTAACTCTAACATCTTGTCAACTTCGTCGTTGAGGATTTTTAATTTGACGGGTGAGAGCGGATAAAACCTTTGTCTAATTGGCTGTCCGGTGGTATTGATTTTATGTGACAGCCATGTGGTTTTTCCGAGTCCGATTTTGTCAGACGAGATTATCTCAAATTCGTCTATGACTCTTTGTAGACTTCGCTCTTGATCGGGTGATAAGACGTTACGAGGATGTATATATCGTGGCTCGCTAATGCAAGAAGCGGATGGAAGGGAGCGATTGGCGGATGAGAGATACATGTTACCTTTAATATTTTTATCGAATGCTTGACTAAAGACAGATGTCAAGCCAAACTTATTCCAAAATTCAATACCCAAGATGACTGAGGAAGACATAGAGCGCGCTACTAGAAACTCATGAGAAAAGATCGTATTATTAAAATTTAACTGGAAGGTGAACCGTACCTAAAATATCAATGGGCGGTATGGGATACATACTTCAAACACACGCTACGGGGTACTAGCTACACTAATTACGAGAGACGAGTAAAACACAGGGGACAATTATATATTTGTTGGAAGGAAATGAAAGAGGCAGAGAAAAAATATTCGATCTGGTTACAGAGTTTTGAATTGCATCATAGTACGTTATATTAAATTATATATTATCATGCAATCGTATTTCATCACATTAATTAATTGGTCATTAAATGAAAGGCACAAGGTTAGATAGACGTAATAGAAGCACCAACAGCAACAAGGCACCAGCGCGAACTGTCCTGTAGTTAGGCTTGCCGAGATTTTATTTAAAACGACCGCACCTGAAACAAACAAAATTGCTCTAGGAATTAGAAATTGTGCTTTTAAAAGGGCACACCACACCGGTGCTATGAAAAAAATAATAATTAGACTACTTATAGATATTATTAGGTATTTAAATAGTAATGTTATTATCGTAGGTAGTAAACAAATAACAATAATAATTACTTACTTTTTGCCATTCGGGCTTATTTCGGGCGCCATTTGTAGTGTTAGAAATCAGCTTCTGCCACTTGTTAAAAAATGCTTGGTGAGAATCGAACCCACACTTGCATTGGATAACTAAATACGAAGAAAAATAACAGGAGATTTTAAATATGATTTGTATTATAATTTAAAAGTAAAAAAAATAGAAACAGTTTGGTATAAAAGGAAATAAATTAAAGGACTATTGCGAGCCGCTTATAACTATGGTTGTTTTTATTTACCGAACGGAGAATTATGCGGTTTAGGGTTAAGTGTACGATCGCACGCGGGTTAAATATGTATAGGCCTTTACTAATTTAATAAAAAAAAAAAATTATAATACAAATCATATTTAAAATCTCCTGTTATTTTTCTTCGTATTTAGTTATCCAATGCAAGTGTGGGTTCGATTCTCACCAAGCATTTTTTAACAAGTGGCAGAAGCTGATTTCTAACACTACAATTGGAATAATCAGTCAGTTCTGGGCATAAGTAGGTATTTAGGTGGAGTTTATCATACAGAAAGTAAGTAGGTATTAAACGGGTTTAATTTGATAAAAAACAGTAGAAGAAACATGCCATTTATTATAATTTTCAGGATATTATTTCCAAATAATTATATGGCTTAAAAAAATGGCTTTTTAAATATAGTTCGACGGGTTCCGGACTAATTGTATTAAGCGACACTCTGAGCGATATAGACTTTTATACATATTTGGAATCAGCGAATTTTTCTGCGTCATTTGAGCTGGGTTTGGTGACGATCGGAGCACTTTTTTGTCGCTTAATACAACCGCATTTTTGGGCCCATTTTGGACTGCAATGTATGAAGCGACACAAAATATTGACAAATTTAGGAACTGTGTACTTAAGCTAACTACCAAATACCAGGCAGTCGTTTAAACTTTTTTTCCTGGAGCAACAATTTACAGGCAACGTACGTTAAAGCATTTAGCCTGGCTTTATAAATATATAGAAATGTGGCTTCATACAATTAGCCTCTTTGTTAAATTCTTATCCAGTGTCGTTTAATACAATTAGCTTTACCTTATAAATATACAAGAATGTCGTTTAATACATTTAGCCTCTTTGTTAAATTCATACCCAGTGTCGATCCATACATTTAGCTCTGTACATGAATTGTTAGATGTTGTCACTTCAACCATTTAGCTTGCAGTAGATAATGATAATGTCGGTCGCATGAACTATTTAGGATTTCAACAGTAAACATTTAAAGATTATGGTTAAACCTATTTTTTTATTCAATATTTGATTTGCAGTGTCGTTTCAGTTAAAACAAAAGTATAGTTCTAGTACTTGAAACAGTTTATCTTAAACGGACTAAGAATAGTATACACATACAATCAAAATTTTATATCGTCCGCGTAGCTGATATTATTAATACAAAGCCCATCAATGTGACACCCGACATTTGTGTTGCTGAGTTCAACGATCAGCTGATTTATGTAAATTAAAGAGGCGAGGTGAGATTATTCCCCCCTGCCTCACCCCGCATTTCAATCGGTACTCCTCAGATAGTACCCCCGACCACTTTACATGGTTAGTCTGGTTTTGATACCAATACCTGAGCAAAGATGTTACTGCACTGTCTACATCAGTTTCCCGGTACAGCTTATCCCATAGAATGTCATAAGACACCAGGTCAAATGTCTTCGATAAATCGAGGAAGCAAGCATTGACCGGTGTCTTCCTATCTGCATAGTACTGGACGGTCCGTTTGAGACACAAAATGGCAGTTTCTGTCGATAGACCGGGCCTAAAGCCAAATTGTGCGTCATGCAATTTTATGGGACTGGCCATATGTGTATCAAACAGACAGTCCAGCACCTTAGCTGTAATAGTAGCCAGGGAAATTGGCCTATAATTCGACAGATCTGCCACATTCCCCGTTTTATTCTTCACTATCGGGACAACTATGGTTTTCATAAGATCATTCGGTAGGTAGGAGTGTTTTAAGCACAACGAATTAAACATTATTATGTCACCCGATACACACAGCCGCCTAATAAGGCGGCTGTGTTTATCGGGTGACATAATAGCTTTGCAAGAAACTTGGTTGATGCCTCACGACTTGGCATTTCTTGGCAGTATACATGACGATTTTGCTTTCACCGGGACCTCTGCGGTAGATACATCGGTTGGTGTACTTCGAGAGAGACCTTACGGAGGAGTAGCACTGCTGTGGAGGAAAAGTTTATTTTCATCGGTGTCTGTTGTACCTTGCAATAGTGTTCGTCTTACAGCTATAACAGTGCAATTGTGTGAACAAGAAATACTAGTATTTTCGGTTTATATGCCTACTGACTAAATAATAACTTAATTGAATTTACGGACTGCTTAAGTGAAATGAATGCAATCACCTATAGAAGATACGAATATCCAATCTGTGTTTATGTTAGGAGACTACAATGCGCATAGTAATGAATTGTTTAGCCATGAGTTGTTAAAATTTTGTAATGAACAATATTGGACTTGCGCGGATATTGAACTCCTACCGCTAGATTCGTTTACTTTTGTGAGTGAAGCGCACGGGTGCAAACGGTGGCTCGACCATTACGTCATGACACTCGTGACTGAAGCCGCGCGTCGCACAATATTGCATGATAGTTTTTGGTCTGATCATTTGCCTTTACAAATGGACTGTGATTTAAAAATAATTGAACCTAATATTGTACTGTACTACCGAATGCGAGTGTAAACAATGTTTTATGGGGGGAAAGGGACTTAAACCAAATAAAATTGTATGAAGAGTTATGTCACTCCGCTTTCGCAAATAAACGTATTTTCTTTCTTCTTTCTTCTTTCTTTCTTTCTTTGCGTAAAATAGATTTTCCCCCGGAATTATGTAGCTGTGCGGAATCAACCTGTGGGGACCTAAATCACAGATCTATTTTAGATGATATGTATAGGAACATAATTAGTATATTGACAATTTCTGCTAAACGTAGTTGTATATTTATTAAGAAAAATAAGTACAAACCTTTGACAGGGTGGAATAAACATGTTAAATCCGCTCACAGCGAGGCTCGGCTCGCGTTTCAAATGTGGTGTTTATGTGGGAATACGATTTCAGGGAAAGTCTTTGATAAAATGCGGGAAACTCGAAAAGTTTTTAAATCTAAAATAAAATGGTGTCGTAATAATCAAATGCAAATCAAGATGGACATAATAGCCGAACATCATACGAAAAAGGATTTCAGCAAATTTTGGAAAAATACTAATAATATGAACCCCAAGCAGGGCCTCCCTGTGAGCGTGGCAGGTAATTGCAACCCTTTGTCTATAGCGAACATGTTCATGAATCACTACCAAGTTGATCCGCCACGGAACCTAAGTTCTTCTGCGTCACCGTGTGTGTCCAGCGCTGAGAGGACTTCACCATTACTGTTCTCTGGCAGAGAAGTTGCAAATGTCATCAAAAATATGGTAAGGGGTAAGTCTCCGGGACATGATCACCTCAGCGTTGAACACCTATGGTATGCGGGTGTTCACTTGCCGAGGGTGTTGGCTATGTTTAATTCGTTGTGCTTAAAACACTCCTACCTACCGAAAGATAAATAGACATGCATCAAATTTTGACGACGTAAATAACGCCCTACTGCAGGTCCAAAATTGGTTCACTGCTAATAATTTAGTGTTAAATGGAAAAAAAACTAAATGCATAAGATTTGCTTTACCGAATGTTAAAAGTACTGATTGTGATATAGTATTGAATAAGGAGAAACTAGAATTCGTTGATAAAACTGTTTTCCTGGGGATTACGCTCGACTCCAGGCTGCAATGGGGTCCTCATTTAACCTCTCTTGCAGGACGGCTAAGTTCAGCAGCATATGCTGTAAGAAAGATTCGTCAATTTACTGATGTAGATACCGCGAGGCTAGTCTATTTCAGTTACTTTCATAGTATCATGTCTTACGGTATTTTACTATGGGGACGAGCTGCAGACATCGATTCTATTTTTATTCTGCAGAAAAGAGCCATCAGAGCAATATATGGTCTCCGTAGGCGCGATTCTCTTAGGGAGCTGTTTAAAAATATTAACATCATGACAGTAGCTTGTCAATATGTCGTATATACGAAAACATCATGTACGTTAGGAAAAATCTTAATCTTTTCAGTAAAAGAGGTGAAAGGCACAATTATAGTACTAGAAATAGGGACAAATTAGTTCAACCTGGTTTCAGACTGGCTAAAGTAGACTCATCCTTCATGGGGTACTGTTTAAAATGTTACAATAAAATACCTCCCCACATACTCGAACTAAATGAAACCAAATTTAAATCTTGTATAAAACGCACACTATGCTGCCAAGCATATTATAAGTTGGGGGATTACATCGCTGACAAAAATGCTTGGCTCAACGCTGGTCCAGCTCCACAAGGGCGCATAAACTAGTTGATTAGCATCGAAAATATTGTTGGAGCCGCTGAAGATTGCAAAAACTATCTTTGCATTGTATAAATTCAATCTCTTAGTATTGTATAATTGCATAGCACATGTGTGAGCACTGTGACCATTTTACAAAACTACCATTTACTGGGTATGTCTTTCATTGACTTGAATGAGCCCTGATGGCTGAGAGTATGTCATACTCACTTAAGTGTCTCGCTGGTGGTGGCGTGTGTGTTGGATCATTAAGTTCCCTTCAAAATGGTTGAGCTAAATGGTGCTGATCCATGCGTCATGTTCGTGAACGGGCGCCGTCAGTAGGGACTGGTCATCTCTTAGCTGCCATGGCTTATTTTAATTTTTAATTTTTGAATTGTTTTTTATTACGGACGCTTTTAACTTGCACGTCTTTCTACATTGTTCTCACATGTTTAATTTCAACATGAATGATGTAACCAATATTTTGTAACAATATAATGATTTAAAAGAGTGTCCGTGGAGTTTCTTGCCCGTTCTTCTCCATAGGAACCTACTACGCTTTGGAATGGGCAACTAGCTTCATCTTTCTGACTGACCGACCCCTTGACAATTCAAAAGTGCCTGTAGTTGGTTTATTTGAAATAAATGCTTTGAGTTTGAGTTTGAGTTTGAGTTTGAGTTTGAATGATCTTATGAAAACCATAGTTGTCCCGATAGTGAAGAATAAAACGGGGAATGTGGCAGATCTGTCGAATTATAGGCCAATTTCCCTGGCTACTATTACAGCTAAGGTGCTGGACTGTCTGTTTGATACACATATGGCCAGTCCCATAAAATTGCATGACGCACAATTTGGCTTTAGGCCCGGTCTATCGACAGAAACTACCATTTTGTGTCTCAAACGGACCGTCCAGTACTATGCAGATAGGAAGACACCGGTCAATGCTTGCTTCCTCGATTTATCGAAGACATTTGACCTGGTGTCTTATGACATTCTATGGGATAAGCTGTACCGAGAAACTGATGTAGATAGTGCAGTAACATCTTTGCTCAGGTACTGGTATCAAAACCAGACTAAGCTTGTAAAGTGGTCGGGGGTACTATCTGAGGATTACCGATTGAAATGCGGGGTGAGGCAGGGGGGGAATAACCTCACCTCGCCTCTTTAATTTGTACATAAATCAGCTGATCGTTGAACTCAGCAACACAAATGTCGGGTGTCACATTGATGGGCTTTGTATTAATAATATCAGCTACGCGGACGATATGATGTTGCTGAGTCCTTCGATCAGTGCTCTCAGGTGCCTTCTGCGAATTTGTGAGAGTTATGTGGTGGCTCAAGGACTCAGGTATAATGCTGAAAAGAGCGAGTTACTTGTGTTTTTAAAAGCACGTGGCAAGATAGGTAGGTACACCCTATGTATGTACCTTTTAATTTATCAATGTTCAAACTTCATTATTCAAGTATGATTACAAACAATTTATTTTAAAAAAATCTGTCACTTAAACTAATTAGCCTTAGATTAATAAGTTTAAGATATGGTATTTAAATCAATTAGCTTAGGTTTGAAATATGACCAACTCTTTGATTAAAGCACTTAGCTTACAGCCATTATATGCATGCCTAGGCGGTTAAGTCATTTAGCTTGGAACAAGAAATAATAAACCTAGGCGGTTAAGTCATTTAGCTTGGAACAAGAAATAATAAACCTAGGCGGTTAAGTCATTTAGCTTGGAACAAGAAATAATAAACCTAGGCGGTTTAGTCATTTAGCCTGGAATAAGAAACAATAATCATAGGGGGTTAAGTCATTTAGCCTGGAACGAAAAAAAGTAAAATATGGGTCATTTTGTATTAAGCGACATTTATCTTCGTTAAAAATAGGAATATTAGAAAAAAAAAAATCTGATTATGGGGAATATGTTATAAAAACAATAATATTCTTCTTTTTAAAAAAATAATGCGATTTGCTAAAGTTATTATTTTTTTTCTAAAAATCGAAACTTTAAACTGCTCTGGTGTAAAGTTTAAAAAATGTCGGTTAATACAAATAGCCCGGAACCCGTCATGTATACCTATGCCAAATGACAGTATTCTAGTACTAAGAGTCCCTGAGCTAACCGTAATCAGACAGACAGACAGACAGACAGACGGACATGATGGTGAAACTATAAGGGTTCCTTGTTTACTACGTTAACCTAAAAATGAGCTCGTTATAATTGCAGTTTTAAAAAGACCATGAATATAACCGATGATAACAAGGTTAAAGGCTACCGATTGCCTTATCTCTATAATTGAAACTGTTATAAAAATTCAAATCGGCCAAGTGCGAGTCGGACTTGCACACGAAGGGTTCCGTACCACCGTGCAGTATTTTGCAAATAAATGAAAATACTAAACGAAGAATATTATTATTATTCATCTTAAATTTTTTAAATCGCAAAGTTATTATTTACAGTTGCAGAAAATCACTCAAAATTAAATAAAATACCGTATGAATCGGCATTTTTTGTATTTGTTGATTATACAGGGTGTCAGGGACATCGACGCGAAGCCGGTTACCATGGATTCAGTACATGATTCTGAACCTTCTGGGTTGAAATTTATCGTCGGTTATTTAATAAAAAATCTGCTGTTTCATAGAAAAGTGCAATACCTACGCGGTCAAAATGTATAGAACAGCTGATTTTTTTTTAAATAACCGACGAAAAATTTCAGCACAGTAAGTACTGAATCCATGGTAACCGGCTTCGCGTCGATGTCCCTGCCACCCTGTATACAGTACTAGCTTCTGCCCGCGACTTCATCCGCGTGGGATAGTTACTTTGGGCTAACGCTAAAAAAAACCCCCCATTTTGAAACATTCTTCATTGGTGCTCCGCTCCTATTGGTCTTAGCGTGATGAAATATAACCTATATCCTTCCTCGATAAATGGGCTATCTAACACTGAAATAATTTCAAATCGGACCAGTAGTTCCCGAGATTAGCGCGTTCAAGCAAACAAACAAACAAACTCTTCAGCTTTATATCTCGACATCAGAGGCATTAGGTCGGATGTATGGATCCGACCAAAATGACTTTTTAGTACAGCGATATTAAGGTTTTGTTTCTCTTTTTAACAAACTGACTTTGGTATTTCTATCTCGTACCGTTGACAAGATACACACATGCATAAAGACGGATTTGCAGACTTTTTTAAATGTCTGGGAGGCATAAACTTTTATTTTAACTTACACCCCTGTGCACCAAATAATTAATAGTTTTATGAGCCGTATTTAAGTTTAAGCTATTATGCATATAAAATGTTTGGTCTCACATGCTGGTCGCTTCAGCAGATACGCCTTTATACATCTAAAGCTTACAATAAAATAATAGTACGTATCTTCAAATACAGCATTATGTTTAAAAAAATGTTGCTTAATGCTACAATGCATAAAGTCTGCTATCGATATGAGACGTTCTTGTTGTAATAACACCAATTTTGTAGTGGTTTTTTGTACTTTTAAGGAATTCCAACCTTATGCCTCCAAAAATGTATTCAATAATTTAAAATACTTGGTCGGTACTAAAGATAGTTTGAATATTTTCGTATCACATCGTGTCGTAATGAGCTCTCGTGGCGCGTGAGCGCATGGCGCGCGACATAAACCAATCATTGATAAATGAATGTGAGTTTTTTTTTGTATAACAGTGGTAAAATTATATTGTTAGTATTTGCGTTTAATTACAGTCATGGAGGACAACAGATATAAAGTAAGTCCCTAAATCAGCCTATAATATTATACTTATGATTGTTGCACTTGGCTGCACAACAAAAAAATATTTTCTAACGATCTTTTGAACCTAATATTTTTTATGTATTGTAGTTTAGACACCTAAAGATACTATTGTAAGCAAATTTGGATTGGGCAATAATAAATATTTTGTTATAGAAGTACCTATATGGGTGTGATTGATAATAACATACCTAATATAAATACGAGAGTAATTAACTATTTCGAACCTCCGACACAAAGAAGGGTGATTCAAGTTTAAAACGTCTGCTTGTCTATCTTAGGACAGACATTGGCTTCCAAATGCATGGACCGATTTTTAATGCAGTATTTTTTTCGAACGTCTTTCTTCTTAGAAAGTAAAAGTTAGCATAATAATGACCTAAGTAGGTACTTACAGGTATATTACTTGAGCAGAGGCTCCGATACCAGGATCTCTGTCCGCCTGGAAAAGGACTTTACCTTGCAAACGACCGTAGCTAAATCACGTTGCTCTTTGTAGCAATGTATTCATACGAGTGTGGAAGGTCGTGCACCTTGAGGAAATGGTGTGTTGGCAGTGCTGTGCAACGCTGTTGTATCCACTCTACTGCTGGTGCAGCGATTCCTGTCAAACCTACCGGGTTGGAAATGTGTAAATGATACCTTTGCTATTGCAAGCGCCTATAAGCAGCGGTAACCGCTTACGATCAGGCGAGCCGCATGCTTGTTTGCCACCTCAGGTGTTGTATTAGAAAATACTTAGGTACTTACTTGTTGTATTATTCTTGCAGAACACAGGGCCGTTGTAGATTACGGCAGTAATGACAGCGTTAAAGATAAAAATTATGAAACGAGGGAAGAGGATGACTCAAGTGTCCTAACATCACATAGCAAGATGCCTATTCTTACCAGAAAAGTCTAATAATGTTTTTATTAAAAACAATGCAAAGTTCCAATCAAAACACACTTAATATCATCACCTAATAAAAATTCAACTAAAGGTCAAGTACATGCAGAGAACGCTAGACTTCTGAATGAATAACAATTGAAGATCTTTGAGGGCTACATAGTTTATTCCTGATTTTTACAAATGTTTTTATTCACCCATCAAGAAAAGATCACGTGTAGAGAGAACAATGATTTACATTCATGAAATTTGTGAATTGAGTGTTGATTTCGATGCACCATGCACTGACCATACAATATTTTTACCCAAAACCAAACAGTTCAAAAGCGGTGGTTTGCTATGAAAAAAAAAAACGATATTTGACTTGACCGTGACAAAAATTACCTATAACCAATATTGGTTTTAGCGTTCGACAATAACCCTACGATGGCTGTTGCCTTATGTACATACTTGAATTATGATCATTGTTGTTATGAAATATAATATGAAATCATGTCTGTACAATGTCTAACTGCAAAGTTTGACTTATGCATGTACAATGCGGATAACAGATCAGAATGTTTTATATCTAAGATCTTAAATAATACTACATGTCAATATAAAACTCTAAGTTCATCACCCAAAATTGCAAGCATAAAGTCGGATGGAATCTTAAGCTTGAAGTTTTAATCAAAAATCTATTATATTTCAGGCATAACATCGGATTTATGAGATTTAATAAATAAAAAATTGTACTAAATTTATTTTAACAATTAGGGTGATGCTTATAATAAGAAGCGAAAGGTACTATTTTCTACCAAATATTAAAAAAAGAATACATTTAAATACTCATGTTTTAATAAAAATATGAACAAAAAAGATTGTCAGTTTTATTTTTGCTCTCCTGTAAAGTTCGAATTTTGTACATCCGACCTTATGCATCTGATGTCGAGATATATTAATATAATACAGATAAATGTACATAACATTCAGAAGTTTCAAATTTCGAACTTGTTTAGTTGTTGAGGTAAACTTCGTATAATGGTGACAACTTTTACGGCCCCTGTTGGCCATTTTGGACTGTAAAAAAATGGAAGTGTATAGTGTCGCAAGAATTCTTGCGGCACTCTAGTGGCGCTGCCTCGGCCCGGCTAAAGTGCCGTAAGCATTGCATTGTCACTGTCACTTGTTATTTTGTTTGATTGTTGAGGTTAGTTTCTTTCATCTATAGCCGGCTAAACTTAAGTGCCATAATCCCTTGGCTTAGCAAATGAAAATGGTTGAAAGGTAGGTTAAGTTAGAACTGTGACCACACAATGCACGAGAGGGCACAAGAGAATGTGTAATGTTTTGGAAATGTGGTGTTTTACAACGATCTAACCTCAACAATCAAACAAAATACCAACTGACGTGACTTAGTGACAGTGACAATGACAATGCAATGCAATGCTTACGGCACTTTAGCCAAGGCGGTGTTAATAAAGTGCTGGTAGTGGCACTTTATACACTACCAAAACATTAAATAAAAATTATTTGTTCTCTAATTGATGAGCTATGACAACGATACCCTATAATGGTGAAGTTAGTTTTTACCCGACTGCCCCAGAAGGAGGGTAATGTTTTTCGAGAGTAGCTCTGTAGCCTAAACGGCTTGATGGATTTTAACATAAGAGGTGTCGTTAGATTCGTCTTAATCGTAGAAGTGACATAGGCTAATACAAAAAAAAGGGAGGTGTCTAGGGCTAGACCTTATGCTTGGTGTGTCAGGGTAAGTGTGCGGAGCTGAAAATAAAGTCTGGATGGCCAATACTATTTGTTTAATAACTTTTAAAACTTTTACAATAATGGGTGGTTCCTTTTAATGCTGAATGAATATAAAACTAAGGTTGGTCGCTCTCGAATGATCCGGCGCACTGGTATATATAGGCTCGGGGTCGCGGAGTAGGGACCGAGCCGACCCCCCCCGCGCATTGCAGGGCTAGGCGTCAACATCCTCCCCCCTTGAAGGTACCTCCTTCAAACATACCTATGTCTGTGTCTAACAAAGGGCACAACCGATTTATTGCACGACGAATGATACCACTCGCTGTCCTTACGTCTGCTACTCTGGCCACTTCATCATTGCCCAAATGCAAGGCTTGTATTCGTCCGATTTTCCATTTTAAGGGAGGCAAGTTGTTATCCTTGATAATGACCATATCCCCAATCTGTAATTGAATATCCGCCTTACGCCATTTGGTACGATGCTGGAGCTCAGTGACGTAATCATGCTGCCATCTCATCCAAAAACATTGTCTCATCTGTTCCAATTGTTCGTATCTGTGGAGTCGATTGCAGTTAATATTTGACAGGTCAGGAGAGGGAAGAGCTATCAGTGGTTTACCGACGAGAAAATGCCCAGGAGTCAGGGGTTGGAAATCATTAGGATCGGATGACATGGGAAATTCAGTATGGCTTCTACTTGATTAAATAATGTGGAAAGTTCTTCATATGTCAAGTGCCTGTTCCCCAAAACTCTTTTAATATGAAATTTGGCAGATTTTACCCCTGCCTCCCATAACCCTCCAAAATTTGGGGCGTATGGTGGTATGAAGGCGAATTTCATACCTTCATCTGAACAAAACTTATTTATAATCTACTTTATTTACTAATAAGAATTTATTAAGTTCATTACTAGCACCCAAAAAATTTGTCGCATTATCGCAATATAAAGTGTTAGGTTTTGAACGCCGCGAAATAAATCTCCTGAGAGCCAGAAAAATGCTTCAGTACTTAAGTCACTGACAACTTCTAAATGCAGTGCCTTAGTTGTAAAACATACAAATAAACACAGATAGCATTTACTGATCCTACAACCGCGACCCTTTCTATCAGTTATGAGATAAGGCCCAGCTAAGTCGACTCCAGAAGATTCGAAAGGTGCCCCTGGATTCAGACGCTGCTTGGGTAAGTTCCCCATAATGGGCACTATTGACTTAAACCTAAATCGCTTACATACTATACAACTATTAGCTACACTTCTAGCTATTTTACGAGCATTAATGACCCAATATTTCTCTCGAACAGCCGATACCATTAGTTGACATCCACCGTGAAACAACTTAATGTGTTCGTGTTCAAAAATAAGCCTTGACAATCGATGATTGGAATCTAAAAGAAAGGGATGCTTTTTATCATACGGAAGAGGTGAATTACGGATACGACCTCCTACCCGCATTACCTTAAGTTCAGAATCCAAAAATGGGCAAAGAGATAATAATTTACTTTTTATCACATCTATTCAAAAAGACATAGTTTAATCCTCGTAAACAGGGACCAAAATAGCGTTTTAATCCCTAGGGACTAAAAGTGATTTGAATTTGGAATGTGGAAATTGTTAGTAAAAGTTCTATTCACCAAAGAGATCGATCACGAACATTGTATGAATAAGTAACAGGCTGGCAAGAGAGAAAGTGTGAATTTGATCAAAATTAAAATCCAAGATGGCGGATTCGCATTTTTTTTTTTCATTGTTTTCGACTGTGGTAAAGCCGATAGTGAGGTCAAAATTTTAATCCAAGATGGCGGATGCGAAAATTTTCAAATTTTTCGTCATGGGTATCGTTTTCGTAGTTTTTGACGGTGGTAAAGCCGATAGTGAGGTCAATATGTAAATCCAAGATGGCGGACGCGAAAGTTTTCCAATTTTTCGTCATGGGTATCGTTTTCATAGTTTTCGAGGGTGATAAAGCCGCTAGTGAGGTCAAAATTTAAATCCAAGATGGCGGATGCGAAAATTTTCAAATTTTTCGTCATGGGTATCGTTTTTCATAGTTTTCGAAGGTGATAAACCCGATAGTGAGGTCAAAATGTGAATCCAACATGACGTCTGCGATTTTATTTTTTTTTCATAATTTTTTTATTTTGTGTAAATCAGTGAGTAGGAAATTCGTTCCTGATGGGGGTCGGACCGCACACGTTTGTTTTCTCATAGAGGGTGATAAAAAGTAGAGTGTTCACCTCGGGAGCAACACTATTTTAAGCTCGAGTGATGTACTTTGAATCCCTCGCTGCGCTCAGGATTCTACTTTAGAATCCCTCGCTACGCTCGGGATTCTACTCTAGAATCCTTCGCTCCGCTTTGGATTCAAAGAAACACTCTCGCCTTAAAAATAGTTGTTTGCTCCCTTAGTAAACAATCTACTATTTATTACTTAGAGGCTTATTTGTTAACAGCTGATGATACTCATTACTAAATGAATCTAACTGCGACAATTTAACTAAATAAAACATGCTATCATTTAGTTCATCAGCAGTTAAATAACTACTAGTAAGTCTATTTTCACGATTCTTAATTCTACAATTCTTAACAAATCTAAGTACATAAGCTACTGTATTTTGTAATCTCTTCAGCTTAGAATAACGTGCAAATTCTATTAACGTATTTTTAATACTAGCTTCTGCCCGCGGCTTCGCCCGCGTGGATGTCGGAAATTATCCCACAGGAACGTGTAACATGTCCTAAATCAGCGGGGTAATTGCGTAGCACTTACAATAGCAATGGGTTTCATTTTGACAGTTCAACAATTAATTGCGTTATTTCTCGAACATAATTATTAACTTGGCGCTCTGGCGCGTCATCCCCTGGCTGGCCCGCCCCTCCACCCTCGTTCTGTGCGCCGTCGACTTAATATCGCAGGTCATTCTTATCGTTCTAACTTTTAAACTATTTGTCCAAATTACTTAGTGTAAAAGACAAACTTTATCTACATTAAATACCAAAAGCGATGAAGGTATTTATTTTGATAAGAATTAACTAAATACTCTAAAATATGCAATGTAAAAAAAGTATTCAATTTAACTGTATTTATTGCTCACTATTTTGGTTATAAAGGCTTCCACATAAAAGGTAGATATATGCTGTCGCGGACTTTTATTTAGAACTTTTTAAGACAAACAATCCCACAATACATTTTCTTCATGTAACTCTAACGGTTTAGGCAGCGCACGCAGCATACGGTGGAGGTCTGCCCGGCTTGGGTGGACCACCGCCGTGTCCTCGTGGAGGCGATCGGCGGCGGTGACCTCTCGCGTACGGCCCTGGTTCATGGCAAGCCGTCACCTCCTTCTGCAAAGCAGTAATGCTCGCGAAGGAGAAGGTGGAGCGCGCGAGGGAGTGGCAAAGGCCGCGCCCTACCAGCCCTAGCCGCCGCCGCCGTAGGAGACGTCCCGGGCGTCGGGAATTGATAGCCGATTTCCGGCCACCGTAGGCGCGGGCCTGCGGACGGAGAGCAACGGGCAGCTCGCCGTCCGATAAGGACCAGGCCCGGGTCGACGGCGCAACGTGTTCCACGCGCGCCTCAAAGAGATATCAAGGATCGAAGGAACACGTGTGGGTTTTAGTCAGTAAGAGTCTGACACGCCCTTCCGCTCCGCCCAGAGCGGGAGAAGTCATTGGATGATTAACCGCCCAAAAAAAAAAAGGCAGCGCACGCAAAGATAGATCTCAGAGGGCAGGAATTTTTCCGACTTACTTGATACTTATCGTTATATTATGGCCAAATCACATAAAATCTTTATAAATTGTAGCCTATGTGTTATTCTAATGTATTATTGTAAAGTTTCATCAAAATCCGTTCAGTAGTTTTTGTGTGAAAGAGTAACAAACATCCATCCATCCATCCATCCTCACAAACTTTCGCATTTATAATATTAGTAGGATTAATGTAGGGCAGTGTTTTTCAACCTTTTTCATGACTTGACCCCATTAGTATGAAAAAAAATTTTCGCGACCTCGACCATTCGAGAACGATTTGAACTCAGTCGAGATTCCCGCTGAGTCTAAGTTTCTGCAGCACGAAACCTAGCCTGATGTTCCCGAGTTGCAGAGAGCCTTGCCTCACGACCTTCCTCAGATTCCTGTGATCGAACTTATCTCATCCTTTTAGCATTTCTGCTACATTGGGAGAGGTTGGATCTTCTTCGAGGCATTCTTACAATAAAATAGTACTTACTACTTAACACACAGTTATTTAGTAAACACGTACTATCGTAAACAATTAAATTATAAATACTTACAGATTATTATACAGTCTAAAATTGTCACAGTTTAAGTAATAAGTGTTAAGACGTGTAAACCAAACGTACTAACTTTATAAAACAAAAGAATTGCTAGAAAAATTAATTACTAACCTGAGCTAATAAACTTATACTTAATAAAGAAAATCAAGAAAAGAAATGCCTAACCTATACCAAATACTTATAATATTTATATATATTTATATACAAACCCTAAATAAAAATTAAGATAAGTATACCGAAAATCAAGGAAAGAAATGCCTAACCTATAACAAATGTTCGATGTGATTCTTTAAATTGACATAACTTTTTTATTTATGAACCGATTGACATGAAATAAACACTAAATGTTAAGTGAAGCTTACTACAATATATTAGTGAAAACCGCATCTAAATCGAATAAGCCGTTTCTGATATTAGCGTGCACAAACACACAGACAAACAGACAAACCGACAAACAGACAAACAGACAAAAAAAATAATAATTACAATCTCGGGTTCAGCATCGATATAATAACAACCCCTGCTACTTTTTTTTCATATATTTCCATTGTACAGACACCACTTTTCTACAATTTTATTATACTCGTATGTATAGATATAGATAGATTTACATTTGTTACCAATGTGCATACGAGTTTCACTTCTGGTAACTGTACATTTTTTAATTTATGCTTATCTACCCTTGGCCAATCAGTCTCTGATAACGATAGAAAGGATGGCCCACTCCACCATAGTTTCTGTACGGACTCATTCATTTGATCTACGCCTCGTGAAATGTAATCAGCTGGGTTTAAATCGGTTGGTACGTGTCGCCATTCACTATCTTTCGTTAAATGTTGAATTTTAATTACTCTGTTGGCAACAAACACCTTTAATTGTTTTGAAACTGCGCGATTAGTACGCAACCACCCGAGCACGATCATCGAGTCTGTCCAGTAAACATAACGAGCTACATCACAACGCAAGGAGTGAGTCACCCTTTTTCCCAACTCGGCGGACAATAACGCGCCGCACAACTCGAGTTTAGGAATAGTTAGACTTTTTAATGGAGCGACCCTTGATTTAGCGCAGAGTAACTGAACATGGATGTCTCCGTTCCGATTGATTGAGCGTACATAGGCACACGTTCCATATGCACACATAGAAGCATCCGAAAAAATATGAATTTCAATGTGTACGGCGTGTTCACACATGACATGCCTAGGTACTTCAACACAGATAAGAGAATTCATGTTTTTAATAAAGTTATGCCACGAAGTTTGTATTTCCTCAGTTACGGGGTCGTCCCACCCATATTTACAAAGCCACAACTTCTGTAAAATTAATTTAGCCTTTATCACAAATATACTTATAAGACCTAAAGGATCGAAAATCTTTGCAATAGAAGATAATATACTTCGCTTGGTAATTTTTTCATGGTTTTCTATTTGTACACAAAATTTAAATACATCAGACTGAGGGGACCAAGTTAAAACTAAAGTGCTAGTAACCGTTATGAATTCAGTGATTGATTGCACTTCATTTGACTGGTTTTCACAAAATAACTTAGTAGCGTTTGATCTAAACTTTCGTAAACTAAATCCGGCTGAACTTAAGGTTTTAGTAATAAATCTACAAATTCGATTTAACCCTTCCTCCGTCTGATGTCCGGTAATTAAATCGTCCATGAAAAAATCACGCTTAATTATTTCCTTAATTTCCAAATCATCACACTCATTTGATAGCTGCAAAAGACAACGAGTACTTAGAAACGGGGCAGACGCGGTTCCGTACGTAACCGTGTTTAACCTCAAATACGTAAACGGCTCGTGCTCATTGTCCCTCCATAATATCATTTGCAAATGTCTTTGACTTTCAGATATTAATATTTGCCTATAGATATATCTTTTCAATGTCTGACGTCATCACGAATTTATGTTGCCTCATCCTGAGCAATATACTAAATAGATCATCTTGAATCACCGGACCTACCATTTGTATATCATTTAACGAATACCCACTACTTGATTTCTGTGATGCGTTAAACACTACACGAAGTTTTGTTGTCTCACTTTTTTCGCGAATGACTGGATGATGCGGTAAATAATATGCAAAGGTCCCGGCTTACAAGTCTCAGACAAGTGATTCAATAGTTCATATTCCTTTATAAACGCCGTATAGGAAGTTCTTATACTAGGTTGTTTTTTAAACCTTTTTTCTAAATTATTAAACGCGATTTAGCTGTTCCTAACGAATCGCCTAATACGGACGGAGATGTGTGGAATGGCATCTTCACACAAAACCTACCGTCACTCATTCTACTGGTATTTTCTAGAAAATGTTTTTCACAAAATTCTTTTTCAGTGCTATACTGTTTTTCATTTATATTTAATACTTCTTCAATTTTCCAGAATTTCTCTATTTGATCACTAATACTTCTAGTTAAATTACATTTAACTTCATAACTAGGAGCATTCCTACTATACACTGGACCAGTGACAAGCCAACCTAACTTAGACTTCTGCAGTGTGGGGAGACCCTTACCTAACCTTACTTGTTGACCGGTCACTAAATCCCAAAACAAATCTGCTCCTATTAATAAATCTACGTCGGCAGGTTCATAAAATCTACTATCCGCCAAATCCACGAATATGTCACCCGGAATATTCAATTCATTTACGTTTACCTTTACATTTGGTAACCTATTCGTAATTTTTGGCAAGATCATGCAGTTAACTTCTACCGAAAAATCGTTATGCATTGAACCTATTACTAACTTACAGCTATTTGCTATTTGTATCTTACTATTTCCTATACCATAAATATTCATATTTTGATTATTTCCTGTGAGCCTAACTTATTACATAAATCTACAGTTACTATCGATATTTGGCTACCAGAATCTAACAATAAGCGTACTACATAATGTTTATTATCTATTTTGCTAAATACTTTAACTAACGCAGTTGAAAGAAGTACGTGTTTAGCGGCGATCGTAGATAAGGAAACCGGTTCCGCTGCGAGCTGCGCCGGCGCGGACGCATGTTGCTTAGGCGCAGTGATCGACTCGGCGGGCATTGAAGTCGTTGCCGGTTCGATTATCGCCTGATGCACACCACACCGCTGATCGAGTTTACATTATTATCTGCTGGTTGAGGTTTAGTTCTATGCAACAGGGAATTATGTTTATACTTGCATGTTTGACAGCCAGGTGATTTGCAATTATATGCGCGATGACCCGTTTTAAAACAATTAAGACACAATTTATTTTTCGAAACAACTTCGTTTCTTTCTGCCAAACTCATAGAAATAAACCTCGTGCATTCAAACAAGCGATGATCTTGATTACAAACGACACCACTCGAGGGACGATTACTGCCAATTTGAGCAGACGCAACCAAATTAGTGGTTCTTTCATTTTTACTATTTCCACTTATTTTACACGACCTGCTAGATTCGATTACGTCAGCTCGATCACGTAAAAATTTAAAGAATTCTTCGAGGATAAGCACATCTCCTAAGGAACTTTTATATTCCTCCCACTTTCTAGAAGTTACATTATCTAGTTTATTTACGGCTAAATAGATTATTATGGTATCCCAGTATTCTACCGGTTGCTCCAAAGTCTTTAAGCCTCTTAGATTCTCAGTTATATTGTCAATCATAAAACGCAATGATTTTTCAGACTCTCTGGTAACACTTTCTATACTAAATAATGCTTTCATATAATTACTTATTAGCAGTCTTTTATTGTTAAATCGTTGACACAGTAAGTCATACGCAACGAGGTAATTATCTGAACAGAACGACAATGAGTTAATTATTAATGCAGCGCTACCCTCTAATGATGATCTCAAGTAATGGAATTTATTTATTGTATCAATATTTTCGTTTTTATGAATTAATGCCTCGTATTTATCTCTATATTCTAACCAATTGCTACAAGTTCCATCAAACGTGGGTAACGTAATAGTGGGTAATCTTATAGAACTAGTGAATGCATCGGCACTTTCGAAACTTCTAGATTGTCTAAAAGATTGATGGGCTATACTTTTTCGTTTAGGTTGAACTTCTAATGTATCTAAAATGTATTGACCTTGAGAAATTAAAGAATAAAATTGACCTTCGATCTCGGAACGAATCTTCATTTGTGCGCTCGGATCATCACATTCAATATCAATCTCAGACTGTAAATCATCGAAAACAGAAAAACATGCTTCTAATTTAGTTAACCTCAATCGTAACTCTGCAATTTGCATACGATTTAAAAATTGTCAGTCTACCCTTTATGCAACTACGCCGTTTTATTGGCTTTTTTATTTTATTGCACCTTTTCCGGCCTCTAAAGGCATTGTATAATACGACAAATCCTACGTTGTGTAATTAAAATAAACGATATCCAGGTTCTATACAAAAAAACACCAGAATAACAGAAACTTTACCACAAATCTAACAATATCGGCACTAGGAAACGTAAGTAGGTAGTCAGGAAAAAATGGAATGGGCTCACCAGTTGCTGGCGTACAAATATCCCTTTGGTATACTCTCTCTTCCCTTTATCCTTTAATCCTTATATCCTTGGCTTTGTCCTTCAATATATTCCCTTTTTGATTTGCACAATTTCGAATATCCTGATATCCTGGTCACGGCACCAAAATGTCTAGGGCTAGACCTTATGCTTGGTGTGTCAGGGTAAGTGTGCGGAGCTGAAAATAAAGTCTGGATGGCCAATACTATTTGTTTAATAACTTTTAAAACTTTTACAATAATGGGTGGTTCCTTTTAATGCTGAATGAATATAAAACTAAGGTTGGTCGCTCTCGAATGATCCGGCGCACTGGTATATATAGGCTCGGGGTCGCGGAGTAGGGACGGAGCCGACCCCCCCGCGCATTGCAGGGCTCGGCGTCAACAGGAGGGGAAGGTTTTTTTTTAAATAATTTTCAACAATATATCAAATAAAAGCTGTAAATGAGTCAATTCCAAATTTAGATATATTAATAAAACTAAAAAACTTGAAATAAAGAAAATTATTCAAAAAACAAAAAACCCGACTGCAAAAACATAACTGAAAAGAGAAAAACAAGCATTATAATCTATAGAATTTTGGTATCGCAGGCGGGGACAATAATAATATAACAATAATAACCGGAAATATGGTGTACCTAACTTTTGTTTGTTATTTTCTAAATCAAATGTATGGAACCCCTTTAATTTTATTTTTTTAATAATTTCTTGTCATAGCGGCAACAGAAATACATAATGTGTGAAATTTTGAAATGGCTACCTATTACGGTTCATGAAATACAGCTCGATGACAGACAGACAAACAGACGGACAGCGAAGGTTTAGCAGCGGTGCCAAACGGAACCCTATTGCCAACAATAGGGTTTCGTTTGGCACCATTCGGGAACGGAACCCTAACAATATCAATCTTCCTAGCCTTTTTCCCAACTATCTTGGGGTCGGCTTCCAGTCTTACCGGTTGCAGCTGAATACCAGTATTTTACATGGAGCGACTGCCTATCTGACCTCCACAACCCAGTTACTGGGTAATACGATACCCCTTGGTAAGACCGGTGTCAGACTTTCGGGCTTCTGACGACTCGTAACGACTGTCAAAGATCCACAAATGACAGCCGGGACTAACGGCTTAACGTGCTTTCCGAGGCACGGTGGAGTCTCGGTATGTGAAAATGGTTACCCATCCACTGACCAACCCTGGCAAGCGTAGCTTAACCTGATGGATCGATCCGTGCGGCTTGTTATTACCGAGCTCCTCCCTAACAATATAAAGACTTTAAATAAAACTGTGAAGTATTCTATTTTAAAACCATGGATTGATCCATGGCCCTGGTTTACTACGATGCATCCGGAATCGCGATAATATGCATCGGAAATCCTAACCATGATATAAAATTCATTCACGCTATAATGGCTTAACGCATTTGGATGAAATTTTCCATATGGGTAGACCATGACCTGGTTAGGACATAGGATAATAATAATTCAAAAGTCATTTATTCAAACTAGGCTGAGAATCAGCACTTTTCGAACGTCAACATTTATTCAAACTAGGCTGAGAATCAGCACTTTTCGAACGTCAACATTTATTCAAACTAGGCTGAGAATCAGCACTTTTCGAACGTCAACATTTATTCAAACTAGGCTGAGAATCAGCACTTTTCGAACGTCAACATTTATTCAAACTAGGCTGAGAATCAGCACTTTTCGAACGTCAACATTTATTCAAACTAGGCTGAGAATCAGCACTTTTCGAACGTCAACATTTATTCAAACTAGGCTGAGAATCAGCACTTTTCGAACGTCAACATTTATTCAAACTAGGCTGAGAATCAGCACTTTTCGAACGTCAACATATTTAGTATCTCTATAGTTTGTATCCCGGTAGTTCGTTCCCGTGGAATAATTTCCGACCTGATGAAAAAATACCGTTAGTTACTACTTTTGTGCGTATTGGATTGGTATTCCAGTGTTCACTTAACGTTATTGTTTATTGCAAATCTGTTGGATTACAACGTTAATTAACGGGAATTTAGAGCAAATAATGATTAAATAAAATAGGATATTGTGTGCCACCAAGCTAAGTATTATGACCGGAGATAACTTGTAGAATGAGCTGGTGTCCCTACAGAGGGTGACAGCTACTTCGCGGCAGAATGATGCCACGCTGGACAAACGAATTTCCCAGCAACTATTAAAAAACCAGCATACCTTCTGTAGCTCTACACACACTGCATTCGTTATAAGTTCAGTGTAATAGAACAATCATTATTAAGTAAAGTACAAAAGTATTAGGTGCTCTAATTACCCGTTTCTTTATCATTTTATACCCAGCCCGATCATTTCCCTGTTCGACTTCTTATGCCATCGACTGAGCATCATTATTTTACTTTTATTTTTTTTGCATGTTACTTTTACAACGCTTCCACTCCCAATGACTTTAGCAGAACGTTATCCGATTTCCATGGTAATCTAGGTTCCAAAACAAAAGTCTACCGTTTACCATTGACTAAATATTAACCAAATGGATACCGCAAGCAATGCCTGCTGTTTATTTGGTCCATAAGTTACCAATGTATATAAATGTATTGTATTAAGGTGTATAGTAGGCTCACTGACCTTGTGCATGTGGGCGGAGCTAAACGCCCTACTCTCCAATACGTAAAACGTGCAACGGTGGCGCACTACACTAAAACGACGATCAAAGACTAGACAAAGGCGCAGACATGCGCACGTATGTCGCATTTTTTGCCTAAGATTCCTAGTCCTAAGAGAAGGAATCGTAGGCAAATCTGAAATTGTACGCCGACTACCATATTTTGACCCGCATATTATTTTAAATACTTTGTTTGTTTTTTAAGAACATTCCTGGCAATAAATAAAATATCGGTGTGCGTGTGTTTGTAATTCTTCTTATGCTAAATGGCTTGACTGATTTAGATGTTTTTTTTTTCAATTCTTTTTGTGTCACTTGGATGGTTCTTAGCTATAGTTGGACGCGCTGTTGGGAGGCGCTGTTGTCGCATGACAACGTCTGCCTACCGGGTCTGCTAGTTATATTTTGGTGCCGATTCTCTTGTCACAAATGCCTCCAAACTAGACTAGAAATAGATTGCACTGAGTTATTAGTTTAGTGAAAATGAGAACTACGTGGGGGCGTGGGGGCAACGCCGGGGCGCCGCCGCCGGGGCGAGAGTACTTGCCTTCCAACCGTTCTGGAGAACGGAGCCTCCAGTTTAGGAACTGTCCTTCGTTTCGTTTAGTTGTCGTATGGTATAGTGTCTGATAGCAATGGAGTTAAGACGTCGCGGAACTGTATTCGATTCGTTGTGCTATGTACGTTGTAGTTAATGGTGTTAATTGTAATTTGTGATCATTGTGATAATTTGTAATTTTAATAAACAGCGTGTATCGTATCCAGTGTGTTGTCATTGCACGAAACCCATCTTCTGCCCACATGATATCTGAATCTAATGGAATAAATCCTGACGATCCGACAAACATATTAATCAAAAATCGATCGAAAATGCGCCAATCCAACAGGGGCGCCAAAACTGTGGTAAAAGTTAAAGTAAGTCGTGTCACAGGCGTCGTCGGCGTTGAAGCAAGACGCCCGGCACCGCAAAACTTAAAAAATAGACCACAGAAACGCTCATCGAGTTCCTGGTAGAATACAACTGCGCCCGCTCACAAGTACTCACAACCCGCTCAGACCGTTTGACGACCTAAACCTACGCTAATCAGTAATTTCCTCAGTGCACCACCCTCAGAGAAAGATTATAATTGTTGCGCGTCTCATTTGTTGCAAAGTTGCGGTGCGCTGGGTGGTGCACTTGTCTGTCATGCTCGAATTTGGCGCCCCCTAACGGTGTCGCCCGGGGCACGTGCCCCGTACCCTAATTACGTAATACACAATCAATCAATTGATAACACGAAAATAACTAAAAAAATACAAGAATAAATTATAATTAATAAATACATATTATACATAATAAACAGAATAAACTTTGTAAGAGGAGAAAACGAAACATTCAGAATGCAGTTATTAAGAAGGCGGTCTAGTTATTGAGTTAAGATCTGCATTCAGGTCATAGTAACACACATCATCATAGTCAATTATGGGAAATATTAGGGACTGTACAAGCATTGCCTTTATGTGTGATGGGAGAAGGTTTTTCTTATCGCAAAATGGTGCGTCCTATCGCAAAAATAATGTGAATTTCGTCCCCCTTTATGAAATCCATAAACCCCTATAACTCAGCATATCATCATTATCATCATCATATCAGCCGAAAGACGCCCACTGCTGGACATAGGCCTCCCTCAAGCACCGCCACTTCGACCGATTCTGTGCTTCCCGCATCCAGCGAATTCCTGCGGCCTTTACAAGGTCATCGGTCCATCTTGTGGGAGGCCTTCCAACGCTACGTCTTCCGGTACGTGGTCGCCACTCCAGAACCTTTCGGCCCCATCGGCCATCTGTTCTGCGAGCAATATGTCCTGCCCATTGCCACTTAAGTTTGGCAATTGTTCGGGCTATGTCGGTTACCTTGGTTCTCCTGCGGATCTCTTCATTTCTGATTCGATCACGTAGGGAAACTCCAAGCATAGCCCTCTCCATTGCTCTTTGGGTGACTTTTAGCCTTCTGATAAGACCCATTGTGAGCGACCACGTTTCAGTGCCATAAGTCATCATTAGCAACACGCACTGGTCAAAGACTTTCGTCTTGAAACACTGTGGTATGTGGGACGAGAAGATATTGCATAGTTTCCCGAACGCTCCCAGCCGAGTCGGATTCGACGATTGACCTCTTTCTCGAAGTTGGACCTACCTAGCTGGACAGTTTGTCCTAGGTAAACATACTCGTCTACAACTTCGAGCGTAGCGTCACCGAGCTTTATGAGGGCGGGTGTTACATGGGCATTTGACATGACCTTTGTCTTGTCCATGTTCATTTTAAGACCCACTCTTTTGGAGGCTCTACTGCGGTCATCGAGCATTATACTGAGGTCCTCCATGGTCTCAGCCATGATAACTATATCGTCGGCAAACCGAAGGTTAGTGATATACTCGCCATTGATGTTGATGCCTAGCCCTTTCCAGTCCAGTCGCAGTCAATTCCCGACGCCCGGGACGTCTCCTACGGCGGCGGCGGCTAGGGCTGGTAGGGCGCGGCCTTTGCCACTCCCTCGCGCACTCCGCCTCCTCTTTCGCGAGCATTACTGCTTCGCAGAAGGAGGTGACGGCTTGCCATGCCCTCTCGCTCCGCACCATGGCCTGGACCAGGGCCGGACGCGAGAGGTCACTGCCACCGAAGTTTGACAGCACTAAGATTGCAATGAGTTATTAACTTAGTAGTTTAGTGAAACAGGGAATTTTGTTATTCTGAATTTGACGATTTTCACCTAAAAATTTTGATTATTCGAACTAAATTTGACTATTTTTTTTTACGCGATTAAAAAGGAATGGAATATAAAAATTAGTTGTCATGAACTAAACTTCACACCAACACTTCAGGTGCAAAAACAGTACTGTATCTTTTTTTTTATTTTGCTTATAACTCGAAAACGGTGCGTCCTATCGCAAAAATAATGAAAATTTCGACCCCCTTTAGGAAACCCTTAAACCCCTTTACCCCAACACAAAGGTAACAAATTTTCGTATTTTCCATACAAAAAGTTAAAAATTCCATACAAAACACGTCGACGCTGCCCCCCTGCGCGCCTCTGGACCTAAAAAAATTCACAGAGTAGAGCAAACAAGTACCACGTGGAGTCGCGAGTTCGCGACGCAAATTCGATTTTAGATGTGTCAAAGTTATTTTTTAATTTAGAGATATTTTTTTGCAGAATCTCAGATTCTCATAGCCAAAAGCAAGTAATTTTAGTGATAGTTTAGTTCGGTGCACAAGAGAATCGGCACCAATCAAGATTTATTTCTTAACCTTCTTACCTACGTAACTTAAGAAAATATTTGGTGCCGATTCTCTTGTACACCGAACTAAACTAACTAAACTACGACTAAAATTCCTTACTTTTGGCTATGAGAATCTAAAAGCTATTCTGCGGAAAAATATCTCTAAATTAAAAAATAATTTTGACACATCTAAAATTGAATTTGACAGTCACGTCGCGACCGACGTGGTACTTGTTTGCTCTACCCCGTGAATTTTTTTAGAGACAGAGGTGCGCGGGGGGAGCAGCCTTGACGTGTTTTGTATGGAATTTTAAACTTTTTGTATAGAAAATATGATTAAATATATTATTACCTATGAGTAGGGGCATATGGGTTTACGGGTGGCAGAGGGGGTCGAAATTTCCATTATTTTTGCGCTAGGACGCACCGTTTTCGAGATATAAGCAAAATAAAAAAAAAATACAGTTTTTGCAGCTGAAGTGTGTGAAGTGTGTGTTCATGCCAACTAATGTTATTCCACTCCTTTTTAATCGCGTTTAAAAATAGACTGATTTAGTTGGATAATCTAAATTTTTAGGTGAAAAACGTCAAATTCAGAATAGCAAAATTGCCATTTTCACTAAACTAATAACTCAGTGCAATCTTAGTGCTGTCAAACTAAAATATAGTTAAGTTGTGTCACCTTAGTCTATTTCAGAATGGGAAATGCTCGTTTGACAGGACTAAACAAATTTTAGTGATTTAAAAAAAATTAACTTTAGAAACTTTAAGAGGTGCTTTAGACCATCAAACTGAATAACTTTAACTTTAACTTTGAAATCGCGAAAAAAAAAAACAGCTGTCCCATACAGTTTAGAACAGTAGGTATTAAACTTTACTATGGAACAACAGACTTTTTTTTCGCGATATCAATGTATGTCCCAAAGTAAAAGTTATTCAGTTCGACGGTCTAAAACACCTCTTAAAGTTTCTAAAGTAAATTTTTTAACACCTTATATAGGTACACCTCTGCCTAACCCTTCGGGGAATACAGTCGTGATGTTATGTTATATTTTACATTTACATTTTTTTAGTTTATATTGTAAATTGTTAATTTGTATGTAATTGTCAATGTAAAAAAGTATTAATAATTGTACATCAAAGAACAACTCAACAATAAAGCGCCTACGCGCACAATCGATTTGGACTCTCTGCAGCAAGCTCGTCTATCAACGCACACTAATACAACAAGTTCATAAATATTCGCACTAACACATACGTATGCGCATACTCGGTCGATAGCCGGAGCGGACCAGCGAGCGACACAGCCATCCCGTCTCAATGCTCACGGGCGACTGCCGCCCGCGTCCCGCGCAGAGCCCCTCTGACCCTCTATCTCTAAATGGGGACATTTTGTTTAACAAATATTGATTGATTTACAAATGCAGTTTCAAATTTGTAGTACATTTAATCAACAATTTTTCAGTGTAATTTTTTTTCCAATCGTCAAAGCCGTTTAGAAGTAGTTAGGAATATTAGCCAAAAATAGCGTTATGGTAAATATTTTTTTAAGGCAAAAGTATTAGTCATACGAAAAAACCCGGTTTCAGATATGTTGTAGATGAATCTATAGCAAACATATATTTTTTTCAAATCATTTAACTAAGCCGTTAAGGAGAAGATAGCTTTTTAAAGTGACCGTTTTACGGTACTAAACGAGACGTAGGCCCTTAATGAAACGGTGCATGATAGCCTGTACGAGAAATGGTCATCATATTAGTGGTCAGCAGCTTCAATATCATTAGGATTGTGCCGGAATATAGCAGTTCGTCGTGGACGTGGTACGACAGCGGCTCCCCTGACATCATCTGTCATCAGAAGACAGCCGCCACGCAACCGTCCATGCGACGCTCTGCTAGAGTGACTGGCACCAGCCAGTGTCACTAGCATCCTCTTCTGACGTTCCTAGTAACTTCGAAACTAAACTAAACGGCGCCACTTGCAGCTCCGTCATATTTATGAGTACAGTAAAACAAAAAATGATATTTAACAAATCCAGTTAAGACTAGATTTTTATCATTTTAATTGCATCGAGACAAAACAACAAAATTGACATAAATTACGAAGTTTCAACTCTAATTCCGTGGATTAAAGTTTAATTTTAACTGTAATTTTGTTCAGATAAACGTATTTTTCCTTCTGATAATATATTTTGATTTCAGACTTGGGACCCAGGCATATTATTTGGAGCGATAAGGTTGAACTAAGTACAATTAAATTACCTAAATGTGTGCGTGCGAGCGTTATGCACCTATGCACAGACCGAGGTGTAGTTTTGCATGCTTTTACTTGGTTTGAGTCTTTATATTAACATTTTCATGAGATGTGTCTTATGTATGGATACTTTATAGGTAAATAGTCTTTGTTGCGACCTTTTTATATATATTTATGGTTTTTTACTCTTCTTTTAACATTTTGTTTTTATTGTATGTAAAAATTAAAAGTCAGTTGTGTCAGCGATTCGTGTTTTATTATATCTTTAAAAATACAGTCCACATTTTGCCTACATTTTTTGGTCCTATCTCGCCGTAACATGAACACGAGATCCAAAACGAAGCAGCTGGCACAGCTCCGGGCTACTGACGAAATGCATTCGGAGCCGAATGCGCCCGTCGTGGGTGGGCTCGGTCGGTCCCCTGAATTGGACCCCTTTTCGACCGAAGTCACGCATACACCCGCGGCCGTCGATCCGGTCTCCGTAGCATCTCGCCAGAATCCCACTATTAGCACTGAACCTGCTAAATCAAGTTCTAGATCTGTTGTATCAGATTCCTCATGGACATCAGCCACTATCAAGGCACGTAAGTTGACCGCAGAGGCACTTTTAGCTAGAAGATCGCTGGAAAGGGAACAACAACTGCTGCTACGTGAGCAGCAGCTCGCCGAACAGCGGCTAGCTCGCGACCAGCAACTCGCCGAACAGCGGCTAGCTCGCGACCAGCAACTCGCCGAAGAGCGGCTAGCTCGCGACCGTAAGCTCCTCCAGCAGGTAACACGAGTGGAAGAACTCGAGTTGTTAGCGAACCTGGCGTCGCAGGAGGCTGATGAAAACTCAATTCGTTCGGTGAGTCAATCCCGTACTCAATCTTGGGTTCACGACAGTCGTCAATTCCCACAGAATGACCTACCGCGACAAGACATGTTGACATCCTACGATTACCCTATTTTGACTGGAGAAACTCATTTCATGGAACCGAATCATAATCTTCATGCAACAATAAAATTAGGCCCGTTGAAAAGTCACACCAAAAATTTACAAGACCTGAGGTTGTAATGAATCCAACAAGCATTAATTCACACAGGTTTTCTCATAAATATATAGAATTAATGCCTTTTAGTGGAAAGGCTACTGAATGGTTAATGTTTAAACGCACTTATCACGACACTAAACATTTGTTTACGCCTACAGAGAATCTCGCTCGCTTACGCTGCGCGCTACGCGGGCGTGCACTGGAGAGCGTGTCTGCCTTGTTGTACACTGCCGAGCGCCCTGAAACAGTGATGGAGATGCTGGAGCAAACGTTCGCACTACCCGAGATTATTGTGTTACATGAGATTTCCCTCGTCCGAAATTTGCCTAAGATAAGCCATGACCAAAGAGAGCTTAATTCTTTTGCGTGTAGGTTACGTAACTGCATAGCCGTCATCAATAGTTTGAACTAAAAAGAATATCTGTATTCTATTGAAATATTCCATACTGTACTTAGCAAATTAACTCCAATATTATACAGTCAGTGGAAAGATTTTGCTTACCGTAGCGACCGATCCGTACCAAAACTACAAGTGCTGTCTACATTTCTGGATATTGAGGCCGATAAACAGAATAGGTTCGGTTTAGTTCCGGATTATGCTAAACGTCCTAATGCTTACCATGGCGGCAGTGATTTAGTTCGACGTGAAAGCATGCACGTCACGTCAACTGGTAGCACTAGTATAGGGTTTTGCCGGTACTGTAAGAATTAGCACGAATTAACCGAATGTAGGGATTTCAAGGCTCTACCTTTAGATGATAAGTGGCGTTGGCTGAGAGATGTTAGGATTTGTTTCAAGTGTCTTAACAAGGCTCATCGGTGGAAGGCTTGCAGAATCACTCGATGTGGCGTCGACGGCTGCGAACGTTTTCATAATCCGCTTCTGCATTCAGCGTTGCCTATTCATGCGACCCACACTGTCAAGAAGGCCCCTACTGGTTTACATTGCATCTCACCTGATGCTGATGATCAGGCTCGAACAATAACCATTTCCAACATTACTGAGTCTGTATTATTGAGTAAAAATATTTTGAGAAACACACGGGGTTGAGAACAACCCCGTGTGTTTCTCAAAATCGTGCCCGTAGGAGTAACCGGCCCTAGTGGAACGTATGACACGTACGCATTACTTGATGACGGATCCACGGCAACCTTGATTGACTCAGAGGTGGCGCGTCGTATCGGTGCAACAGGACCTGTGGAATCAATCAAGGTCGACGGTGTTGCTGGAATGTCAACGCACAAACCTATCCAACATGTCAGCTTTTCTATCAAAGGTAAAAATTGTACTGATACATTTTCCATCACTAATGCTAAAGCTATGGACACACTATCTTTGTTCACGCAAACTATTACCCGAGACGATTTTAAATATGAGTGTTCTCATTTAACAGACTTAATCGATCAGCTTACACACGTCAATGCGACACCCAAAATTCTTCTTGGTGCTGAACATTGGTTTTTGACAGTTACTCGTAATGTGAGAGAGGGTTTTAAAAACCAACCTATAGCAACCCGTACAGCTTAAGGATGGGTATTGCACGGGAAATGTAGTAGTTGGACCAAGCCTGTTCGTTTCGTGAACCACGTTCCTCTCGATGACAACCACAGTTCTGACTTAGATAGTCTTATCAAAGACTACTTTCGTCGTGATGCCATAGGAATCTCAAACTTAGAAACTTCGTGTTCCAAGCAGGATAAGTATGCTCTAGAAATATTAGAATCTACAGCGAACCGTTTACCATCAGGTAGATTCGAAGTTGGTCTGTTGTGGCGTAACGATATTCCAGATGTACCCGACAGCTACCCTCACGCGCTGTCAAGATTTTTAGGTTTAGAAAAACGTAACGTTGGAAAAAGGATATGCTGAGGAGTGCCCCAAGGACACGTACCACAACGCGATTAATTCATCAAATCATATTAATAAAGTTCGTTGGTATTTACCACATTTTCCGGTTGTACATCCTCAGAAAAAGAAATTACGTGTAGTCCATGATGCAGCTGCGAGGACCTCCGGGGTTAGCCTCAATTCCCTTCTTTTTCCAGGACCTGACTTGCTACAATCCCTTCTCCATATTTTGTTTCGATTTCGCGAAGCGTGATGCTTTGACTGCTGACATAAAGGAGATGTTTCCTCAGATCAAAATGAGAGAACAAGACCGAGATGCCTTACGTTTTCTTTGGAGAGAGGATCGTAGTAGCGAATTGAAAGAGTTTAGAATGACCTCTGTAATTTTTGGTGCTGTATGCAGCCCTTGCACGGCTCTTTACATTAAAAATCGAAACGCACAAGGACTACAGACGTTGTACCCTGCAGCAGCAAAAGCTATCAGAAATGATCATTACATGGACGATTTTTTAGGCAGTATGGATGACGCACAGGAGGCTTCGCAGCTTGCAGCTGACATTATTACAGTTCACAAGTCAGCAGGAATGGAGATGCGTGGTTGGGTTTCAAACGAGCCCGCCGCACTCGCTGGGGTTCCTGAAGACCTGCGTGCTGCAACTCCCAAACATATTCACGTAGGGTCCGAGGACGTCGTCCGAACGTTAGGTCTTATTTGGCATCCTCAGAGCGATACCCTCAGTTTTCGGAACGAGTCCCAAATCGATAGCAATGATAAACTAACTAAGCGTAAAGTTCTATCTTATTTAATGTGCCTTTATGACCCCCTTGGTCTCTTAACTCCTTTTGTAATTCAAGGACGCATATTATTTCAACAAACATGGAGAACAGGGATTGACTGGGATACCGAGTTGCAATCAGACATTGTCCAGAAATGGTTATTTTGGTCGCGGCAGCTGGCGAATATTTCGAAAATCAAAATTCCTAGATGGCATAAATGTGATTTTAAAGATAAAACTATTACTGACAGGCAGCTCCATGTATTTGCTGATGCAAGTGAGCAAGCATATTCCTGTGTCGCATACTGGCGTTTCACTTTCTTAGACGGTTCGGTGAAGCTGTCACTCATTGGTGGAAAAGCGCGCTTAGCCCCTCTAAAGCCCACATCTATACCACGTTTAGAGCTGCAAGCTGCTCTGATTGCTGCTCGTTTTGCTAATACAGTCATTACCGGTCACGACGTTCAAGTTAACCATACATACTTTTGGTCGGATTCAACCACCGTTTTAAGTTGGATCCGAAGCGATGCTCGAACCTTCAAGCCATTTGTAGCCAACCGTGTCAGTGAGATTACTGAGTCAACAAATGTAAATAGTTGGAGATATGTGCCCGGTAGTTTGAACGTAGCAGATGATGCGACAAGGTTAAAAGACGTGACACTGACTTAAACCGTTGGCTATCCGGACCTGAGTATCTTTTATACCCACAGTCCGAATGGCCTAAACCACCACCAACTTTTGAAACCTCAATCGGTTCAGAGGAACTGAAACCCTCTAAAGCGATTGTGGGTCTCACAAGTTGCGATCAGGTTCTTTCACCGATAATTCCAAATCCCTTACGGTTCAGTGAATGGAATCGATTGGTGCGTGCAACCGCGCGCGTTTACCAATGCGCGGATAAATTTCGATCTCTTTTAGCACGTTAAAGGTCAAAATTCTAAAATGAACACTAATACCTCTTCTTCCAAGCTTTCACCATTGACTGGTTCAGATATGCAGAAAGCAGAAAACGTAATTTTAAAGAAGACTCAGATTGACAGTTTTGACCCAGAATTAGCCGTGTTGCACGACCCCAAACAATCTAAGATACCTAAAACGAGCAAATTGCACTCCTTGGCTTTGATACTAGACGAAGAAGGCTTACTTAGGCTGGACAGCCGGGTAAAATATATGAAAAATATGGACTACAACACCACGTCTCCGATTATACTTGATGGTCGTCATCCAGCTGTTCGCCTCCTAATACAGTTCTACCACCTGAAAGCTGCTCACGCCTTTAACGAACTAGTCTGCAATGAACTAAAACAACGTTACTGGATCTTGAGATGCCGTAGTGAGGTCCGGAAGACATCAAGAAATTGCGCATTTTGCTTGAAACGAAAAGCAGCACCTCAAACGCCAGCTACAGGCGATTTGCCTGATGTGAGACTTGATTGTGACAGTCGTCCATTTACCAACGTTGGTTTAGACTACTTTGGCCCTGTGGATGTGGCTATTGGTCGTCGTAGAGAGAAGCGATGGGTGGCACTGTTTACATGTTTAACAACGCGAGCAGTGCACCTAGAGATTGTAGCAAACCTTTCTGCTGACTCCGCCATCTCCTGTTAACGTCGGTTTATGGCCCGTCGAGGAGTTCCACGAAAAATCCTGTCAGATAACGGCACCGCTTTCATTGGGGCAAACCGACAGCTAACAGATTTTTTTTGCGACGCTGTGCAAGATTTTGTTGCAAATAATAAAATTGAATGGAGCTTTATTCCACCTGCGTCGTTTTTTATGGGTGGCTGTTGGGAGAGGCTCATACGCTCCGTGAAAACAGCCCTTCACGTGACTTTAAGAGAAAAAGCCCCACGAGAAGAACTGCTACAAACGCTTTTATTAGAAGCAGAAGCAATTGTTAATTCAAGACCTTTGACATAATATGTTGCAGCTAATAATGAATATCAAAGCCTCACACCGTTTCATTTTTTAATAGGCAGCTCATCGAATCAGCAGCTACCTACACCACTGGACGACAGCGTTTTTTCATTAAGAAAAGAGTGGAAAAAAGCTCTTCGCCTGTCTGAGATTTTTTGGTGTAGGTGGCTCAAGTAATATCTACCCCTTCTCAAGGCAAAGAAGCAGCAAGGAGACAAATATCATAAGGCTGTTGACGACGTTGTCTTGGTCGTGGATCCCGACCTACCCCGCGGAGTGTGGCCAATGGGGCGCGTGACCAAAGTGTACCCGGGAAAAGATGGGGTCGTGCGCGTAGCTGACGTAGTCACCAAAGGCGGAACGCTGAAGAGGCCCGCTAGAAAGTTAGCTGTACTGGAAGGGCTCCAGTAGCTGTGCAGCTGCGCTACACGGGGGGGATGATGTTGCGACCTTTTTATATTATTTATGGTTTTTTACTCTTCTTTTAACATTTTGTTTTTATTGTATGTAAAAATTAAAAGTCAGTTGTGTCAGCGATTCGTGTTTTATTATTTATTTAAAAATACAGTCCACATTTTGCCTACAGTCTTTGTTTAAGTTGCATCCAGTACAGCTGGACGATAATGTTTTCGATAACTCTTTCAAACCAAGCATAACAAGTTGATAATATTATTTTCAAAAAGATAATAATTTACACTAACAGTATAAACATAGATGATTACAATTTAAGCTGCCCAATTCCTGTGCTAAACTTTCAACTGCTTTGACTAAGCTTTGAGAATTTTCAAACGTGGTTTTCTTAACTAGTTGTGAAACGCAATCGACGAGATTTTGCGTGAAATAAGCACGTGGAATACAGCCGTGATGTTATGTTATGTTAAGCACGACATCTGTCCAACTTGAGTAACTTACGATCGAATCGGTACCTACCTACTCAAATTGAAGAAAACTTAAATCAGAAACAAAAATATGTTTATGTAGGGTTTAAGAAGTGATCAAATTGAAATTCTCAATTTAGAAACCGTCTGTAAGTATATCTACAGGTCACATTAAATTAGCTAGCGAAACTCCGCCATTATGATATCGATATCGAAACAATGATAAAACAAGAAAGAACATAATTTGATGGTTTTTTTGTGGGGTCATCGACCGCAGTTAGTGTAGGCCACAGATATAGACATCTGTGGTGTAGGCAGTCACTTAAATATTTTAAAAAAGTATTATTTTTTTGTGCAAACTTCAGAGATGCAATAATTTTCGATAATATCATCGCGTCTGTGAAGCTTACACAGAAACAGTTTTTTTAATACCAAAAGAAAACAGATTTTCTCAACTCAAACTTAAAGTTACAAAACTACCAGCGGTCGTTGACCCCCAAAAAACTTAAAAATATTTTATTTTATCGTATGTAGATATTGTAGATATCGATACCCATTACGTGCGCACAGTTTCGCTAGCTAATTTAATTGCTGCTGTCACTGTATAGATAAAGATAGATAATAATATTACAACGACTTTTAACCTTTGAATGATGTAATCTTGCAATTCTTTAAAACGAAAACATCTAAATGTCATCAAAAAAAAAAAAAAAAAAACGTGTGTCATTCTTACCTAACTTCTACACTATTTTCATCTTTAATATTCTTAGTGTCTGTACGGTGAGTTGTTCTAAACCAAACAACGGATATAGATGCGGCTGTCGCCATTATTTAGAGAATGTACTCCTGTAAGGTTTATTATGTTTACTTCATTATGAATAAGTATAGAACAGACATAACGGTGGAAAATTGAAATGTCGTAAAAGACAGGGAATTAAATGTGCCTTACAACATTTGAAATTTCCACCGTCGTTATTTTTTGCCTTATCAATAGATTGTACCCGTGCGGAGCAGGGGGGGGGGGGTCGCTAGTCTGACATTATATTAAAAACATGCGATGCTATCAATTGTTTATACTAGGTACCGAAACATTGACATAATACAGGCTGATGTTTTTAAGTGTGCGTAAATGACTAAATCAAAAACCATAAGAACGAGTCTCAATGCCGATTTTGATGAAAACTAAAACGGCATCATAAAATTTTTGAAAAATCCATTTTCTAATCTATTGATTATGTACATTAAAAAAATAAAACTATTATTGCTCCATCCGATAGTGTGGCTAATATGGATCCATTCTGGGAATGAATGACACACTTATTTTGTCGCTTTAAGTTACTTAAGGCACACACTCACCGGGGCATTCGTCTGTAATGTAACAATCCAAGATTCCACTGTTACGGCTAGGGCTTTGCAAGTCGACGGCGCAGGCCGTGACCTGCTAGGTAGCACAATATACACATGGACAGTAGGGAAACTACGAAGAAATCGTTCGAAACGGCTCACTCACACAGTCGCGCTCATTTACGCGATCCTTAGTGCTCGTCGAAGTGCTGTCAGTAGCGGGTGCCATGTTGAGCCGAGTGGGCGCCACGATATTTAAAAAAATGCTACGTGTGTATTGCGTGTCATACGGCAGTTTAAAAAATGCTACGTGTGTATTGCGTGTCATACGGCAGTTTAAAAAATGCTACGTATGTATTGCGTGTCATCCGGCAGTTTAAAAAATGCTACGTGTGTATTGCGTGTCATACGGCAGTTTAAAAAATGCTACGTGTGTATTGCGTGTCATACGGCAGTTTAAAAAATGCTACGTGTGTATTGCGTGTCATACGGCAGTTTAAACTCGGCTTCTTTAAAGTCGGAGTTTTCATTTTTTAAACTCCCTGCTAATCTTGAAAGGTAAGAATGATTTATTGTTCGTTCGGAAAAGTGATGAATGTGATGATGCTCAGCCTAGTTTGAATAAATTACTTTTTGAATGTGAACATGACACGAGTTATGTAAGATGACACGAGGAGGTAACCGGCACAGTACCTATAAATATTTTTCTCAAACATGCTTGGAAATTCGAACATTGTTTTGACAATCGAAATATTTTTTATTTTTTTATTTATGTATTTAAAACTGGAACTAACTTTTAACTTCATCCAAGGAGAAAAATTTTCTTTGTTCGTCATTGGTAATTTACAATTAATTTACTTGGTTTGAATTTCGTTTTAGAAAAGTACTATTCAAGCCTTGGCCGAAACCAGGCATTGATGGACTCACGTATTATAATCATTGGAATCATTAATACATCTCTCTTAGTTAGATTTGTTCCAATAAATGGAAAAGTTTTTAAGGAACAAATCTAAGTTAGAGAGATGTTTTAATGATTCCAATGATTATAATTCTGTAAACACATATCTTTTATAGTCGCGAATCATATTTTGATTAAGATATAACCTGACACTGACCTGCAAATTTAAAAAAACATAAGAATATTTGAATTTCGCGGGCTACAACTAATCCACATTAATATTAAACTGTTTTTCATGCTATTAACTACTTTTTTTGTTAGTGACGATTTCTACCAGTCAACTCAAAACACTTTTCAATTTTACAAACATTAAGAGTGACCAACCCTACCGCTCCAACGGAGCGTAGGTAATTATATCAACAAATAGGCCTAGTTTCCCTACTGTCCATATGTTTACTGTGTAGGTAGTGTAGGCAGAAGTAACACGGCTAGGTCGCAGGTAAAGGTTTATTGCTCCCAGTGAGGGAGCGCCTTTACAGAATTTGTTTCATAAAACAAAACCATAGGCAGGTGGAAAAACACAGATGTATAGTTTTTTTTTTATCTAGGTATTTGATACCACCCTGACGAATACTAGAGGACGGGACGTGGTAGGCTGAATCAGAATGGACCCCTATGGAACACGACTGGTCAAGAGCCCGCAACATTGTAACAGAAGACCGAATAAAGTGGGCTATCGACACCTTTCAGCCATACAAGTCGGCAGGGCTGGATGGCATCTTCCCAGCCCTACTGCAGTGGGGGGTAGATCATCTGACACCACGGCTCGTGGAGATCTACCGAGCCTGCATAGCACTCAGGTATATACCTCTTGCATGGCGCGAGGTGAAAGTCATCTTTATACCCAAACCCGGCAAAACCGATTATACACAACCCAAGGCTTATAGACCTATAGGCCTCACATTCTTACTGAAAACCCTCGAGAGACTCTGTGATAGGCACATCCAAGACGGACCTCTCCGGATAAAACCATTGCACAAACAACAGCATGCGTACTCCACAGGCAAATCAACAGAATCCGCGCTGCACAGCGTGGTTTCTAAAATTGAATGTGCAGTGGACCATAAATGCTCAGCACTGGCCGCCTTCATTGACATCGAGGGCCCCTTTGACAAAACCATGTTTAACAGTATAAACATGGCTCTCGACAGACACAGAATAGACTCAACCCTGAGCGGCTGGATCACCAACATGCTCAAACTGAGAGCTGTACAAGTCACAGTAAATGACACTACGAGGGCCATCGTCGCGAAAGGCTGCCCGCAAGGGGGCGTCCTCTCGCCGCTCCTATGGAACCTGGTAGTAGACAGCCTCATCAAAACACTCAACGACAAAGGTTACTTCACCGTAGGCTACGCCGATGACGTAACCAGAATAATAAACGGAACCCACGAAAACACTCTATGCAACCTCATGCGTCAAGCCCTGAGAATTGTAGAGGAATAGTGCAACAAGCACCAACTCTCGGTGAACCCCACAAAAACCGAACTGATTCTCTTCACAAAAAAGAGAAAACTAACGACGCTACAGTTACCACGATTCTTTGGAACAACCCTAAGCCTTTCAACTGAAACCAAATACTTGGGCATTTATTTGGACAAACAACTGAACTGGGCAAAACACACGGACTACATCACTACAAAAGCCAGCATATTGCTGTGGCAGTGCAAGCGGCTGCTTGGCAGGAATTGGGGGATCAGCCCTAAGGTCACCCACTGTTTATACACTACAGTCATCCGACCTATTATCACATACGGCTCACTGGTCTGGTGGCCCAGGACAGACCTGAGCACAGCCCAAAGAGATCTCGAAAAACTGCAGCGACTCGCTTGTGTTGCAATCACGAGCAGTATGAGAACTACACCCACCGCCGCCCTACAAGTAACGCTGGGACTGCTGCCTTTGCACCTCATTGTGCGAGAGGAGGCGGGCTTGGCCGCCTTTAGGATTCATTTATCAGGAACCCTTAGCAATGACTCCAGAGTTAACCACACACGCATAAAGGAAGATGCGATCAAACGACGACCAATGACGGCATCACCTTGTGATAAAGCCCCGAAAACACACCACTTTCAAAGGCACTACAACATTGTACTTACAGAAGAACGGTGTGACTACTCAGGCCCGAAAGAGATGAGAGTATACACTGATGGATCGAAAACCGACTCCGGCACTGGAGTCGGAGCCTTCTCACACGACTTCAACATAAATATATCCTGCCCGCTGGGGATGTTCAACACCGTCTATCAGGCGGAGTGTGTAGGCATCATACAAGCGGTCCATGCCCTAAAAGCCAGGAGAGTTACGGATACACACATACGTATACTCTCCGACAGCGCTTCAGTTCTCCAATCCTTACAGAAAAAATGTATAACCTCAAAGCTAACACTAGAATGTCACAATGCCCTAGAGCAAATAACGTTGTCTGGCCGCAACACGGTGACACTACAATGGATAAAAAGACACAGCGGATCGCTAGGCAACGACGCAGCAGACGAGCTTGCTAGACGAGGATCCAGCACGGCAGTCTGCGGACCTGAGCCTATTGTACCCATCCCCTTCAACCAAATACGCAGGTGGCTACAAGAGTTCACCCACACACAAGCGGAGTATTGGTGGGCCTCGACACCGGGCTGCAGGCAGTCCAAAGAAGCTATGCCATCATTGGATAGCGGACTAACCAGACGTTTACTACGCCTGGACAGGAACGGCCTGCGCCTGGTGACGGGGACCATCACGGGACACTGCTCGCTGAGCAAACACTTCCACACAATAGGCATAACGGACAGTCCTCTGTGCAGGGCGTGCATGGAGGCTGAGGAGACCGTCGCGCACGTGCTCTTTAAATGCACAGGCGTCACCCAGATTAGAACACAAACCCTCGGATCACCCAGATCTTTCACGGATGTTCTGAACAGGCCAGGAGTTTTAATTAACTTCTGGAGGGAGGTGGGCTGGTTGGAATAACCCCTCCCAGCGGCCGCCATGGCCCACGCACAATGGTCCACTTGAAGGACTAAGTGCGGAAACCAAACCCCCTAACATAGAACAAAGATACCACCCAGATTTTTTTATATATGGCTATGATATTTTTTGTTCAAATATCGATTTTTTCTCAGATTTGGCTATTCACGCACTCTTGGAAAATGCACCCTGAATAAAATCAATCTTCCTAGCCTTTTCCTAACTATCTTGGGTCGGCTTCCAGTCTAAACGGATGCAGCTGAATACCAGTATTTTACATGGAGCGACTGCCTATCTGACCTCCACACCCCAGTAAATGGGTAATACGATACCCCTTGGTAAGACTGGCGTCAGACTTTTGGGCTTCTGACGACTCGTAACGACTGTCAAAGATCCACAAATGACAGCCGGGACCAACGGCTTAACGTGCTTTTCCGAGGCACGAAGGAGTCTCGGTATGTAAAGATGATCACCCATCCACTGACCAACCCCGGCAAGCGTAGCTTAACCTGATGGATCGACCCGTGCGGGTTGTTATTACCTAGCCATGAGCTCCTCAATCGAATCGCTTCAAAATGCACCCTGTATAACTGTACGATATTCTTATTTGGAGCCACTCTTATCAGAGGTCCCCCAGGTTATCAATATGGCCTGATGCCTGTATTACTATAAATAAAGCTTCACGTTTGTGGAAAACCAGTGATTTGCTAATAAATCTCACGAGCGGTCACCAGTGTGGACGCATCATCTGCCTCTGTTGAAATAACGTAGTCTGCGGTATAAAATGTATAGAACAGAGGGTGTGTTGGCCTTGTTAGCGCTGTTAGGGGTGGCGCAGTCTTTCTCCTGGGGTGAGTACAACAGGAGTTGTTTGTCGTGTTTGAAATTCAACGATGCTATTGTTATGTTTGTTATTTTTTATGTTTTTTTTTTACAAACTCTATATTTAGCTTTAAAAATATGGTAATCCGTAAACTTATTTATTCCTTATACTTAGATTAAAATTCTAACCCCCTTACTAATAAACGTTGTATATCGCCTGTACAGTTACACACCGATTTCTCTCTTTCAGTCGTCAGTAATTTGACATTTGAAAGAAGAAGACAAAGCGTTGTGTAACTATACAGACGCTGTATAACGTTTATTAGTAAGAGGGTTAATCTATCCATACTAATATTATAAATTCGAAAGTAACTCTGTCTGTCTGTCTGTCTGTCTGTATGTTACCTTTTCACGGCTAAACTACTGAACGGATTTCGATAAAAAATTGGCAAGGAGATAGATGGCATCCTGGAGACGGACATAGGGTACTTTTTGTCTCAAAAATAACCCTTAAGGGGGTGATATAAGGGATGAAAGTTTGTATGGGAAATCCAGTATTTCTTAAGTTAGGTACATAAAAATTCAAATTTATGCTTTTGGTTTAGAAATAAAGAATTATTCTATTCAGCGTTTTTGTAAAATCATCCCCTAAAGAGGTAAAAAAGGGGATGATTTTAAAATTCACATGTAATATTGTTTTTTTTTTACTTTTTTCAAGAGATTTAAAAGATTGGATATATAATGGTAGTCCGAATTTTGAACTACGATATAGTATTTATTTCATTAAAATCGGCCCACTCTGTCAAAAGTTATTACAATTTAAAGTCATAAACAGACCTTTCAAACATTTAGGTATTATGTTTTCAATGGCGGCACTAGAGCCGTGTCCGGTGATAATAATAGTAAAATACTTAAAGTATTATTTTAAATAAGGCATTTAGAATCATATAAAACTGTTTTTTTATACCGGATAAGGTGTGAGTAGGATTTGCGCCCTGAGGGTTTCGTCTCAAAGCTGCGCTTGCTTGGCTGCCCGAATTTCCCAATCTGGATTGAAGAATGAACTTAACTTTTCAATTGAAAAAGAACTTTTAATAGAGTAATAATTACAAAAAAAAAAACAACTGTCTTCCAAAAAAAAAAGCTACAAAGTGAAAAATAACTTTAATTTTTGCAGTCGCCGTCTTTCGTTTAGAATTTTTGTTTTTTGCCACCGATTTCCGAAATTAAAGTTATTTTTCATCTTTGTTTGGAAGTCGGTTGTTTTTTTTTCCAAAATGTTTTTATTTTTCACTTTTTAGATTTGGTACAGCTACCCCATATAATTTCGAATACCACTACCTGCAATGTAAACAAGAGTGACATGTTTGATTTTCGTTACAACTCCAAGAGACCCAAGTTCTAAGTTTTTGATATTAATATTTCAACTTGATGATTCCACGCGTTCCTGAGAAAAAGGATCTTTACAGACAACGAAGTCATCCTTTAGGGTTAAAATTTTTCATTTTGAGGTAGGTACGGAACCCTAAAACATATTTATCTGCCTGTAACCTTTTTTATGCCGCAATGGCTGAACGAATTTAGATGAAAGGTGTACGGATAAGCCATGACTTGGGTTAGGATATATCCAATACATACATAGGTCATACCCGTATCCTCTGAGTTCCGGTAGCACGTTCCTGGGGGATATTTACCGACATCCTCGCGGGCGAAGCCGCGGGCAAAAGCTAGTACTCTATATATACTTAAAATAAAATTGTAGCGAAGTCAAAACTGTACATTGAATATTTTTTAAAAAGAGTAATTACTACTAGGTCTGGGATCGATTCTAATGCCGAAAATATAGTTTTTAGAATTTTGGCTGTTTGTCTGTTTGTCTGTATGTATGTTCCAGCATCACGCAAATTCTACCGGACAGATTCTGTTAAAATTTTGCATAGATAATCCCTATAACTTTGGTCAAGTATAGTATAAACTACCACGCTATTTGCTATGGGGGATGTGCAATATTACATTATGTTCGTATTTTTCTCCGCAAATTGTATTGATTGCTTTGCAATATACAGTTTGTAAGTTCGAATCCCATGTATTGCTTTTTTTTTTGTGATTCTTTTTTTTTACATTTTGTAATAAGTACGTATGTTTTTGTTTTATTTTTTGCATTATGTAATAATAAAAATGTAAAAAAAGGGGAATAAAATGTTCGTAAAATGTATTCTATACTTATAATAAAATCGTAGCGAGGTCAAAACTATACATTGAATATTTTTGGAAAAAAAGTAATTGCTATGGGGTCTGAAAATGTTGGTCATAGGATCTCGTACCTCGACTGTTAACTCCGGGACGGGAATTCTAAAATTCTAAAGTGATAAAATTCTATTATAATGCATTTCGTCGAGACTTTCCAATAAGGATGATGACTAAAACTAGTTTTTTGTCTGTCAGGAAGATTATTATCAAATATTGGACACGTATTTTCTTTTTTTAAGTAATCATAATATTACGACGTAGCGAGTAGCGAGCCCCCCACTCCCCAACTTTAATGCGTTTTATCTAAGTAATTTTTTATAAATATGATAAAGCAAGAAATACGTAGAGCAGTGGTGGACCAGTGGTAATGTTCCCAACTTACGAATTGTAGGTCGTGGGTTCGAACCCAGGTCAGGCGCTTTACTTTGTGTAAATAATTTCATCACCACTGCTCTCAAAACGGTGAAGGAAATCATCGTGAGGAAACCAGCATGTCCTAGAACCAAAAATTCGAAGACATGTGACATCTACCAACCCGCACTGGGCCCGCGTGGTGGATTACAGTCCACTCCCTCTCACAGAGAGGAGGCCTGTGTCCCAGCAGTGGAAACATTATAAGCTGATTATGTATATAAGAAATACGTATCAATTTTTTTTTTATTATCTTACTGACGGACTTAATAAAGAAAAGAAAGAAAGAAAGAAAGAAAGAAAAGAAAAATAGGTTTATTCATCACAGAAACACGTGCATACAAAAAGACATGAGTAAAAAAAAAATAGAAAGCAGAAATAGTGCACGTCATGACTGTGATAAGAAGGCTTCCACTCAGCATAATGCTGTACTAATATGTATGTAATAGATTTTTTTTATCCAGGCATTATCCCAATTATTATTGCTGACGGGAGCGAAATAGCTTCTTTAGCGTGCAAGCCAAACACTATCATGTCGTGCTGACCACAGTAAACGCAGCGTGTGCATTTTATTTCAAAACATAGAACGCAAGTGAAACACCGACTGTTTAAAGTCACCATTTTGTTTCATTTTCCACAGGGTTTTCACTTTCGCTAACGTTTCCGTCATACGAATCGAAAACTAGCGATAACGCTTGTCAAAAAGTTTCACTTGGCTACGCATCTATAGAAGTTATCGTTCGAGGCTGTCGATTCGTTTCACGGAATCGAATGATGTTAACATTGTCTAGCTAATTTCTATTCGTTGAATTATGATCACGTGACATTTCGATAGCTTTTGTCAATCCCATAAATTTTTGACTTTTCTACTAGCGTTATCGCTAATCGAATGTTACTTTTGTCTAGGCCCTCAGGTTTGAAATTATGCTCGTAGCCCGTCTTAGTTCGTAGTTTCGTACGTCTATCATCGCCGCGAGTCGCGAGCCAGCATTTTGTTTCGTCATTTGTGTAATGTATGTTGTGTGTTTATAATACTACTACTACTACAACCACAGATGGCGTTGCCCGTCACGAAAAGAATAGCTCCGCGAATTTATTTATTATAAAATATAAACAGTGACATTTTAGAGTAAATAAGTTATTAAAAGTACAGTCAATAATCCAACTCATGTGGACAAATGTTTGTGACCACTGATACAAAGCCAATATTGAAAAATAGTGCGAGTAAAATTACAGTGAACAAAGACATCCTTACATAAATTATAAAACAAAGTCCCCCGCCGCGTCTGTCTGTCTGTCTGAACGCGATAAATTCAAAAACTACCGAACGGATTTTCAAAAGGTTTTTTACCAATAGACGGAATGATTCATGCGGAAGGTTTTAGTATATAATATAGTAAAGTATATAATTGTGTAAATTGGCTGAAATATGATGATTATTGTTGAAGATGTCGGAAAAAATCACACCGACTGGGAGCTTTACTCGCGTGCGCCACGTAAACCATAGATGATACATAATAATTAAGTTTTAAAGAATGGTCTTAAAAAGTTCAACAAAAAAATCTTCTAAGGATGACCCACAGTAACCATTATTATCCACCATTATAAATGTAATAAATATAGGAAACAACAAAAACACAGTTCCAATAATATTAAACTAAGGAAAGAACGTGGTTTTCTTATAAATAAATTAAATAACTTTCAAATTAAATTAGAAGACAGTAAGAACATTTATGAGTTTGACACTCAACAATTACAGTCTGAAATTCAGGTACTAGAAGCATCACTACAGTCACTCTATACCAAGTATGTAAGATCTGAAAAACAAATCCAAGAGCACATCCTTGCTGCGAATGAGTTAGTGGAAATGTGCAACTCAAATCCAGACAAAGTGGACACGCTGACTCTCAGAAGCCCTCAATCTTCATTGCAAAGGGAATCCAATCTTGGCACTCTCCAACCTGAGGCAACAGAGGTCCCGTACCAGTCAGGAAATGCTCAGATCTCTATTCCCAATAAAGATACACCAGATGCACAAGGGCCATTGCAAGTAGTTCATACAGTAGCTAGTCCTCTCCCTTGTAGTAGTAAAGTTTCTTACTGTTCCATCATGTTTTCTGATAGTTTTGGAAAAGGCTTAGGTAAATTACTTAGCAACAACCTGAGTCATTCTTCTCAAAATTATTGTATGCCTCAGAATTCCTACAAACAAATAATGTCTTCAATAATTAACAAGGAATATGATCCTAATGCCATTATTACTGTTCTTATAGGTAATAGTCTTAATGTTAAAAAAGATGATATAAATGATAGTGTCACCGAGCTATTGAAGTTAAATTGTAACAAAATAATTTTGTGTGCTTTTCCCTACTTTGAGCACTTGTCAAACAGGCAAAACAACTACATTAGCATGTTAAATAATTACATGCATTTCTTAGTTAGTCACCATAGTGACAAGTTTATATTTTTTGACACCAACATTTTTGTTGATAAGCTAAGGTCGACTAGGGATACAGTGTATCTGCCCATTAGTTTTAGACGTCAAATAGCTAGGCTATTAGCTTTTAATATTAACCCAGACATAATTAGTATGTCGAAGTCATCTATAATTAGCACAACAATTAGTAATAGTACTAATATTAATGTAAATAGTTTAAACTAGTTTGTAAGACAACAGAAGGTACCACTAACAGTATAGTTACACTTAATAATAAAAAGGTATTTTCTAGCACTAAATTAATTAACTGTACAAAAGGGGCTAAGCAGAAATCCTTGAAATTATTTCATCAAAATATTCAAGGTTTTTCTTCCAAACAATTGGAAATTGAATTGTTTTTAGAAAAAACAATGTATGACATTATTTGTTTAACTGAGCATTGGTTAAAAGATTATGAAATGTTAATTAACTTTGAGAATTATAGTGTGGCCAGCTGTTTTAACCGAAAATCAATGCTGCGTGGTGGTTCACTAATCTTAATTAAAAGTTCTATTAAATCAAAAACCCGTAATGACATAGTTGAACTATCGGTTGAACATAGCATTGAACTGTCTTGTGTAGAGCTAGATAAGCATGTCATAGTGTGCGTTTACAGACCCCCAAATTATCAAAACTACTCCATATTTGAGTCGGTAATGGAAGATGTTTTGGCAAAACTTGCAACTGGTAATAAATCAGTAATTATCTGTGGTGACTTTAACATTAATATTTTAGAAAACAATTCAAATACCAGTAGATTTTTAAATTTATTCAAATCATTCAATTTATTAAATGTGTTTGTAGAACCAACCCGAATAACTACGACTACTGCTACATGTATTGATAATGTGTTTTGTTGCTGCGACTATTTAGATAAAGCCATCGTTAATTATCTCCCTTCTGATCACAGTGGTCAAACCGTAACTTTTGAGTCCAACATACCAATAAAAAAAGTGCAGATACAATTCAGACCTATAACAGCTGTTAATTTATCTTTCAGAATTTGATAAAAATTTCATTGTTATTTCCAAAGCTATTTTGACCGGAATCATATTAATCCTTATCCAATTAAATACAAGGTGGCAGGGACATCGACGCGAAGCCGGTTACCATGGATTCAGTACATGATTCTGAATCCCCCTGCGTTGAAAATTTTCGAAAAAATCAGCTGTTCCATACATTTTGACCGCGTAGGTATTGCACTTTTCTATGAAACAGCAGATTTTTTTTTAAATAACCGACGAAAAATTTCAACGCAGTGGGGTTCAGAATCATGTACTGAATCCATGGTAACCGGCTTCACGTCGATGTCCCTGCCACCTTGTATTTAATTGGATACGGATTAATATGATTCCGGTCAAAATAGCTTTGGAAATAACAATGAAATTTTTATCAAATTCTGAAAGATAATAATGGTTACTGTGGGTCATCCTTAGAAGATTTTTTTGTTGAACTTTTTAAGACCATTCTTTAAAACTTAATTATTATCATGTATCATCTATGGTTTACGTGGCGCACGCGAGTAAAGATCTCAAAAGCGTTTTTATTCGCTTCTCATTTTTCGTCATGGGTGTCGTTTTCGTAGATTTCGATGGTTCTAAAGCTGATAGTGAGCTAAAAATGTAAATCCAAGATGGCGGCTCTGAAAATTTTCTTATTTTCCGCCATGGGAGTCAAATTCAAATTCAAAAGTCATTTATTCAAACTAGGCTGAGAATCAGCACTTTTCGAACGTCAAAATTACATAAGACAGTCCCCCAAAAACGCCCGCCCTTCACCACTTCCTAGTGCTTTTGCTGGAGAGAAGAAGAGGCGCAACAAACTCCGCAGCAGCACAGCTGTCTGTTCAGTTAGAAAAAAAACTTGATTCTATACAATAGTATGCAAATAATTTACATTACTCAACACAAAACATTATATAAAATATATTTGCCATAATGACAGCTAGCACAAGCCAATATACCAACAAAAAAAAATATCGAAAGCTAAACTCAAGCAAAAATAAATGCTAAAAACGTAAACAGAACTTAATACCCGAATTATAATAAAACTGTAACTCGAAGTCACATAATTATGATAAACTAGGACCATCGAAGTAAAAATAGATCAACAGTTAGGCAAGAATAATATAATGATCTACTGTCGAGGTCGCTAGCTAACCACATATTGCAATACATACATACATATTGAAAAAAATATCGGAGCCACCATCTTGGATTTCCATTTTGACCTCACTATCGGCTTTAGATCCATCGATAACTACGAAAATGACATACATGGCGAAAAATGTGAAAATTTTCACAGCCGCCATCTTGGATTTCCATTATGACCTCACTATCGGCTTTAGAACCATCGAAACCTACGAAAACGATACCCATGACGAACAATGAGAAAATTTTACAGCCGCCATCTTGGATTTACATTTTCACATCACTATCGACTTTAGAACCATCGAAACCTACGAAAACGGCACCCATGACGAAAAATGAGAAAATTTTCGGAGCCGCCATCTTGGAATTCCATTTTGACCAAATTCACACTTTCTCTTTCTCTCTACCGAATCAGAAGAAGACAGACGCAAGTATAAAGCCGCGTTAAAGAACTACGATTCAAATACCCGTTTACTTTGTCACACTGAATGTCGCAACAAGAAAGTAGGGCTTGCAAAAACCGTTGATATTTTTTACCGGTAAAATAACCGGTAACAATATTTTTTTTACCGGTAAACCAGTAAAACGGTAATGGAGGTATTTTTTTAAAATTTCTTTGACAATATTTTTTTTTGTAAATTAATTATTTCAGAAGCCTAAAATGAGAAAATAAATAAATAAACTTGGATGTAAACGCAATTATTTATTTTAAATATAATACAGTTGCGATTCATTTCATAAAAGACAAGCAAACAATAACATAAAATATTTTTATACTTATAAAACACCCAACACCGTTGAACACAAGCAAAAAACAAAGACAAAATAAAGAAATATCGTCATACGACACAAACGACGTCAAAACTGTGAACCATTTACATAAAAAGGAGACGTTTCATTTTTGTATGGGACTCCGGCCATAACATGTACACTTTAGAAAACCTGGGAAACGAACCCCTGAATACAATAAAGGCATTTTTTTTTCATAATATCTAATATTTTTTAGGCACTAAATAAAAACCGAAAATGTTTGACGTTTGTCAGGAGAAATAAGACCATCGACAGCCAGCCATGACAGGTTGGTTGGACAGATGACGTTTACATAACTTTGCCTAGAACTGTCAAAACTGTGTTTGTTGTTTACGAAAAACTTTTTCAATGTACAGACATTCTATAAAAGTAGTGACAAAAATTGTCGCTACTTTTATATAGCTTAGATGGTTTGGTCATGTTGAGAAGATGAATGAAAGGCGACTAACAAAATGTATTTACAAGGCAGATGTGAGATGTGAGTGGAAACGCCGTGAGGGGACACCCTAGGAGTACATAATATATTATTATACTGACTTTATCGGTGTTTTTCTTCAGAAAGGTCAGGTGCGTAGTACTCGCAACCGTCGTGAGTGTATGAACGCAAACGAGGCAAAAGGATCGTAGCAGGTGGCGTTCTGTAGTTTCAGCCAAACCCATGGGAAGGGGGCGTGAGTTTATGTATGTATTAGATAAAAGTGGGCCCACCAAGAGACGATCAAATCTTGAGACATTTCTGGGTTTCAGCTCATTAAAGTCAAACTCAAAGGATTTATATAAAATAAACCAATTACAGGAGCTTTTGAATCGTCAAGGGGTGGTCAGTCAGAAAGATAAAGCTAGTTGCCCATTCCAAAGCGTAGTAGGTTCCTATGGAGAAGTTGGTAAGAAACTCCACGGACACTATTATATCAAAATATTTATTGAAGCCACGAGACAACGAGACTGAACGGAGTGAATGAGACTGACAGATGTGATGTCAAATACAATGTTTGAATTTTTCGTCCAGAAGTAACTACAATCCATAAAAGTATTTTTTTTTTTTTTAAAGATGAATCACACTTTCTAACTTATGAAAGAAGTTTTCTAAGGTAGCTCTATTATCTTATCTTAATAGCACAGAAATACGTGCTTTTCATATTTATTTAAATAGCGTCAACGTGATATTATTATGTTTTAATGTAACATGATTTCTGGACGAAAGCAGTATGCAAGTAAGGCGACGCCATGATTAAAAGAATAAATGGCAATAATTTGATAAACTATTATTTTTTGTGCCGAAGAATTAGGGGGAATATTCAGGAAAGAATATTTTTCCTGAATTCGTGGATTTTTTCCCTTTTTTTTCATTACCGTACACTTTATGGCCGAAAATGAAACATCTCCTTTTGACCATAAAAATATTTATGGACAAAATTAAAAACCGGTAAATTACCGGTTTCATTTATTTTTACCGGTAATTTTCTAACCGTCAAAAAAGGCGGTTTACCGGTAAAACGGTAAACCGGTAAACCGGTATTGCATGCCCTACAAGAAAGACATTGCGTGCCTTGATAGTTCTAGTACTTACTAATTCCATACTGAAATATCATTACTCCGACTAGTAAATAATCTACGGCGCACATTATCGCACTAGTGCGATTATGTAAAGTAAAAAGCTCGTCGGTTAAATACACTACATTATGAACCTAAAAACAGTTCAATAAGAGCCACTTTACGAGCAAGTGCGTTGAAAATGTATACAAGGTCCCATTAAAATAGAAGGACAAATTTTAACACAGCGTTCAATACGTCTAACCAAAGATATCCAAGCAAAAAAAAGTGATTTTACTTTGACAAAAATAATAAATAGCATTGGGTAACCAACATGTTTGGTGTATTTTCGTGAGCTGATTTATTTTTCTTGTAAGTATCTAATGCGTTTTTCTTATTTTTTTTTTATCATTTTCCGTATTTTGGTGGTCTGAATGATTACTAAATGTTTGTCCATCTATTTTAATGGGACCTTATACAGGGTGTCCCTCGTAACCTGTACCAGCGAAGGTCTGTGATCAGGGGACACCAATACCCATCGATGGAACCCCCATGTATGTTCCGCGATATTTTGTAGTTTTCGAGAAATGATTTTTTTTGTAATATTTTCCGTTTTTTTTACATTGTAGGCGTTTTTGGTTCTAACTTTTTCTGGGTGGTGTTTCTTTGATTATTTTTTGTCAGTATTATGACTAGAATGTGTGTTCACCTGTTATAAAACATAAACCCAAATTCTAACTACTAGAAGCTCAGAATTTGTTCACAAGATTAAAGTCTATGTTTGAGATACATTTTCACTTGACTTCAACTTGAAAAAAATAATACTTACAGCTGACTGAATGACATGTAAATACTTTTATAAACTTTATGGGTTTTTGTGCTCTCAAAATAACCTAAAAAAGTTGGTACTTCATAGGACATTATTACGCGAAAACGGAGTTCAAAGTTGATACAGTCAAAAATAATGAAAATATTTCAAGCATTTGAAATGACTTTTCTCACATTTTTGCGATTGATATGAAGAATAATTATGAATATTAGGTAAAATTTCGTATACCTATTTCGTTCACATAAATTGTGTTATGTTGTCTTCGGTAAAAAAAAATTCTAATTGCGTTATTTTAAGTTAATACGAAATTTTACCTAATATTCATAATTATTCTTCATATCAATCGCAAAAATGTGAGAAAAGTCATTCGCACTGAAAACAAGAAGTTATAGGAAAAGACTTAAAAGGAAAGACATCGTGTAGTCCACCCACACCTGTGTGGACCTAAGCACGAATACGGAGTAGATGGCTCGCTGGAGTCACGCTCTTCCCGCCAATATTTACCTCCAACTCATCCGCTAAAAGTAGCAACTGATCGCGGATTGCAACAGAGAAAAAAAAAAAAAAAAATCAATCGCAAAAATGTGAGAAAAGTTATTTCAGATCATCATCATCATCATCATCATCAGCCTATTAATGTTCCCACTGCTGGGACACAGGCCTCCTCTCGGTGAGAGGGTGTGGGCCGTAATCCACCACGCGGGCCCAGTGCGGGTTGGTAGATGTCACATGTCTTCGAATGCTTGAAATAAATTTCATTATTTTTGACTGTATCAACTTTGAACTCCGTTTTCGCGTAATAATGTCCTATGAAGTACCAACTTTTTTATGTTATTTTGAGAGCTCTTCTTTCTTCTTCTTTGTCGGTGCACTCTTGACAGAGCGGTCGTGGTCATCACGCTGCAGTGAGATTTCGGACAGCCGTGATTTGCCTTACGGTGCGACGCCATCGTTCTCTGTCGGCTGTACCATGCGTGCATTCGTGTAATGGGCAGCCCACTGCGGATTTTATCTGGTCGGTCCGTCGCATGGGCGATCTGCCTCGTGCTCTTGTTCCTTCGACCTTTCCCTGCACTACAAGACGTTCTATGGAATCGTTTCCCCGTCGTGACACATGCCCAAAGAAATGGAGTATTCGAGCCTGTACTGTGGCCGATAGACGCTGCTTAATGCCGAGTTCTTGGAGTATAGATGTGTTGGTGCGAAATTCTGTCCACGACACTCCAAGCATTTTCCTCCAGCACCACATTTCCAGAGCGTCTATTTTCTTCTTCTCAACTTCTCTAAGTGTTCACGTCTCAGCAGAGTACAGGAATATGGGAAACACTAATGCCCGAATAAGCCGGGTTTTGGTCGCTTTGGTGATGTTGCGATTCTTCCAGACTTTTTTCATCCTGTCCATGGCAGACCTAGTTATGGCCATGCGTCGCTTGATTTCGTCTACGCAGCCACCGCTGCTTGAGATTAGAGCTCCTAGGTAGATATATGACTGTACGACATCGCAGTTCGCAATCTGGGTAACTTTGGGCGAATTATTGTTTGCACGGTCGACAATCATCATCTTCGTCTTACTTCTGTTTATTCTCAAGCCGAATGCTAAGCTGGTATGTTCCATCTTGGAAAGCAACTGCTCCATGTGGCCAATACTAGTTGCGAATAGCGTAGTATCATCCGCATAGCGTAAATTCGATATTTTCATTCCACCAATTGATACCCCGTCCGTCCAATCCTCAAGGGTAATCCGCATTATCAGTTCTGTGTAGATGTTAAACAAGAGCGGTGATATGATGCATCCTTGACGAACGCCTGCTCCGGGGTGGAAATCATTCGATAGTACGCCATCTGTTTTCACCGACGCTGTTCCGTCCTCATAAAGACGCCTCAAGAGGTGCACAAGGTGTGTGGGTGTACCCATAGCAAGAAGGGATCTCCACAGCATCGGCCATTTCACCGAGTCAAACGCCTTAGAAAAGTCAACAAAGCATATATATGTCGGTTTGTTGAACTCTCGGGCTTTCTCAATAATTTGCCGCACAATAAAGATCTGCTCTCGAGTACCTTTCCCCTTAACAAACCCAGCCTGTTCAGGTGCAACTTCTTTGGATAAGTAGGTCTTCAGTCGCTCATTCAACACATGCAACAAAATTTTACTGGCCTGCGATATCAGTGCAATCAGGCGGTAGTTGCTGCACTTCTTTGTGGAACCTTTTTTATGCAGTGGGATGAAAACAGTGTGGGCCCATTCTTTTGGCCAAGGTCCACCTTGCTATATTTTGTTACAAAGAGCATGAAATAATCGTACCCCCTGTTCGCCTGCGGCCTTGATAGTCTCGATTGGAATAGCGTCTTTGCCGGTGGCTTTACCATTCTTTAGGTGTTTAATGGCAGCTTTGACTTCCTCTTTAAGTATACTCGGTTCCATGTCTTCATTATTAAGCTCAGTAGGAGTGAAATCTTGGGAGAGATGGTCTTCGTATAACGACTGGCAGTACTCCTTCCATGTCTCGGAAATATCTTCCAGTTCAGTTACCACTTCACCTCGACAATTCTCAATAGCCCAAGTTTTAGAAGAGAGAGATTTCGTAATGGAGCGTATCTTGTGATGCAAGTCCCTGGCCTCATTTCTGTTGCTATGAGCCTCTATCTCTTCGCATATTCTGCTTAAGCTAACACTTTGGTCTCGCCTGCAAGCTGCTTGAATCTGCGCTGACTGTTGGTTTAAGGTTCTCACATCAGCGCCCAATGCTTTCATCCTACGTCTTTCTTTGATGAGAGCTAGAGTACTGTCGCTCATCCATTGCTGTCGTTTCCTAACTTCTGCAGGTGGTTGAGAATCTTTGACTGCGCCTTTTATAAGCCTTTTTGCTTGTTCCCATAGCTCATCTGGGTTACTTGATTCTAGATCCGCATCCGCCCATTCAGTCCAATTCTGCTTCAGGGCTATCATAAATTTAGAGCTGTCCTTCACTTCAATTCTTTCGCGTTGGTCGAGTTTTCTGGCTGCTCGTAGCTTTAGGTGCAGTTTGGAGATTAACAGTTGGTGATCTGATCCGCAATCCGCTCCAGGCAACGTGTGGGCATTTCGGACTGAGGTTTGCCAGCGTGACCTAATTAGTATGTAGTCGATTTGGTTACGATACTGTCCATCAGGTGACGTCCAAGTATACAGCCTTCGAGGGTGATGTTGAAATAAGCTGTTAGTAATAACCAGGTTGTTATCCGCTGCAAACTGTATTAGGCGTCCACCTCTCTCATTACGCAATCCCAGTCCAAATTTCCCAACGCAGTGATTTATGTGATGCGAAACTGCACCAATCTTGGCGTTGAAATCACCCACGATCATAAGAATTTCTCTAGCGGGGATCTTAGAGATGGTAGTTTCAAGTTCACGGTAGAATCCTTCAATTGTGTCGTCATTTGCTGTACTTGTGGGGGCATAGACCTGTACGATGTTGAGGTTTACTGGCGAAACCTTGAGTTTGATGCTCAGAAGTCGATCGTTAACAGGCTCATAACCCAGTACGCAATTCTTCAGGTGTTTTGGTATGACAAAAGCAACTCCATTTTGGCTAGTGTTATCATTGCCCGAAAAAAAGATGGCATGTTTTTCGGTCAGGAAATGTCCATTGCCTTTCCAGTGGGTCTCGCTAAGGCCGCAAATGTTCAGTTCTCATCTGGTTATTTCCTTCTCCAAGATATCCAGTTTTCCTGGTATGAGTAAACCACGTACATTCCACGTTCCTATATTCTGGATTTGACGTAATTTAAGGGCCATTCCAGTAGCAGAGTTTCCATGCGATGCCTGGTCTCCTACAACCGCACGGCCGGTAGCCCACTTCCCACCGTCTGCCCCGGACGCAGTACGGCGCCGGTCGCTACGCGGGTCGCATGGCAAACGTGATCTCTTTAATTGTGCTTGCATGATGACTTTCTTGGGAAAATAGTGCAGTGGTTTCCCCTTGCCTTCTGCACCAGACCTTTTTGGAGCTATTAGACCCCAAGGCTGCTGAGACCTCTTCCAACCGGTTGCCCGGCCAGGTGTATGGTTATACCACCATTGCTCGGTCGCCAGAGCCTCGTTCGTTGTCTGGCAGGGAGCACCGCGACGACCGACGGCCGCCACCGTCAGCTTTCTGTTCGAACCACTGACGCGTGCAGGTGAGGTTGACAATTGGGGCCGGTCAAGATCTTAATGCCGTTCTCCCCCTTACTCCCCTTTGAGAGCTCAGGAACCCATAAAGTTTATAAAATTATTTACATGTCATTCAGTCAGCTGTAAGTATTATTTTTTCAAGTTGAAGTCAAGTGAAAATGTATCTCAAACATAGACTTTAATCTTGTGAACAAATTCTGAGCTTCTAGTAGTTAGAATTTGGGTTTTTGTTTTATAACAGGTGAACACACATTCTAGTCATAATACTGACAAAAAATAATCAAAGAAACACCACCCAGAAAAAGTTAGAACCAAAAACGCCTACAATGTAAAAAAATCGGAAAATATTACAAAAAAAATCATTTCTCGAAAACTCCAAAATATCGCGGAATATACATGGGGGTTCAATCGATGGGTATTGGTGTCCCCTGATCACAGACCTTCGCTGGTACAGGTTACGAGGGACACCCTGTATATTTAAAAAACGTGTGCTATTTAAACATGCCCTATTATTTCCTATCTGTTATTTTTCTGTTACAATTAAATAATATTCATATTATTATCTGTTTCATATCCGTTACTTACAATTATTTTGAATATGACCCAGTTTATAGCAACCCGCAATGAAAACAGGATCAATGAAACTCAATTTTCGAGCACTAGAGCTCTCTCTATTTAACCGTTAGATAGAGAGAGCTTTAGTGTGCGGAAATCAACTATTTTCGCACGATAAAAAGAGACTTGAGAGAAAGACAACAAACAGAATGCACGTTACATATTATTTTTTTAAATACCCTGCGCCCCGCGTTTAAAGGCATTGAAAAAACTTTTCTATGACCTTCAACCGCGGGGCGCGGGGCCGACCGATAAACGTAAGGTTGAAGGCGCAAAATTTAAAATACAGGGCTTTACCAGGAGGCTTTAAAAAAACCAGGACGTTACTTAAAAACTATTTAGGAGACCCCAGGATATCTCAAAAAGCAGGACATGTGCTTGGAAAACAGGACGGTTGGCAACCCTACTACAATGAAATTCGGATATAAAAACGGTAATTTGAAACAATTGAATTTCAGCCGCTATTCACAGTGCTTTACGTGGAAAATGTAAAATTCTTATTGATACGATTTTCGCAACTAAATTAAAAGTCCAATTAAGTAATAACAAACTTTATTTGTTCGTCAATAGTTACTTGATTATATTGATTCTGCTCTCAAAACGGTGAGGGAAAATCGTGAGGAAACTCAAACCACTCAGAGGGAGTGGGCCGTAACCCACCACGCGCACAGGGAGGAGGCCTATAAAATTCTTAATCTTCCTGCACATCTTATTGGTGTAACACTAAGCAGTAAAGTGTTTATTTCTAAACGTTACTTAGAGACATTTAAACGTTAAAAAATTATGGTTATCATTCCTAGATGTTAATCATTCCATTTCAAAAGTCATTTATTCAAACTAGGCTGAGAATCAGCACTTTCGAACGTCAAAATTACATAAGATAGTCCCCCAAAAACGCCCGCCCTTCACCACTTCCTAGTGCTTCAGCTGGGAAGAAGAAGTGGCGCAACAAACTCCCCAGCAGCTCAGCTGTCTGTTTAGTTAGAAAAAAACTGGATTCTATAAAATAGTACCATGCAAAATAATTTAGGTACTTATCTAATTTACAAGTACCTAGATTAGTTATCGGTGAATCGCCTCAATTGATTGAACTACATTCATTTAGCGATTCCTCAAATTACGCATATGGTGCGTGTGTTATGAGAACGATTAGTAATTGCTATGTATTGCTATGCAGATTGCTATGTGCCAAATCTAAGGCGGCTCCTTTGAAGCCTACTACCATTTCCCGCCTGGAACTCTGTGCAGCCTTGCTCGCCGCTAAACTCACCAAGTCTGTAACAGACTCGCTCCGTTACAAGCCGGATAAGCTAGTTCACTGGTGTGACGTAATATGTGGTGTGACTCCACAGTGACAGTAGTATTAGGTTGGATTCGTAGTGAAGTCAGTAAATTAAAAGTTTTTGTAGCTAATCGTATTAGTGAAATTAAAGAAGAATTAACTTCTTATTTAGCGTGGCGTTATGTTCCCACGGATTCTAACCCTGCTGATTTAATATCACGGGGAGTAGATGCTAAACGCTTAGTAGCAATGGCGTTGTGGTGGACAGGGCCTAGTTATTATTTTATTAAAAAATGAGTCTGAATGGCCTATGTTAGGTGCCAATGATACCGAAGAGTTACCGGAAATACCTAAAGGTACATTCGGCGATAAATAATCAACCTATCATTGACTTCGATAAGTATTCATCTTAATCATCTTTAACTAAATTGCAAAGATCGTTTGCTTATGTTCACAGATTCATTAACCGTCGAAAAAAAAAGGAGGAGGTTCTCAATTCGACACATATATTTTTAGGGTTCCGTACCCGAAGGGTGACAAACGGAATCCTATTCATAAGCCTCCGCTGTCCGTCTGTCTGTCAGCGAGCTCTATCTCATGAACCGTAATAGGTAGGCAGTTGAAAATTTCACAGATTGAGCATTTCTATTGCCGCAAGAGCAACAAATAATAAAATTAAAAATTAAAGGGGGTCGCCATACAATAAAATTAAATTTTGAAAAAATAATAATCTGACCCTGGCATGTGGGGTATTATTTCTCTAGGTCTAGAGCTCGTCGAGTAGAGAATAAATATAATTTTTATTTGTTTTTATATTCAAAAATTATGAATTAGGGGGCCGTAGAAGTTGTCTGTTTTAGACCATTTTTGTACGAGCTCTATCTCAACAACTAAACAAATTAAGAATTTTAAACTTGTGTGTATCATGTAACATACGTATACTGTTTATAATCAACAAATACTAAAAACGCCGATTCATAACGTATTTTATATAATATGGGCGATTTTCTGCAACTTAAAAAAATAATTTTGTATTTCATGCTAATATTATGCGATATAAATTCCACAGATAACTATTTAATAGTCGGAGTAATGACATGGAATTAGTAAGTACCTACTATCATGGCAGCATATACTATTTCGATCATTTAAATTTCGATCATCCAAAAAGGTCTACCAAATAAACTTTCTTCACAAGATTTTAAAACCGGCCAGTATTTTTTGAGTTTAAGAACTTTATCGACTTTTTTCAAAGTATCCCTAGACGGTGTTGATGTGTGTACCTCATGTTAAAACTACACTCCAATAGACAATATATTCAGTAACATTGAAATTAATGCTGGCACATACAGTGTACTATTCAGTTACCTTAAACCGTTGTGGATACAATTTCATATTGAGAAAAATTATTGGTGTAAAAATATTCGGCCACGGCGGCCAATCTCAACGGAGACTGGCCTTCGGCGCGGGAGATATTATAGTGCACAAGTGTGTGCGCAGACACGAGTGCACTCTCTCTTCCCTCACTCTCATAGTCCGATGGGATGTGTAAAAATAATAAGTAAGAAATAATAGATTTCTGTATGACTATAAAAAATAACGTAAATAAATAAGTGTATTGACCCGTGCGTTTGCACTGGCGAAACATCACGACAAAACATGTTGAAATCTCTAGTTCCTGTCAAACATTGTATGAAAAATTGACAGAAAATAGAGATTCCAACATGTTTTGTTGTGAATGTTTTATAATTAAAATTTGGCGTACTACTTACATTTTATTTTGTACAATATCTAAGTCTGATGTAGCAAGAGAAATCCTTGTATTTATTTATAAGTAACTAGCTTTACCCGGCCCGGCTTCGCACGGTTAACACTAAGTACTTATCTACGGCACACCTACCTTTTCTAAATACCTATTTCTACCTAATTACCTACCCTACCTACCTACCCTACATACATATCTACCTGCTTACCTACCATATATACCTATTTATACCTACTAATACTACGTTAGTAGCAAATAAATAACTTTGACTTTAGTTAATGCATGTTACTGGATAAAGTTAACTTAATATTTTTCTCTTAAAATAAATAAAATATACTCCTACACCTATATTTTAACACAACAACATTTTTTTATTAAAATGAGAAAATTTCTTTACAAATCTTTGTTTTTTTAAAGCGCCTCTGTTGTTACCTTTACGAAAGTATTACAAAAATTCATAGTGTTAAATCTTGTACGACATGGTATGGAACCCTTCGTGTGCGAGTCCGACTCGCACTTGACAGATTTTATTTTTTTTATGTATGACCACGCATAACTTTTTACTGAGTGGTCCGATTTGAACGATTCTTCTTTTATTGGGAAGGGTATACCTCGAAGTTGGTCCCATAAAAAAATAAAAATTGAAACCCACCCCTAAGTGTAAAAAAATTGGGGTTGATTGATGTTTCACGTACTGAATTTTCAGCTGTGAACCGATTCTGTTGTAATTTCGCACACATATGTAGTTCTGATGACACAACTACACAATAAAGACCTGGAGTTGATCTGATGATGGAGTCAGAAGACAGTCGCGAGAGCTCCTCACCAGTTTACAGCAGCTACATCGTGTTTGGGCTTATTTCATTCCCCCTGATGAGAACTTTACACCTAGCTGGGGTATGACTGACGGTCAGAGGTTGAGGCAAACATTAAAACCGCCTGGCCACGGAACGGGCGCCGGGCGGTGCGAACGGCGCGGTGGTGCGTCTTGCGGGGCGAAATTCTATACATTTGTTTTAGTCGCATCGCAAGACGCTTCGCCGTTCGCACCGCGCGAATTTTCGCTGTAGCGAATGTCCCGTGGCCAGGCGGTTAATGGTAACTCAAAAGCTAAAAATAAAAATAATAAGCGTGTAGGTATATTGTCAGTTAATGAACTGCGAGAGTCATTCCATTCTCTATGTGTTATCGCGCAGGGTCAAGCGTTCCTATTGAGTATGATCTTCTCAAGAAAGGTAAATCTTTGAACAGTAATAGTAAATTACTATCGTTGTCACCGTTTTTAGACGAACAAAAACTAATCCGTGTCGGTGGACGAATTGATGCGTCAGCACATTCATATTCAAAGAAACTTAAGAAATTTTAAATCATTAGTATTGACGGAAAACCGTATCTAGAAGTGACTGCCTAGTACCTACACACGACAGTTGTACGAACAAACATAGTTTTAGTACTTTTTAGGGTTCCGTACCTCAAACGAAATAAACGTCTTTATACTAAGTCAACGCAATCAACAGATGAGGTCATTATGTCACATATTTTCATACTTTTTCACTTTACTTTTCATTTGCAGTTAGAATGTATGGGAGAACATGTTTTTCAACAACAATGTTAAGTTTGTTCTTCACATAAATCCATCCCAACTACGGAACCCTTCATTATTTCTAAGCCCTTAGAAACTACGAAGACAATAATTTTATTAGGGGTGGCAGACAAGTTTTTATTTTCACAATTCAAAAGATTATGATGTTTCTAAGTGATTATGCTATTGAAGGCCACCGTAAAGAACGGCAGAAATAAATTTGCTTACCTCATGGTTTTTTTTTTTCAAGAAGTACCTACTATGACATACAAAGTTATTATTGCAGCCCGTTAAATCAATACAGGGCATGCGAAGGTGTATTCATTCCGACTATGGTTTTTTATTATTATATTTTTAGTCGTCAAGTCATGATAAAGAGAAGCCACTATTCACGTGATCTGTAAAGAACTTCAACTGGTTATTTAAAACGGTTACGAAGCCAGAAATGGCTTATTGGTCACTCGCCCGAATTAACTCGTCCGAATCCGGACAAATCGACCATTTTAATAAATATTAGTTTTTCTTGAGGCGATTCGTACGAATTCAATTTATTTGTGTACAAATCGACAAATCCAGCAATACTTAGTAGTAAAGTACACTAATGCACAGAAGTGGTTAGGGTAAAATATAATAATATTGAAATAAGCAAGATGAAAAATGAATGAATCATTATTCAGATGAAAATAACACAGGGTGTCGATTTATTCACTTGCATCCGTCAAAGGGGCCATTCTACCTTTCATACTGAAAAACATTCGCATTGAAATTCATAACAGACTCGTAAAAAAAAAATGCGTCGAAATAGTCCTGTTGTATAGGAATTTGTAATTATTTTCCCCCAGTCGGATATAAGTTTCATAGCGAAAGTTGTCTAGTATGACGTGTAGAATCACCCGGCCAGGGTTGAGATCATTTTAATCAGTCATCCTTCAAGGGGGTGATTCCAGGGTTTATAAAAATCATGACTTTTTCAATAAATTCAAAATAATCGAATTTGTTATATTTAAATCGGATTAATTTGATTTAAGTTAGATTTTTTAAATTTATTTACATAGGTATGCCAATCTTTTTTCATTTGGTTTGGAAGTCGGTTATTATTTTAAAAAAACATCCTTTGTTTATATTAATTATAAAATAAAAAAGAATCAACATTGCAGTTCTTCTAAAATTATCAATATTAGTCTCATTCAAACAAAAAATCAACAATGAAAAAAATAAGGACATCAGCAACTTAAAATTGTCATTAGCCGTTTGGGTGTTGCTGCAGTCACAGTCTTCTATCTTTGGTTGTGTATGTTCTTACTGGTTACCTACCACAGCCATTTTGTTGTATTCACGTTTTCACTAATCAATCACGAATGATCGAGCGAAAATACATCAAGTTGCTTGCTTACATTTCGGGGAATCCCCGAAATGTGCAGATAAATATAGCATTGTACGTATGTGTGCGCCGTAGTTTATGTCGGAAAAGCCCTTTGACACTTTTTGGTTGATTTTGTTGCATTAAAAAAAGTACTAATTTAAATCAACGATAAAAAGAAAATGATTTGGTGATTGGTGATTAAAATAATATCAAGCCTGGGTGATTCTACAAGTCATACAAAACAACTTTCGCTATATGAAACTTATGTCCGACTCGGGGAAAATAATTACAAATTCCTATACAACAGGATTATTTCGAGGGTTTTTTTTTGTCTAGTCTGTTATGAAGTTCATAGCGTAAGTTGTTCAGTATGACGGGTAAAATGGCCTCCTTGACGGATGCAGGTGAATAAATCGCCATCCTGTATTATTTTCACAGTTAATAAATAAAAACCTTTAATCTGAATAATAAATTTTTCATTTTTCATCTTGTTTATTTCAATATATATTATATTTTACAAACATCTCAACACTGAAGTAGCACCAGTCAATACGACATCTTTGCAGGAAGCCAGAACTGCCCATATTTTAATGGAGTCGAAGGCTTTCTCGTAGTCCACAAATGCCATAATACGGGTCTCCCTTGTTTCATCTAAAAGAAATTGACAAATTATCACTTCCCAAACAATTTATTGCATAATTTAATTTGCCAAATTATTACTTAGCAAATAAACTTTTCACAAATAATTGTAACGCAAACCTAATGTTTGGCAAGTGAACGTTTAAACAATAACTTGCTTACCAACTGTTGGTATAACATATTTTACGCAAAATAAAATAAGCCAATTAGTTTCGCCAGTTTTCAATTTACGAAAAAAATACGTTACGATGTGGGTGTTGGGGAAACACCATGGGACACCTTAAGAGCATTGTCCTTGACCTTGATGAGCAGGAGCATTAACAGGTCAATATCATGGTTTGTGACCTTGAGGTCAAGGACAAGTGCCTATGAGGTCAAATTCAAATTCAAATTCAAATTATTTATTTTTGCAGAAAACACTGTTAAAATGGTGTTATTAAATGTACATGTTCCAAGTGATTCTACGTCAAGGCATGCAAAATGTTTACAATCATGGTTTATGAAAATCAATATTGACACTGAAATAAATATAAGATTAACTAAAGTATTTTATGATATTAAATTAATGGAATGTCCTTCTCAAAATCAATCTTCCTAGCCTTTTTCCCAACTATCTTGGGGTCGGCTTCCAGTCTAACCGGATGCAGCTGAATACCAGTATTTTACATGGAGCGACTGCCTATCTGACCTCCACAACCCAGTAACTGGGTAATACGATACCCCTTGGTAAGACTGGAGTCAGACTTTCGGGCCTCTGATGACTCGTAACGACCGTCAAAGATCCACAAATGACAGCCGGGACCAACGGCTTAACGTGCTTTCCGAGGCACGGAGGAGTCTCGGTATGTAAAGATGGTCACCCATCCACTGACCAACCCCGGCAAGCGTAGCTTAACCTGATGGATCGACCTGTGCGGCTTGTTATTACTTAGCCACGAGTTCCTCCTAAAAATGGAATGGAATGTCCTTCTAAGTTCTATTAATACAGAATAATAATTTATTTAATAATATTAATAATTAAATTACCTATTTCAATGTCATTTCTAAAATTATTACAATACATTACACACTTAAATTATTTAAAGATACATGCATAATTGGTAAATTAGTTGATGTCATTGTGAGGTCTTGAGTTTGGAAAAATTATCGTTTAAGTAGTCATTCAAGTTATAGTAACATTTATTAACTAAAAGGCTCTTTAGATGTTTCTTAAATAAGGCAGTATTCATTGCCCTTATTTCTTTAGGTAATTTATTATAAATTACAGGAGCCATGTGAAACACACTTTTATGCATTAAAGTATAGTTCAAGGTTAAGTGATTCTGGAGATCATAATACTTTGGAGGTTAAGGTCGAGTGCCTTTGAAGGTCATGATCAAGTGGCCTAAAAGGTCAAGGTAGTCGACCATCGAGGTCAAGGTCGAGTGACATTAGAAGTCAAGATCCAGTGACCTTGGAGGTCAAGGTCGAGTGACCTTGGAGATCATGATTAAGGGAACTTTTAATGTCTTTGTAATTACATTGCCCTGACACTACCAACCCCTTGACTTCCAAGTGCAAAGCAGTTTTTTTTATATCCATGATAATTAAAAATTAGAATTATCATATCGCAGAAAGTTGACACAAACATGCAAACAAGCATGCAAGCAAGCATGCAAGCGACCATGCAACATGCAGCAGGCATAGTTTCCGTCACGGCTCTTGCGCTGCGGGGCTCCGGCGGTCCTACGCGGGCTTATCGTCGCAGATGGTTACATTTAACGCTCACCACCGCAAATAGTTGATTATGAACAAAAGTGGTTTTAAATGGTGCCAGTAAGAAGCATGCCAACAAGGATGCTTGCTTCAAGCATGCAGCATGCAAGCAGGCATGCAGCGTGCAAGCAGGCATGCAGCATGCAAGCAGGCACGCAACTTGCAAACAAACATTCAAGCAGGCATGCAACATGCAAGCAGGCATGCAACATGCATTGTCTCTGTCACGGCTCCGGCGCTGCGGGGTTTGGGCGGCTCCACGCAAGCTTATCGTCGCAGATGGTTTTAACGCTCACCACCGCAGCTTGTGTATTTGTTTTACGTCAAACAGTTCGTCGGAGACAAAAATTACAAAGACGCTCTTAGCCTTACATAAACTTACAAAGAAGTACGCAAATAACATCGCATATGAAATGATTATATTAAAATAAAAGTGCATTTTTTAATTATATAATTACCAAAAACTCTTAATTTTGTCTTTATATTTTTTGTCATAATGAATCAATTGACTAAATGTTTATTGTCTAAAGATAGTTTGCTGTAATAAATCATTTGATTAAAGACCAAATGCCTTAATGACATTATCCTTGGTAATATTCTGCCAAGTAAAAATTTGACCAAATGAAAATGTGCGTACTAAAATCATTCCAAATATTGCATTGGTATAAAAAAAGGTTGCTAAAATTTGTTTGGATAATGAAATTTTGTCAAAATCCTTTAGGCAAAACGATCCCCCATAATACACAATGCTACAACGGCTGCTAGTACTCTTCAGTCTTCTGTAAAATTTGTCGCACAGTATGGGTGTGATCTACGGCACTAAAACCTTTTCAAAATACGGCTTGTTCTGGTTGCTGGAACTCGTCAAGTCTGTTAGAGAGACGTTTCGTGACGACCCTCGAGAACAGCTTGTATATGTGGCTATTCTTAAATAGACTAGAATGAGTCAGTTTTACAGCAGTAAGATTGCACTGGTGCCGATTCTCTTGTACACCGAACTAAACTAACTATCACTAAAATTCCTTACTTTTGCTATGAAAATCTTAAAGCTATTCTGACAAAAAAAAATCTCTAAATAATAAATTGTTTTGACACATCTAAAATCGAATTTGACAATCGGGTCGACGACGACTCCACGTGGTACTTGTTTGCTTTACCCCGTGAATTTTTTTACAGCCTCGACGTGTTTTATATGGAATTTTCACTTTTTGTATGGAAAAAAAAAAATATTACCAACATGTTTGGATATAGGGGTTTAAGGGTTTCCTAAAGGGGGTCGAAAATTTCATTAGTTTTAGCGATAGGGCGCACCATTTTCGAGATAATATATAAGCAATAGGAAAAAAAAACAGTAATGTTTTTGCACTGAAGTCGAAGTGTTGGTGTGAATTTTGATTCATGTCAACTAATTTTATTCCACACGTTTTTAATCGCGTTTAAAAATAGTCAGATTTAGTTGGATACACCAAATTTTAAGGTGAAAAACGTCAAATTCAGAATAGCAAAATTGCCATTTTCACTAAACTAATAACTCAGTGCAATCTTAGTGCTGTCAAACTAAAATATAGTTAAGTTGTGTCACTTTAGTCTATTTCAGAATGGGAAATCCTCGTTTGACAGAACTAAACTAAATGTTGGTTATTTTTAGTCTAGTTTAGAGGCATTTGTGACAAGAGAATCGGCACCAATGAGTTATTAATTTAGTGAATATGGCTGCTATTCCGAATTTGGCGTTATTCACCTAAAATTTAAATTCTAAATCTATCCAAACCTAACTAAACCTGACTATTTCTAATAGCGATTAAAAAAGGTGTGGGATACAATAATAGTCATGAACTAAAAATTTATACCAACACCTCGACTTCAGGTGCAGAAACTGTACTGTATCTTTTTTTCTTTTCTTTTGCTTATATCTCGAAAATGGTGTCCTATCGCAAAAATAATAAAAATTTCGACCCCCTTTATGAAACCCATAAAACCCTAAAACTCAACATGTTGGTAATAATTTTTCATATTTTCCATACAAAAAGTGAAAAATTGCGCCTGTTTTCGTAGTTTTCTTTTAAAATCGTCTATTTTTAATAATCTGTGAAGTTTATCCATTTTTACTGGGTTTAAAATAATAGTTTAACACATAAAATTAAACATATTCACGCATATAGGTCTGTCAGAACAATCAAGAATCAAAGTCAGCCTACTTCGTTCTTATAAAAATAAATACCCATCATTTGGGAATTTACCCGCGTAAATACCCCGTTTTTACCCAAATTTAAATTTACCTGGGAATTTACCGGGTAGAATCCCATAGAATCTCTAGTAAGACTATCCGAAATCAACATGTGGGCAGTTGCCCGCCAGACATAACACCCGTCTGGTTGGAGGATCCTCCCTTTTCTATGGTGGATGAGTGAACTTTACACCCTGTTCCTCATACCCCTAAATTGGTGACCCCGAGAATGAACGTCAACGCAGCCTTCGTGCAACTACTTCAGCGTGACGTCATCATCATCACTCCCGCAAGCTTTCGTGAGGCGAGTCACACAGCCAGCAAGCACCCACGGCTTCAACGGGTATCCTGACCACCAGCATACAGCGAACGCGCATTCCTGGTCATCACCCTTAGTCTCATCAGCAACCTTGGCACAGCACCTGCACTTCCGGCCTGTCTCACAAGCAGAGCCTATTCTACCCTCTCCTGGTCGACGCAAGCTGTCAGCCACAACCCGGCGCTGAACCACATCCGACTCACTGGATGACGACGGCGACGCAGCGCCACCCCGACTCACTGGGGAATCACAGCAGACAGTTCCGACTCACCGTGAACTATGCGGCACCCGGTTCCGACTCACTGGAACCACAGCTGGTACTGTGAAGCATCGCAAGATATAAGACTCAGCCCACTATCGACCTCCGGTCTCCGGAGGGGAGTGATGTAGCGGTTACACCGCCACATACGAACTACGCAGTAAAACACATGACGTCACACAATTCCTGCATCGCGCTGTTAGAGTTTACTGAGCGAAAAACATAGATAAGACTATCCGAAATCAACATATGGGCAGTTGCCCGCCAGACATAATACCCGTCTGGTCGGAGGATCCTCCCTTTTCTATGGTGGATGAGTGAACTTTACACCCTGTTCCTCATACTCCTAAACATCTAGACAACACCTACACCCAGGGTGCCTACCACAACCACTAAAAGCAGTATTATTTTAATCTTACTTCAGTGGGGGAAAGAGATGGTGCTATACGTCCTGTAGAGCTTCATCTCTTTCCCACACTAAAGTAATATTAAAATAATACTGCTTGAGGTGGTGGTAGGCCCCCTGATTTAAGCTTTTATCAATGATAAATAAAATAAAAAATTGTTTTATAATCAACCTTTAACATGTACAGACTACCTACATAAAATGGACTAGTACCATTAAGTACAACAATTATATACCTATAATAAACTAGCTTTTACCCGCGGCTTCGCCCGCGTGGGTGTCGCAAAATATCCCACGGGAACGTTCTACCGGGAATGCATACCTAATAGCCGAGGAAAAGATCATTGACTAACTTTCAGAGGACGCAGTGGTAGGCTACAGCGCCCGCGTTGTCAACCATAATTATTTTGTTACGCGTAATTGCACGACTCGTAATGCGAAGCATTAGAGTGTGCTCTACGATCGAAAAATATTTTTTGCCCCATTTCTGCAACTGTTATTATTGTTACACTCCTGCTAGTACACAGAACCTACTTAATTTATATACCATTGTATAGACGATTAAATGGAGATTAATACTGTACTTTTTACCAATTGATTTAATGCAAGAGAAATGAAAAAAACATCAAAATAGTTGAAAAAAAATTCCTGTCCGTCAATTTATGAAGCTTGAAAACATTGTAGCTTGCGATAAAATCAATTAATTGAGTCAATTTTTTTTTAATACATTGTTTTCGGCCATAAAAGGAACCCTATTGAAAATGGCTCTTTTATTCAAAGTAGTTTAAATATAATTAATAAAATACTAACTAAAATATAATATCTTTATCTAAATATTTTCAACCTTGACCTATCGTGTTGCCTAGCAACCCACAACGTAAATGTCTAAATAAATAGTCTTTGACATTACGTAAGGATTGCGAGGTTAGAAATTTACCCATATTGATGGGTAAAACAGCAGTCAAAACATACTTCATGAAAAGTGATAAATTGTTAATTTTTGTTAGAAACTATGTTTTGAATTTCTTTTTCGTTTATGAATGTGTGTTATGACTTATGAGGCGTGCACTTTTGGAATTTCCAAACTATTTTGAAACTGCGATATCTCTTAAACTATTCATTTAAATGATGTCATGTAAAGGCACATTTTAACCGAAATTGAATGCCCAATTTAAATAACCTATTTTATTGGATAAGGATTAATAAGATACCGGTCAAAATAGCTTCGGAAATAACAATGAAAATTTTATACAATTTTGAAAGATAAAAATGGTTATTTTGGGTCACCCTTAGAAGATAGACAATATGCCATCGCGGACTTTTTTGTTGCATTTTTTAAGATATACAATACTCTAGAACATAAACTTGATTTATCTCTCACGGCTTACGCAGCGCACGCCAGTAAAGCTCCCAGTCGGCATGATGTTTTCCGACATCTTCAACAATAATCGTCATATTTCAGCCAATTTACACAAAACCTTAATGAATTATACACTAAAACCTTCCGCATGAATCACTCCGTCCAATAGTGAAAACCGTTTGAAAATCCGTTAGGCAGTTTTTGAGTTTATCGCGTTCAGACAGACAGACGCAGCGGGCGACTTTGTTTTATAATAATGTAAGGATATAATATGTAAGGATGATACATAATTATTTAAAAACCTATTCCACACATACATTTCCTGATGTTTCTCCACTTACTAACGTAATGTTCCATAATCATTTAATCACATCAATAAATGTGTTTTAATTTTACATTTCTTCATAAACAAGAGAAACAGTTTCAAAGTGAAATTATTACTTTCAGTTCCTAATCAAGTACCTTATAGTTTTTGTATTTATTTAAATTGTTTAAACCTACTTCAGCCATCAATCAAATCGTAACTCAAACAATAGTTAGCAGTAAGCTATTCTAGATATTACAGCAATAAAAGAGGATCAATAACAATTCAAGAGTAGTCACACCTGCCTCCCCCTCCCTCCTCATACCTACGTCGCGGTTTTGGTAGCAAAGTGCAAAATAAAACGCGACGTTGCCGTTCCGTAAGGCAAAGTAATTTCTTAAGGTATTTGTTCGATTAAATATAAATAAAAAGTATGTTCCATGACTTCACCTAAATTAATAAAAGTAGTGAATGAATTGAACCGCCTCTGTGGTCTAGTGGCTAAGCTACCTGTCTCAGACCCAGAGGTCCCGGGTTCGATTCCCAGTGAGAGCAACATTTTCGGCTCGGGTTGGTTGGTGGTAGGGCTTGTTCTAAGTCCGCCTGGCTAGCTACCACCATCTTATCTGTCTGTCGTCTTTACAACAATGTTATCAGCATTGTTGTGTTTCGGCAGTTAGAGATAAGATAACCAGTTCCTCTGTGGTTGAGGATTCCGGGTGAAACTCGCTTCCGCCTTCAGCCTGAACATCACTTACCATCAGGTGAGATGCAGGCCAAGAGCTTCCCTGTGGAGGGCAAAAAAAAACATCCTCGTGCGTACCTTATGTAGTTAACTGTAGAAGCTAGTTCTCGTGTGGAAAGCAGACTGACGAGAATGTAAGTAGTTTGGGTACCATTAGCAACTATAATGGGTAGCTGGCTAGGA